>CM062810.1:271800636-272400636 GCA_031772625.1 Pinus tabuliformis
ACTGTAGCAAGGCAAAAGAAAAAGTGACAAGCAACTTCAGGTACACATTGTAATTTTAATTTGTATTTATTCATTATTATGCACTTACATGTGTTTTGCAGGCAGAGGTAAGATGAAGGATATTTTTTTTTGTTTTGGGATTGGTTTCGTCGGACAAGTTTTCCATGCAAATAGAAGAAGATTCAAGTACAACTTCAAACAATAATTCAAGAGAAGAAGTATCAAATCAAAGGAAGCATTGCAGCGGGACATCTTTTGAATACATGATAGCCATCCGTATATTTTGAATAAGTGTCAAGGCCAAGAGTCATCATTGTAAATCTGTAAAAGAGCCATTTGTAAAAGTGTCATCATTGGAAGAGTCATTCTTGTAAAAGAGTCAATCTGCCTAGAGTCGAAAAGGCATATTGGGAGGTATAGGAGTCTTTGTTGGGATGATGTCATGGTTGGGTTGCAGGTCATAGTCTGATTGGGTGTTAGGTCAAAATCATTGTAAATCATATTGTATCGTGGATCGTTGTCCCTGGTATGGGAATCCACGCTCTTGTCTCATTTCAGTCATTATAGGGTCGAAATGAGGTGTTAGGCTGGTGCATAAAGTCGCCTACAGGTTGGAGCCTGTGAACACTTTAGGGTGGTAGGTTGGTCTAGGATGTTGGGGCATCCATTCAGTTGACTACTGAAGAAACCAGGGCATTGAGGCGTCCTTCCAGTGGGAGCTGGAGAAGAATTCTTTCCTAGAATTCTAGGAAGTTGTTGCCTTCATTTCAGTTGGGGCTGAAGATTAAATAATTTATTAGAAAAGTGTTCGGTTGTTTTTTACCCGGAGGGGGTTTTCCACCTAAAATTCTTGTGTCTATTGTGTTCTTTTATTTACTGTTATTACTGCATAAACATTAATAATAATTGAAGATTAACTAATGCTCTGAAAATAAGTAAAAGTGCTAATTTCTAAGGAATACTAATTCACCCCCCCTCTCAATATTTCCAACATTGGTCAGTACTAGTTTCTCCTTGCTAAGGGTGCACTGATTCTAGAAATTCGAGAAAATTAAAAATATTTCCGAAGCTTCCTCTTCTAAGAGCTTCCATGTGTTATTTCTAACCATTTACTATGGATAAGAAGCTCGATTCCTATTTGATCCTATCTCGGAGACTTCACCTCTTATCCATTGAGCTCATACTCCCATCATAAGTGGATTTGAAGCTATAAATTTACTACCATCCATAGCATCAAGGTTGGTTTTTGGAGACTAATCATGCCCTCATGATGTTGCCTTGAATCTAAAGGAGTCATCATCTTCATGCATTAGGGTGACAATGAGGTGTGCTTTGTGACAAGGAAGGACAATTTAACTTGGGGAGATCTATACAAGATCAATTATTATTCTTGGTTGTAAACTCTCTCCTATTTCTAAAAATACAAAGAGTATATTATTTTCCTATATGTGTTGTGTTACATTTACATTCATGTATTTCAATTCCTCATTGATTCATTGAATAGAGTAATTGAATTATGCACATAGATGTTGTGGATCCTTGATTTATTTTGGTTCTATGTGCAGGTTCCAATTATAGCATTTGGAGCTACTATTGGAGTTTACAAGCCAAGAGGAAAGTAAATCTTGCGACGGATTCCAGGTAAGCTTATTTCCCATTCTTCAATTTCTCTGAGGGAAATTCTATATTCTTTGCTTTCTTTTGTTCTAGACCAGTCCACTAGGTCTAGGGAAGATACTTTTCTCCGCAATCGTAAATTTCGTATATAATGGTGATGAGGAGTTTATCAGATCTTGCAAGGAGGACCTTGCAAGGGAATTTGAAATGGACATGGGTCCCATGCACTACTTCCTCTAGTTGGAAGTATGGCAAGGCGATGGGGAACTATTTGTGTCTCAAGGCAAGTATGAAAATGAGATACTACAAATATTATGCATGGATAGTTGTAAAACCATGGAGACACCTCTAGCGACCAACTGGAGGAAGGAGGATGCCACTTTAGGTGAAGAAGTGGATGCTACCATTTATCGACAGCTAGTGGTTTCACTAATATATCTTGTGAACATACAACCAGATATGTGATAAGCAGTCAACCAGTTGAACCAAGTTATGGTTAGGCCAACCAAATTATTTTGGAAGACAACTAAGCATGTTTTACAGTACCTCAGAGGCACTTGCCATTTTGGACTATATACAGTCGGAAAAAGGGAGTGAAGTTGTTTGGCTTCATAGATGCAGATTGGGCATGGAGTCCATTAGACCAAAAGAGTACATTAGGTGGAAATTTCAGTGTTGGGTCCGTAGCGTTTTTTGGTACAACAAGAAGCAAAGATATATGGCACTCAGCTTGACATAACAAGAATACATGGCTGCAAGTCAAGCAGCATGTGAGGCGATCTGGATGAGAAATATATTTGTGGGATTGTTTGGTGAGATGATGGATCCAACTATGATCTACTATGATAATTATAGTTTCATCAAGCTCTCTAAGAATCTTGTATTTCATGATCGATCTAAGCATATAGATATCTGGTATCACTATTTACGGGACTGTGTGCAGAGGCAGATAATGTTGCTACAATACATTTTGATATAGGAACAAGATGATGACATTTTGACAAAGGCCTTGTCAAGAGGGAAGTTCGAGTTCCATAGGTGCAGGATAGGGGTGGTTGATAATCCCTTTCATGCTGAGAGGGAGTGTTGAAAAATGCAGCAAGAAAATCTCAATTTGATTTTGCCTTGATTAAATTGAGAAAATTTGAATTTCCACATCAACAAATAATATGGATGAAGTTAACTTGTCTGACATGGCTTGTGTCACCCAATTTACTCAGTAAAATCAAGTTTGAGGAGTTAGATTTCAGTTAAGAATGTATGATTGCTAATTTGTAGCAATCAAGGTTAGTTATTTCAAGTTGTTTTTAGTTAAACTAGTTCCAACTGTTTGAGGAACTAGTGGAAGGTCAGTTGTGCAGTGGGACTTCAGTCAAACTCAGTAATCATCCAGTTAATTGATTAATCAACCCAAAATATCTAGTGCATGCAAATAATTCGAGTTCCCTAGCTGTGGTGGATATTCCAAGGCAATGTAACATTAGTTGTAGACTAGTTTGGAGTGTACAAATGTTTCATGTAGTCAAATGTGTTGAAGGAAGTGTAACTAGGTTCGGTCTTCATAAATGTACTTTTGATTTTTGTACTTATTCAAGAAAAGAAATATTTTTTTATAATATATTTCAATGAGTTTCTTACTCATTGAAGTAGGTCTAGCACATGTCAAAGTGCTATAGGTGAGTCAAATAGTCAAGAGAAAATATTGAAGGCCTTAAGGGTATGTTACACAATGTATAAATATATATTAGAGTCAAAGAGAAAACGTACAAGAAAATTCAAGTCTACTCCTATGCAATGGCACCTTCAAGAAGCTCCTTCAAGCATGCTACACCACCATGGAAGCTATCTGCAGACTACTCAACAAATCAGCCTCCAATCTGCCCTCAAAGTCGACCTATAAATAGTTGACTAGTCGGCCTAAATGGAGGGACAATCCTCTATTTATAGAGGTTGTCCACTCCAAATAGAACATACAACTTGAGCTTTGAAATCCGAAATAAAAAGATGACAAGAAGAACGAAGAAATCCAAGGGAAAAGGTCTACTAGGGCAGTGAGGTAAGGAGGAAGAACAGTGAAGTCTGAGGGACTGTTTTCTAGGGTATACACAGTCACATGTGCGAGAAAATGAGGGATAGTCTGCATCTATATCAGCAGTAAGATCACAGTTGTATATTTCTCTTTGTTTGGGGATAAAAATAGGGCTACAAGGCCTCCTACTCCAGCGTGGAAGAAAGGCACTCAAGCGAAGGAGAGAAGAGCATATAACACCTAGTAATCCTCCCACACGTGCAATAACCTAGGACAGCAGAACAATAGCATTGTCATACACTCATATCTCAATAAGGATCTCGGTTGGTCAACATTGAAGTCTACTTGTGCAAGGGATAGAATAGGAACACCTCACCTAGAAGACTCACTCAAGGAAAGTCTATCTCTAGACAAGATTCGTAATAAGAGAACAAAGTGCCAGAAGAAGGAGGACGAAGTGTCAGAGAACAAAGTGTTAGCGAATAAGGTGTAGGAAGAAGGAAGGACTTCAATTTTTCTTGGAGGATACACTTGTCAGGGGTCTAGGGTTTGACATTGATCACTAAAGGGTTTTCCTCTCAAGAGAAGAGAGGTTTTGGCCCTTGCAGAGAGCCAACATCTTGTGTTCTTGTTTTTATGTTTTGGTAGAATTTTGATGAAGTACACACATATGCACTAATAAGAAGAATAAGATAACAATAAAAGTAAAAATACTCCAAAATTTGTTTTCAAGTAACGAAGAATCAAACTACACCTACTATGCCCTAGATTCTTCAACATGGTTTCAGAGCTAAGGAGACACATCAAGGAAAGGGAAACTCAAGAACACTCATCAAGGAGAAGCATCTACTAAGATGAAGCATCAAGCCTAGAAGTCTCAATCACTTCAATAACAAGAAGGGTCTACAATCCATCATTCATCAAGGAGGTCTAAAAAGCTAGAATAAGAGCCTTACATAAAGGCACCTACAAAGAAGAGAAGATTGAAGTAGGACCTACATCAAGCTACAAGTCTTCAAGCAAATCTCATCATCAAGCAAGTCCACTTAGAGAAGGCAACTTGAAGAACATCAAGATCTAGGGAAGACAAGCCATCAAGTCTTCAAGGAGGAAGAAAATCCATTACATCTCAAAATCTATCAAGTAATTACATATCCCATTCGGAATATACATCAATGTCTTTTTGCAAGGAAAGCAATAAATTGGTAGGTACCAATTACTTTCTTGCATGGAAGAAGAGGACTGATCTATTACTCAAGGAGAATGAACTCCTAGAGCAAGTCAAAGGGAATATCACTATCCCTATTAAGGAACAAACTCAAGCCTTAGCCAATTACAATAAGGATGAGACAAGAGCTCAACGGATTCTAATAGAATCAATCAAAGACTCTCTCATTCCTTATGTCTCAAAGTTTGAGACATCGAAAGAAATTTATGATAAGCTAGTTGAGCTATTATTGGTATCCACAACTAGAGAAGTGATATCTCTAAGAAATGAATTGTAGAAGATGAAGATAACAAAGGAAGGAATAGCTCCCTACTTCATGAAAATCTCTTAAATGAGAGATCAACTTCAAGAGCTTGGGGAAGTCATGTCTGACAGACAGATGACAACTGCAGTACTTGATGCTCTACCTGAGGAGTGGGGAAACTTCACATCAAGCATATATGCTTAGAAGGAAGAAACCACTCTCAGTGAAATGTGTCTCTATGTAGGTCAGAGGAAACCAGACTTAAGGCAAAAGAAGATGTGGGATCAAAGCATCAAGCATTTTCTACCATGGCCAAAAGAAAGGGTAAATTTGGCAAGTTTGGTCCACGAAGAACAAACAACAAAGACATGTCCAAAATCCAATGTTTTGGATGCCAAGAATATGGACACTACAAAAGGAATTGTCCTAAGCCTAAGAAGGACATCAACAACAAAACAAAGCGGGAAGAATCTCACATAACTCAAGAGATGAAAGAAGAATGAAAGAAGCAAAAGAAGGAAGATCCTC
The DNA here is from genome assembly GCA_031772625.1 of Pinus tabuliformis. Taxonomy (NCBI): domain Eukaryota; kingdom Viridiplantae; phylum Streptophyta; class Pinopsida; order Pinales; family Pinaceae; genus Pinus; species Pinus tabuliformis. Next base: position 271,806,283 of record CM062810.1, read on the forward strand.
TGGATCTCTACCATGACTAGGTCAAACTCTTTACTTCTAGACTTCTTTCAAATTTTTTGAGTAGTATAGGATCATGTAGGAATAGAATAATAATGCATGGCTAGAACCATCCTCTAGAATCTAGAAGCATGATGTACATATAGTTCTAGATACTCATGGAGATATAGCATTTATAATTAAAAAAAGGGATGGGTAGAAATATCTTCTATAATATGGGAGCATGATAGTTATAGCTCAAGATATTCATGTAGAAGAAGTATACCTAGTATAGGATGTCATCCATGATGAAAGAAAAATTTGATCATGATTAAGAATCTTAAAAGACCTCCATCATCACAAAGAAAAGAAACATTTGCAAGGCAAGGATCTTTAAGATCCTACGATGGAATATTCAAAAGAAGGTTCATGAACCAAAGTAGATGTCTCATTGGGAATCCCATTCATGGGATTCAAGAAAAGAATGGTATGCAGGCAATCTAAGATGAAGCAAGAAGGGCCACACCAAAGGATGATCAAAGGAGAATCATGATTAGGTATGTATGCATTAAAGTTTAGTCATTTTATCATTTGTATATTATTGAGTCATGGAATAGTTCTATAACATGATCAAGTATGAAAGAATCTCTTTCACCAAGGACATGCTTGAAGGCATGTACTACAATGCAATGAAGGTCAACAAAAGAATATGCTCACATAAGGTGCATAAGACTAATGACTGAGAAGAAAGAAGAAATGTTGACAAGTCCAGGAAGCAATGAAGGAATGCTCTCACAGGAAGCATTAGATGGTTGAACTATCTATCTGATAAGAATCAAATAAAGAAAGAGATCAATCATGTGGAAGAACACCATGATCACCAAGAATCGCTATCTGACAAGATACTTTGAAGACATCTCCCAAAAGAAGGCAAGACAACTCTGATAAAGGAAGAAAGGACCTTTGACACCTATGAAGGCCTTGGAGATATAAAATATGCAGATAATTTATTCTACTCTATGAAGATGTCGTGATGAAGAAACCATCCAACAAAAGGAAATGTTGAATCAATATCGAGATGAAGTCATGATGGGCTACTAGGTCAAAGCATGTAAACAAGAAAGTACAATGAAGCATCCATGAGAAGAATATTCTAGAGCATGGACAAGATGACAAAGGAGTAGCCAAGATGACAAGAAAACTTGATGTGTGACATGAAAGCCACTTTCCTCGAAGGAAGAAATGACATGACAAACTAGGGAGGAAAGTGATCGATGGATGGTGCCATACCCAAAAGAATTTCAAACAAATACTTGATGACATGAAGAAAGGAAGGAGATCAAGCAGTTGAAGGACCCACGAAGAAGAAGTTGTTGATGAAGGACGGAGTCCCTAGTGAAGAGGGAGCTCTGACATGTCCCTAATCAAGAGGGAGTTTTGGATCACCCCTTATTACAAAGGAGTGACAATTATGTTTTCCATTTCATGGGTCATGCACTCGTCCAGGACTAACAGTTGTAAGTCTAGATGAAGGCCATGAATGGAAATGTAGACACAAGATAGACACAAAATTCTTCTCTTCACTTGGGAAGAAATAATGGGAGGATTGGGTAATCATCTGGCATCTAATACTCTTTGAGGATGTGTAGGGCATCCAAGACAAGAGTAGGCAAGAGGACCAATATTCTTTGAGGGTTTGGAACCCAAGATAAGAATAGTCCTAGAAGGTCATACTCGGAGAACACCTGGGTGGGTATGTACCTTGAGAGACAATGATGAAGGTCTCTATAAATCATTATTCTCACCAGCATTGTAGCTCATGGTCTTGTAAAGAGATGGAGTTGTTAGTCAAGGTCGTGCACTATGACAATGTTTATGGATATGATGATATAACAAATGGATTTCTAATTCGGTTTCTCTTATGTGAATTATTCAAGATTGATAATAGCTAAACACCTTGTAATGTTGTATGAATACCTCCCTAGTTAAGAGGGAGTGTTGAAGGAAGTGTAACTAGGTTTGGTCTTCATAAATGTACTTTTGATATTTGTAATTATTCAAGAAAATAAATATTATTTTTATAATATATGTCAATGAGTTTCTTGCTCATTGAAGTAGGTCTAGCACATGTCAAAGTGTTATAAGTGAGTCAAATAGTCAAGAGAAAATATTGAAGGCCTTAAGGGCATGTTACACCATGTATAAATATATATTAAAGTCAAAGGGAAAACCTCCAAGCAAAGTCAAGTCTACTCCTATGCAATGGAACCTTCAAGAAGCTCCTTCAAGCATGCTACACCACCATGAAAGCTATCCGCAAACTGCTCAACAAATCAACCTCCAATCTGACCTCAAAGTCGGCCTACAAATAGTTGACTAGTCGGCCTAAATGGAGGGACAGTCCTCTATTTATAGAAGATTTCCACTCCAAATAGAACGCACAACTTGAGATCTGAAATCACAAGAAAAAGAGGACAAGAAGGACAAATAAAGCCAAGAGAAAAGGTCTACTAGGGCAGAGAGGTAACGAGGAAGAACAGCGAAGTATGAGGGACTGTTTTCTAAGGTATACACAGTCACACGTGTGAGAAAATGAGGGATATTCTGCGGCTATATCAGCAGTAAGGTCACAGTTGTATATTTCTCTTTGTTCAGGGCTAAAACTAAGCCTACAAGGCCTCCTACTCCAGCGTGGAAGATAGACACTCAAGCGAAGGGGAGAAGAGCATATAACACCTAGTAATCCTCCCACACATGCAAGAAACTAGGGAAAAAGAACAGTAGCACTGTCATACACTCATATCTCAATAAGGATCTTGGTTGGTCAACATTGAACTCTACTTGTGCTATGGATAGAAGAGAAACACCTCACCTAGAAGACTCACTCAAGGATAGTCTATCTCTAGACAAGATTCATAGTAAGAGAACGAAGTGTCAAAAGAAGGAGGACGAAGTGTCGAGAACAAAGTGCTGGAAGAAGTGTTGGAAGGGAATAAGGTGCAGAAAGAAGGAAGGACTTGCCTTGTGCTTGGAGGATGCTCTTGTCAGGGGTCTAGGGTTTTGCATTGATCAATAGAAGCTTCAATAAGAGAAATTCACTAAAGGTTTTTCCTCTCAAGAGAAGAGAGGTTTTTGCACTGGCAGAGAGCCAACATCTTGTGTTCTTGTTTTTATGTTTTTGTAGCAGTTTGATGAAGTACACACATATGCATTAATAATAAGAAGAAGAAGAATAAGCTAACAAGAAAAGTAAAAATACTTCACAAATTGTTATCAAGTAATGAAGAATCACAGTACACCTACTTTTCCCTAGATTCTTCAACAAGATGATCAACCTTGGGAATTGCACAATCCATTTTGGAGAAAATACTAAATAATACGGGCCTAATTTCTCAAGGAATTGCGGAAGGAAATAGGGGCTCAAACATATAGATAAATTGGCTAAGTCTGGGTCAGAGATTCTTAGTGAGCAGATAGATATGTTATTCATTTGCAGGTTGAGCTAGCAATTGTAAACATCTCTATTCATTGTATTAATGCAAGTAGGCATTGCGATTTTTTAGCAGATTGCTTTCCTCGATAAAGAAATTGTGTGCATGTTTGTTATTTCTCATTGCGTATTTGTGAATGATGTTTTGAATTGTGAATTGAATTCACAAAGCATTATAGTAGGATTGTGTCTTGTGATTTTGATTAAAACTTCATGAGCAGTTGCAAATATACATCATAATTTCTACAACTTCTACATACTTTTGGCATATTATGCTAGTATTACTATAAAGAAAATGAGATCATCCACATAAACCACAATGACAAAAATATTTTTATTTTCTATTTTGATGCAAAGATTGATGTCTACAACTCTTCTTTTGAAACTTTGTTGTTGTAGGTATTTATCAAGTCTTTAATATGAAGGTCTTATTGAATAATGTGTTTCATTGATGTCAGATTTTATGGGAGAATGATATGAAAGTCCTCCCAAGTTAGGACAAGTTCCCAATGTGAATAATGTTTTTAGGGGGAGACCCTTGTTAAATGTATGTCCAACCAAGCATTGAAATCTTATAAATGAAAGGATTAGTGAGTGTTTTTATATGGCATCAAATAGGAGAATAAAATGTGATGTAAGGTGCTAGGAGCAGGAGCAGAGTATATGGAAGATATGAGGAAAGGAACAAGTGTTAGGGATATTACTATGGCGTTAAAATTGCATGGAATAGATATGAGGCGCAAAGTCAACCGTTATTTGAAATTATCAAAAAAACATCAAAATTATTTATAATGCAGAAACCTTGCAAATTCTATTAGGTCCCTATAATACTAGTGTATCCCCCTTATTGTTATTGTTAGTGTAGCTCCATATTGTTATTGTTGTGCCCATGTATCCCCCATGTTGTTATTTTAGTGCCCCATAGAAGCCCACTATTGTTATTGTTTTTCCCTTACATTATTATTCTTATGTAGGCTCTTATTATATTGTGACCCCTTGGACTCCTATATATACCAAGGAGGTCTTATCATTTGTATCATCCAAGAATTTTTCATTTATGTAATGTAAAGGAGGTTTCCCCCTTGAAGATGATAGTTTTTAAGTCATTGATCTAATTTTCTTTTGTTTTGTGAGTTGGTTGCATAGTTGTTAAAGTTGGAAACTAGGGCCAAACTCCAAATGGGTCATCTTATTTATGAAAGCTGATATTTTTCTTGGATTCCTCTCTCCAAGAGGTCTAGGATTGATCTAAGGATCATCCGATTCTGACATGTACAAATGAAGATATGAATTTATTTATATTATGGACAAATTGTCAAGGTCAGCCAGCAAGCAAAACAGGCATTCAAATCCCCAGCTCATCCTCAACGTTGCATATAAAAGGAGGAGACCTCAAGTCATTTTATCGTCATCTCATCTCATCATCTATCTCTCTCCTCTTGTGATTGGGTATGCAAATCTGCGCAGTTGTCTCTCACATGTGCGAAGGAAGAAGGACAATTTTATGTTTGACTGTGTTGACCAGCGTTGACCGAACTGTAGGATTGTTGTTTGAATGTGTTGACCTCTAGCATTGACCTATTTTGATTGTGGATTGGGTGAGGTATCTCCTTCCTAGAAAACTGCAGATCTGGGCATTGAAATTGAGGCAACCTAACCTCTCATTTGACCAGCGTTGACTGCCCTAGGGTTGGTCGCAGTTTGACTTTTGTTGACCATTTTTTACTGGACTTTTTCAGAGTGTTTTGGGCAAATTTGGCTTGTTGTCGCAAGCCGAAGTTAAGTGGGTTTGACCAAGCTGATTAGAGGAAGAATTATGCCATGTTTGACTAGCGTTGACTTTTCTGGTTAGGGCTTCTTGTTGTTGTCATAAATTAGCAAATTTGTAATTTGTACTATCTCTCTCTCTGCTGAACTATTGAAGAATATAAGAATAATTGATTAGGGTTTCCCCACATTGGGGTTTGTCCCTGGCTGGTGTCACATATTGTGTCCTCTTGTCTTGGCTTGTCTTATATTGTTTATGTTTATTTTCTATTTGCATTTTACTACTATCATGCTTATGTGATTGCTAAACTAGATATTAATATTGGGCTAATAAATAAATTGAAGTAAATTTATCTTAAGCATAGAACATAGCATTATTACCTAAAATTAACATGGGATCAGAGCTGAGGTGAAGACAAATCCCAAGCAAGAGTGAAAGATAAATCACCAAAGACATTTGGACAAGGACAAGAGGCTCAATGGGTTCCTCATCCCACTTCCCAGCTGAATACAAGCTCTGTGAAAAATCTGATTATCATGGATGGAAGATGTCTCTTGATTTGATCTTGGAAGAACAAGAAGTGTTGGATTATGTTAAGGGTAAAATCTCTAAGCCTCCTTCAAAAGCACCGGTTGCTGCGAAGTCTAAGTACAATAAGGTTGAAGTCAAAGAAAAGAAGATTATCAGAGATTCCATTGACAAGCTTCTAGTGGCCTACATCTCCGATTTGAACACCTCCAAGGAGATCTACGACAGGTTGGTCAGCATGTTCAAGATTAGTGATGCAAATCAAATTTTATTTCTCAAAAATAAATTGAAGGATATTAAGAAGGGAAAGGACGAGGATATTCAATCCTACTTCTTAAGGATCACTGAGATCAAGAATAATCTACTTTCGATTGGAGAGGTCATTCCTGACAGGGAACTTACTATCACTACTCTTGGAGGACTCCCACCCGAGTGGTACATATTTAGAACCACTATTCTCAATAATAATCGAATTCCAGGGTTTGAAGAATTGATGTTGAGATGCATTCAAGAAGAAACAAGAATGGTGGAGCAATAAATGCCTTCTAATAGGAGCAACCCCATTGCTTTCTCCACTCATGCCAAAAGGAGAAATAATGTAGGGTCTAAAGGTCATTTCAATGGAAATCTTGGATCTAAGGGTGGAAGGAAGGGCAGGTGCTTTGTTTGTAATAAGTTTTGCCACTATGCAAGTGAGTGTCCAAATATAAGGGATACATCGCATGATGATGATCAAAATCATTCTAGGGGAAACTTCAACCACAACAATCAAAGGAATGGCAGGTACAATGGCAAAGGAAAAAGGAATGTGGGACATCAAGGAAATGGTCAACCCTACAAGAAAGAAAGGAACTCTAGGTATGAATAATCAAATTTTGTTAACAATAAGCAAAAGGAATACTATCTTATATTGTCCCTCTCCACTACCTCTCCACCGAACACTTTGGGCAGTTGGCTAATTGATAGTGGTGCCTCAAGGCACTTCACCGGATACAAGGAAGCTCTCTCTAATCTAATAGAGAAGGAGAGAAACTTGGAGATTATCCTTGGAGATGATGCCAGCTATCCCATGAAGGGAGTAGGGAATGTTACCCTTCAATTGAATCAAGGTAACACGATTCATATAGAAGAAGTTCTATATGTACCTGATCTCAAGAAGAACCCGGTGTCCATTTCGGCAATGGAAGACAAAGGATACAAGGTGGCATTCATTGATGGAAAGGTACATGTTTGGAAAAGGAATTTTAAAGATGATTTTACTCTTGGGTTCAGGGTTGACCTTTGTATCAAGTTGGAGGAAGTCCATTGGGGGCTATGTCTTGCGACACATCTCTACAATTCGAACTATGGCATCGAAGTTTTTCCCGCCTTCATTATAAGGCTCTACCCGATGTGAGATAGACGGTGACAGGTATGCTCGAGTTCAAAGTAGAGCATGAAGGTGCATGTCTGGGATGTACCGAAGGAAAAATTACAAGGGGACCATTCCCCTCTAGTAATAGCAAGACCACAAATATATTGCAATTGATCCACTTTGACATATCTCGTATGATGTATGTAAACTCTTTGTGGAGATACTTATATTATTTCACCTTTATAGATGACTATTCTCGCAAGACCTGGATCTACTTCTTGAAAAAGAAGGATGAAGTGTTCACCTGGTTCCGAAACTTCAAATCAATAATCGAAAAGCAATCTGAGAAGAAAATCAAGATATTGAGGATTGATAATGGCACTGAGTATGAATCAAATGAATTCCATGATTATTGCAGAGAAGCTGGCATTAAGAGGGAGACTACAACACCATACACTCCTTAGCAGAATGGTGTGGCTGAAAGGAAGAATCGTACTACTGTAGAAGTTGCTCGTGCCATGCTTCATGATCAAGGACTTCCGAAGTTCCTATGGGATGAAGCTGCAAATACCGCATGTATGTTAAAAATCAATGCCCTCATCAAGCATTGGACTCCAAGACTCCCGAAGAAAAGTTCACTGGTAAGAAACCCGATGTCTCTCATTTTAGAATTTTTGGAATTCTTGTATATTTTCATGTGCCAAAAGAGAAAATAAGCAAATTGGGTGCATCAAGGAAGAAAGGAACCTTATTGGGCTATAGTGAAAATTCTAAGGGTTATGGAATTTATGTAGTTGGTCAAAGGGAAGTTGAGATAAGACATGATGTCACCTTTGACGAAGATATGGCCCTTAAAAAGATCAACAACCTTCCTATCCCAAGGAAGGCCAAAGAAGCTGACACCAGAAAACAAGGTGAAAAAGAGGACGAAACGATGCCTGATGTTGATGAACCTATGGATCCTATTGATTCTTCTCCCCAAGAGCCCTCCTTCTCCAAGAGGACACCCTCATGGCTTAGGGAGACTCTCGAAGATGCTGAGATACATATTGCACCAAGGGGGACTTTTCATGAGAGAAAGAAGCCCAACAGGTTTCAAGCATACTTGACCGTCATGAGCACTATCATTCAAAATGAGCCTTCATCATTTGAAGAAGTCCTGAAGCAACAAGTATGGAATTATGCTATGAATGAAGAATACAAGTCAATTATGAAGAATGATGTCTAGGATGTGGTCCCTAGACCCCAGGACAAATCAGTTGTCACCTCTAAGTGGCTCGATAAAATCAAGCATGGATTTGATGGAAGTGTAGAAAAGTTCAAGGCTCGCTTTGTTGCTCGAGGGTTCTCTCAAAAGGAAGGTGTAGATTACGATGAGATATTTGCACTATTACCCGATACACCACCATCTGCTCGATCATAGCCCTTGATGCCTCGTAAGGATGGAACCTACATCATATGGATTTCAAGATCGCTTTCTTGCATGGTTCGATCAAAGAGGAATTCTATGTGGAACAACCCAAGGAGTTTGAGGTTCATGATCGGGAATCTCATGTATGTAGATTGAAGAAATCTCTCTATGGTTTGAAGCAAGCACCCTGGGCTTGGTATGAGAGGATTGATTTCTATCTGATGAAGTTGAGATTCACTAAAAGTGAAGTCGACTTGAACCTTTAATTTAAGGTTGAAAATGATAAACCTCTCATACTGGTACTTTATGTGGATGACCTCTTTCTGACAGGTGCAGACCCTCTCATTCACAAATGTAAGAGGGAGTCAGCTTCTGAATTTGAGATGAAGGACCTAGGACTAATGCAATACTTCCTAGGGTTGGAGGTATGGCAAAAGCCAAGAGAAATTTTCCTATCTCAAGGAAAATATGTTGTGAAGATACTAGAAATATTTGGGATGGTGGTCTACAAGCTTGTGACTACCCCGATGGAACTTAACTTCAAGAAGTTATGTGGTAGTGTTGTTGGACCTGAATTGGGAAATGCTTATGAGTATCATCAACTCATAGGAGCACTGATGTTCTTGGTGAACTCTCGTCCGGACATATATTTTACAGTTAATACGTTGAGCCAATATATGGTTGAGCCTCATCATATACATTAGATTGGTGCCAATAATATTTTGAGATATCTTCGAGGCACAATCACTCATGGACTGAGATACACTGTCGGAGATGTGAGGCTGCATGGTTATTCTAATGTTGATTGGGCTAACAGTGTGGTGGATCGCAAGAGGACTTCTGGGTGTTGTTTTTCTTTGGGTTCTTCTTCAATATCCTAGATGAGCGGGAAGCATAAATTGGTTGCCTTGAGCACCACTGAGGCCAAATACATAGCTGCTAGTATGGCCTCCTGTGAAGTTGTCTGGTTGAGGAAGCTCTTCAGTGAGTTGCTTGGGCATATGTTGGATACCACCGTGATCCTATGCGAAAACCAGAGTGGGATCTGACTATCAAAGAATCTTGTGTTTCATGATTGCTCCAAGCATATAGATATCAGGTACCACTTTATCTGGGATACGGTACAATGAGGAGAAATAAGGCTCCATCACATTTGGACTAAGCCCCTAGGGAAGGTCAAGTTCTTGGCCTTCCGAGAATAACTTTTAGTCATGGAGAGAGCCTCTTATGAGGGTCCTATATGAGATGGACATTGAGATTTGGGAGCTCTAGGGGGCTTGGGGTACTTCTTGGAGCAGTGAGCAACCATAGGGTGAGTGGTTCATCCTTCCCCTAGTGGTATGTCATGTACAGGGTGAGTGGTTCAGCCTTCCCCCGTGATACCTCGTGGCGACATGTAGGCAAGATGATTGGTTCATCCTTCTCCTACTGAGACATCCTACCCATGCAGTCTGGGACTCATGGGAAGTACCTCTCATCTGGTCAATGAGTAGGGAAATGAGGATAGGGACCATAGTACTACCAATGGACGCATCATGTACGACTGTACTCCCTATGCTAGGATGACCGATATTGATCTGGGATCAATTGGAACTGACTTCGGGTCAATAAGAGTGGTATGAGACACACTCTTTTGATTGGAATTGACTTCAGGTCAGTAAGAGTGGTATGGGACACTCTCTTTTATCTAGGACTGACTTTGGGTCAGTAGAGAATGGTATGATACATTCTCAATCATTTCTTCTTCTTCATAGTTCAACAATGCATTGATGGAAAAGATAGTACCGACTAGCAGATGGAGTTCTCCCTAGTTTAGAGGGAGTGTTAAAATTGGAAACTAGGGCCAAAATCCACATGGGTCATATTAACTATGACAGCTGATATTTTTCATGGATTCCTCTGTCTAAGAGGTGTAGGATTGATCTAAATATTATCTGATTCTGACATGTACAAATGAAGATATGAATTTATTTATATTATGGACAAATTGTCAAGTTCGGCCAACAAACAAAACAAATATTCAAACCCCCAGCTCATCCTCAACATTTCATATAAAACGAGGATACCTCAAGTAATTTTATCATCATCTCTCCCTCTCTTGTGATTGGGTACGCAAATTTGGGCAAATGTCTCTCACACGTGGGAAGGAAGAAGGACGATTTTCTATTTGGTTGTTTGACTACATTGACTAGCGTTGACCGAACTGTAGGATTGTTGTTTGACTGCATTGACCTCTAGCATTGACCTATTTTGACTGTGGATTGGGTGAGGTATCTCCTTCCTAGCAAGCCACAAAACTGGGCACTAAAATCGAGGCAATTTGACCTCTCATTTGACCAGCGTTGACAACCCTAGGGCTGGCTGCAATTTGACTTTTTTTTACTAGTTTTTTACTAGACTTTTTTAGACTATTTTGGGCTGATTGGGCTTGCCTGGAGGCTAAATTTGACTAGGTTTGACCGAGATGATTAGAGGAAGAATTCTTCCCTGTTTGACCAGCATTGACTTTTCTGGTTAGGGCTTCTTGTTACTGTCATAAATTATCAGATTTGTAATTTGTATTATCTCTCTCTCTATTGAACTATTGAAGAATATAAGAAGAATTGATCAAGGGTTTCCCCACATTGGTGTTTGTCCCTGGCTAGTACCACATCTTGTGTCCTCTTGTCTTGGCTTGTCTTCTACTGTTTATGTTTATGTTATATCTGCATTTTACTATCATGCCAATGTGATTGCTAAATTGGATATTGATATTGGGCTAATAAAGAAATTGAAATAAATTTCTCTTAAGCATATAACATACCATTATTACCTAAAATTAACAATAACATTTGGTATCAGAGCTTTGGATTCTAGGATTTTGTTGCTTCAAACAGATCATCTTGGAATTTTCGCTATAACTTGTTTTCTGCAAGGCTTCAAAATCTAAAATTTGAACCATGTGAGGTATAAATATTGGTGAACTTCGTGTAGAAATTTTATATCTTGGTTCACAACATTTTCTGAGAAATGGTTCGAAGAAGTTAGGGTTTTTGCAGGCTCCATAATTCAATATCAAACAAGTGACCTAGGGAAAATCGACATAACTTTCTCTCTTAGAATCAGATTTGAATTTCATAAAAGGTGATTGAAATTGCATGGAATTTAGTTTTTCTTGCATGTTCAACATGTTGATAGGGTGCTCAAACTATTGTAGGAGAAACAATTATATGAAAAAACCTCCAAATGTTTCTTTGGAGTACTGGAGGTGGAATATTTGGGTCATATTGTATCTCATGAGGGTGTTAAGGTATACCCTAACAAAATTAAAGCCATTAAGGAATGGAAAATCCTCACAACCATAAAACATCTTCGAGGATTTCTCAGGTTCACAGGGTTTTATCACAAGTTTGTTAAGATTTGTGGGAGAATAGAAACACCTCTAATAGCATTACTGAAGAAGGATGCATTTTCTTACTCCATAAGCAACTAAGGCCCTTGAACATCTTAAAGAGGAAATGTGCCAAGCATCGGTCTTATCTACGCCAGACTTCACAAAAACCTTTATTGTGGAATCTGATGCCTCGGGAAATGGAATTAGTGTTGTTTTAGTGCAAGAAGGAAGACCCATTGCTTTTGAAATTTGTACAATCAAAGGAAATTATTTACACAAACCTATTTATGAGAAGGAAATGTTGGAAATACTACATGCACTAAAGCAATGGCAACCTTACCTAATGGGAAGACACTTCAAGGTAAAAAAAAAAATAATGATAGTCTTAAATACTTTTTGGAACAAATATTATCTTTAGAAGAGCAACAAAAATGGGTCACAAAGATGTTGGGTTATGACTTTGAAATCATCTACAAAAAAAAGGAAGAAAAATTTTGTTGCAGATGCACTCTCAAGAAATCATGAGGATGTGGAAGCATTTCTTTTTGTCATTTCTATTATCCAACTTGATTGGATAATCGAAGCAAGGGATGAATGGAAGAATGACAAAAAGGTGTGGAAACTCATTCAAAAGTTGCAACAAGATCCCAATACATATGATACATTTAGTTGGAAAAATGATTCATTATGGTACAAAGATCATCTATATTTTTGTAAGAATTCCCAACTCAAGCAAAAAATTCTTTTGGAGTTGTACACCTCCCCCTTAGGAGGGCACTCGAGATTTTCTAAAACTTACCACAGGGTCAAGAGGAATTTTTTTGGGATGACCTTAAATCTGATATTCAGAAGTTTGTGGCAGAATGTTTGGTTTGCCAGCAAAATAAAGTTGATACAATTAAGACCTCGACTCTGTTACACCCTTTATCCATTCCAAGTCATCATTGGGAGGACGTCTCAATGGATTTTATCACATGTTTACCCAAGTCTGAAGGAAAGAGTGTCATCATGGTGGTAGTTGATAGACTTACCAAGTATGCACATTTTTGTGCGTTATCTCATCCTTTTATAGCTAGTAAAGTTGCTACTACATTTATGGAAACAATTCAAAAGCTACATGGAAACCCAAAAAATATTGTAAGTGAAAAACATCCCATTTTCACTGGGAATTTTTGGATGGAATTATTTTCTTGTCTTGGTACTCAATAAGCTCGTAGCTCATCTTATCATCCTCAATCTGACGGGCAAACTAAGATAGTGAACAAATGTTTGGAAGGATATCTTTGTTGCTTTGTATCTGATAAACAAACAAAATGGGTCAAGTGGTTACCTCTAGCTGAATGGTGGTATAAAACTTCATTCCATACTGTAGCGAAAATGACCCCATTTATGGAACTTTATCGATATCATCCATCATCCATCACATCATCTTTAAGAGAAAATTCTAAGGTTCAAGCAGTGGAAGATCACATCGAGCATCAACAACAAGTTTTCCAACTCTTAAAGGATAACCTCACTCTAGTGCGGAATCGAATGAAATGACAGGCAGATCAACATCACAGTGAAAGAAGTTTTGATGTAGGCAACTGGGTATTTTTACGGCTGCAACCATACAAACAAATGCCCCTCAAGGAAGATAAGAATGATAATAAATTATCACCCAAGTACTATGGTCCTTACAAGGTGTTACAAAAGATTGGTATTGTGGCATACAAATTGGATTTGTCTACATCTTCCTGAGTACATCTTTTTTCCATGTTTCATGCTTAAAGAAGGTTATCGGTGACAAGATCCCAATTCAAACAATGTTTCTAGAACTTGACGAATAAGTAAAAATCATATTTTATCTTGAAGAAGTCACGGAAGCAAGAACCCAATAGCTATGGAATCGATTAATTTCAGAGTATCTCATTAAGTGGAAGAACTTACCCTTTGAAGATTCCACATGGGAGGATGAGAATTTTATACAAAAGCATCCATAACTAATCAAGCATTAAGGACAACACTTTTTTGAAGGAGAGGGACATGTTAGTTCCCTATAATACTATTGTATCCCCCTTATTGTTATTGTTAGTGTAGCCCCCTATTGTTATTGTTGTGCCCAATAGAAGCCCATTATTGTTACTGTTGTGCCCTTAAATTATCATTGCTATGTAGGCTCTAATTATATTGTGACCCCTTAGACTCCTATATATACCAAGGAGGTATTATCATTTGTATCATCCAAGAATTGTTCATTTATGTAATGTAAAGGATTTTTCCCCCTCGAAGAGGATAATTTTTAAGTTGTTGATCTATGTTTTCTTCTATTTTGTGAGTTGGTTTCATAAAAAATTCATAAGTTTCACACAAGTATTTGTCAATTAATGGGAGATTGTAGATAGAATTTCTTCCATCAATCGATAATTTTCCTATCAAAGCCTCAAATTATATGAATTTTTATAAAAGGTGTGTTCTACATTTGTTCATATATTATGATATCTAGTAGCTCTTGGTCATATCCCATGCTCATGGAGGTGATTGGTTACATCACTTAGGGCCTAAGCCCTCAACATATCGCCATATCAACATTTTTTGTAGTTTCATCAATATATCAATATTTGTAAGCTTTTGGTCACCATGGTGCTTAGTTATATCACGTGTGGGCTTAAGGCCCTAGGAATATCATCATATTGGGATTTTTGCATTTATTTTTTAAATATATCAATACCAAGTAAGCAGCCATCATAGCACCTGGTTATAGAGGTTCTTGGTTATATCTCCTTGGGCTTAAGCCTCATGTCCTTGGTTCAAAATTCGTAAAAAATATCTATTTTTTAAATTGGTCAATGGACCAATATTTTGCTAACATGGTTAAATCACCTGGTCGTTGTGGTGGTTGATTATAGCTCCTAGGACTAAAGACTCAAGTTCTTAGAAATTCACATGACTTTAGTGATAACTCATTGTATTGAAACTTTGATGGCTTGGTGTTTACATAAGCATGAGGGAATTGTTGGAAATACTGAGAGGTGGGTGAATCAGTATTCCTTAGCAATTAGAACTTTTAAAGATTTTCAGAGCATTAGTTAATCTTCAATTATTATTAATGTTTATCCAATAACAACAGTAAACAAAAGAACACAATAGCACAAGAATTTTAGGTGGAAAACCCCCTTCGGGTCAAAAACCACCGAATGCTTTTCTATTAAATTATTTAATATTCGGCCCCAACCAAAATGAAATTTACAACTTCCTAGAATTCTAGAAAGGGATTCTTCTCCAGCTCCAACTAGAAGGACGCCCCAATGCCCTGGTTTCTTTAGTAGTCAACTGAATGGATGCTCCAACATCCTAGACCAACCTACCACCCTGAAGTGTTCACAAGCTCCAACATGTAGGCGACTTCATGCACCTGCCTAGTACCTCTCTGCCACCCTATAATGATCATAAGTAAGACAAAAGTGTGGACTCCCGTACCAGGGACAATGATCCACGATACAATATGATTTACAATGATTTTCTTGTACTTGACCAAACACCCAGTCACACTATGACCTGCAACCCAACCATGACATCCTCCAAACAGTGACTCTTATATCTCCCAACAATGCCTCGTCGACTCTAGCTAGATTGACTCTTTTACAATAATGATTCTTTCAATGATGACTCTTTTACAAATTTACAATGATGGCTCTTTTACAAATTTACAATGATGACTCTTTTAAAGCATTGGCTTTTTTGCAAGACCTAACACTTGACTCGAAATTGCTTCTTGGATCACTTGCAGTTGTTGAGGTGTTCTTGTGTTGGCATTGCATGTCCTTCTAGTATGTGTCTAAGTTGTTCTAAAGTGTCATGCTTCATGCACATGCATTAACAAGAAAGATCCAAACAAATACAAAACAATATGATGTCCTACAAAAACATATGTCATAGATGATACTCAAAATTCAAATGCAAACACTAATCATACATAACTTGTTGTAGCAGACTTACCCTTGACTATTGATGTATAGTCCTTACTGCAGTAATCCTTGAATGCATACTTTTCTTGCCTTCCAGGAGCTCGATATTGAATCTGTTGCATATATGTAATTTTGGATCTCCAAGGTCTGAAATTTCTTCTTGTAGTAGCCTCTGAGTCCTCTTTCCAAACCCATTGTTCTGATCAATATTGGATTCTTCAAGAAATAGTTATGCCCAATCTCCCATGATGACCTGATTATAGACTAGTTCAGTAGAGTGAAATTGTACAAAATGCCACATGTCATTGTTTTGACCTTCGGCCCTAAAAACGATACCCAACAAACTAAAGTTAGTCCTATTTTTGTCACTATTTACGAAATTTGAATCCAATGCTCAGAGAGAAAGTTATGACGATTTTCCCGAGGTCTCCTGTTTGACATGGAATTCGGGAGCCTGCAAAAACCCTAACTTCCTCATATCATATCTCCAAAAATATAGTGAACCAAGATCTAAAATTCAGTCACAAGATTCATCAAGATTTCATCTCCATTGGGTTTTAATTTCCACTTCTAAAGCTTCGTAGAAAAAAATTTATAGTGAAAATTCCACAATGGCTTGTTTGAAGCAGCGAAATCCTAGAATCCAAAGCTCTAAACTTGATTCAAAACATACCTTTCAACATGATCATAGATTTGTGCCCTAGTCAAACCTCAATGAAACCTTAAACTCCCTACAACATATCCTGCATTAGAAGCTCATGAGGGCCAAAAAATTACAGAGGTTTTATCACAAGATAGTTCGTTGAAAAGTGCTTTCTAGAGGAGGATATGACTGTCGCTATTTATAGAAGTGTCTTGAGTTGAGATGGTCCTCAACAAGTGAAAGTTAAAGGGATTTTAGGAGCATAAAAAATTATTAATTATTGACTATTCAATGACCACAGCCAATGAGGAGTTCCATGTCACAACCCCGTGGGGTTTTATCTCACTAATTGGGGTTACCAACTTCAAACACGAATAACTCTCAAATCGTGAAGAACTATATGGTGTGCCATATATCAACGGAAACATCTCGATGAGTAGAATCCATCTCAAAGATCCTTGACTCATAATAGGATGATTTTTTAAGTCAAAATGCCCATGAAATATCGGGGTAGCCCTTGGTGCTACTTGGGTGGACATCAATGACAACCACTAATCAACGATCTCCCCCTTTGGCATTGATGGTAACACAAGTACTCCCCCTGCGATCATGACACCTCTTCCTATTACCTTCTCTCCCCCTTTGTCATCAATGGCAAAGGATAACTCCCCTTAACAAACTATCATCCTGCGGACCTGTACACACCTCCACTCCCCCTTTCTACTTAGTTTGATAAGAGAAAGAGTCTAATGAGAACTTGGGAGAATCCCAAGCTTTTGGTGAAGATACTCAAATGCTTCATGAGGTAGTGGTTTGGTAAATATTTCGGCAATTTGTTCCTTTGTGACAACATATTCAAGCTTGATATTATTTTCGATGACCTGCTCTCTAATGAAATGATATTTGATCGGAATGTGCTTTGTTTTGGAATGCATCATGGGATTCTTGGAGATATTAATGGCACTGGTGTCATCGCAGAAGATGGGAATATGCTCATCAAACTTGACTTGAATATCTTGTAAAGTTTGCTTCATCTAGAGAACTTGAGTACAACAAGTTCCTACCACGATATATTTTGCTTCCATTGTGGATAACAAGATTGAAGATTGATTTTTACTTAACCATGAAACAAGGCAACCACCTAGATATAATGTTTCTCCACTGGTACTCTTTCGATCATCAACACTTCCTGCCCAATCTGCATCTATATAAGCTTGGATAACTAGATCATTTCCTTTGGGATACCATAAACCATATTCTTATGTGCCCTTAAAATATCGCAGAATGCTTTTGACAGAAATAATATGAGATTCTTTTGGTGTTGCTTGGAATCTTGCTACTTGTCCAACTGCCTGCATTATGTCTGGCCGAGAAGATGTCACATATAGAAGACTACCAATCATAGATTGTTACATGTCAATTTTTTTCCATGACACTTGATCAGTTTATGGGTCTTTTTACCATCCGTGAACATGTTTGAATGAACTCCCTTAGAAGTCAAACAACCCAAAATATCTTGAAGTAGATGAGAAATTTGGGGAAAATAGTTGTGACACCTTGTTAAGCTTCACTTGCACCGATTTTCTAGATTTTCCCGCGCATTCGCTAGAATTAACTGTTGAGAATGCAACAAGATGATGGAGCTTAGTGGAAAGGAGTCGCCTTCACTAAGTGGGCCCGCAGGCAAATTATGGCACAAAGTCTATTTTTAGACTATGTCTATTTTTAGACATATGGATCATGGTCTATGAGTTGCAGGATGTTGTTTATGGATGATTGGTCATGTTGGGAAAAATAGATGGACTTCTATTTCTGGTTCACAGCGGTGTGATCAAAGTCTATTTTTAGATTACCGGGCTAAAAATAGAAAGGTCAAATATTATTGTCTCATAATAATATTTAGACTATAAACTTTATCTTATCCTCTTGGAGCACTTCAGTTTGAGCTACAAATGTGGCACATGCAGCTGTCAGAAGGAAATGCGCTTTTATTGTGAGTCAGTTGAGCTATTGCATGCAGGACATTAGTTAGAACTCATGCATGTGAGTTCTGCGGAGTTGGATGTGGAGTTGATGGAGTTGTGTTCAGTTTGACTTGGTTAAACTAGTTGTAATTAGTCTAACTGCAAATAGACTAGTGATGAGTGATGTGAATTAATTGATTAAATTAATTCACTAATTATTAACTCATAATGCAACTGAAGAATACATCAGTTAACTCAGTGGAGACAGGTGTTAGAGGTTGAGATTGCTATCAGTTGTGATTCTCTTGCAGGATTGTGCAGTGGAGGCAGGCAAAGCAGTGGAGAAGATTTGAACCTGTGACTTGTTCGGATCTGAGCTAGTTTTGTGTGTAACAGGTGGAGATAGTGTTGGATACTTGAGAGGAGTATTGTACTATGTATTGTTACATGTTCTCAAGCATTAATATACAGATAGTGTGGGGTTTTCAGCTGTAAGCTTTCCCTGGGTTACATATTGTGTTAATGTATGCATGCTATTGATGTTTCATTGTTTTTGATGCTGCTAAATTGTTGATCAATGTAGAGGAGGTTATGTATTATGCATGTATTCCGCAATAGTGTATAATCGGGATAATCTCTGTGAATAAGTGTTTGTTATTCAAAGTTTCTACACGGTATCAGTTGTTGATCATCAGATCTACTATTCAGGAAGTGTTTACATTCTATTTCTTCAGGCAGAGTCTGTAATCGGGCTAGGTAGCCTCTAGATTCATCCTTCCTTTGGAAGGTGAGATATCCGGTAAAAGCCCATACAGTCAATCTCTGTATGAGAAATACTTTGTTCTCACGAATCTTAGATCAGAGGCGGTTGAGTTTGGAGCTGGTGGAATTCGAATTTGCAGCAGTGTTTTCTTGGTATCAACGTGGCAATGTCTTTCAACAGATTGCGATTGGAATATGCTCTTGAGGGCAGATCAAACTATATTGCATGGAAGGACAGGATGGAGGTAGTGTTAGATGATAATGGGCTGAAGGATTTCATAGAGGCTGATGTCCCAAAGCCTACTGATGCTGCGTAGGTTGATGCTTGGCAAAAGAAGACAGCAAAGTGTCGAAGGATTTTGTTGGAGGGCGTGAAGGATCACATTGTGTCCAGCCTGCATGGAAAGGCTTCTCCATACTTGATGTGGAAAGCGTTGACAGATCTATTCCAAAGCAAGAGCGATCAGAGGAAGCTGGCACTCAAGGATAAACTCAGAAACATCAAATGTGAGAAGGGAGACAGTATGCCCAAGTATCTCACGAAGTTCACTCAGTGCAGAGATGAGCTGGGAAGTGTGGGGGTGACTGTCGATGATGAGGACTTGGTGAGCTTGGCTCTCCTTGGTCTTCTGAAGAGTTGGCATTCCTATCAGGACTTTGTCAATGGTCGGGAGAAATTTCCAGGATGGGAGAGACTTTGGTCAGATCTTGTGCAGGAGGAGATCAGGCGGAATACCAGGGACGGATCTTCATCAAAGGGACCTGATGAAGAAAATTACGCTTTGGCTGCCAAAGCAAAGAAGGGGAAGAACAAGAAAGCTTCTCAGTCTGGTGCGAAAGGCAAGAAGTAGGACATGTCCAAGGTGAAGTGTTTTCACTGTCACCAGCACGGACACTATGCCACTAATTGTCCGCAGAAGAAGAAGAACAAGCAAGTTGCTGGATCTGCAGCAGGAGAGGCTCTAGCCTCGTAGTTTGAGCTTGATTTTTCATTGATCGCATGCTTGGTTTCAAGTGTGATGGGATCGGTGTGGTTCTTGGACAGTGGTGCGTCTTTTCACATGACAGGAGATCAAGATTTGTTTTCTGATCTGGAGGACAAAGATCTTGGAGTGCACATCGAGATGGGCGATGATGGTAGATACAATGCGACCGGTATTGATACCATTTCCTTTGAGAGGGAGTCTGGTAAACCCTTCGTATTGAAGGAAGTGATGCATGTTCCAGGATTGAAGAAGAATCTTATCTCTGTGGCGATGTTAGAAGACAAGGGATATGATGTTGTTTTCAGCGAGGGAAAGGCTTTCCTGCGCAGCAAGACAACTGGAGAAACCCGAATGATAGGGGTTCGAGTGAGGAAGCTATATCAGTTGCATGTAGATGGATGCACAGCAATGGCATGCAAGGTAGAAGGATTGGTGAGCCGGGATGATGGCGAGTTGTGGCACAGGAGATTGGGTCACCTTCACCATGGAGCCTTGAAGATACTGCAGCAGATCACTACAGGGCTTCCTAAAGGCACTCTTGCGCAGTCAGATCAGTGCAAGGGGTGTACTTTGGGAAAGTTTGTGAAAGCCACCTTTCACGAGAAGGATAGTCGCGCCACGACGATCCTTGAGAGAATTCACACAGATGTGTGTGGACCTTTCTTAGTAGCTTCGACAGCAAGAGACAGGTATTATGTGATTTTTGTTGATGATTTCTCTCGTAAGTGTTGGATCTTCTTCATGCAGAAGAAGAGCGAGACATACTCAAAGTTCTGTGAGTTCAAAGCACTGGTTGAGAAGGAGTCGGGGAAGAAGGTGAAGGCTCTTAGGAGCGATAATGGTGGTGAATACTTCTCTGGCGAGTTCAAGGATTTCTGCAAGGCAGAAGGGATTCGAAGAGAGCTCATAGGTCCCCATAACCCACAGCAGAACGGGGTTGTTGAGCGGAAGAACAGAATGATCATGGGTGTTGCACGGGCAATGTTGCATGATCAGAGCCTACACCTTCACTTGTGGGCGGAAGCATGCAATACATCAGTTTATGTGCAGAACCGTTGTCCTCACAGGATACTTGGCATGAGTACACCCGAGGGGGCTTATTCTAGTAAGAAGCCTAATATTTCTCATTTGAGGATTTTTGGTGCTAACGTTTACATGCATGTGACGAAGGATGCCAGGAAGAAGTTGGAGTTGACCGCAGAGGTTGGGATATTTGTGGGGTACACTGATACACCCCACAACTATCGTGTGTATTTTCCAGACAGTGGGAAGACTGTTGTGCGACGGGATATAAAATTTCAGGAGGAGAAAGCCATGAAGTGTTCGCTTGAGAGGGAGCCACACTTGCATGTAGATGAGGAGCTATTAGTTCCTAAAGATGAGCTTGAGGACGAGGTTCATGGAGTGGAAGAGACCACTCATGCAGTGCCAAGCATCAGAGGGCGAAAGCGCTTGATAGAAGTTGAGCAACTGGCTCAGGATGTAGAGAAAGTTGTAGGACCACCTACAGCCCAATGCAGGCAGAGACAGTCACCTGATCGGTACACTGGATACATGGCTCTTGTGAGCAAATGTCTTGTGACTGAGCCATCCTCTTTCGAGGAAGCTATGGAGGATCCCGCATGGGTAGACGCCATGGTGGAAGAGTATGATTCAATTGTCAGAAACAGTGCATGGGAGATTATTCCTAGACCGGAAGGGAAATCAATGGTGGGTTCGAGATGGATCTACAAAGTTAAGCAGGCAGCTGACGGGAATGTGGAGAAGTACAAGGCAAGATTTGTTGCCCGAGGCTTTTCACAGATAGAGGGGATTGATTATGAGGAGACCTTTGCACCTGTCGCAAGGTATTCTTCCATATAGACGATTCTTTCTCTCCCAACGCAGATGGGATGGCACATTCATCAGAGGGATGTGAAGACTGCATTCCTCAATGGAGTCATTGAGGAGGAGGTTTACATTTAGCAGCCCAAAGGTTTTGAGATCTTCAGTAGCGAGTCGCATGTGTGCAGGCTCAAGAGAGCGATGTATGGGTTGAAACAAGCACCACGTGCTTGGTACACACGGATAGACAGTTATTTCACCGGACTTGGATTCTCCAAGAGTGAGGTGGATCCTAACCTATACCAAATTGTGGTGGAGGGTAAGTTGCTTATCATTGTACTGTATGTAGATGATTTTATTCTAACGGGTGATGAGTTGTTGATACTTTCATGCAAGGATGATTTTGCTAAGGAGTTTGAGATGAAGGACTTGGGCCTCCTTCATTATTTCCTGGGATTGGAAATTTGGCAGCGCAGTGATGGACTATTTGTTTCTCAGGGTAAGTATGCTCAGGAGATACTGGAGAAGTTCAATATGCATGGCTACAAGCCTGTTGATACTCCTCTTCCTAGAGGTTGGAGGAAGGAGGATGCCACTTCGGCAGAAGAAGTGGATGCCACTGTTTATCGATAGTTGGTGGGGTCGCTTATGTATCTGGTCAATACACGACCTGATATATGCTATGCTGTTAACCAGCTTTCACAAGCTATGGTTAAGCCTACCAAGCTCTTCTGGAAGGCGGGTAAGCATGTATTGCGTCATTTGAGAGGCACATCGGGATATGGTTTGTGGTACAGACAGGAGGATGAGGTGAATCTATGTGGCTTCACGGATGCAGATTGGGCAGGGAGCCCAACGGACAGAAAGAGCACATCAGGGGGGGTATTCAGTATCGGGTCGATAGCAGTTTCTTGGTACAGCAGGAAGTAGAGATCCGTGGCACTCAGTTCAGCAGAGGCCGAGTATATGGCAGCAAGTTTGGCTGCATGCGAGGCTATATGGATGAGGAAGATTATGGTCGATTTGTTCGATTCTCACTTGGATCCTACTGTGATTTACTGTGATAACCAGAGTTGCATTAAAATCTCAGCTAATCCTGTATTTCATGATATATCTAAGCACATTGACATTAGGTACCATCATATCAGAGATTGTGTGTAGCGGAGAATCATGTTACTTTCATACATTCCAACGGAGGATCAGGATGTTGATATCTCGACGAAGGCGCTCACCAGGAGCAAATTCGAATACCACCAAGGCAGGATAGGGGTTGCTGATAATCCATATCTTGTTGAGAGGGAGTGTTGAGAATGCAACAAGATGATGGAGCTTAGTGGAAAGGAGTCTCCTTCACTAAGTGGGCCCGCAGGCAAATTATGGCGCAAAGTCTATTTTTAGACTATGTCTATTTTTAGACATATGGATCATGGTCTATGAGTTGCAGGATGTTGTTTATGGATGATTGGTCATGTTGGGAAAAATAGATGGACTTCTATTTCTGGTTCACAACGGTGTGATCAAAGTCTATTTTTAGATTATTGTCTCATAATAATATTTAGACTATAAACTTTATCTTATCCTCTTGGAGCACTTCAGTTTGAGCTACAGATGTGGCACATGCAGCTGCAGAAGGAAATATGCTTTTCTTGTGAGTCAGTTGAGCTATTGCATGTAGGACATCAGTTAGAACTCATGCATGTGAGTTCTGTGGAGTTGGATGTGGAGTTGATGGAGTTGTGTTCAGTTTGACTTGGTTAAAGTAGTTGTAATTAGTCTAACTGCAAATATACTAGTGATGAGTGATGTGAATAAATTGATTAAATTAATTCACTAATTATTAACTCATAATGCAACTGAAGAATACATCAGTTAACGCAGTGCATGTACAGTTCAGTGGAGACAGGTGTTAGAGGTTGAGATTGCTATCAGTTGTGATTCTCTTGCAGGATTGTGCAGTGGAGGCAAGCAAAGTAGCGAAGAAGATTTGAACCTGTGACTTGTTCGGATCTGAGCTAGTTTTGTGTGTAACAGGTGGAGATAGTGTTGGATACTTGAGAGGAGTATTGTACTATGTATTGTTACATGTTCTCAATCATTAATATACAGATAGTGTGGGGTTTTCAGCGGTAAGCTTTCCCCGGGTTACATATTGTGTTAATGTGTGCATGCTATTGATGTTTCATTGTTTTTGATGCTGCTAAATTGTTGATCAACATAGAGGAGGTTATGTATTATGCATGTATTCCGCAATTGTGTATAATCAGGATAATCTCTGTGAATAAGTGTTTATTATTCAAAATTTCTACATTAACTCTGAGAACAGCATAGAGTGGCGCTTTGTCTGCCACTATAAACATGCGCAGGTGATTTCAAGAAAGTAAAAATAAGAAGTACATTCTAGAAACATAGTTGGTCAAATATTTCCCAACTAAAAGCTTCCAGGTGATGACTATTCGAACTATAACCCTCAGATGATCCATATTAATCCCTTTTCTCATGGAAACCTAATCCTTCAATTTAGGAGTCTCATCCTCCTCTTTTGGATCTGAGACTTCTTCCTCTTGGCCTATAAAATGACTAAAGGGATTAAGGAGAACAAAACTCAGAGAAGATAAACTTATGTTGTTAGTTTGAGATTGGAAAGCTTGTCATTTAAGGAGATATTGAAGGCATTTGGGAGGGACCTCACGGCATCAAGGTGAAGGTTGTAAGGCTCCTCTTTCTCTTTGATTAATACAAATGAACACTTTCTCCCATTGATTTGTCTTATTGAAGTGATGAATGATTTATAATTGTTTATAATGTTTATTAAGGAAAATTCAATTCCTAATTTCTTTTATCATTAGTCTAAGTTTTGTTTGGATTATTATATTGCGTGTGCTTTTTATCCTTTTATGGTCAATGTTGTTTGCAGGTCTTATTAAGCATTGAGGAGCTGCATCAAATCAAAACAAGGGATCTTCATTGAGCATTTCGTGAAATAGGTAAGAGGCTCATCCATTAGCCTTAATTCTTATAATTCAAACAAGTCCAACTTAGGGAAAGAGTCAATTCAATTTTGTTTCTTGTTTCTAGTTTCTGTCAAGGATCTAGGGAGATCGCTCTTGTCCGCAAGAGGGATTTTTCCAGTGTAACAAATTGGCGACTCCACTGGGGAATGTCTTTGTTCTCGTATTTTTCCTTAGTTTTGCTTTCTGATTCTTCTGATCTATCTCGACCTGAGTCTTTATGAATTAATGACCTTTCAGATCTGTGTGGTTGATTCCTTGAATTTTTATTTTTTCTTGAGTTTATTACACTTGCGTTGTTTTCGTTCGCTAACAGAGCACAGTTCTGCGCCAGTTTCTCCTTAGAAACTGGGCGCATGCGCTTTGTTTTGTACTGCTGACTTGTGCAGGCCTTAAGAATTTTTGAAAATTTGGCTTTTGCTTCAACCCAAACCTGATTTTGTTTTTCTAGAAGTGTCATTATCTTTGTTTAGACTGTGTTATGTCTCTTCTGAACTCATTTGAGTGCTTTGTTAATATTTTTTGAGAATTAGGTCTCTTTGAAGAAATTGGTTAGGGTTTTTCCTGGTTGATTTGTTGATTGATCAAAACAAGATAGGTTGTCCTTCTGCTTATGATATTCTTATTTTGTTCTGTCAAATACACCAGTTAGCCTTAATTTTTGCTTATTTGTGATCAAACTCATTTTGAATTGCAAATTAGGGTTCCATGAGATCTAGTACTTTTGTGAAGAAATTGTGGTCATTTTTGTTTGATAAGGGAAATTGTTGCTTTCTGTATAATTTTGTAGAATTTTTCCTACAAATCAGCTAGCTTTGATACCATGTAGAACTTTTTCTACAAATCAGCTAGCTTTGATACCGTGTAGAACTTTTTCTACAAATCAGCTATCTTTGATACCATGTAGAAATTTCCCACCTGTAGATCACCTGGTAATGCAATGTACTAAAGCAAAACACTTGATCTACTTCTACAAACAATTTAGTGGAAGCTTAATCGAATTCATGAGCAACATCAAGTAGAAACATGCATAACTGATCAAGAGAAATAATCACACATAACACAAGATATATCCAGGGGAAAGCACCAGCATAAAACCCCAACCATGTATTATCAATCAAGTGGAAATCCTCTTCACAATACAAAAAGAATCAGCTCAATAGCTATCCTGCTCTCTCTGTACTCTGATGATCTTCAATTAGAAGATGAAAATCATGGACTACCTAGGCCTCAATATATAGGCCACAAGTCCTCCAATCTCCTATAATAGATCCTTCTCCATGCAAGGAATACTTACTAGAAATATCCAAGCATCTGATAGTACATTGTCCCACATCTGATCTCAACTGGTTCTCTGACAAAACTTACATGCAACAATTATCCATGAGTGAATTCTCAGTTATCTAAAATAATAGTTGTCACATGCATGCAAGCATTAACAAACTATATTTTATTATTTTAACAACTTGTTAAAATAATCTAACTAGACTTGACTAGTTAGAACTAAGTCAACTGATTCTCTCATTATAGAACTCATACTTATTCCCTCAATCAGTGGAGGAAATTAAGGATAAATTCCTCAATCAGTGGGACAACTCATGTGCATGCTCACAAAGACTTCAAATTCGAATTTCCTTAACTAATTAACTCAACTGAATTAATTAATTAATATTTCCAACTGTTGTTAAGACCAAAATTAATTTTACTTCCTATAGATAGATTAGGGACTGCTATAAATAGGAAGGGACCCAGAAATGCTATTTTTAGAACTTTCTATTTTTAGCAATTTCACCTCTCACCCAATGTGGCCAATGACCTCACTGGCCAAACTGCTATTTTTAGACATGCTATTTTTAGCAGGTCTATTTTTAGCACATTCTAAATTTAACATTTCTTGTTGCACATTTTTCAACACTCCCTCTCAACAAGAAAGGCTTTCTCTCGAACCCAATCCTGTAACTCTGGAATGTTCTGCATGCAACACATCTACCCAGTCCACTTGCTCCAACAACACTTGGAACAAAAACACTCCCAACTGACCACTCTGTTGGGCTAGGAACATACTTTGATGCTAAAGCTCTACCTGCTGCTGACAAGTGCTCTCTCTCTGACATCTACGCTACTGCAACATCTCCATGCATCTTGCACCATTGCACACCTCTCTGTGCCACCTAGCACTGTGCAAAACACTTGTGCCTCTCGCATTGTTGCAGCCTACTAGCTATGTGTTGTCCTGGGATTCCCTGCACTGTCGCTCTCTCTGCCACTCCATCTGCATCTGTCTCTACTCAATCAGTCAATTCCTGCTACTCCACATCGGGGCTCCCGTAGCAAGGTCTCATCCAAGAGGTTGGGTACCTCAAGGATCCTGCCCCTCCTCCTTGGGACAATCACTCTATATCGCCCCACCTCCTACTTGGAGGTATGGCTGCATGTGATCCCTCTGCCCACCTGGCTCGAAGTTTTCCCCTACTGGAGGTCTCTGCATGAGTAGATGTCTCTACTCGATCTCCACTCAGCTTCCCCTGTTGTGGCTGCTCCACAACCTCCTGAAGCTACTGCACCAATCGTGGCTCCTCCACAATTGTCTGAGACTTCTTCTAGCGCTGCATGTTGAGAGGTAATATACTCTCCCTCTCAACCACCAAGTCTCTAACATTTGCCTTGCTCCTCAAGGCTTTGCATGCATCTTGTACCTCAAGTGCATACAAGTTCTTGGCTAGCACACCAATCTATTTCCACTTTCCCGCCGTCATGAAATTTTCTAGAAAAAGAGCTGATTTTAAATCAGCGATATCTCCCTCATCCGAACTCTGATTCAGCCAATTTTTTTTTTGGGTATTTTTCCGCAAGGAATCCAAATCTGCTATTTATTTCTGAAAATTTTGTACAGAAATTTTCAGATCTGCTCTGCAAACTCTCGGCCCAAAACTCAAAACTTTGAAATCTCCTCTCAGTATATTGTTCTCTCCTTGATCACCTGTGCTCTGATACCATGTAAAATTTTGTAGAATTTTTCCTACAAATCGGCTATCTTTGATACCATGTAGAAATTTCCCACCTGTAGATCACCTGGTAATGCAATGTACTAAAGCAAAACACTTGATCTACTTCTACAAACAATTTAGTGGAAGCTTAATCGAATTCATGAGCAACATCAAGTAGAAACATGCATAACTGATCAAGAGAAATAATCACACATAACACAAGATATATCCAAGGGAAAGCACCAGCATAAAACCCCAACCATGTATTATCAATCAAGTGGAAATCCTCTTCACAATACAAAAAGAATCAGCTCAATAGCTATCCTGCTCTCTCTGTACTCTGATGATCTTCAATCAGAAGATGAAAATCATGGATTACCTAGGCCTCAATATATAGGCCATAAGTCCTCCAATCTCCTATAATAGATCCTTCTCCATGCAAGGAATACTTACTAGAAATATCCAAGCATCTAATAGTACACTGTCCCACATCTGATCTCAACTGGGTCTTTGACAGAACTGACATGCAACAGTTATCCATGAATGAATTCTTAGTTATCTAAAATAATAGTTGTGACATCCATGCAAGCATTAACAAACTATATTTTATTATTTTAACAACTTGTTAAAATAATCTAACTGGACTTGACTAGTTAGAACTAAGTCAACTGATTCTCTCATTATAGAACTCATACTTATTCTCTCAATCAGTGGAGGAAATTAAGGATAAATTCCTCAATCAGTCGGACAACTCATGTGCATGCTCACAAAGACTTCAAATTCGAATTTCCTTAACTAATTAACTCAACTGAATTAATCAATTAATATTTCCAACTGCTGTTAAGACCAAAATTAATTTTACTTCCTATAGATAGACTAGGGACTGCTATAAATAGGAAGGGACCTAGAAATGTTATTTTTAGAACTTCTATTTTTAGTAGTTTCACCTCTCACCCAATGTGGCCAATGACCTCACTGGCCAAACTGCTATTCTTAGACATGCTATTTTTAGCAAGTCTATTTTTTAGCACATTCTAAATTTAACATTTCTTGTTGCACATTTTTCAACACTTTCAATTTAGGGAATTTCTCACAATTACACTGTTATTATCATTAAATCAAAGCATTCATATGGAAAACGTGTTTTTCTCCAACTCTCTTGATTGATTTTTGTGTACTTGAAAGTTTTGAGTGATAAAAGATAAAGAGTATTTCGATTTATTTGATATTTAGGGAAATCTGGAACTTGGTTTGTTTTCTGCATTTTCATTGCATTAAGATGAAATTGGTTGTTTTAGAAAAAATGGAAAAGTTGTGAGTTTTGCATTTCATTTCGAGAAAATCAAAGAAACTCTTTCTTTCCTCTAAATAGGATTTCATCGAATTTGAAAGTTTCTATTGCATTTTTGAGTGCATTAAGATTTTGAGTCGTGTCATAACATCATGAGTTTCACCTTCATTACCTATTGAGTAAAGAACAACTTAATAATACAACATTAATTAAAATTCATCTAGAATTTTATATTTTTTAGGGCTCTTGCCACCTACAGTAGCTTAAGTATAGGGCTTTGGAATAGGGAAGGAAGTAAACTTTCCAAAGCTACAAATGAACAATAGAATCTTGAGTTAGGGAGAGAAAATCCAATTATTTCCATTTTGCTCTGGGAATCTCTTCTTGTACATGAGTTAAGCACGAGATCATGTCGAATCTGGTGAAGTGATCGTACCCACTTCATCGGCCTAGATATAGTGATTTGCACATATTACAATGGTACCGAAAGGTACTTGGGGTCACTTGAAAGTAAACCTCCAATTGATCATGTGGAGGAGCCTTCAAGGGGATTGAGCTTGTTACTCTGCCCTTGCATGTACGTCCGATCTACGACTATCCCCTAGGTAAAATTGTTGTATTTGGTGAACTTAGTGACTATAATCCTATGCCTCTACCTAAGGTGACGGCAGAGGGATTGTACCTGGAACACACGTTGACTAGACTCACTTGGACTTTTTGGAGGGTAATCTTTGCTCGAGATGGTTTACAGTAGAGTTACTTGCACCACATTGTTTCATTAAGTAGGTTGTCAGGGTAACTGGTTCCAAATGCTCATTTCTATAAATCTTTCACCTTGGTCACTACGACGTTGGATTTCATCACCAAATAGTAATTATTGATCTCTGTGAAGAGTCAGTTTGTATGGTTTGAACTCCTATATTTTTAGCGCGTGTTACTTTCTGTGTTGTTTTTTTTTTACTTTTTAGAGACTTTAGGTGTAATTTAGATATTGTGTAATTTATTAATTGAAATTTTTTCATTGTGGTGGAATTACCAAGATAATCACGTTATAAAAGATAAAATCCAAAAAATCTAACTCATCGGGATCCAGAACTACAGCTGAAACCAAAACTTCTACTATTATAGACTTTGATGTAAAAGGAATTGAAGTTAATCAACAAGAAACATATATTATCTTAGGCCTTGAAGTGATAGAAACTGAACTTGATCAAACTCAGAGATTAACATCACACTCAGAAGGAACTGATTTACAAATTACTGAACTCATTCAAACTGAATCAAATACTGGAGACTTTTCAGATACAAATCCCATTTCTGAACCAGATATTGATGAACATGAGTCTGATATTTCTAAACCTGAGACTTTTATGCCTACTACAGCGCATATTCCAGATCCTCCACATTCACCGCGTGTGAAACTTATTATTATTGATAGTCTCCCTCCTAGTCTCATTAGCATTGAAGAACTTGTTTCGGACAAAGAGGAAGAACCAATAGTTTCTACTAGTGAACTGTTAGATATCTCAGAGCTTTTGTTTAGATCTCTTCACCCTGACCCTTGGTATTTCACACCCTTGAACTTTTTAGGACAAGGGATTCTACGATACACAACTCCTTACTCTACCGTACCAAGTTTTGACTGGTCTATGATGGCTTCTAGAAGTACCTCATCAGATACATCTATGTTTTCTACTTCTCTGGAGTCAACATTATATGGTGGTTTTCTACTGCCTAGATATCACTCTCTTGTTGGAGATTATTCAAGAGCTTCTTCCTCAAATTCATCTTCAAACATGTCAACTGGTGTAATTAATCCTACCAATTAAGGTTTGACATCTTAAAATTTATTAATATGATTTCCGGTAATGCTGGTAATCCTCAAATCAACCCAACCAGTGGTTATTACCCGCCTGAGGGGAAACCATTGTATCCTCCACCCGGAGGACAACCTTTAGGTGGTTCTTACCCTACAGCTGGGGGGAAACCCCCTGCAGGAAATTATTTTAATTATTCTCAAATGCCTCAAACTAGTTTTGGTCAACCTGTTATGCCTCAACCCACCGTTAGAATGACCGTGGAATGAACACAATCTGGAACCCTTCATTAAATCAACAGTCATTTCCAATTGCTTCTCAAGTGCCTATGTATCAACCTATTCAACCTATTGGACAACCTATACAACAATTACCTTTTCAATGTATGCCTTTTCAAGTCCAACCGACTGTCCAAGTTAATCCATCAACACCTACCTAGCAACCACTCTGGTATCCTGTCCCGAGTACTCCTCAAACCTTGGTACAGTCTGTTGTACCAATAACTGTTCAGAACCCAGGTTCAGGTTCACCTCAAACTCCCATTCCAGGAGTATCACAGGTAATTGTCCCACTTACATCACAAGTAACGATGTAACCCCTTGTCCAGTCTATCCCTCAGGTATCTGGTGTTCAATCTATTCCTACAATTTTGTCCATGCCCAAAATACTTGTTGTAAAGCCTAACGTCCCATATATGCAAGTGTCATTTCAAGGTCAACCCCAAAGTCAATTTGTTCAAGGTCCAACTTTTCAAACTCAATTTCTCCAAGGTCAACCTTTACAAAATCAACCCTTTCAAGGATAGTTCATTCAATTTCAAATGGGTTAGATTCTTCCATTTCGGAATAAACAATACCCAGGTCATACGTTTCAAGTGCCTATGCAGCCTCCATACGGTATGGCTCATCCTGGATATCCAAGAGGTATGCAGATTCTAACTACTCAGGCTATTCCAGGATATTCTGGGTATCTTCCTCCCGTTACAGGACTCCTCCCTCAAGGTTATCAGTATCCATCTCAAGATCCTAACAGCGAGTTGCCTTTCATTGCAACTTTGGATTTGTCTGACCTCTCTCAGTTAACTAATTATCCTCTTCTTTATTTACCATTTTGGCCAACCATTCCTACTAAGTTGTCCAGTTACATTCCTAAGTTTGAAGGTAAGTCGAGCGAAGATCCATCAAACCATGTTATGACCTATCATCGTTGGTGCGCATCCAACTCATTAATCGACGATTCTATTAGATTACGACTTTTTCAACGAACCTTAACTGGTTTGACAGCCAAATGGTATGTAGAATTGTCGCGCGCTTCCTTTAGTACAATTAATGCCCTTGCTATAGCTTTTTTGACCCATTTTTAGTTGCCCATTCGATATGATAATGGAACCGAACTTTTAACTTATTAAAGCAGTCAACGTCAACCTATATCTCAAATCACATTCATGAATGGAGACGAAGAAATCGCGTGGTTAAAGTTTACATTCCAGACCAGATTTTGGCTGAATGGTTCATAAATCTCTTTTACCAGTAATAACTGAAGATGTTTCCAAAGGATGTGTTGTAACTAAGGAGCAACTAATTGCTCGTGCTCAATACCTTGATATTATTTATACTCAGTCTGGTACTTTGTATGAAAAGATCCCATATTTACCCTACCCTGGTCAAACTAATCCAACCCTTACATGATCACATGTTGTTGATGGTATGATTGGTTCTGTGAGCCAAAAATCTAAGAATAAAAGTAAAAATTCTAAGAAAACTCAGATTTCGGCTCTATCTGATTCACCTGAAGAAAATCCATCTCCTAAAATTACTTCAAAAATTAACGTCATAGAATCATCTACCGACAAGGGTAATGTTATGTAACCAGCTCAAGAAAAGATAGAAAAAATAGATCAATGCCTTAGAATTCAGCCTCTTCGAGGGGGCAACCTCCTTTACATTACATAAATGAACAATTCTTGGATGATACAAATGGAAAGACCTCCTTTCTATATATAGGAGTCTAAGGGGTCATAACATAATTAGAGCCGACATAACAATAATAATGTAAGGGCACAATAATAACAATAGTGGGCTTCTATGGGGCACAATAGTAACAATATGGGCACTACATGGGCACATCAATATAATAAGTGGGTTGTACTAATAACAATAAGGGGTTACACTAGTAGTATAGGGGCCTAACATGCCCCTCTCCTTCAAAAAGCGTTGTCCTCAACGCTTGAGTAGTTCTTGATGCTTCTGTATAAAATTCTTGTCTTCCCATGTGGAATCTTCAACAGGTAAGTTCTTCCACTTGATGAGATACTCTAAAATTGATCAATTTCGTAGCTGTCGGGTTCTTATTTCTGTGACTGATCCAGGTTCCAATATGATTTTTCCTTCCTCTTCAATTTCTGGAAATATTGTTTGAATTGGGATATTTTGCAACTTTTGAATAAGTGGCCACACTTCTTCATCCTTCTTCCATTCATCCCTTGCTTTGTTTATCCAATCTGATTGGATAATAGAAATAGCACAAAACAATGCGTCCACATCCTCATCCTTGAAGAGTCTTCCCATTTAGTAAGGTCGCCATTTTTTAAGTGCATGTAGTATTGCCAACATTTCCTTCTCATAAATAGCTTGCTTGAGATGTAGCAGTAAAAATACCCAATCACCTACATCAAAACATTTTTCACTACGATGTTGATCTACATGTTGTTTTGTTTGATTTTGCACTGAAGTGGCATTATCCTTTAAAATTTGGAGAACTTGTTGTTGATGCTCGATGTGATCTTTCACTGCTTGAACCTTTTTCTTCTTGATATGTCCTTCTATCTCTAGAGTTTGAGGAGTGGTAATTTCTTCCAATCCTTTACAAGATATGGTTGGATTCATTTCTTGATGCTCAATGTGATCTTTCACTTCTTGAACATTTTTCTTCTTGATATGTCCTTCTATCTTGATAGTTTGAGGAGTGGTAATTTTGACCAATGAATTACAATATATGGTTGGATTCATTTCTTCTTTCTCGATGTGATCTTTCACTTCTTGCACCTTTTTCTTCTTGATATGTCCTTCTATCTTGAGAGTTTGAGGAGTGGTAATTCTTGCCAATGCTTTACAAGATATGGTCTGATCCATTTCTTCTTTCTCTGGGGTGGGGTCCTGGCATATATCTTCTTCTTTTGATGTTTCTTGATCCTTTTCTTCCTCCTCTTCATATTCTATGTAAAATAATTTCTTCTCAGCACACTTATGACCTTTAGTGCATTTGCTATCACAATTGTAACAAAGCCATTTTTCTCTTTTTTCTTCCAATTGTTGTGGTGTAACCCTTGTAGGTTGTGGAAGGCTAGGAGAAACAACACTTCCATCTTTATAGTTGTGAGGGGTATGCTTCCTGGTTTCCATAATTTTGCTTTCCATTATGTCACAAAGCCCTTTTACTCTTTCCAATTGTTGTGGTGTTGCTCTAAAGAAGGTGTTGCTCTTTATATCCTCGTAATGTGCTATCATTTCCTCCATGAAAATTGACCATGTAACAAGTTGTTTACGAGAAGAAAGCCATTCATACCATAAAAATTGATCCGGTTCTAAATATGAAGATGCAATACATACCTTTTGTAACAGTGGTACACCATGTAGATCAAAATATTGCTCCATCTGAAGTATCCAATTTACCGGATCCTTGCCATCAAACTTCCTCATCTTGCTTTTTCTTGATTTTAGGAGCTCGATCTTGAAACGACTGTAACTCTGTACTTTCGGATCTTTAAGTTCTAAAATTTCTACCTGTAGTATCCCTCTGTTTCCTCTTTCTAATGCCACCGGTGTGATCCAAATTGGATTCTCCAAGAAAGATTTATGCACAATTTTCCAAGATGACCTGATTATAGACCTTTCCAGAAGATAGAACTTGTATGAAGTGCCACGTGTCACTATTTCGACCTTTGGCTCTAAAAAATATCTACAAGAAACTAAAGTCCGTCCTCTTTCTGTACCTTCTTATGAAATTTCAATCCGATGCTCAGAGAGAAAGTTATGACGATTTTCCCCAGGTCACATGTTTGGAATGTAATTAAGGAGTCTGTAAAAAGACCAACTTCCTCAGATCATATATCTGCAAATATAGCGCGAAAAGCTCTGAAATTCGGACCCACAATTCAGCGCGATTTCTTCTCAAATGGGTTTTTTTTTAGCTTCTGAAACATTGCAGAAAAAAAAAGTTATAGCGAAAATGCCACGATGACCTGTTTAGAGCAGTGAAACCCTAGAATCCAAAGCTCTGATACCAAATGTTATGTAACCAGCTCAAGAAAAGATAGAAAAGATAGATCAACGCCTTAGAATTTAGCCTCTTTGAGGGGGAAACCTCCATTACATTACATAAATGAACAATTCTTGGATGATACAAATGAAAATACCTCCTTTCTATATATAGGAGTCTAAGGGGTCATAACATAATCAAAGCCGACATAACAATAATAATGTAAGGGCACAATAATAACAATAGTGGGCTTCTATGGGGCACAATAGTAACAATATGGGCACTACATGGGTACATCAATATAATAAGTGGGTTGTACTAATAACAATAAGTGGTTACACTAGTAGTATAGGGGCCTAACAGGTAAACAATCCAGAAATAAGAAAAAGGGAAAAGGGAAAGCTAAACAAGACACTCTTTCTGAGGAGAAATCAAACAAGAATGAACCATCTAATGAAAATAAGAAACCTCATTATCCTTGCCTAATTTTTTATGAAGATCATTACACCAAGGAGTGTCCACATCAGGCAAAAGTTTCTAAATTTGTCAAATTTTCACCCACTCCTACTGTTTTGAAGGACCCCTTTCCTCCCCAATATAGCAAAATGGTTTCTCATGACCAATCCTCCTCGTCTACGTCGGCAGATATCATGATGATGTATTCCAAAGTTATGGTAGAAACAAGATCCAAAGATTACACATCAAAGAGTCTTATTGAAGATGGAGATGACTCCAGTCCAGCTGGTCAAACTTCCACATCTACTTCTCCTTCTTTTGAACTGTTACATATTGAAAAACCAAACCTTGATATGATAATTCACCTGCCTCCTAAGGGTATGCTTCGAAAGTCAGCCTTTAACCCTCATGCTAGGGCTTCTCAGAACTATAACATTGTCGAAGATTTGGCTATGTCACCTTCGACAATGTCGGCTCTTGAAGTGCTGCAAACTTTTCCAGCACAAAGGAAGTTATTATTATCAGCCATAGGAGCAATAGATCCTCATGACTCCAATTTGATTGTTTTCGATCTTGAAAATCATGTCCCACGTCTCCCGCACCAACTGGATTTTCAGATACCAGTTCATGTCAAAACTGGACGATTTTTTCGAAGAGTGATTGGAAAAGGAGCATCGACATGTGTTATGTCCATTGCCTGTTGGAAGGCTTTAGGTTCTCCAACAATCAATCAATATCCCACAACTTTGAATGCCTCTGATGGAAGAGGTTTTCGTCCTTATGTACTTTTAAATGATTTACCAATTGAATTAGAGGGGAAAATAGTTGCAATAGAAGTTGAGGTTGTTGATGCTCAACTTGACTATAACCTTTTTCTTGGTCAGAGCTAGACTTATGCCATGTCGGTAGTTGTCTTGTCATATTTTAGGATGATCGTGTTTCTTCACAAAGGGAGAATTGTGAAGGTAGACCAATTATCCTACTATACCTCAGACCTTAATTCCACTTGTAGTGTGCCTTTTGTTGGAAAATCAACGACTCCATATGAAGAAGTTGGTGTTGGTCTTCTCAAAGACTCATCTTTTATGGGAAATTTCACATTCCCTCCACCCAATTTTCCTCATAATGATGCCCATATTAATATGATTACATCAAGTACTTTCGAATCGAGAGATCCATGGAAAGTACCTTCAGAGTCAGAAATAGTCTTATATGGCAATGAGATGCCTCGTAGCTCTTTTGAGTTAGCTTATGAAGTGTTTCATTCCTTTTCCAACTCATCAACATTTGAAAACAATCGAATGAATACGATTATTGATGAATATTCTCATTTGTCACGCTTGGAACCAATCTCTATGCCTGATCCTTTTAACACAAATTTCTTAACTAATGAAGGGATTATGGAAGTTATGACCTTGGAAAAAATGCCATGGAACGATACTCATCATCGTTCAACCTTCTTTCCATCCTTTGAAAAAATTGAGAATAATTTCTCATCTATGTTTTCATCTGAGACTCTTAGTGATCCTCAATGTCTAATATCTACCCTTTCTTCCAATTCTAAATAGAATTTAGGGAACATATCGGCAACGATACCCATAGATATCTCAGTGAAACCTGGGATAACTGAAAATATTCATATAGGAGCTTCTTGTTCTTTAGAATAGATTCAAACTTATAAAGCCCTATTTCAGGAATTATGCGACATCTTTGTCTGGTCATACGAAGAAATTCTAGGAATCGACCCTAGCATAGTTGTACACAAAAAGTTGTCGCTATCAAATTGAGGTTGAAAATTTGTTGAAAGCAGGATTAATTTACCCCGTTCCTTTGACTGATTGGGTATCAAACATTGCACCCGTTAATAAAAAAACAAGGAATTATTCGAGTATGTGTTGATTACAGAGATATTAATAAATCTTCTCCTAAGGACAATTATCCAACTCCGTATATCGACCAAATTTTCGATGACTGTGCTGGGAATGAAATGTTTTCATTCATGGATGGATTTTATGGCTACAATCAGATAAACATACTCCCTGTCAATCAGTGCAAAACCGTGTTTATCTTCCCATGGGGAACTTTTGCTTATTGCAAACTCCCATTTGACCTGAAAAATGTTGGCGCAACGTTTTAGCGAGTAATGTCTTATTCATTCCATGATATCAAGCATATTGTTTAGCCC
Organism: Pinus tabuliformis; assembly: GCA_031772625.1. NCBI lineage: Eukaryota > Viridiplantae > Streptophyta > Pinopsida > Pinales > Pinaceae > Pinus > Pinus tabuliformis. The sequence continues at coordinate 271,844,310 of CM062810.1, forward strand.
TATTTAGATGACCTGTCGACCCATTCATTGAAAAGGCAAGATCACCCATTGCACTTAAAAGAAATTTTCATTAGGTGCAGGCATTACAATATTCGCTTGAATCTGCACAAATGTGTCTTTGTGTACAATCAGGTTGGCTTCTAGGTTTCATCATTTCGAAAGAAGGCATTCGTGTTGACCCCTCAAGGTGGAGGCGATTCTAAATTTGTCTGCTCCTTCTAGCCTGACACAACTCCAAAGTTTGCAAGGAAAAACAAACTTTTTGTGTAGATTCATCCACAATTATGTTGAACTAACCCAGGGTTTTACTCGACTTTTGAAAAAGGGCATTCCTTTTTTTGGGATGAGCTTGTCGATAAAGCTTTTAATGCATTAAAACATGCATTGACCAATGCACCATTACTGCATCCACTTAATTATCATCGAAATTACTTTATGTACTTAGCCGCGTTTGATGCCACTATTGGCATGGTGTTAGTCCAAGAGGATGATTCTAGCAGCGAACATGTGATTTATTATTTGAGTAGAAATCTCACTAAAACCGAGATTAAATATGCACATGTGGAGAAGCTAGCCTTGGCAGTTGTCCAATTTGTTCAACGATTTTGTCACTATATACTTCTCTGAAAAAATTGTCATTTCATATTGAAACCCTATAATGTATATTCTCACTAAGCCATTGCTAGGGGAAAATGATCCAAGTGGATAGTTATATTACAAGAGTTTGATTTGGAATTTGAAAAATCTAAATCAAAGAAATATTTGGTTTTCACCGAACTATTGTGTGACTTTCCTCATACTGATATAGAAACTATAGCAGAAGATTCTTTTGCCGATGAATGTAGTGCCCCGCTCTAGTTGACTGGCAGTGATATGAGATTAACATTTATTTATCCCTAAGGCCCACACTTTATTATTTTAGGACCTCAGGTTGAGGATCTGGACACATGACTCTATTATTATTGGTTGTGATGTTTATGTATGATCTCCATTGATATAATGATGAAGATAGCATTAATGGTTATGCATGTTCTCTATTGATATTATGATGATTGTGGCATAAATCGTTATGTTTGTTATCTATTTGATGTTATGATGTTGATAGCTTTGATGGATATGTATGCTTCCATTGATGTTATGATGATGATAGCCATGATGGATGTGTGCCCTATGTTACCTACTTGCATTAGTTCTGGTTCACAATGAACAATGATCTGAATGACCAAGTGATGGTAATGATGCTATTATGACAATCACTAACATTGAGAAACCTTTTTACTGATTACTATTGAGTATGGCAGGAAACCACCAGAGGCACTCGCACATGACGAGTTGACGACACCTAGTTTGATGAAAATTTATATTATTTTATCTTTGAAATTCTAAGTCGATTTTCAAACCTGCTATATATGTTTATCTATATTTTGATGAAATGATAATGGTTGCAGGCACAGATTAGTTGCTTGGCCAAACGACTCACATATGGGTGATGGGGTTGTACAATTGGATGGAACTGCATGGGAGGGGTGGGACAGTGTCCCTGATCTCACCCACTATCACTCCCGTCGTGACTTGGGCTAGAAAGGTTGAAACACCTTCGCCTTGAAGATCACAATGTCATGAGGGCAGGTCCCAAAGTTGGTACGCTCATGAGGATTTTACCGAGGGACGCGCATCAAGGCGGATTCCTTGATTCCCGACACCATTAGTCTCACTATAGCAGGAAACATAAGATATGATAGTGGTCTCTGTTGTTGCACCTATACTTTCTTCTCGTAGCCACTGAATGCTTGAAGGGCAACTGGCATGGCACCCTTGGAACTTCAAGGGAAGTTCTTGAAGGGCACGACCAAACTTGGCACCCTTGGCATCACAAATAAATTGTTAGACATGGCACCCTTGGAACTTCAAGGGAAGTTCTTGAAGGGCACGACCAAACTTGGCACCCTTGGCATCACAAATAAATTTGTAGGCGTGGCACCCTTGGAACTTCAAGGGAAGTTCTTGAAGGGCACAACCAAACTTGGCACCCTTGGAATCATTAAAAATAAATTAATTAATAAATATAATCAAGAAATGAAAACCAGGTAGATTTACATCAAGGGTAAATGATGTTAGAAACCGAGGTAATTAAATCAAGAATAAAACTTGGGTTAAGAGGATCATAGGAAGAATAAAATATTTTATCTTAAAAAAACTCTACCCTCCCCATGTTGGAAAATATTAGGTAGATTATGTAGTTGAATTAGGTAAAAAAGGGGAAAGAGGGACATAAATGTAAGGATAAAGATTAATCCTAAAATAGTTAAACCTAATTAAGAGAAGAGGATGGTGAATTAAAATAATATTAATAAATTAAATTTTAGAGAAATATAGAGAAACTCCATGTGGCAACAACCAACATAAAAATATCCATCTAAGAGATAACTTGAGTTAAATTAGGGAGTAGATAGGGGATCAAATCTTGACTCATTAATTGACTTTAGTAATGAACACAAATTAAGGAGTAAAAAGGGGGATCAAGAGACAACTAGGAGAAGAAATAGGAATCTTGTTGAGGTGAGGAAAAATATTATTAAAATTTAAGTAAATAATTTTGGAGATCCTTGATGAGAGAGTGACACATGGGTGGGTGAATAATCAAATTATTGAATTATCAAAAATAATTAATTATGCATGAAATTCCAAGTGTCACCTATGAGGACTCCTATAAAATAAGGGGCAAGCCATGGGAGAAGGGACCTTTTCTTTACCCTATTGTTGGATGGATGAGACTATGTTAGATTAGTGACTACGAGCTATAGTGAGTTTGGTGAGGTAGAGGACTTTAGAGAGGGGACTCTTGAGCCAAGGAGTGCTCTCCTCTACCAACTAATACATTCCTCTATTGTACAACCCCATTGCATCTCAGGGGTCCGTGGGGAAGGAGAGTACCCAAGGAGTAGGCTGGGAGGTCAACTAGTGGGTCATTGCATTCAGATCAAGTACATCGACATTCACACTCGGAGGTGACCAACAACAAAGGAAGACAAGTAGCGGCAAGTCAAGTTTGAATCTCGTCTTCTGGTGAACGGTACCTATGTTGTATTATATTATTTTATGACTTTGTTATGGTTTTAGTTAAATGTATGTAAATTAGATGATATGTTCAATGAAGTGAAATTCAGGAAAGTTTTATATAATGCTTGATAAATTTTGGGTTCCCAATGCTATTTTCCTTATGGTTGTATTTTTAGCATTAAAAAAAATATTATAGGGTTAGTCCTTACAATGAATCTCTCTTTCTTATTAGTACGTTAGATCTGTTGTATGGAGAATTATAGGGTTAGTCCTTACAATGAATCTCTCTTTCTTATTAGTACGTTAGATCCGTTGTATGGATATGTCATATATATCTCCAAACATAAACTTTTAGGCATGAGTTATCTAAAACTGATCATCGTCGAATCTGATACCAATCCCAACAATACAATATTATTGGTAACACTCTTTACCATCACGGTACCGTTTCTATATTTGGACGTTGTTTGACTCTCAAAGAGGTCGAAAAAACATTAAATGACTATCATTCTGGAGCATGTGGCGGTCATATGTCTGGGTATGCTACGGCCCAAAATATATTACGTGTTGGTTATTTTTGGCCTTCAATGTTTAAAGATTGCATTACTGCAGTCCACAAATGCCATAATTTCCAAATCTAGGATAGAAAAAAGCGAGAACCTCCAGCTCCTCTTCACCCTATTATAGTTGTCGATCCTTTTTCCAAATGGGGCATCTATTTATTCACCTGCAACCCTCACTTGGCCAGGGGAATGGGTATATTATCCTTGCAGTCGATTACTTTACAAAATGGGCCGAGGCGATGCCTACATATAGAGATGACAATGAAACTGCAACAATTTTCATTTTCAATCATGTGATTGCTCGGTTTGGTGTCCCACAAGCTATTTTTATAGACCATGGTAGTCATTTTCATAACTTTATGATGATTGAACTATCCACACAGCTCGGCCTATGCCATGATAACTCTACTCCTTACTATCCACAAGCTAATGGTAAGGTCAAAGCCGTCAATAAAGTTTTAACCAATATGATTAAATGGATAGTTGGTATTCATAAAGGAAAATGGCAATCTATGCTCTTTTCAGCACTATGGTCTTACCATACTACTGCAAAAACATCGACGGGTTTTACCCCTTTCCAACTTGTTTATGGTTTGGAAGCAATGTTACCCATTGAATGTGAAATCCCATCCCTGAAACTAGTTATTGAATTACTACCTACTACCTATGCAGATGAAGAACCTTTTGTACATTTGGCACGTTTAGATGAAAATCGTCGTGATGTCACACTAGCTAGCGAAGCCCACAAAAAACATGTCAAAGCTCAATTCGATCAAAAAGTTAATCCTTGTTCATTTTCATAAGGTGACCTAGTCTTGGTTTATGATCAATCTCATGACAAGTTAGGCGCGGGAAAGTTCGAACCCATGTGGCATGGCCCTTACATCATAAAATGTGTATTAGCTAAAGGAGCCTATGAGCTGGTTGATTACGATGGTATTCCTTGGGAAAACCCATAAATGGTCTTTACCTAAAGAAATATTATGCATAAAATTTTGGTGGAGATTTGTACATTATTTAATGTTTTTTTAGGTATGTGTGATAGTTAATGTTTTTCACATTTTCTACTACTTCTCCTGCTTATCTTGTTTTGCACTTGATTTGCAAATGTCGACGTTCCCTCAGACTTACATTGGCTTTGTTGATGGTGCTAGTCGTAGTACTCGGAATTTATCTTCCGCAACCTGGGTTATCTATTCACCCAATGATGAGCTAGTCTCTATTCATGGAATATGCCTCGGTCAAACAAAAAATAACATAGCATAATATAGCATAGTCATTGAGCTATTAGTTGATGCCATCACATTTGGTATCCGGATTTTGATCGTTAGGTTAGATTCATAGCTCGTAGTATTACATTTAAATGGTGTCTATATAGTAAGGAGTCCAACAATGTTAAGAGTATTTTTACAGGCCCGTATTTTGGAAAGGCAATTTGATTATATCGAATATCAACACATTCCGATATATTTAAACACATTGACAGATGCATTGTCTAATCATGTGTTAAATAGACATTTGCAACATTTGTAAATTAAAAACAATATTCATTCATACATTGATCAAGATATACAGTAGGCAAAAGTAGTATTTTTTTATTAAAATAGAGTTTGCATAGAAGTGTGTCCAGAAAATATGTCATTTGAGGACATAAGGCCTCGTGGCCTTTTATTTTCCAAATATGCTAACACAAAAAATTAAAAAAGTGGTCCTAGAAACTAGAACAGCTAAGAATGATGATGCTCATGATAGAAAACGACAGCACGAGCAACTCGGTGTAGTAAACGTCTAAGTAGCCCTAGAACCCCAACTACATGTCCCTGATAAGGGCGAGGAATGTCATCCGTCCCAGTCTCTAGGATATCCAAATTCAACCTCTCAAGGTTGTGTTCCAATTCTGTCAGAATATCTTCTGCCTCCGGGTTAGCTGCCACAGCCATTGTTAACTCAATTTATTGTGTAAATTAAGGCATGTATTTTACTATCAATCCAGATTGGTAATCTTAGAAGCAAACCACAAATTATGGATTTTTTGATAAGAACTAATATAGAAAGTAGTTATGAGAACGAAAATGCATATTATAAATATAAATCATTCTACACAACTAAGCAAAAACATTTAAGTCTATTCCATAAAAGCATACATGATTGGTCAATGAAATCAGGCTATTTTAGAAAAAAAGGAAGAGGCTCTTTTCAAGGAGACTTGGTTGTCCTTCCTCAATATTTCTATAATGACATTGCCTGGTTGTTTTTTTCATTGTGCTTGGTTGTTTTTTTTGCACGGCCTACTATATTATGTGATATTTCGGGGTTGTTATTTCTGCCTGAAATGTATTATTCTGTGTTGGGTAGTTGTTAAATATCTATGAAAACATTTCCCATAAAAGCATTGGATTCAAACCCACTTCTGCGTATCTCTTCGTGGATTTCCATCCCCTGTTGCAGAGCTGCCATGTTGGCTCAAGCAGTAAGAACACGACAAATGCCTGGATGTCTGGTTTCACACCTGCACACTGCATTGCTTGAAAAGTCTTCAGGGCTTCCTCACTGTGCCCATTCTATGCGTATCTTGAGATCATGGCAGTCCAGGAAACAACATTTGGTTTTGATATTTTTCGAAAAAGCTTTTGGGCTTCGTCCACACGCCCATTCTGCACTTAGCCTGTAATTATAGCATTCCATGAAACCAAATCTCTCTTGGAAATTTCCTGGAAAAGATTGAAAGCTTTATCAACAAGTCCCTTCTTTCCATACGCAACTATCATGATGTTCCACAAGACAGTGTCTCGTTTAGACATTCTGTCAAACAATTCTCGAGCCTTGTCTATTCTCCCACATTTTGCATACAAATCCACTAGGGCACTCTCTACAAAACCATAAATCTGGCACTGGCTTCTAACTATTTCTTGGTGAATCTCGATGCCCTATTCTAGAGCTCCCAGCTTGGCACAAGCCGAGAGAACGTTGGCATAAGTGAAGCGGTCAGGCTGGAAAATCGATCTCTGCATCTGGTGAAAGAGTTGCAACGCTTCTTCTGCAGGCCCGTGGGGAGAATAAGATGTGATTAGCGTATTCCTAGAGCAGGCATCTCGATGAAGCATTTCGTCAAACAATTTACGTGCGTCTGCCAAGCTCCCCAACTTGGCATACATGTTCATAAGGGTGTTGGTCAAAATTATGTTTGGCACAATTCCATTTTTATTCACGTGGGCATGGATTGATTTACCTTCCCAAAAATATTTCTTCTTAATACACTCCTGCAAGAGACAACTATGTGTAAAATAGTCGGGAGGTTGCTCCATTTCATGAAAACAAACAAAAAAAATCACAGAGCCTCTCTAATTTGGCCTTGATTACACAGTTTTCTCACGATCTCAAGAATGCCATTAGAAGCAATGGCTCCTCTGGTCACAACGTGACTGTTTTGGTTAGCAGCTCCTCCTTGAAGTTGAAGTGATGGCAATGGCCTCGCTTTGCTCTTGCTTGCATCTTCTGATGGAAAATCAAGTGAAGTGAATGGAAATGGTTGCGTTATAGCCATCGCCAGGGCCATTACAATGAGATTTTTATATATCTCATCTTTTTTTTTCAAATATGTTTTATATGCTGTAGCCAAAAAAAAAAAAAATCAAAATGTTCTTTCATCAGTTTAAAAGAAAGTTTTCTTTTGAAGTGATTGTAACCTATTGTACAAAGACTTCATAATCAGTCACATGAAATGTCAGGAAGCTATAGAGCAGAGATCTGCATGAGCCGAAGTTGGGTAAACTATGGGTAGAGCATTTCTAGATTCGTTCAAACTTAGCCAGCAAAGTCAAAATCACTTAATCTCATAGAATACTCTTTCTTTTCCACACACTCTGAGAAAAGCTTAGCGTTACAGCGGAAAACACAGCGTCACAACAAAAAGCGCCATTCACAGCAAAAAGCGCCACCAAACCGGAAAAAGCGCAGCATGAGGAAAGAAAGGCGTAGTTTGTGTCCAGGAACTCGATTTCATTGGCACAGGAACAAAACTACTGGATCAAAAACATAAACTCTGTCTTTGAATGGTCGCTATATCAATAATGTCAGGATTTGAACTGCCCTTCGAAAAAAAAAAAAAAATCTTCACGCAATTGCCAAACTATAGCCCTACAATTCACGCATTGTATAATCTGATTCCAATTTCCTACAAATGTCTTTTACCAGCTGGACAAGCTTCCTCTATTACTGTGTTTCGTTAACTTCCCATTTAGGAAAGGTGCTACAAAGGGTAACACCCATGTTCCAAAGACTATCATCCTAAATAGCCATCCAGAGAGGGCAAATCAAAGGAACACCAACATGGCAACACTTCTGCGCAAAGGGGTGCTTAAAAATTGGTTCAGTTCCCTTCTGTACCCACGCAATTCACCATACTTTGTTACACATAGTCTTCTCTACGCAGATCTGGAGCAGTACGCACAAGGCAGCCTGTTTATTTCTACCTTTTGTACAAGATGGTTGTTTCTATCTAGTCAGACCGCAATTTTTCACTTTTTTTTCTCTCTAAAGGAATCCACAATTAGGGTTTTTGTATTTTTTTCAAGGAGTTCACTACTAGGGTTGTGTTGCTGGGATAGGATTATAGTTTTAAATACATTTGACCTCTTATCTTTTCTCAATGAAGATCGATCAAATATTGAATCTGCTTATGGCGTAGTTTTGAGTCTTGGCCTAAGCAATTCCGGTAATGGACTTGGAGTCCTCATTGAGTCAGTTCCTTCCACCATTAATCTGTGTCGCCATCTCTATTCAATGGAAAATTTCTCAATACTATGTGCCAAATATAGTATGACTTTCCACCATAGAATCGAAATAAGGGCATATGATGATCCGCTGTAGATTGATTATCTGCTGGCCTGCACTAGTTTGTAGGGCATTTGAGGATGAGGGGCTTACTGTTGTAATCTTCATTCGTCGTTGAAGTGAAATTTTCCTCATAGTTGATTCTTGCTTTCTAGCTACAAGTCTCTCCTTATGTCTTTTCATGGATCCTTCAGACCTGTACTATCTTCCAAATAAAGATGCATGTAGGTAGGCGCAATGTTGGTGGATAAAGTTCCACGTTTCGTGCACTTAATGAGAAAATCCTACTGACATATATTATCAAACGCCGCCAAATGCATAGAGACCCAGTTTTTAATGGTTGGATTGTTGGGTTACATGACTCGTTTAGAGTCAAAACCGCTACCGGTTGCCAACGGAGTGCTACTTTATCAAGAGAGTTATTATCCATGAATAAATTGCTGCCTATATTTTTAAAATGACATTTTTTTTACTTATTTTATTTTATGATCAGGGTATTTTGAGCTACGTTTCTATAGTTACGAATTCGTTTAAAATGCTCCCGTACATCTTCATGGACACTCGTTTTATCAATGTTGTGTTAAAAGTACCCATGTGTACATGGGACCAACCTAAGAAATAGTTAACTAGGAATGCTAAGTATCAAAAGTTCAATTATATTGGTAGGATAATTTGTGTTTGGAAGTCTCTCTTGCGTGAGATCCCTTTTTGGTACAGTTTGGCAATAAAGTCAATGTATCCATTAATATACTATAGAGATTTGAAAAAAAAAAAATAGGATATACCCAATAGAGAAAAGGATAAGTATAAATAACATTTTTAAGTATGCAAGCAAATTAAAATGTTGGTGTTTGGAGGTTTACAATTTTTGAATTTATGTTTTGGTATCCGTGTATATTCATATATCTTCAATGCTTAATTTTTATTTGTGACTAGTATTGTTTAGGTGTAGAATATGTCAATTCTTTCTTATATTTCTGTTTGTTTTCTTGTTAGTAGAATATTATATTTTTCCTTGTTAATAAAATGTTGTATTCTATAAGTTGTTAAAATTTGGTTATATCAATATTACGAAGAATAGGATAATTTTTAAAGGAAGAATGTAGTAGTTGTTTTGCCAATGGGGAATCAACCTAGACAATTGCCTTGGTTTAAACCCCAAAAAGTGATAGATAACCTATTAACTACCATTTAAGAGGTTGTTATATTTGTCTTTCATCTAATGTGAGAATTATTATAAGACCGATCACAATTAGCTTAGATTTGGAACATATAGACCTTGTTGGCACAAAAAGTACTTGCATTAGCTCCTAGTCAATTTGAACTTGTAATCTCTAGAAGATTGAGGATTGAAGGGGAGCTAAATTACTAGTTGAGTTAGAGGGGAAACTCAATATCTTATTATACCTTTCATTTTGTTTCTTATTGATAATGTTTTAGTTTATTATTATTAGTTCCCACCATAGGAAGGGTATTATAAAATCTAGTTCATCTTTAAATTTTCATTACCATCAGGCTCTTTAATGAATGACGTTGAAGGATTAAACTTGGCCAATGCTTCATTGCCAATGCATTTACATTATTTAAAGCTTTTATTTGTCATACAAATGAATACCTTGTATTTTCAATTACATTAGACAATTTTTAATGATAAGACTAATTTGAGTCTTGTCGATGATTCAAAAGCAAAGTCAAAATAATTGTGAACAATCCAGTCTTTAGGAGTTAATATTGATACAATAAATGATTGTTTGTGCACTTGGATCATTGCATTTCAAAGGTATTCATGCACTATTCTTCTTTTCCAGAGTTGTTTAAAATAATTGTGAGTGATTAAGTGGCCACAAATGCAATGTTGATTCAATAAACATAATGCTTGTGCATTGCAATCCTTCCAATACAAAGACCCCTACATGTGTTGATTAAGGTATTTCTAATAGTATCTTATGCACTAGTGACACCTTGATGTATATGATTTCTATCTTATGTCAAGCCTTACATCTTATTGAGCAAGGTGAATAGAGTTGTATTTGCTTTGAAAATTTTCATCCATCCACTAGAGACCAAACCCTAAGGTTGCTTGTTCTTTTCTTGGCTCTTACATAGGTTATTGGCCTTGGCATATTGAACTTTTCTTTCCTTGGATTTGCATATCAAAGCCATTCTTTTTTTTTTCCTTATATAAAATAGTCTAAGTCATAGGGTTCATCGAACTTGAACCTTAAGGTTGAGATTTGATGAACCCAAAAAAAAAATGAAGGGTGTGCATCATGTGTGTCATTGTTGAGCTTCATCCTCAATCTTGCACATCTTATTTTCGACCTTCATCTTCGATAGCACAATTTATCTACAGTGTTGACTCTTGTACATTCCTCACCACTGCAATGCATTATGTTTTGTGTATTTTGTAATGCTTAGGCTCTGGAATCTACTCAAACCTCCCTTTGCTTGGTTTGACCCCTCCTATACAATGCATATTGTAAACTCTCTTCTTGGTCTATTACCTCCCTCCTCTCACAAAAAATATTGCTTGTAATGATAAATGGTATTTTATGTCATATTTCATTGTAAATTTTATATATGTGCTTGTGTGTGTGCGTGTGAATCATACATGGAGGACATGTTAGAAACTAAAACATATGCATGATGATGATACAAATTCATCATGCATATGTATGATTCATCGATGATACGACTAGTACATGTAGAAATGGAAACAATTGTTTACGCACTAAAGATTTGGAGACACTACCTTCTGGGAAGGAAGTTTGATCTTAGGACTAACCATTGTGGGCTACAACACATATTCACTCAAGACCACTTAAATGAAAGACAAAGACGATGGTCTAAGCTAATTAGTGAATATGATTTTGATATCACTTACATAAAAAGAACGGTAAATAGGGTGGTTAAAGCTTTAAGTAGGAGGCCTCACATATTTTCAGTGATTACCTTAAAAACAAATTTGAGGGAGAAACTGCTTGAATTACAATTTAAAGACACCTGGTACTAGGAGGTTAGAAAAAGTTTGAGGGAGGATGAAATGAGGGTCCCAAAATATGAAGAATACTCCCTTGATAATGATGGGCTACTACGATTTTGGGGAAGGATATATGTACCACCGAATGAAGATATACGCTAGTTAATCTTGAATGAAGCACATCGCGCAGTATACATGGCACACACTGGTGTTAAGAAAATGAGTGCGGACCTAAAACCACTCTTCTTTTGGAAAGGGATGAAGAAGGACATCGTAAACTTGGTAGCAAGATGCTTAGAGTGTCAACGAGTAAAAGTTGAACACAGACATCCAGCAGGGTTATTGCAACCCCATGAGATACCAAAATCTAAATGGGAAGTTATATCAATGGACTTCATTGTGGGACTACTAATTGTTGAGCCTCAAACCTGCATCTTCCTATACACCCTCTCAGCCTTCTTTTTCCCACTTACTTCATCCATCAAGCTGTTAAATCATTGCATTATAGTCTAAAAAGAGCTTCTGACATGGTTTTCTAACTATGCTTATGACTGTTGTTTGGTTTAGATTTTTGTTCAGGCAGCTGCGGAAACTTGTCAGTTTCCGCAGCCAGCACAGGTTTCCGCAGCCAGCACAGGATTCCGCAGCTATTTTGTTAAAAGCTATGCTACAGGTGTCCTATGAAGAAACGAGCCACATGGGCAAGCTACAGGTGACGGGTACATGGAACGTGTCCCTTCAAATCTGCCAAATCATCCATAGAAGGTCACGGTTAACAAGGTTTAAAGGCAAAGCCAACCAAGGAATTTAGCAGTGGCACGTCTCTGTTTGGAGCACGTGAAAGTTTACGTGGCCCAGTTCTCAGCCCACGGAGACATCGGCACACCTGGAGATCATCCCTGTAACCTGAATCCAACAGCTACCACTCCGAAGATTTAATAGGTATGATGACAGTTACGCTAGATCTCAGCTGAGGAGATCTACGTGTCTTTGGCAACGCAGTTGATAGCATAGGATTCAGTTAGTCAGTTTCAGCACTTTTTCATTATAAATAACGCGTTGATGAACGTTGAAAAGAAACTTTTTGGAATGTAATTTTTGAATTGTTTTCTATTATCACCCCACTGTACTCTGTTTTATATATGTTGCTGCTGCTTTAATACATGAGAAGACTACTTTCTTAAGCTCATTCTTGTGACTGTTCGTTGACTGGCTGAGGTGGCAGAGGGCCCCTGCGCACTAAAGCCCTGTATAGTTGTCATTTAATTTTATTATGTTTATGTCTTTATAATTACTAGCTTGTATATAACATGTTGTTTTGATGTTTTTAATTCACTGCTGTTTATATTTTCACTTTTGTTTTCTTATAGCTGTCAGCTAATCAACGTTTTTCTGCAGGTTTTCTTAGGCAGCCCGGGAAAATTTTCATATTTTTTATAACTATTGACATATGAGATCATCTTGTCCTTCCTGCTAATTTCCATTTTCTGAAGTTTAATTCCAGCACTGTCCTTTTTCAAGTTGTGATTTGCTTATTTCTTTTTCTGCTACTTAGACATCATACTACTCATTTGTTTATGGTTTCTTTCTATAGTCAAGTGACTCTATTAGTAAGGAATCATAATATTACTTATTGTAGTGTGATTTAGTTATCATATTGCTTAAACTTGTTCATGATTGCTTCCCACAAGGTAGATTGAGCTGAAGGGTAAAGGATCTGAAGAGTTGAAGTAGTGTGATTAGTTTCCTTTATGCAATTTAATTTCTTGCCACTTAGTTATCATATTGCTTAGACTTATTCATGATTGCTTCCCATAAGGTAGATTGAGCTGAAGGGTAAAGGATCAGAAGAGTTGAAGTAGTGTGATTAGTTTCCTTTATGCAATTTAATTTCTTGCCATTTAGATATCATATTACTTGACTTGTTCATGATTGCTTCCCACAAGGTAGATTGAGCTGAAGGGTAAAGGATCTGAAGAGTTGAAGTAGTGTGAATTAGCTGCTTTGCTTTTAATTTGAGTTGCTTTAAGTTCAGTTTTTACTTTCTTTTCATTCAGCAGCAAGGATACTGGGCCATTGTCATTAGTTCACTGTTTGATACATTTACTTCCTCTTAAGAATTGATTTCATTACAGTTGTTTTAAAGCTTTCTCTTTGATCACTTTTAAGTTTGGGGAAATCACTGTAGAAATCACCATCACCATCCACACTTAACTTTTATTTTCGCCATCACACATTAGGAAAAGATAAATCCAAAAACAAACTAGAAAACTCAAAAACGACAAAAGACTAAGGAAATGGTTATCTAGTACATATAGTACACTTCACTTCGTCAGTTTACGAATCCCGGATTGACATTTTAAATAGCAATTTAGAATACACTAAATTGACCAAACACTAATGACCTCAAGAAGACATGATTCCATATTTGTAGTCGTGGACATGTTGACCAAGACTGCCCATTTCATACCAGTTAAGACTACATATAAGGCACCAGAAATAGCCAAAGTTTTTATTGATGAGATTATGAGATTGCATGGAGTGCCTAGGAAGATCATATCGGATAGGGGATCAGTGTTTACAAGAAGGTTTTGGACCATTTTCCAAGAAGCCTTGGGAACCCAGTTGAACTTCAGCACTGCTTATCACCTTGAGACAGATGGGCAAACAGAGAGGACTAATCAAATCCTTGAGGACATGCTTCGGATGTATGTGATGGACCAACAAAAGAGATGGGAGGAGTTTTTACCCCTCGTAGAATTTACTTACAATAATAGTTATCAAAATTCCATCAAGATGGAGTCATTTGAGTTCTTATATGGAAGACCTTGCAGAACACCTCTCAGTTGGGACTGACTAGAGGACCGAGTATTAATAGGACCAGAAGTGGTGCAAGAGATGGAAGAACAAATGACTATGATTAGAGGAAGGCTAAAAGAAGCACAAGATCGAAAAAAGAGCTATGTTGATGCTCATTGGGTAGACCGAAGTTATGAAGTGGGAGATAGGGTGTTCCTGAGAGTAATCCCCCCCCCCCCCCAAAAAAAAAAAGCTCTATAAGATTTGGAAAGGGAGAAAAAAAAATGTCTCCATAGTTTGTGGGACCTTTTGAAATCTTAGAAAGGAAAGGGCCAGTGGCATATAGGCTTGCCTTACCTCCATCTTTAGCGTGTATGCATGATGTGTTTCATATTTATGTTTTGCATCATTATATTTCAGATCCTTCGCATGTTATTGACTTTGGTCATTTGTAGGTTTCGGTCAAGGGAACAGTAATGGCCGAACCAGTTCGCATACTGGACCAGCGAACTTTGCAGATTAGATGATGGTTAGTGGACCAAGTTAAGGTCCAGTGGGACAATTATAGTCCTAGTTTAGCTACTTGGGAGGATGCTAAGGAGATGCGTCACCATTTTCCTTACCTATTCCAAGGACTTCGAGACGAAGTCTATTATTAAGAGGGGGTGTATGTAGTGCCCCACTCTAGTTGACTGACAGTGATATGAGATTAACATTTATTTAGCCCTAAGGCCCACACTTTATTATTTGAGGACCTCAGGTTGAGGATCCAGACACATGACTCTATTATTATTGGTTGTGATGTTTATGTATGATCTCCATTGATATTATGATGAAGATAGCATTAATGGTTATGCATGTTCTCTATTGATATTATGATGATTGTGGCATAAATGGTTATGTTTGTTATCTATTTGATGTTATGATGTTGATAGCTTTGATGGATATGTATGCTTCCATTGATGTTATGATGATGATAGCCATGATGGATGTGCCCCCTATGTTACCTACTTGCATTAGTTATGGTTCACAATGAACAATGATGTGAATGACCGGGTGATGGTAATGATGCTATTATGACAATGACTAACACTGAGAAACATTGTTACTGATTATTATTAAGTATGGCAGGAAACCACCAGAGGCACTCGCACATGACGAGTTGACGACACCTAGTTTGATAAAAATTATATTATTTTATCTTTGAAATTCTAAGTCGATTTTGAAACCTACTATATATGTTTATTTATATTCTGATGATATGATCATGGTTGCAGGTACAAATTAGTTTCTTGGCCGACTGACTCACATATGCGTGATGGGGTTGTACAATTGGATGGAACTGCATGGGAGGGGTGGGACAGTGTCCCTAATCTCACCCACTAGCACTCTCGTCGTGACTTGGGCTAGAAAGGTTGAAACACCTTCGCCTTGAAGATCACGATGTCATGAGGGTAGGTCCCAAAGTTGGTTCGCTCATGAGGATTTTACTGGGGGGCGCGCATCAAGGCGGATTCCTTGATCCCTGACACCATTAGTCTCACTATAGCAGGCAACATAAGAGATGATAGTGGTCTCTATTGTTGCACCTATACTTTCCCCTCGTAGCCACTGAATGCTTGAAGGGCAACTGGCATGGCACCCTTGGAACTTCAAGGGAAGTTCTTGAAGGGCACGACCAAACTTAGCACCCTTGGCATCACAAATAAATTGTTAGGCGTGGCACCCTTGGAACTTCAAGGGAAGTTCTTGAAGGGCACGACCAAACTTGGCACCCTTGGCATCACAAATAAATTGTTAGGCATGGCACCCTTGGAACTTCAAGGGAAGTTCTTGAAGGGCACGACCAAACTTGGCACCCTTGGAATCATTAAAAATAAATAAATTAATAAATATAATCAAGAAATGAAAACTAGGTAAATTTACATCAAGGGTAAATGATGTTAGAAACCGAGGTAATTAAATCAAGAATAAAACTTGGGTTAAGAGGATCATAGGAAGAAATAAAATATTTTATCTTAAAAAAACTCTACCCTCCCCATGTTGGAAAATATTAGGTAGATTATGTAGTTGAATTAGGTAAAAAAGGGGAAAGAGGGACATAAATGTAAGGATAAAGATTAATCCTAAAATAGTTAAACCTAATTAAGAGAAGAGGATGGTGAGTTAAAATAATATTAATAAATTAAGTTTTAGAGAAATATAGAGAACCTCCATGTGGCAACAACCAACATAAGAATATCCATTTAAGAGATAACTTGAGTTAAATTAGGGAGTAGATAGGAGATCAAATCTTGACTCATTAATTGACTTTAGTAATGAACACAAATTAAGGAGTAAAAATGGGGATCAAGAGACAACTAGGAGAAGAAATAGGAATCTTGTTGAGGTGAGGAAAAATATTATTAAAATTTAAGTAAATAATTTTGGAGATCCTTGATGAGAGAGTGACATATGGGTGGGTGAATAATCAAACTATTGAACTATCAAAAATAATTAATTATGCATGAAATTTCAAGTGTCACCTATGAGGACTCCTATAAAATAAGGGGCAAGCCATGGGATAAGGGACCTTTTCTTTACCCTATCGTTGGATGGATGAGACTATATTAGATTAGTGACTATGAGCTATAGTGAGTTTGGTGAGGTAGAGGACTTTAGAGAGGGGACTCTTAAGCCAATGAGTGCTCTCCTCTACCAGCAAATACATTCCTCTATTGTACAACCCCATTGCAGCTCGGAGGTTTGCGGGGAAGGAGAGTACCTAAGGAGTAGGCTGGGAGGTCAACCGATGGGTCATTGCATTCGGATCAAGCACATCGACATTCACACTCGGAGGCGACCGACAACAAAGGAAAACAAGTAGCGGCAAGTCAAGTTTGAATCTCGTCTTCTGGTGAACGGTACCTATGTTGTATTATATTCTTTTATGACTTCGTTATGGTTTTAGTTAAATGTATGTAAATTAGATGATATGTTCAATATTGAAGTGAAATTCAGGAAAGTTTTATATAATGCTTAATATTTTGGGTTCCCAATGCTATTTTCCTTATGGTTGTATTTTTAGCATTAAAATATATATATATATATATATATATATATATATAGGGTTAGTCCTTACAATGAATCTCTCTTTCTTATTAGTACGTCAGATATGTTGTATGGAGATATCATATATATCTCCAAACATAAACTTTTAGGCCTAAGTTATCTAAAACTGATCATCGTCGAATCTGATACCAATCCCAACAATACAATATTATTGGTAACACTCTTTACCATTGCGGTACCATTTCTATATTCCGACGTTGTTTGACTCTCAAAGAGGTCGAAAAAACATTAAATGAATGTCATTTTGAAGCATGCGGCGGTCATATGTCTCGGTATGCTACGGCCCAAAAGATATTACGTGTTGGTTATTTTTGGTCTTCAATGTTTAAAGATTGCATTACTGCAGTCCGCAAATGCCATAATTTCCAAATCTACAATCGCAAAATGCGAGCACCTCTAGCTCCTCTTCACCCTATCATAGTTGTCGATCCTTTTTCCAAATGGGGCATCAATTTCATCACCTGTAACCCTCACTCGGCCGGGGGAATGGGTATATTATCCTTGCAGTCGATTACTTTACGAAATGGGCCGAGGCGATGCCTACATATAGAGATGACGATGAAACTGCAACAATTTTCATTTTCAATCATGTGATTGCTCAGTTTGGTGTCCCACAAGCTATTGTTATAGACCATGGTAGTCATTTTCATAACTTTATGATGGTTGAACTATCCACACAGCTCAGCCTACGCCATGATAACTCTACTCCTTACTATCCACAAGCTAATGGTCAGGTCGAAGCCATCAATAAAGTTTTAACCAATATGATTAAACGGATAGTTGGTATTCATAAAGGAAACTGGCATTCTATGCTCTTTTCAGCACTATGGGCTTACCATACTACTGCAAAAACATCGACGGGTTTTACTCCTTTCCAACTTGTTTATGGTTTGGAAGCAATGTTACCCATTGAATGTGAAATCCCATCCCTGAAACTAGCTATCGAATTACTACCTGCTACCTCTGCAGATGAAGAACATTTTGTACATTTAGCACGTTTAGATGAAAATCGTCGTGATGTCACACTAGCTAGCGAAGCTCACAAAAAACATGTCAAAGCTCAATCCGATCAAAATGTTAATCCTTGTTCATATTCATAAGGTGACCTAGTCTTGGTTTATGATCAAGCTCATGACAAGTTAGGCACGGGAAAGTTCGAACCCATGTGGCATGGCCCTTACATCATAAAACGTGTATTAGCTAAAGGAGCCTATGAGCTGGTTGATTACGATGGTATTCCTTGGGAAAGCCCAGAAATGGTCTTTATCAAAAGAAATATTATGCATAAAATTTTGGTGGAGATTTGTACATTCTTTACTATTTTTTTAGGTATGTGTGATAGTTAATGTTTTTCACATTTTCTACTACTTCTCTTGCTTATCTTGTTTTGCACTTGATTTGTAGATGTCGACCTTCCCTCATACTTACATTGGATTCGTTGATGGTGCTAGTCATAGTACTCAGAATTTATCTTCCGTAACCTGGGTTATCTATTCACCCAATGATGAGCTAGTCTCTATTCATGGAATATGCCTCGGTCAAACAAAAAATAACATAGCAGAATATAGCGCAGTCATTGAGCTATTAGCTGATGCCATCACATTTAGTATCCGGATTTTTATCGTTAGGTTAGATTCACAGCTCGTGGTATTACATTTAAACGGTGTCTATACAATAAGGAGTCCAACAATGTTAAGAGTATTTTTACGGGCCCGTATTTTGGAAAGGCAATTTGATTATATCGAATATCAACACATTCTGATATATTTAAACACATTGACAGATGCATTGTCTAATCATGTGTTAAATAGACATTTGCAACATTTGTAAATTAAAAACAATATTCATCCATACATTGATCAAGATAAACAGTAGGAAAAAGGAGTATTTTTTTATTAAAATAGAGTTTGCATAGAAGTGTGTCTACAAAATATGTCATTTTAGGACTAAGGCCTCATGGCCTTTTATTTTCTGAATATGCTAACACAAAAAATTAAAAATGTGGTCCTAGAAACTAGAACAGCTAAGCATGATGATGATCATGATAGAAAACGACAGCACGAGAAACTCGACGCAGTAAACGTCTAAGTAGCCCTGGATCCCCAACTACATGTCCCTGATAAGGGCAAGGAATGTCACCCGTCCCAGTCTCTAGGATATCCAAAGTCAACCTCTCAAGGTTGTGTTCCAACTTTGTCAAAATATCTTCTGCCTCTGGGTTAGCTGCCACAACCATCGTCAACTCAATTTATTGAGTAAATTAAGGCATGTATTTTACTATCAATCCAAATTGGTAATCTTAGAAGCAAACCACAATTTATGGATTTTTTTATAAGAACTAATATAGAAAGTAGTTATGAGAACGAAAATGCATATTACAAATATAAATCATTCTACACAACTAAGCAAAAACATTTAAGTCTATTCCATAAAAGCATACATGATTGGTCAATGAAATTAGACTATTTTAGAAAACAAGGAAGAGACTCTTTTCAAAGAGACCTGGTTTTCCTTCCTCAATATTTCTATAATGACATTTCCAATATCTAAGTAAGCTTAAGAATTTAATCTAAGAAAGCTTTAAAAGAAGTGAATCTTGTTTAATCTTAGTCCTAGCTCACGGAGAAGAGGCTCTTTTCTAAGAGACTCGGTTGTCCTTCCACATTCAATATAATTACTAAAAGGAAGCAATATTCACTTAACACATGGCCATAAAATGAATTCACATTAAAGATATTTACAAATATTTATAGCAAATGAATATAATAAACATGAAGAATTAAACTAGCATATGCACAAATATGAACATCATACAACAAAGTGTACTTAGCTTGGTATGAGAGCTCTCCAACCTTTCCGGTACACTGTTAAAATACTCAGCTACAGCAACTCATTCACTCCATCAAACACAAAGAAATCATGAAACAAAAGCTTTGTCTTCAATTATCTCAAAATAATAATCTTCAATTTTTTCTACATGTTCTAACTATGAATGCCTCTCTTTAAATAGCCAAAATAATAACCATATTAGCTAAAAAGTCTTAAACAACCATCATTAATGTTATCCCACTTCATTAGGTCGAAGTCATCCATTAGTTACTAGAAATCTGGAATAATTCCAAAAAATCCTAAAACTGCCCCCTTTTTAATAGGGATTTCTGGGTGACAGGTCAAGTTTGACCAACGTTGACCGGGCCTGTATTTGCTTAGTTTGACCGAACCAATAGATGTTCATCCATCCGTGGTTCCTAATATTTCCAAATATGCATTCATCTCGCGCCCAGGTGTCCTGCACATATCACTTTAATGGAGCTATTATGGGAATTCTCTATGCAGTCTAAAATTAATTTTAAAACCCATTTTTTACAAAAAATCTAAAAATTGAAAAACTTAATCTAATTACCTGAATATGAAAAATAAGGGTAAAATGAAGCATATGTAAGTGGAATAGGGTGGAATATGATGGTAAGTAAGTGGGTTTATGATAAACAAAAATGACCAAAATTGAGGGCCAACATCTCCCCCTTGCTGATGTTCAAGCATGTCCTCATGCTTGCTTCCTTCGCTTGGACCTTCTGAGTGTTGATGCCCCTACTGTACCTGTACCTGTACCTGTAGCCTCCTCTTGTGCAGCTTGAAGTAGAATATCAATGCCCTCATGTTCCCCTGCTTTGTAGATGGCAACTTTTACTTTTTGTTTTTCATATTTGTATTGCCATAGTTTCTTCTCTTTTAGCCATCTATAAGCTTGTTTTGAAATGAGCATGTTCTGAGTTTCAAGATTTTTGACTTGCTTTTCCAATTTCTTGTTCTCTTTGGCCATGTTGTTGTTGTTTTCCTTGTACATCTTGTTTTCCTTCTTCAAGTGTCTTTCCATAATTTTGTTATCCCTTATCTCATCAGTCAACTCTGTTATTTTCTTCAGATCTTCCTCATTATGCAATTTTTCCCTTACCTCTTTAGCATATGAATGTGATGAAGTGGCTTCTATCCAAGGATCCTCAAAATAAGAGCCTTTTTCTATAGGCTCTTCCCGAGCTTCCTCCTCCAATCTTTGTATGATTTCATCGATTTGTTTTGATGTTTGTGGATGTTCTTTCTCAACAATCTCAAGTTCCGGGTCTTTCTCTTGGTTACTTGGTCCTTCTTGTGATCTCCTTCTTGGTTTCCTTGGAATGGACAAAAATGATTTTTCTTTTTCCACCATAACACTATCTTGTTTCTTTTTAGATCTTGTCCTAGGATATGAAGGGGAATTCATAATGCTTTTTGTAATATGTAGCTGCTCAAGCCTTTCTTCACTCCCTATTTCATGTTCTTCAAAGTTATTTTTGGCCAAGAACTCCAAGGTGTCCCTTTGTTTCTCACTTGATATTGAACAAGTATTTTAATCAACCCACAATGGTATTGAGCTTCTGTTTTGTTTTTGGCTCCTTCTATCATTTTAGTCAAGCTCTTCGAAAAGAAGTAAGGGATGTTGATTTTGCAGTCTCCTTTAATATGTTGGAGAAATTTTATATGATAGAGGTAGACTATGTTGTGCCTATTGTCACAAGTGAAATATTTCTGGATGATCAGAACTAATTCTGACCAAGGCTCCCTGAACCAGTCCCTTTGAATTCCTTTTGATCTATCAAAGGTGCCCTTCCTCTGTTTTTCTAGGAAAAAGGTCCATCCTTTCTCCTTAAAATGCAACCCCTTGTGATATTCTTCCCCTTCTAAAGGGAGTTCTAAATCTTGAGATATAAATGTTGGGTTTATTGATATGGGAAGTTCACCCACCTTGGTTTGCCCATTTTCAAAAATTTTGATGAATTCTTGTGTAATCTTGTCATTATGGCCATTAAATTTCCTAAGGAATTCAAGTAATCCTGCTTGAAACAATTTTTCCACTGCATCTTTACTCCAATTTTCTAGTTTGAAATCTCTGGGTTCCATTTTTGTTGCCATGTGCTCTGTATACCAATTGATATATCCTTGCCCAGTAAATAACCTCATAAAAATATATGACAGCAAAATATGCAACAAGAATTTTGGTAAATGTACTTACCAGTTCCCTTTAGCTTTTAAAAACAAATGAAACTCTTCAATTTCTGTGTATTCTGTCTTCTGCTACAATTTTTGTGCTCTTTGAATGAAGGAAAAAAAATTGGCTTTGTAAAGACCCAAAACACACAAGAAAAATCTTGATTGTAAATATCCTCACTATTCTGCAATTTGTGTTTTTTTAAATCTCTTCGTTTTGCAAAGTTTACTTATGCAAAGTACGAGAAATAAAAAGAAAAAGAACTCATATGTTCTAAAATATGTGTGCTGTAAACATTCATTGTGCAAAACGTTTGATGAATTTTGCATGAAGAAATCGTTGTTTGATACCTGAACTGGAAGAGGAACTTGTTGAAAACTTCGTGTTAATCATTTCTCTTCTTGTTAGTCATATAGTTTAATTAAAACTAATTTCCTAACATCTCGAGAAATTGTTGATTCTATAGGTGGTAGAGGATTTTGAAGACAACAATAGCAAAACAATTCTGGAACTGAAGTCTCATGTGACACATTTCAACAAAATATGAAGTTCGATTTTCCAAATCATTTTTTTTTAATTGCTGAGGGGACCGATGCTTACCTTCACTGGGAGTCACTACGTAATTTAAGGGATTCTTTGCATAATTCGTGGCTTATGTTGGAGCTTGGCACAAAATCTTCCTTCTTCAAAGCACCGTTAAATTCCTCTTTAACTCTCCATGCTGCTCGGTGCTTCCCTTATTTCTTCGTGCTTCTCTTGTTTTCTACGCAACACAGGGTCTTACGCTGCTCTTTTCACAATTTCCACGGCTCAGTAATTTCTCTGATCAGAGCTTATGCAACAACAAAAAAATTACAGCTTATTCTCTACGGCTCAAAGTATTCCTTTACGGCTCAGAGTATTCCTCTATGGCTCAGGAGTATCTCTTCTCTGCGTGAATTCTTTGTGCTTATGAGCTGAATTGGCTATGATGACCGTAGAGCATGCCTTTGAAAAAAAAAGATCGTTTTGAATTATCCCTTCAATGTCGATTTTCGATGCTGCCACAATTGTACTCCTTCGACATTTGTTTTATGAGGACTTTAGGTTATGATTTCTATTTCATGCATTTTCAACCATTATGTGCATGTTACTTTGTTATGTTTTTATCATTGTAGTCTTTTGTCCTTTGTTTATCATATGCGCTCATGTATTTTATTTTAAAATGACCATAGTTTAGGTCATTTTAAATCAAATATCTTTACAATGATACTAACTTTTTTTATTTTGATTTTGTAGATACATAACCTAATCCTTCTTGGTTGTATAGACAAATCAAAAGGAAGGGGATGTGGTCAACAAGATTAGTCAAAAATGATATGGTTGAGATGTGAATGTATGGTGGAATAATGGATGAATAAATATGTAGGGTAATGATATAATATATATGGCTAGGAATTTGCATATTCAAGTTTTTAAACTAAATTATCAATCTTAGGAAAAAAAATTCAAAATCAAAGGCTTTAAAAATGATTTTAAACTTACAATACTTTCCTTTGATTTGATAACTCATTACTCTTTTGTCATCACTTGACTTTTCAAAATGAATTCTTGTCAATATTGGACTGTAGATAGATGTTTGTAGTTGCTTCAGGTCCCTTTGATGTTAATTTTTTTCAGGTCCCTTACTGATAAATGTTGATGCAGGTCCCTTTTGTATATAATATTGATCTTGTTCAGGTCCCTTACTGATACTTGTTGATGATGATG
The DNA here is from genome assembly GCA_031772625.1 of Pinus tabuliformis. Taxonomy (NCBI): domain Eukaryota; kingdom Viridiplantae; phylum Streptophyta; class Pinopsida; order Pinales; family Pinaceae; genus Pinus; species Pinus tabuliformis. The sequence continues at coordinate 271,868,431 of CM062810.1, forward strand.
TTTCAGGTCCCTTCTGTAGAACAACTGCTTGATATCAAACCATTGCATGGTTTGTTGATTTATTATGAATCTCCCCCCTGCTGATCTTGAGACTTGTCCTCAAGTATTTTAAATTTTGGAGAATAATCCTGTAAAAATGAAAATGGAAAGAAAAACTCGAGTTTGTATTGTGCCAGTATCCTGGATTTTCACAACCAAACTCTTTTATTATTTTTTAACTTTTTTTATTTTTCTGGAAGTAGGGAAGGCATATTGCTATGCTTTTCCAGTACTTCTATATCATTGTCTTCTGAAACTATTTTCAAAAAGTCTTCTCTATTTATAGGCTTATGATAAACTTTTAGTCTATGACCATTAACCATAAAAGAATTTGTTGCTTCATCAATTGTCTTTATCTTTACTGCTCCATTGTCAAAGATTTCTTCTATTTCATATGGCCCAAGCCAATGAGTAGTAAACTTTGCTTTGAAATCTTTGAACTTAGAGTCGAAAAGTAGTGCCCAGTCTCCTTTATGAAAGATTTTATTTTTAATGAATTTGTCATGCCATTTGATTCTCTGTTGTTGAACTAGAGATGTATGTTCTATAGCTTGTTTTCTGATCTCATCTAGTTCATTGAGTTGCATTATTCTCTGTTGTTGTGATTTTGTCAGGTCCAGTCCCAATTTTGCTGCAAGTTTATATGTAGGGATCTCAAATTAAATTGGCAACAAGACTTCTTTTCCATAAACAAGCTGATAGGGGCTAAATCCAGTAGTATTTTTCCATGTTATCCTATAAGCCCATAGTGCTTCATTTAGCTTCTATGACCAATCTTTTCTATGCATGTTCATTGTCTTTGTCATGATGTTCTCAAGTACTTTGTTTGTTGATTCAACTTGTCCATTCGCCCGTGGGTGATATGGAGTTGATTTCCTATGCTTGATCTTGTATTTCTCTGTTAGGTCTCGAACAATCTTGGAGGTAAATTGTGTCCCTTGATCTGTGACAATTTGCCTTGGAACTCCATATCTTACAAATATTTCTTTATAAAGAAAAGAAACTATTGTAGTTTCTGTTGCTTTTCTCATTGCTCTAGCCTCCACTCATTTTGTTACGTACTGAGTACATACTAGGATGTACTTCTTACCATTTGATAGTGGGTTGATAGGACCCACAAAGTCAAGAGCCCATTGTTCAAATGGCTCTTTGAGTACTTGCGGTTTCAATGGAATTTCATCTGAAACTACAATTCTACCTATTCTTTGGCAGTTATCACATCTTTTAGCGTAAGTTTTTGGATCTCTTAATAGTGATGGCCAATAGTAACCCTGATGTAAGACCTTGTATGATGTCCTCTTCCCTACAAAATGACCACCACATGGTTCATCATGACATGCTTTTAGAATATCAATAATTTCATCTTCTCTTATACATTTCCTAATTAAAATATCAGGTCCAGTATAGAAAAGATATCCATTAATCCAAGTGTATCTTGCACTGTCTCTAATTATTTTCTTTGAAATGAGATGGTAATATTCCAGATGATATATAATTAGCTATATCTGCAAACCATGGGGTTTTACTTGTTATAGCAAATAGATTCTCATCGGGGAAGTTATCTGACACAGGTATAAGATCGTCAAAAGAATGAAGTCTTAATAGAAAATCTGCTACTTGGTTATCTCTTCCTGGTCAATCTAAAACAGTGATATTAAATTCTTGCATTAATAATAGTCATCTAGTAATTCTGCCATTGGTAATTGTTTTGTTCATTAAATATTTAATGGTTGAATGATCTGTATGGACAAATACTTGATAACCTATTATATAATGCCTAAATTTATTGATTGCATGCACAACAGCTAGCATTTCTTTTTCAGTTACTATGTAGTTTAATTTTGTCGGAGTTAAATTTTTGCTTATGAAATAAATGGCATAATTAAACTGATTTTCTTTTTGTCCTAGAGATGCTCCTATAGTTTTATCTGATGCATCAATAGATATATGGAATGGAAATGACTAATTTGGTCCTCCAAGAATGGGTGCTTCACATAATTTTTCTTTCAGTTTTTCAAATGCATTTTGACAATTTGTAGTCCATTGAAACTCAATGTCTTTTGCAAGTAGTTTGAATAAGGGTAAAGCTATCTTACTGAAGTTTTCAATGAATCTTTTGTAGTAGCCTACATATCCCAAGAAACTTCTTACTTCTTTCCATGTTTTTGGTGGCATTAAGTTTACAATGACTTGTATCTTTGTTGGGTCTACCTTAATTCTAGAAGAATAAATGTGGTGTCCCAACACTGTCCCTTCAATTAGCATCATAAAACACTTTTCATTGTTGAGGGATAAATTTGTCTCTATACATCTTTTTAGAATTTTTCAAGATTATTTAAACAAACATCAAATGCATTTCCATAAACAGTAAAATCATCCATGTAGACTTCAACACATTTATGTATAAGATCTCCAAAGATAGCTAAGACTGCTCTTTGAAATTGTTGAAGCCCCGAAAATCGGGTCTACAACAAGGGGGATACCCGCCCGGTCCGGACCTTGGTTTCCAGCTCCTTTTTCGTTTGGTATAGCAGGTCCGACTGGGGATATGGGACCAATTTCCCAATTTACGTGTGTGTGTGAGAAAGATTGATATTTCTGCTTCTAACAGTTCCTAAATGGAATACTTCTATTCTAATTCTAATCTAATAATAAGGAAATTATATTCTAATAAACAGAAATATGTAAATCTACACTAACCCGGGGTGTAATCTTTCCTTTATGTGATCTAAAATGATTTCAAATAACAACTGGTAATAAAGATCATTCAGCTGTTATGAGAAAAGAATTCAATGAAGATGAACCACTTCGTATAAAAAGTTAGAGGAAACAGTTGTGAAAAACTTATCGCATAATAAGCTATTCATACACTAAGCATAAATAAATAGCTACCACCATACAAAAGTGCAAAATGATAACTCAGGCATTCATACATTAATATATAAATAACTGAACATGAAAATCACTCTAACACAAGGCAGAAATAGTTAAGAGATAGAAATACCATTTATAACTAGTCCTACTCATGAGCTTCAAGTGATAACGATTTATCTCTTCTTGATCAAATATCCACTAAGAGTACAAAGGTGCAACATCAATAGCAGATATCAAATGCAAACATCAATAAATCATGTTCCATTCATTCATCAAAACCTCCTCAGAGGGTACAGAAGTGCATGTTCTGGGGATAAGTTTTTGATAAATTTTAGGACCCTTCTCTAAATGCATGAGAAGGGTTTAAATACTACTAACTAAATCTAAAAATAAATTATTACAAAAATATAGGATGCGATTTAAATGACCGTCCTCTTTTCAGGAAAATAAAACAAAATTAAACTAAAATTGAATCTAAAATTAGACTAATTCTGTATTTGGTCCTTGAAATCACATGCATGTAGCATCTATCTAAGAAGAGTCGGCTGGCCGACTTCCGATTTTAGCTGAGCTGAGAAAACAGAATCAACGAGAGCTGGCACCATCTTTTCGGCCGAATTGATGATGCACTTAATAGTCATCCACTGGCTCTGTGGCTTTACCAAGTAAGCCCAGTAATAATCCCAGTTCAACTTGGTTAACCCTTGGATTGCTTCTGCTTTTTCTTTTGCCTTCTGCTTCTAATCTTCGTGTAGTATTGTTTTCTTGCAATTTTCGGAGCTTGCAGGTGACTGGGCAATTAGCAGCTTGCCTTTTCGAAAAAAAAATCTCAGCGATCAGAAACTGCCTCCGTTTCTTGATCCGGGTTTCCTTGATGCATTTTTCGCCTTTTGAACCTTTTCTTTCTAACGGATATAAAGTTCATTATTTGTGAAAATGATAATTCTGTGAACTCTTGACCTTGAGTCTTAAACTGTCTGTTTCTGATATCTGCGCTGTCCAGTATCCACTTCACCATGTCCGTGTATGGGAGAATTTTGGGCCTTGTTGCTATTCGGTGTAAGAATGAGCAAGCTAGCTCTGTAAGGGATGCTTCAGAAGAACCATTTGAGCCCGCAGTAGCAACTACTTCCATTACTCTGGGATTCTCCTCTTCGAGCAGATTATACATGCCTTCCCACATAGCAATTCCCACGTCTCTGTTACAGGTCGTGTCTGTATACAAAGGCGCCATTTCCTTTTCTTCTGAGCTCGGGGATTTGCTTTTCTTTCCCATTTTACCCTCCGTATTGCTTTGTATTGGCTTCTGTTCTCCATTCCTGCAATTCACAAGTGAAGCGAAAATGAATGACAAGGAAGGGTGATAGGAAAGTTTTAAATGCCACAGACACATCAAGTATACCACCTTACGTGAGATGATTTTTTCGATAAGCACAAACCCATATTCCATTAATAACTGGAAACTAATTCATTTATTAGCATTAAAGCGCATAACCAGGTGTCAACTTAAGGAAAATACTTTTCTTGAATAACGTGCCCGAAAGATCTACGATGGAGCGATTTTGCGATTTGCTTCGCAATATCGCAGATCGCAACATCGCAAAATGATAACATCACAAAATCGTAACATCACAAAGTTGACTGCTCGTTACATCGCATTATCGCATTGTCGCTGTATCGCGAGATCGCAATATCGCAATATCGCAGATCGCAGGAATATTATGTATGACAATCTTTGTTAACCTGTTTTCTGCGAAATGTGATCTTGCGATCGGCGTCGTCACATATCGGAAAATTAACGTGTTTCGTTGTAAATTGTGTTGTATGCGATGCGATATTTCATTATCGCACATCGCACTCTTGCAATGTTTAAAATTCAGCTCATAAGGAGGTATCCTGTTATCTTTTTTGCGATGCGATTTTTTCTAAGGAAAGGTTTTATGTCTTACCTTATCATAAAACTTAGATTTTTGGATTTTTCAAGGGGGGCTTCCTAAGTTTATGATGTTAATTTTATTCGAGAAAGGAAATTTAAACACTACTTTAATTTTTTAAATTTTTTGCTAAGGGTCCCCACTTATTTAGTATTAGGAATAACACTAAATAAGAAGGGGGATTGTTGCTGGCCACAACAATTGGCGATTCACTTGGAAGAACCAGTTATCTCTGCTGCTTTTTAAACTTTCAAAACTTCCAAAACAGAAAAATTTTCAGAAAGTTAAACTTTATTATAGAAAGATAAAGTACATTATACTTTAACCTGTCAATGACATTTTGTCTCAACTATTTTCAACTTTGATTATTTGTTGCCTCAAGCTAGTCCTTGTATTTACATCAGTCATCACTTGGCTTGTAAGGATAAAACAAAGTTTTCTCTGTAAACCAGTTTTAAATATGTTCATTTGTCGTAGGTAGAGCCTCTGCTGCCAGCATGCGTTTATAGCCTCGACAGGGTTACCTGTTACCCAGCAATGATCCTGTATCCTACTTAAAGAAACCTACAATTCCCAAAGAAGAATCCACATCCACACTTTCTGCTTTCATTTTCTTTTAACTCTTAAAGAGCAATGTCTTGGTTTGGTAGCCAATTCATGACACAGTCATTCACTGATTTATAACTTTGTTGAACAAGCTGGCTCGTGATGAGACCCCTTGCCTTTTGATTGCAACAATCTTGAGTCATTGCCCTGTTGTGGTATGCAGTATTGGCAAAGTCAGCAAGTTATAACATCTATGATCATGATAAGCCGGCTCGTGATGAGACCTCTCACTCTTTAAGATCAAATGTATCCTTGGATTGTTCCTCTGAAAGTTGTGATTTCCTTAGTAGGGAGGAAGTCATTGTTTCCTTAAGATAGCTCTAGACGACAATAATAGAGTTTTTGGAAATAGTTGTTCTGAAGAGAATCTTTATTTTGTTATTGATACCTTCCATTGCACTCATATAAAACAATTTCTCGCTAAAGGTTGTTTTCATCAAATTTTATGAAATTGAAACTAGTATCATATCTAGGCTAAAGTTTTTAACTGTATCTTTCAATAATAAAGATCATTTTTCCAAAATATTTGCTATTTATACAAGCGAAAGATCAAAATTTGAAAGAGAATTGGTGTCTTTTTCGTAAATGCCTATTGTAACCATTCACAATTGGTTTTATTATGAAAAGAAAAACAATTACTCTACAAAAATAGAAGAATGTTCTTATATGGAAAATATTTCTTAAGAATCTGACCACTAACAGGTAGAGAATCTCTTTTCCCTGTTAGATCTTATAACATGAAGGTAGATGGACCTATGACTTCTATGATCTGGAAAGGACCAAGCCACATCCTTTGAAATTTTGTATGTTTTCCCTTTTCCGCATGAGCCTTGTCCCATTTTAAAACTAGATCTCCCATCTGAAAATCTTTTCTGAATATCATATTGGAATCAAAAGAGGATTTCATTAATGCTTGATGATGAGCGTGAGTAATCTTAGCCCGTTTTTGTTGTTCTTCTAATTTAATTAATTCCAGTTGCCTAAGTTGTAAAAGGAAGTTGGTACTTCATCAATATATTGGACCAAGGCTAAAGAGGGAATTGCCAAATGTGTTGGAAGAACCACTTCTTTCCCATAAACTAAACTAAAGGGAGAAGTGTCGATAGAGGCTTTCTGCGTTATTCGATCTGCCCATAAAGCATATATTAAAGACTTATGCCAATTTTTATGATTTTGGTCAATGGTTCGCTTGATGATCCTGATTAGGTTTTTATTTGTAGATTCAGCTAACCCATTCCCTTGTGGATAATAATTGGCCGAGTATTTAAGCTTGAAACCCCTTTTGAGTATGAATTCATTCATTGCATTACCAGAAAAATATGATGCATTATCAAACATTAAAGCGGAAGGCAATCCAAACCTGGTGATTATGAACTGATCTATGAATTCAATGATATTTTCAGCATTAGCCGTCTTGAGTGGAACTGCCTCTACCCATTTAGTAAAGTAATCTGTCGCTGTGAGGATGTATCTATGTTGTTTAGAAGAGTGAGGAATGATCTCACCTATTATGTCCAATCCCCACTGATCGAAAGGTTGTTCGATGGTAACTGGTTGCAGTGGCAAGGATGGTTTCTTTTGTCTCCCAGCAGCGGTTTGACAGATTTGGCATTTCCTTACGTAGTTGTGTGCGTCCTTGAATAATGTGGGCCAGTAATAACCTGCGCGTAAGATCTTATGAGCAGTGGTGTCTCCAGCGTAGTGTCCACCTGCTGGCCCATCGTGGAGTTCCTGCAAGACTTTTTCAGCTTCAGATTTCTCAAGACATCTAAGAAGAACAGAATCATAATTTATTCTAAAAAGAACGTCATTCACAAGTTGATATTGTTTGGCTTTTAACCTCGGGGCTCTTTTCTTGGTATAATCGAGGTTTGAAGGGACATATCCGTTCTTTAAATAATATCAGCATATAATGACTCAGCATTTTTTAGGCTTACCTCGTACACGTGTACCTCTTCAGATGGATTTTCGGGCATTAGCGATGCTCCTGCCAGCAGTTTGCAAAAGCCTTGACCTTTTACAATATTTGCTGGTTTGATTTCTACGTCGTATTCTTGTAAGGCAGTAACCCAATTTGCCCTTTTCTCGCCCACATCCCTCTGTACTAGAATATTTCTTACCGCTGGAAATGGTACTATGATCTTGGTATGTGTTTTGAGTAAAAAAGGTCTGAAATATTTAATTGCTTTGAAAGCAGCATAAGCTTGTTTCTCCACATCTGAATAATTCAATTCAACACCTTGTAAATTAGAACTGGAAAAAACAATTGGGGCTTCCACCTTTTCTTGATTTGCTTGTGTGAGTATCGCAGCATATGATTTATCCAAGGCAAATGTGTACAAAATAAAAGGATCGGAAAAATTTGGAGTTGCTAAAGATGGAGCATTGATAATTGCTTGTTTGATCAGATTGAATGCCTCATGTTCATCTTGGCCCCATTTAAAGTTTGCGTTCTTTTTAATCATGGCTTGTAAAGGAGATACAATTCTTGAAAAATCTGGGACGAATCTCTTTACAAAGTTGATCTGGCCAAGGAAAGATTGCATGGCTTTTTTGTTGTGAGGTAGGGGAACTGCAGAAATTTCCTTGATTCTGTCAGGATCGATGTGAATTCCAGATTTTGACACAATGAATCCTAGAAGCTTTCCTTCACTTAATGCGAAAAAGGATTTTTTTGGGTTAAGCGAAATTCCATACCTTAAACAACGTTGGAAAATTTGTTTTAAATCCCTGAGATGGTTGTTTCGTTTCTTAGAAGAAACAGTAATATCATCCAAATAGATTACCACTGACTTATTAACTAACCCTTTGAATGCGATGTCATGGCTCTCTGAAATGTGGCACCCACGTTTATCAAACCAAGTGGCATCTTTTGATATGCGTATGTGCCGCACTTAGTTCTGAATGTCGTTTTTAATTAAGCGTCGGGATGTACCAGCACTTGGTTGTATCCTGAGAATCCATCCAAGAATGACATTAATTCTGAGCCCGCAACTACCTGCAGTATTTGTTCCATAGGAGGTAAAGGAAAATTATCCTTTTGGTAGGCCTTGTTAAGGTTTCGAAAGTCAATGCAGATTCTGATATCTCTGTTTTTCTTTCTAACATGTACCATATTGGAGACCCATTTAGAATGTCTAACGGGAAAGATTATTTTGGCTTTCAATAACTTGTTGAGTTAAGTTTTGATTTGATTTTCTAAATCTGGATGGATTTTTCTCAACTTTTGTTGGACAAGTTTTTCATTATCAATCATTGGGATAGTATGTTGGATGATAGAGGTGTCGTATGTTTTGAGTTTATCGTAATTCCAGGAAAAGACACTTTTGTATTGTTTCAAGAGACGGATATATGCTAATTTCTCTTTAGGGGCTAGGCCAAGGCCTAGGTTGATATTCTGGGGTTTGGCATTAGTTCCCAGATTTACTAATTCATAATTCAAATTTGAACTTTGGAGTTTTGAATTGGTAGATCTTTTGAATCGATCTTTCAAATCATAAAGGTCTTCTAATTTGACTACTGATTTAGGTATAGCATTGTTAGTACTATCATGTTGCAATTGTTGGTCATGCTGGTCTTCGTCAATTATTTGATTGGTGTAGGATCCTTCAAATGTGAGAAAACTCACGATATCAGGATCGTCATTGAAAATCCTCCAATTGGTAATGTTATCAGGGATAGATGGTCTAAAAATTAACTCAATTGAAAATCAGTCAGGGCTAAAATCTTCTGAAGGAATGAGCTTGGAAGCTACGTTGGCTAAGAGGTCTACGCTAGCATTCTAGAGTCTGGGAATTGATGAAATATTAAATGCTATAAAATGTTCAGTCAGATCTTGAACTAAAGATTGGTAATGCTTTAAATGACCTGATAAACAGTGTATAGTATTATGTACCTGTCTGATTACAATTTCAAAATCTCTGAAAACTTGCAGGTATTTGACGTCTAATCCGATTGCCTTGTACAAGCCTTGGACTAGAGCTTCGTATTCTGCGGTATTGTTGGTGCACTCAAATTCGAGTTTGCAAGTTAGCATGATTTTATCTCCCTCTGGGCTTACTAACACGCATCCTGCTCCTGCTCCTTCGTTAGACTTAGAACCATCAAAAAATAGTTTCCAAAACAAAGATTTATTTACAGGACTATCTATAAAATTAATGCATTTAGAACTATCTGTTTGAGAAAAAATTTCTACTTGAGATAAAACAGAATGTTCTAAGTAAGGTGAAGTGTGAGCATTAAAATTTCCTAAGAAAGAATCTACTGAATAGTTTCCAATGATGTTAGAATTATATGCTACTGGTTCGTTTTCTCCCTCAAGTTTCGTTACTATGTATTTCTGATGTTTTTCGCGTTCAACTTTTATTTGGTTTGGTTTACCATTATAAGGCAGCCACATGTGCGACCAGTCAGTTGCAAAGTATCCATGAAGTTTTTCTAACCAATCTCTGCTAAGAATCAAGCCATAAAATTCAGGAATATCAGCAACTAAAATGTTGATAACTTGACATACCTTTGGGTTGGATGACAGCCTTATGGTAACCTGATTTAATTCGCCAATCACCTTGACTTGCGATCGATCTAATTGGACTATGCGTACAACAGATTTCTGTGGTTGAACGTTCAATTTTGCACAAATTGATCTTGGTAAAATATTCGATGAAGCTCCAGAATCAACTAAGCAATTATGCACATTTTTATTGAAAATTTCATAAGTAAGGAGAAATGGGGGAGTATGTGATCTCGATCTTCCTCCAATTAATGCGATATCATTTGGATCAACTTTATTCATCGTACTAGTTGGAGGTCTTCCCATATCATGGGAAGCTTGAGAGATTACAGCAGTTGGTAAAGGTGCAACTGGCACAGCATGTAATTCTTTCAAAAGTACTTTCTGTTGGTGTTTTAACTTGCTCAATTCAAAAAGAGTAATATTGGCCCTAGTCTTTTTCATGTCTTCTACGATATTATACTCCATTTCATCCGAAACGATTAGCGTTTTAGATGGAGTAGATGTGTCTGTTTGGACTGGGCTGGTTTGAGTCGCTTTAGGTGATGTTTTCTTGGCTGCGACTTTATCCTTAGACATTGAGCTTGCGCTCTTTGGCTTAGGTGTAGGTTGAGGAGGATCAAGCTGATTTCTGCTACGAGTACTGACCGGGAATGCCTCTTGATCCTCTTCGTTTGGGAGGATGAAATCCCACATACCTTGTAATTCTACAACTTCTTCTTCATCGATATGTTCTTCGGTAGTGTTTTCCTCTTCTTCTTCTTCTGACTCAGCATTTGATATAGCGTTAGGGGGTTTGGAATCAGTTGAAGGATTTCTTTTAAAAGGCTTGTATGGCTTTTTAGAAGAAGTTTCTGCCACTTGTTTCTTGATGTCGACCATTTCGTTAGACATGGTCTTCAAAACTTTTTGTAATCCTTCTAAATCAAATGGATCTTTGGGTTGTTTTTTCTTGGGATCTTCTTTGAAAGAGACCTTCTTAGATTTTTGTTCTTCCATCGCGTTTTTCTTTTCTAGGGCCGTAATATGTTTCTCTACTGCTATCGCTTCTTTCATGTTTTCAACTAAGGTTGTTTTGTTAGCCCTATCAACAAAGATTGCTAAGTTTGATGGTAAAGCAGTAATGTACCATTCACTTCGCACTTCTTCACTACGCTGAGAAGCAGTAGGTATTTTATTTAAAATTTTATTGAAACGTAAATTGAAATCTTTAATAGGTTCTCTTGACTCGGCCCTAAGATTAGACAAGTCATTGATCAGTGTTGCTGTAGACCTGTCATCACCAAACTTGGTCAAGAATTGTTCTTGGAAGATATCCCAACTAGTGATAGATCCATAAGGTAACGAAAAAAACCATGATCTCGCTATTCCTTGCAAAGTATAAGGGAAAAGTCGAACAATAGAATCCTCATTAACAACTCCATTGAGATTTATAGATAACATAAAGTTATTTATATGCTCTTCCGCTAGCATGCCTGCCTCAGGATTAAACTTAGGCAGCCATTTTTCAGGATGGGCTGGTAACTGACTCAAGGGTGCAGGCATTAAGACTGCCCCTGGGTTATTCCATGGAGATTGGGCCATCGCTAAACTACTAACAGAGGAAAGTGCAGAAGATGATCCTTGTGGTTGAGAAGATGAGGATATTATGACTCCAGATGATTGAGAAGGAGTTGAGGAAGTTGCAATAGGCTGATGGACAATGATCTGAAGTGGAGGAGTGGATGGTTGACTTCGCGGTGAAGAGGTTGAGATGGATGATGATGATGAAAGAGTCTCGCTATCAGATCCTTTAGGAGACTTCCTTGCTCTCTTCCTAGTAGGTAGAGGTAATTCGGTTGGTTGAACACCAAACTTTTCGCTCTTTAACCTGGTGAGAGGATGAGCAGGATTATATTGCGAAGTCACGTTGCCTTGAGATTTATCAGATTTTTGAGGAGATATAGAAAATCGTTGAAGTTTGTGAATCAAAGATTCAACTTCAGGAGGTTCAATAGTAGATTGTTCTGAAATATCAGGGTTTGTAGCAGCGGTTGTTGCTCCAGCGACTTCTAACTCTGGATTTAAGGTTTCTGAATGCAATGGAGAAGTCGTGGGAGATGATGAGGGCACTTTACTCTCAGAATGGTATTTAGATTTGGATTTGCTTTCCATTCACAGTTTCAGGCCCTCCTTCTAGCGCCAAATATGTTGAAGCCCTGAAAATCGGGTCTACAACAAGGGGGATACCCGCCCGGTCCGGACCTTGGTTGGCAGCTCCTTTTCCGTTTGGTATAGCGGGTCCGACTGGGGATATGGGACTAGTTTCCCAATTTACATGTGTGTGTGAGAAAGATTGATATTTCTGCTTCTAACAGTTTCTAAATGGAATACTTCTATTCTAATTCTAATCTAATAATAAGGAAATTATATTCTAATAAACAGAAATATGTAAATCTACACTAACCTGGGGTGTAATCTTTCCTTTATGCGATCTAAAATGATTTCAAATAACAACTGGTAATAAAGATCATTCAGCTGTTATGAGAAAAGAATTCAATGAAGATGAACCACTTCGTATAAAAAGTTAGACGAAACAGTTGTGAAAAACTTATCGCATAATAAGCTATTCATACACTAAGCATAAATAAATAGCTATCACCGTACAAAAGTGCCAAATGATAACTCAGGCATTCATACATTAATATATAAATAACTGAACATGAAAATCACTCTAACACAAGGCAAAAATAGTTAAGAGATAGAAATACCATTTATAACTAGTCCTACTCATGAGCTTCAAGTGATAACGATTTATCTCTTCTTGATCAAATATCCACTAAGAGTACAAAAGTGCAACATCAGTAGCAGATATCAAATGCAAACATCAATAAATCCTGTTCCATTCATTCATCAAAACCTCCTCAGAGGGTACAGAAGTGCATGTTCTGGGGATAAGTTTTTGATAAATTTCAGGACCCTTCTCTAAATGCATGAGAAGGGTTTAAATACTACTAACTAAATCTAAAAATAAATTATTACAAAAATATAGGATGCGGTTTAAATGACCGTCCTCTTTTCAGGAAAATAAAACAAAATTAAACTAAAATTGAATCTAAAATTAAACTACTTCTGTATTTGGTCCTTGAAATCACATGCATGCAGCATCTGTCTGAGAAGAGTCGGCTGGCCGACTTCCGATTTTAGCTGAGCTAAGAAAACAGAATCAACGAGAGTTGGCGCCATCTTTTCGGCCGAATTGATGATGCACTTAATAGTCATCCACTGGCTATGTGGCTTTACCAAGTAAGCCCAGTAATAATCCCAGTTCAACTTGGTTAACCCTTGGATTGCTTGTTATAGATCTAACCCAGAAATATTATAGATCTGATATAAAAATATGAGACAATGCAAATAAACCCAGAAATAATATGAAATGATTCTTTATTGATCAAACCCTTAAGGTAGGGCAACACCATACATTCACTCCTTAAGGAAGGAGAACACTCCACAAGCCAAATGCATGTTCATACAATAATCCTTGACACTCCCTGACATGGAGTCTCTAGCCTCTATATAGGCCTCATACATACAATACCATGGGTCATTACCATGGTTCCCTCATACCATCAACCTAATACCATGGGCCCATTACATTATTACCAACTACTTGTGGTCCCTTACATAATATGGGTTAACCACCTTATTTATTACTATGGCCCATCCCATTATTACATTATTACCTTGGGTACCTCCTTCGGTACCCCATATTATCCCCCCTAGGTATATAACATTCCACCCCCCTTAGCATGTTTCGTCCCCGAAACATGGGAAGAACACAAATAATAAGATCTACTCAAAAGAGTAGTCCACTAGTACCATGCACGTGAATCTAGCCATCCAAGAGAAAGGTGAACCCTGGGTCTCGCTGGTGCCTCGCTCACTTGAGATGGAAGTTGACTGTGGTAACTCTTCTGTGTTGATGTGTAGTGGGTGGATCTTTGCTCCTCTCTATATGTCCTGCGGGGGTTGTTGTCCATGTGGCTAATTGGTTTCCATCTTGATGGTTGTCTTGCAGGGTGATGTGGGTGATGATATGTTGAAGTTTTAACCCACGATAGCTTTTTCTTTAATTCACCCTGCTGTGGTGCCTGTTGTGGTGTCTTCTTTTCCAATATGACTTCAACCACTGAGCCCTCCTCTGATGTATCAACACCTGTAACCTTTTCTGCTTCAGCCTCTGTTTGTGTTTGATTGTCTATCATCACTGGCTCATCATCTAATATGTCAGACCCTGGAACATCTTCTCCTTCAGCCTCCTTGGACTCTACCTGTTTATTAATGGAAATATCCTGTAATGTAATTTTCTTCTTTTTATACCAGAGCTTCAGGAATTTCTTCTGCACATTAATATTGATAGTACCCGCAGATTCCATCCAAGGATATCCCAAAACAACATCCATATTATCCATCTCTGAAGTATAAAAATCACCATGCAACACATACTTATCCATAGAAAGCTTCAAATCCTTATAAATTTGAACATACTCATTATCAACCTGTGTATTTTCAATTTGTTTTGCTGGAACTTGCAATTTTTTTGCCAAATTAACATTGATGAAATTATGCTTGCAACTAGGATTTATAGAAACAATGATCTTCTCTTTCTGAATCAATCCATGAACCTGCAATAAGGAGATACCAGCAGAAAATAACCCTTTAGGTTCCTTGGTTTCCTTCTTTTCTGTAAAAATAAAATCTTTGCTAGGCTGTGTGTCTGTCTGTGTGAGCTTATCCACAAGATTAGTTTTACAGTCAAAGTGGTCCATAAGATCTTTTGTGAATGTGTCCCAAGTCAAGGGCCTTCGATAGCAACGTTGATGCCATTGCCACCATTGTCATCTTTCATTGTCCAAGTACAGTAATCCCACACTCAACTGAGTCTCATCATCCATGATGTAATTCAATCTAAAATATTTCTCCATTTTTGCTAGCCATTTGGCTGGATGAGAGCCATCAAATTCATACAAGTCCCTGAAATTCAGACCTAGGGCCGCCATCACAAAAAAAATTGGCGAAAATTTGAAATGGTCACAATTCCGTCAATATTGCTTAGAATTCGTATTATGACCTGTTTTCGGAAATGGAACAACCATTCTGCATCTGCCCATATTATAGAAATCCTGATCCAGACACTGGAATTTCATATCTGCGCTGCAACTCTCCCGCCGTCACCAAAATTTCTGTAAAAAGAGCTGATTTTAAATCAGCGATATCTCCCACATCCGGACTCCAATTCGACCGATTTTTTTTTGAAATCGGCTATTTTTTCACATAGAATCCAGATCTACAATTATATTTTGTAGATCTTGTGCCAGGACGTCCAAATCTGCGCCGCAAACTCGCTGCCCTGAAAAATTGTCTGCAACCCCACTGATTTTTATATCAGCGACATCTCCTTCATCCGGACTCCGATTCAACCGATTTTTTTTTGAAATTGGCTATTTTTTCACAAAGAATCTAGATCTGCAATTAGATTTTGCAGATCTTGCACCAAAACATACCCGAAATCCTACAAAAAAAAGAAATTCTCCACTTTTGCCCAAGAAAGTGCTCTGATACCACTTGTTATAGATCTAACCCATAAATATTATAAATCTGATATAAAAATAAAAGACAGTGCAAATAAACCCAGAAATAATATGAAATGATTCTTTATTGATCAAACCCTTAAGGTAGGGAAACACCATACTTTCACTCCTTAAGAAATGAGAACACTCCACAAGCCATATGCTTGTTCATACAATAATCCTTGACACTCCCTGACATGGATTCTCTAACCTCTATATAGGCCTCATACATACAATACCATGGGTCATTACCATGGTTCCCTCATACCATTAAACTAATACCATGGGCCCATTACATTATTACCAACTACTTGTGGTCCCTTACATGATATGGGTTAACCACCTTATTTATTACTATGGCCCATCCCATTATTACATTATTACCTTGGGTACCTCCTTTGGTACCCCATATTATCCCCCCTAGGTATATAACATTGCTTCTGCCTTTTCTTTTGCCTTCTGCTTCCAATCTGCCTGTAGTATTGTTTTCTTGCAATTTTCGGAGCTTACAGGTGACTGGGCAATTAGCAGCTTGCCTTTTTGAAAAAAAAATTCTCAGCGATCGGAAACTGCCTCCGTTTCTTGATCCGGGTTTCCTTGATGCATTTTTCGCCTTTTGCACTTTTTCTTTCTAGCGGATATAAAGTTCATTATTTGTGAAAATGATAATTCTGTGAACTCTTGACCTTGAGTCTTAAACTGTCTGTTTCTGATATCTGCATTGTCCAGTATCCCTTCACCATGTCCGTGTATGGGAGAATTTTGGGCCTTGCTGCTATTCAGTGTAAGAATGAGCAAGCTAGCTCTGTAAGGGATGCTTCAGAAGAACCATTTGAGCCCGTGGTAGCAACTACTTCCATTACTCTGGGATTCTCCTCTTCGAGCAGATTATACATGCCTTCCCACGTAGCAATTCCCGCGTCTCTGTTACAGGCCGTGTCTGTATACAAAGGCGCCATTTCCTTTTCTTCTAAGCTCGGGGCTTTGCTTTTCTTTCCCATTTTACCCTGCGTATTGCTTTGTATTGGCTTCTGTTCTTCGTTCCTGCAATTCACAAGTGAAGCGAAAATGAATGACAAGGAAGGGTGATAGGAAAGTTTTAAATGTCGCAGACACATCAAGTATACCACCTTACGTGAGATGATTTTTTCGATAAGCACGAACCCATATTCCATTAATAACTGGCAACTAATTCATTTATTAGAATTAAAGCGCATAACCAGGTGTCAACTTTAAGGAAAATACTTTCCTTGAATAACGTTCCCGAAAGATCTGCGATGGAACGATTTTGCAATTTGCTTCGCAATATCGCAGATCGCAACATCGTGAAATGATAACATCGCAAAATCGTAACATCGCAAAGTTGACTGCTCGTTACATCGCATTATCGCATTGTCGCTGTATCGCGAGATCGCAATATCGCAGATCGCAGGAATATTATGTATGACAATCTTTGTTAACCTGTTTTCTGCGAAATGCGATCTTGCGATCGGCGTCATCGCATATCGGCAAATTAACGTGTTTCATTGTAAATTGTGTTGTATGCGATGCGATATTTCATTATCACACGTCGCATTCTCGCAATGTTTAAAATTCAGCTCATAAGGAGGTATCATGTTATCTTTTTTGCGATGCGATTTTTTCTAAGGAAAGGTTTTATGTCTTACCTTATCATAAAACTTAGATTTTTGGATTTTTCAGGGGGGGCTTCCTAAGTTTATGATGGTAATTTTATTCGAGAAATGAAATTTAAACACTACTTTAATTTTTTAAATTTTTTGCTAAGGGTCCCCACTTATTTAGTATTAGGAATAACACTAAATAAGAAGGGGGGTTGTTGCTGGCCACAACAGAAATGTAGCAGGTGCATTACATAATTCAAAAGGTAAAACATTGTAGGCATATGTACCCCATGGACAAGTAAATATGGTTTTATCCTGATCCTCTAATGCTATCTTGATCTGATTGTATCCACTAAATCCATCAAGAAAGGAAAAGAACTTTTTCCCTGCTAATGAGTCTAGTACTTGATCAATGAATGGTAGTGGGAAATGATCTTTCAATGTTGCTTTGTTCAGTTCCCTATAGTCTACACATATTCTCCATTTGCCATTTTTCTTTGGTACCACAACTAAAGGAGAAACCCATTGACTATCAGAGATAGGGTAGATAAATCCTACCTGTAATAGTTTTTGCAATTCTTCTTTCACTATCTCTTTCATCATTGGATTCATTCTTCTTTGTGGTTGTCTTATTGGTTTGATTGTTTCATCTGTGTAAATGTGATGGATACATGTTTTTGGATGGATTCCTTGCATGTCTGTATAGTCCCAGGCAAAATATTTTGAATATTTCTATAATAATGCAATTACATGTTGTTCTTGTGATGATTGTAGATTATTACCAATATTTAGATTCTTTCCTTGATTGATTTCAACAGTTTTGTTTTGAGAATTGGTAATTGAGTTGACAAGAAAAATGCTTTCAAATGAATTCTACAATGATTGAATAGTACAATTTTCCTGAAAACATTGATTTAAAAGATGATTTGTAGCTTCATATTGTGTTATTCGTAATTGTTCAAAAATATCATATTCTGGGATAAAAAGGTCTATTAAATCCTCGTTTTCTTCTTCTTCTCTAAAATTAAAGGCTTAATTAATGCTTAAAATAAGTTGAGTATTTTCTTGTTCAATATCAAGCCATAATAGTAAAGAAAGAGATTGAGTAGGATGATAGTGTAATATGTTTCCTTTCATCTCCATGTGCTATGATCATTCTTCCTAGTCTACATCCAATGAAGGCATCTGTTGTGGCTAACCATGATCTGCAAAGAATTAAAGGATGGCCTCCTAGATTTGTTTTTGGTTTCAAGATCAAAAAGTCTATAGGATATTCTCATGAATCCAAAGAAACAATGATGTCTTCAAGTATTCCTTCAAGTACAACTTTAGATCTATCTGCTAGTTCTAAAATTGTAGGATTAGGTCGGATATTTGGAAATTTTAAATACTTCATAGTTTCTGTTGTCATGACATTTATAGTAGCTCCTAGATCAATTAAGGTTTTAGGAACTGAAAAATTATTGATTGAAATGGTAACCATAGGTATTCCAGGATCAATATATTTTTCAATTGTTCTTTTTGTAGACATGAGACTAGCTAATTTGCCAATAACTTGGATTGTGGGTGGATCTCTTTTATTTTTGCCAGATCACTTAATACATAATTCCTTTATTTCTTTTGTATAAATTGGAATTTCTTAAATGGCTTGCAACAAAGGAATTTTGACATAAGTATTCTTTAATTGATCTATAATATCAAATTCAGGAAGAGAAATTGAAGGTTTATGATCCACTAACCTTTCTGGGAAAGGTGGTGTTTGAGTCATAATAGTTTTACTTTTCTGAATTTGATCCCTTGAACTAGATTTTTCAGATTGTTCTCCTTCTTCAATTTGTTCTTTTATGATTGGTGGAGAATCTTTTTGTAGTACTTTTCCAAATCTCAAGTGGATGTCTTGAATAGGAAGAATAGAATATGTAGGAAATAATGTTGCTTCTTCCATATTATATGTTGTCCTTTCCACTCTATTACTCGGATTAGCTACTGGCTAAGTTGGAAATTGAGTTGGTCTGGGTGGTGGTTAATTAAAAGGTAGTTGAAACTGCTGAGGTTGAGTTAATGCAGGCATTGATTGTTGTGTAAATGGATTTGATTGAGTGAATTACTGGAATTGTTGATATGGGAATGATTATTGGGGATATGGTTGTTGATATGGTTGATAAGATTGGTACTGTTGAGGGTAAAATTGTTGAGGAGGTTGGACTCCATAAGTATATCCTCGCCAACTTTGTGAAAGTTGGTTTTGGTTTTGTTGAGGAGACCAAACCTTCCATTGCATAGGACGATTCAATGAATTTTGATATTGAAAATTTTGGGGAATTTGTTGAGGAAACTGTTGAGATGTACCTGCAAAACGTGGTTGCCAAGCTCTTCTTGGTGCCATATAATAAAATCCTTGAGTTTCTTCTAATTGACCTGCTTGCAACTATTTTAATGTTGAATAATCGTTTATAAGATGATTTTCTGTACATAGTCCACAAACATGTATATTATCCAAAGGAGATTCTCGTAAAAGATGCTTCTTCCTACATTTAGGACAAAATATTGACATTGTTTGTTCTTCTTCTTCTTGTTTCTTCTTTTTTTTAATACATCAACTTGTGTTCCTAAGGTACTCAAAATATATGTTTTAAAGTTTTCTAACAAACTCCCTATTTCTGCTCTTGTCACTCCTCCTGTTGTTGATTTAGAAGCTCTAGAAGTTATATCTCTTTTTCTTATTTTGGTTCTACCTCTGGATTACTTTTGACATAATTCAGCGATCTCATCAAATGGTAAGTATGAAATGTCTCCTTTACCCATCACATTGAGAATGTCAATATATTCATCTCGTATTCCTTTGAGAAAAATTGTTCTAATGGTATCAGGATTTAGAGAATGTTGTTTGGATTTTTGCAGGTTGTAAAGAAATCGTTCTAAATATTCTTCCAAATTCTCATCTTCTTGTTGAGACATTATGAAAATATCTTATTTTGAATCTCTAGGCCTATAATAGGCTTGATATTTCTTAAGAAAAAATTTCTTCATTTCTTCCCAAGAAGTAATAGAGTGCTCTCGTAATCCCATACACCATTTTAATGCCGCTGCTTTAAGAGTAGCAGAAAAAAGACTAAGCTTATGTGTATCATCAGTGTAACCATAAGTTCTACACAAGATATCAAATTCGAACATGAATGAATCAGGATCTTCATAAGACATTCCATAGAAATTTGGTAAAACTGAAGGTGGAATATTCTTATTTTTACTTCTTCTCCTACAATTGCTCTAGTAGCTACAATTGGAAATCCAAAAGTATCTTCTTCATCATTTTCTTCATCTTGTCTTCTGTTTATGGATTTTTGTCTTCTCTTCTTCTCTTTTCCTTTCTGCTTCTCTTCTTGCTTCTTCTTCTTTCCCATTCTTTTTGTTTCTTTTCATATTGTAACCTTTGTTCTAGAGTGAGGATGGTAGATCATTTCCCTTCTTCTATCATATCTTTTTCAGTAGTTTCAAATGTTTCAGTATCAATTTGAGATTCATCTTGTTTTATTTGTTCAAAGATAGGATGATATATTTGTTCAAGAATAGGTTGATAAATTGGTTTTCTTCTTTCTCTTTGTTTTCCTATGGAATGTATTTCTATTTGTTTTTGTCTTCTTTTCACTTCATAAGTTAACAAAGTTTGTCTTTCAACAAGAGTCAACATTTGTCCTAAAAGTTGTTTTTCCTCTAATTGTTCCACAGTTGGTTTTCCAGCAACTGGTGTAGTTAATTCCAATGGAGGTAGACTTGCTTCTACCAATGGTTTAGTAATTTGGGGATCTTGTTTTATGTATCTACCATTTTCATCTCTATATCTTAGGCATAAATGACCATAATGAAAAATCCTATTTAATTTTTATGTTTTTGTTTTTATATTTTTTATATTTTCTAAATGATCTTCCTAATTAGTTATATCCAAAATATGCTTCCCCGGCAACGACGCCAAAAATGTTAGCTCAATTTATTGTGTAAATTAAGGCATGTATTTTACTAACAATCTAGGTTGGTAATCTTAGAAGCAAACCACAATTTATGGATTTTTGGATAAGAACTAATATAGAAAGTAGTTATGAGAATGGAAATGCATATTACAAATATAAATCATTTTGCATAACTAAGAAAAAACATTTAAGTCTATTCCATAAAAGCATACATGATTGGTCAATGAAATTAGACTATTTTAGCAAACAAGGAACAGGATCTTTTCAAAAAGACTTGGTTGTCCTTCCTCAATATTTCTATAATGACATTGCCAATATCTAAGTAAGCATAAGAGAATGTAATGAAAGCATAAGAATTTAATCTAAGAAAGCTTTGAAAGAAGTGAATCTTGATCAATCTTAGTCCTAGCTCATGGAGAAGAGTATCTTTTCTAAGAGACCCGGTTGTCCTTCCACATTCAATATAATTACTAAAATAAATCAATCTTCACTTAACACATGGCCATAAAATGAATTCACATTAAAGATATTTATGAATATTTACAACAAATGAATATAATAAACATGAAGAATTAAACTAGCATATGCACAAATATGAACATCAAACAACAAAGTGTACTTAGCTTGGTATGGGGGGCCTCCAACCTTGTTGATACATTGTTAAAATACTCAGCTACAACAACTCATTCACTCCAGCAAACACAAATAAATCATGAAACAAAATCTTTGTCTTCAATTATCTCAAAATAATAATATTCAAGTTTTTCTACAGGTTCTAACTATGAATGCCTCTCTTTAAATAGGTGAAATAATAACCATATAAGCTAAAAAGTCTAAAACAACCATCATTAATGTTATCCCACTTCATCAGGTCGAAGTCATCCATTAGTTACAAGAAATTTGGAAGAATTCCAAAAAATCCTAAAACTGCCCCTTTTAATAGGGATTTCTGGGTGACAGTTCAAGTTTGACCAGCATTGACGGGCCTGAATTTGCTCAGTTTGACCGAACCAATAGATGTTCATCCATCCACCATTCCTAAGATTTACAAATAGGTGTTCAATTCATGCCCAGGGGTCCTGCACATATCACTTTAATGGAGCTATTACGGGAATTTTCAATGAAGTCTAAAATTAATTTTAAAACCCAATTTTTACAAAAAATTCTAAAAATTGAAAACCTTAATCTAATTACCTGAATATGAAAAATAAGGGTAAAATGAAGCATATGTAAGTGGAACAAGGTGGAATATGATGGTAAGTAAGTGGGTTTATGATAAACAAAAATGACCAAAATTGAGGGCCAACAGCCATTATAGGTTGCTCGCCTCGTCTCTCAAATCGCCTCAGCCCTGCTGAACGGTTTGGGCCAAATTCTGCACATGCATTTCAGATAATTAGCCTTTGAAGACAAAAAAAACATAAAATTTTTAAAATTGAAAATATGTCAAAATGAGAAATTCTCACCTAGATCACCCCACTAAGTTTCGGATGGAAGTGGGATATCGCGATCACCTCTGTAATCCATCCGGGCATATGGAAAGTCCTCGATCAAAGCAATTTGTTGGCCTAGTCAGTCAAAAAACTTAGGAATATACCTCCATCGCCTCCATGATGTGTCATAATTGCAACCCACCTCATCATGTGTGGATCCCTAGGTCCCCCCTCATCTACTAGAATCTGTCGTGGTCGGAGAAGAGGAATCCTCTCTAGGGAAAAAACAATCAGAATGGAAACATAACCGAAATTCTTCAGTTTCCCATTCTTGCATCTAGTCAGTTGTCCCTTCGTGATTACCACCACTTCCTCGCACCAATTGAACACTATGGATTCCCAGCATTCCACAGCAGTTTTCATCTGTGCTCGCGTGGCTAAATGAAGGGTAGCGCTGCCACACAGCTTGCTAACAGTGAAAGTAATAGTCCTTAAGGGCAAGAGCTTGATGGCCTAAATATCAATTCTGTCATCCTTAGGTGGTGTGCCCCTGCAAAGGCGTCATAGATACCCATCAGTAGTATCTCCTCCTATCCTCTGTCCAAATAATCAAATGTCGACTCCCCGATAAGACAACCTAGTCAAGAAATAGATGTCATCGGTGTCAACGGTAATGCAATGATCTACGATCATGAAACATTGTTCCTGGACATTCCATGTTCTTACCAGCCATGTCATCAGATCTACCTAAGCTTTCATCCCATCAATGAGCCAGTGTTTCAAGAGGCCACAAGTTCTTAGAGACTGCATGGTAGTTGGATCTGCCAAACCTTCCAAATAATTGGCTTCACGCTCTCTTTCCCTCCACTCCATTTTTAACAATCAAATAGCCTGAAATGACCATTTTAAAAGGATTAGAATCATTTTTTAGAACCATATCATGTTTTTTGAGGAACAAAACTTGCAAAAAATAAGCCCTCGACGCCTGTGCTACCACCGTTTTTTAGACAAGGCACAGCTCCGTGGTTTTCTCCAGAAAAAATCCACGCAGGACGCGATTTTGCATATGGAAAATTCTACCTGCCCATGCGGGCCCGACTAAAAGAAAGCGGCACAGGGGCGAGGACACATTTTTTAACATAATCTTGCCCCAAAAAATTAACTAAATTCTTAAAATGGAATTTTAAACGGATGAAAAGCTAAGTTAAGGAGAGATCTTCTACCTGGAAGAAGCGGTTCACAATTTTGTCCACCGGTTAGCTCGGAATCAGTCCTGGAAATCTAGTGGTAAAAACTCCTCTCTCTGCTCTCAAACGATAAAAATGCAAATGGTGAAAAATAAATTATTGTTCCCACTTTTATAGGGTTTTTGAAGCTAAAAAAATATTATCTTTTATATTTAAAACCTTTTAAGAGGGAAAATTATATTTTCGAGCAGTTATGACAATTTATTGAGTTTGAATGTGCAAGATAGGTTACAAAGCGAGGATAAATCATTTTGACTATTTAGCATACTTTTATCACTTTTCATGCTCTTAAAAAATTACGAAAAACGAAAATCATGGAGTCCTCTTTTAAGCCCTTTTCATACTCTTTTAAAAATGAAAATATTGTCGAGTACTTTCTTGTTCGAACTCGTAAAAGTAAATGAACAACCATCCACTCAGTGTAAGTTTACCCCTTTTACGGACTGAGTTAGGGTTATTTACGAAAAAGGTATACGTTGACCAAACATCATCAATAGAGTTCTCCCTTTTATTATTTTATCCTTTTTCGAACCTGAGAGACTAAAACTTACGAAAAAGAACCTGATGGAGCCTACTTATGTTTTTCTTCTGATTCTCTAAAACTAAAAAACATCGAGCTTTAATTTCTCTGGGCTCGTTAAAATTTTACGGTAAAAGAACTGAAAGAGTTTCTTTTTTGTGTCCTTTTCAAACTCTTTAAAAGAAAACGACATCGAGTTACTCCTTTATTGGACTCGTAAAAACTAAACAGTGCAGGGCTCGTTAATAATAATGGGACCAAACCATTCCTTCTTAGGTTCATTAAAAATACTTTGATGGACTCATCTGAAGGATGAGCTTAGAGTCCAAGCATCTGTTATCCTCCTCAAGCTTGTAAAAATAAAGAGGTACTTGCTAGTAATGGTGCGGGGGAATTGGGAAAAAATGTCCATTTTACATTATCATTTCTAAAGGTACCATGTCGCTCTTGAACATGACACTCTGTCACGCTCATGTCTGGGTTGGGAAATTCATTTGTCTTACAGTTAATTGAACCTCATTTGAAATTATTCATGGTTTTTTATATTATCGTTAAGTCAAATGCTTCCAAGTCAATTGTCATGTCGTTATGTGTTCAAGAGAAGTTCAACCTCAGTTCAAAATCCCTTTACAAATTCTAGCCTTCAATCGTGTCGATCATCCTTGAGTCAATCCTTGCAAACTATTTTCAAAACTTGACATTGTGTTTCATGTCATAGGATTTCCTACGACATGTCTCTTCCTATTGACTTTAGATCATTATCTAAGAAGTTGATCTAAAAACCTTCAGTACCTTAGACATGCATGCCTTAATGGCAGGTTTCTCACCTTCAACGACAGGTTCCCATCGTTGGCCTACGATCGAATGATTCTATGAGTGTTTGACTTCAGATAATTTATTCTCACTTCATAGATTGTACTTGAAGTACCTTGAGAACCATTGTCATTATTCATGGTTTCTCTCGCATTTGTTAACGGTTCACATCATTAATCGGTAATCAAGCGGTTTTTGCCATGTTCGACTTCGAAACATTCACTCGCATGGTTAGATTCGTATTATGGATCGAGAGATGGAGATCAAGACCCTGGATCTAGTTTCATCAATCCAGGTTGCGAGGAGATTTTATATTCATGATTATTGTTGATTTCTGGTAGCATCAGATGTGTGCTAGCCACAACAATTGGTGGAGAGGCTAAAGAACATGAGATCTCCAATACCCAGAAATGGTTTGGGCAAATTCCAAACATTTTATGAGATATTAAAATAATTAATATTTTTAATGGAGTCCCTAAGTCTAAACTTAGGGAAAATAAAATATTAATGTAAATTAATATAAAACTATGTTAGAATGGTCCAAAAGTCATGGATAAAGCCAGATCTAATCTTAGCCATTGATTAGGGAATTAATCTGGGCCGTTGAATTGTCAACAAGAAAAGTATAGGAGGAGGCTTGAGGGTCACTTGGAGAACACACCGAGTTGATCAAGAATTCGATTTTATGGGGTTGGGCTTGCTGAGGATATCGAAGGAGTGATCAGAGTTGTAGCTGAGGGGCAGTGAATACAAAAGTAGATAGGCAAAGATAGTACCAGGAGGATCAGCGTAGAAGCTGGGAGAGAGGGACGCAGAGCTAGCCAGAGGTTCACGCAGAGGCAGCCAAGAGCTGCGTAGTGCCTTAGAGAGCCAACGTGGCTGACGCAGAGGCTCTAAGGGTTGACGCAGTGCCACCAGAAAGGGCTAACGCAGTCCCTAGAGGCTGATGTTCGGGTTTTCGTGGGGCAGATTGGAGCTGGGAGTTGTTGGAGTGTTTATCCAGGGTTTCAGCTGGAACATCTATCTCCAACTAAGAGGTACTACTACCGAGATTATTCTTTGTTGGGTGAGCCAGTTTTGGCACCCAGATTGCATTCTAAAACTGCTTAATAATTAAAACCCTTAGATAGTTGCACCGGTTTTCCCGCATTGGGTTTTTCCGGGGACATTGGTCCAAAAACAACGGTGTCACTTGTGTGCTTGTTTTGTTTCCTTCAGTTGATGATATGTAATGTGTTGAGCATGTACTTGTACTTATTTTCAGTATTTACATGGTAAATAACTTGTTAATTAATCAGAACAAGTAGGCAGAAATAAATCAGAAAAGTACATGAAGGGTTTCTAACGGGTTAGACTTAGAAATTCCAACAATTATGTAGACCCATTTATGACAGATGGTTGCACCCATGTTGTGTCTACTATCTATATGATTTTGGTTTTTCCATGCTTGTTCATTGAGTTCGCTTTACTCTAAATATGGGAATGCCTACCTCAATGATGATTTTTTATACATATTTGCATTGTATTCCTTGAATGTTCCCTGTAGTTTTCTGACCATTTCCTCTGATCCAATCCTTAGAATGATAAAGTGTTTCAATCTTTTAAACTTATTTTACAGAGTTTGCACTTTAGGGGGCAATCTATTACTTGTCAATTTGTCGCCATGACACTTGATCAGTTTATGGGTCTTTTTACCATCTGTGAACATGTTTGAATGAACTCCCTTAGAATTCAAACAACCCAAAATATCTTGAAGTAGATGAGAAATTTGGGGAAAATAGTTGTCACACCTTGTTAAGTTTCGCCTGCGCTGATTTTTCTAGATTTTCTCGTGCATTCGCTGGAATTAACTCTGAGAACAACGTAGACCTGCACCCTCTCTGCCACTATAAACCGTCACAGGCGAATTCAAGAAAGTAAAACTAAAAAATACGTTCTAGAAACATAGTTGGTCAAATATTTCCCAACTAAAATCTTTCAGGTGATGACTATTCAAAATATAACCCTCAGATGATGCATCTTAATCCCTTTTCTCATGGAAACCTAATCCCTCAATTTAGGAGTCTCATCCTCCTCTTTTGGATCTGAAAATTCTTCCTCTTTGCCTATAAAATGACTAGAGGGATTGAGCACAATGGAACTCGAAGAAGATACTTATGTTGTTAATTTGAAATTGGAAAGCTTGTCATCTAAGGAGCAGATTGAAGGCATTTGGGAGGGACCTCATGGCATCAAGGCAAAGGTTGTAAGGCCCCTCTTTATCTTTGATTAATACAAATGAAAACTATCTTCCATTGATTTGTCTTATTAGAGTGATGAATGGTTTATAATTGTTTATAATGTTTATTAAGGAAAATTCAATTCCTAATTTCCTTGATCATTAAGCTAAGTTTTGTTTGGATTATTATATCACATGTGCTTTTGATATTTTTATGGTTGATGTTTAAGAGTCTTATCAAGCATTGAGGAGTTGCATCAAATCACAATAAGGGATCTTCATCGAGCATTTCATGAAATAGGTAAGAGGCTGATCAGGTGCTCAAAATTATGCTCAAAAATAAAAGTGTCAGAATCTTGTCACACTTAGCTTCATATTGAAGAGCTCGTCATTCTAAATCCAATGGTGTGAATGATACTCAAATCGGAGTTTGTATGCAAAAGTTAGGTTGATCAGGTGTTCAAAATTATGCTCAAAAATAAAAGTGTTAGAATCTTGTCACGCTCATCTTCATATTGAAGAGCTCGTCATTCTGAATACAATGGTGTGAACGGTACTCAAATCAGAGTTTGTATGCGGAAGTTAGAACAAGTCAAAGTTCAAGTTTGACTTGTCTATGTGGCAGGATTGGATGACATGGCAAGGGTCCCAACAAATGGGGAAGTTCCAAGTGGCAAGTTGCCACTAGGTCCCACATATCACATATACAGGAAAAAAAAAGGATGCAGGACAAGAATCGGCCCCCGGCAGGTTGGGTTGCGATTTGCGATAATCGCATATTGCACCCAAAACCCTGTTGTTATTATTGTTACCACCGATAAAGTTCTGATTGCGATGATTGCTCAGATGCAATACTTTATTGTGTTGTAGTTTAAAGTCCCAGTGGGTCTGCGATATCACATCGCAACATTTTCTTGTGTTAAGACTCGCAGTCGATTACAGATTGCGATGCGCGATAAGACCCCAGATGTAGGAATTTTATATGTCATAATTTATTATCCCAGCGGGTGGCAATACCGCAATCGCAATGTTCCACCGATTAACAAGACTTTAGGACCATTGAACTTTGCCAATTGCAATGGGCGATGGACCCCGGATGTGATATTTTATATGTTACAATTAATTATCCCCGACGGGTCCACAATACCACAATCACAATGTTTTATCGTTTAACAAGACCATGAGCCCGCAGCACTCGCCGATTGTGATTTGTGATGTGGCCGATAGGATATAGCCCACCGTGTGGCGAATTTCTCGCTCCGTTAGCAGATTTTGGAGCAGAAATGGGGTTTTGGTCGGTCTTAGAGTATTTTGTGGAAGAAATAGTGGAAGAATTGGGAGAAGTCATAATTTCTTTAGTTCTTATCCAAATTGGATGCAAAAAGAGGCTAGATGGCTATTTTTTAGTATTTTGAACTCATTGAGACAGGTTTCAGTGGCATCTGAGCATTGTAAACACACTTTTGTTTTAATTGGAGCACAATAGAGAGGCCCAAGCCATTGGAAGTTGGACCAAGGAGACATAGCTCAAGAGGGGTGAAATCCATTATCATGTGCTTGTTGTGTGTTGTATTTTGATGTTCTTTGTTGTTATTTTTGCTATTGTTCAGCATATATTTTATGTTAAATTGTTTCTAACATTTACATAAGAAACTCTCATGGGAACCAGTGAATTAAGGAAAAGTATTGAATCCTTAAACACTTGATAAGCAAATGACAATCATCTTGGGTTTTATTTTGAATGGGTAATTAGCACAGCATTACTAATCTGCTCCATTTCAGATCAAGTTGGTATCATAGCACTGGTTTTTGCTTACTATATTTGCTTTGTGAAATAAGGATTTAATTGTTTGCAAGTTTATTTCATGCTTACAAGGTTGAAACTCCAAAGAAGTGAAGGAAAATTGATTTAAAGCCCTGAAGTTAGGTCAAGTGGAAGAAGAGAAAAGTTGCCAAATTCTTCTACACCAATACATCCTCAAGTTATAGAAGTTGCAGTTGAGTCTCCACGCCAGTTCAGCCTCAAGTATAGTTCAAACCCCTGAGATAATGTCTCATGAAGGAGAACCTATCGTGATAGAAGATGAGAAGACCTTCAGAAAGGCTTTCTTTGATATGATAGAGATGGTTAAGGTCCTCTATGAAGAGAGGAATAGTAGGATGCAAGGGTAAAGTTCCAAGCCTCCCAATGGAGAAGGCTCTTCAGGAGGAGGTAATGGAAAAGGAGTTAATGGGAATGGAAGCAAACCTCCACCATATTCACCATCTTCTTCATATTCTTCTTCGAAAGCATCTTCACCCTCTTCCACTAATGCCACCGCTACTCATTCTCATAATCATTCTTCAAAAGGGATTGGTAAATCATCTTTTCTAAAGCTTGATGTTAAATTTGAGTTGCCTATGTACAATGGTGAAGTTAATGAAGAGAAGCTTGATAATTGGATTCATCAATTGGAGGTGTATTGTAGAATTTAAAACCTTCAAGAGGATGATATCAAAATTCAGTTGGCTTCATTGAGAATGGAGAGTGCAACACTTGTATGGTGGGAATCAAGGACTCAAGAAGAGATCAAAAAACATGGTAAGATCTCTATTACTTGGTCTAATTTCATTGTTTCTATAAAAAGACAGTTCTACCCTTTACCTCATATGCAAAAATCTATCATGAATTGGAAAATTTTCAAACAGTTAAAAGGTCAAAATGTGCAAGAGTATACTCAAGATTTTAGGAAAAGTGCTCTTAGGCTAGAAGTATACTTACAGTCACAAGATACTTTGTTGAAAAACATAGGAGGGTTGCATAGCTATCTTCGACCTACCATTCTTATGTTTAGTCCCACGAATCTTGATGAGCTCTGTGTTCAAGCTACACACCTTGAACAAAGAGGGAAAAATGTACAAGAAAAAGGTAAGAAGAAGCCATTTCAGAGTGGTGAAAAAGCGAAGAAATTAAAAGGAAAGTAGAAGAAAAATTCTTTTGTTAAGAAAGAAGGGGAGAAACCCGTGTGCAAGAATTGTTCCAAAGCAGGCCATGATGAAATGCATTGTTGGAAGCTTGATGCAGAATTACGACCGAAGAAATCTAACAATAAAGGGAAATAGAGGACAAATGTTGTTGCACAACAAGACTTGGGTTCTAACTCAAATGATGAAACGAAGATTGCAGCCACAATCACTAAAGGGAAAGTCGTGGCAAAGACAAACAAAGAGGAAGTCGTGGCAAGCACCAGCGCAACAAATAACTCCAATAGCATTTCAAATGAGGAAAATAGAATAGAGTTGTTCCATATCATATTTATTTCCAAACACACCAAGATTGATACGTTGTTTGACAGTGGATCTCAGGCCAACCTAATTTTTGCGGATTTGGTCAAGAAATTAAATCTGGAAACCATGCCTCGACATAAATCATATCCGTTGGGTTGGATAACCAAGGATGCCAATTTGCAGGTCACAAGGAAATGTGTTTTTAGGTTTGCAATTACTGCCAGTTTCATTGATGAAGTCGAATTAGACATTATGCCATTGGTATTTTTGGGATAGTGTTGGGAATCCCTTATGTTATGCAACCATCTCACAAAATAGAAGAAAATATAGATCAACGCCTTCAAAATCAGCCTCTTCAAGGGGGCAACCTGCTTTACATTACACAAATGAAAAATTCTTGGATGATACAATTGGCAAAACCTAATTTCTATATATAGGAGTCTAACGGGTCACAATATAATCAAAGCCGACATAACAATAATAATATAAGGGCACAACAATAGCAATAGTGGGCTTCTATGGGGCACAATAATAACAATATGGGGACAATAGGAGCACAACAATAACAATAAGGGCTACAATGAGAATAATAATGGAGGAATCACTAGTATTATAGGGACCTAACATGCCCCTCTCCTTCAAAAAAGTGTTTTCCTCAACGCTTGAGTAGTTTTGGATGCTTCTGTATAAAATTCTCAGCCTCCCATGTGGAATCTTCAGCAGGTAAGTTCTTCCACTTTATGAGATACTCTGAAATTGATTGATTTCGTAGTTGTCGAGTTCTTGTTTCTGTGACTGCTTTAGGTTCTAATATGATTTTCCTTCCTCGTCAACTTATGGAAATATTGTTTGAACTGGGAGTTTGTCACCTATAACCTTCTTTAAGCATGAAACATGGAATCCATGGTACCAATCTTTTACAACACCTTGTACGGACCACAATACTTTGGTGATAATTTATTATCCTTCTTAGCTTGCTTGAGGGACATTTGTTTATATAGTTGTAGCCATAGGAATACCCAGTGACCTACATAAAAACTTCTTTCACTACGATGTTCATCTTCCTATTGTTTCATTCTATTTTGCGCCAAAGTGAGGTTATCCTTTAAGAGTTGGAGAACTTGTTGTTGATGCTCAATGTGATCTTCCACAACTTGAACCTTAGAATTTTCTCTTAAATATGATGTGATGGACGGTGGATAATATCCATAAAGTGCCATAAATGGGGTCATTTTTGTTGCAGTATGGAAGAAAGTGTTATACCACCATTCAGGCAGAGGTAACCATTTGACCCATTATGTCTGTTTATCAGATACAAAGCAACGAAGATATCCTTCCAAATATTTTTTACTATCTCAGTTTTCCCATCATATTGAGGATGATAAGATGATCTATGAGCTAACTGAGTATCAAGACAAGAAAATAATTATGTCCAAAAATTTCCAGTGAAAATGCAAAAACTTAGATGCAAAAATTATTGTTCCTTTAACATACTATGAATGGATAGCTAACCTAGTACCTGTTAGGAAAAAGAATGGAGAAATAACACTGTGTGTTGATTTTAGAAACCTAAATGAATTGTCATTGAAAGATAATTATCCACTACCAAAGATGGATCAATTGCTTCAAAGAGTAACAAGTTCTGACAGGATTTCAACGTTGGATGGTTTTTCTAGATACAATCATATTTTGATGAGTCAAGAAAACAGATAAAAGACATTTTTCACAACCCCATGGCGAACTTTCATGTATGCCAAAATGCCTTTTTGTTTGCTTAATGTTGGTGCAACACATTAGAGAGCCATGGATTTGACATTTGTTAGTAAGGTAAACAAATTCATAGTTATTTACCTTGATTATTTGATAGTATTTTCATAGTATGATGCAAAACATATCAAACATTTAAGGAAAGTCTTTCAGAGATGTAGAAAAATCGAGGTTTCTCTTGATCCAAAAAAATTATTGTTTGCCATGAGGGAAGGGAAATTTTTATGACATATTATTTCAAAAGAAGGAGTTACAATTGACCCTAAAAGAGTTTCAATAATTCAGATAATCAGTTTTCCCATAAATAAGAAACAAATTCGGTCATTCCTAGGGAAGATAATATTTTTAAGAAGGTTCATACTTAATTGTGCTGAAATTGTTAAAGAAATTACTGATATGCTCAAGAGATATAATGAATTTAAATGGACCACACGAACTAAATTATCTTTTTTCTAGATTGAAAAAGCAATTTCTGAAGCACCAGTATCTACCAATCCTGATTATTCAAAACTCTTCAAAATTTTTTCCTTTGCTTCAGATACCAAAATTGATTTGAAATGGAGAAGATTAGTAATGTTGTGCTAATTCCCCATTCATAATAAATCCCAAGATGCTTATCATTTGCTTATTAAGTGCTTAAGGATTCACCATGTTTGCTTAATTAACTGATTCCCATGAGAGTTTCATGTGTAAATGTTATAAACAATTTAACATAAAACATATGCAAAACAACAGCAAAATAACATCAAAATACAACACACAACACAGATATTTGATGAGGAGTTCACCCCTCCTGGGCTATGTCTCCTTGGTCCAGCTTCCAATGCTTGGGCCTCTCTATTATGCTCAAAATTACAAAAATAAATGTGTTCACAGTGCTCAAATGCCTCTGAAACCTGTCTCAATGAGTTCAAAATACTCAAAAATGGCTATCTAGCCTCTTTTTGCATCCAATTTGGATAAAAACTAAAGAAGTTATGAATTCTCCTAGTTCTCCTACTATTTGTTCCACAAATTGCTCCAAAACCGACATAATCCCACAAATTTGCTCCAAAATCCACTAATTGGGTGAGAATTTGGCCGCGCTACAGGTCATAGCTTGTCGGTCATATCATAAATCGCAATCAGCAAGTGTTGCGGGCTCTTATGGTCTGTGAATAGAAACAGGTGATTTGCAATTGTGATATTGCGGACCCGACGAGATATTAAATCACAACCTATAGCGGCATCGCATCCGGGAACTATCGCATTTCAAAATCAGTGAATTTTGGCAAGCTAAGGGTCTTGTTAACATGGCGGAATATTGCGATAGTGATATCGCGGACCCAATTGAAGTATAAACTGCAACATATAAAATATCGCGATCGGGGTCTTATCGCTAGCAGAACACATCGTATTTCGCTATCAACAGATAATACTTGTATTATATATATTGGTGGGTATTGGGTGCAATATGCGATTGTGATATATCGCATCGCAACCTTGAATGTGCTGGGGGTTGATTCTATAAATCCTCATTTCCTGCGATATACAATATCGCAAATTGTAATCAGCACTGCCTGGGGGTCAATTCTTAACCCGATCCACCTGTGACCTGTGATATTCGATATGCAAGGGCCAATGGTTGTCTTCCATTTGGCACCTCCTCATTCACTGGGACCTTTGCCACGTCATCCAATCCTGTCATGTAGACAATTTAAACTTGAACTTTGACTTGCTCTAACTTTTGCATACGAGCTCAGATTTGAGTGTCGTTTGCACCGTTGGATTCAAATGATGAGCTCTTTGATCTATAGTTGTGTTTAACAAGATTCCGACACTTTTATTTTTTAGCATAAACTTGAGCACCTGATCACTCCTCCCCACTGGAAGCCTTTTGGACCCCAAAAGATTATGTTCAGTTATTGAACAGATGAGGATATTGTTCCCTCACCTTCCCATCTTCAATCCATTTGGCCTTTGATGGATTTGTACCTTTGAGACCCACTCGAAGATAATCAAGATTTCCCCTTTTTTATGACCTCATTCTTACGTCAAGTATGGTGTCTTACTGAAGCTCATCAAGAAATTCTAGAGAAAAATCTTCAATTGATGGAATCTATACACTTTCTCCTTTATCTTCAATTAAAGGAGGCTCGTACAATCTCAAATTTTCAACATTAACAACGGAATAAATTTTCATACATGAAGGCAAATCAAGCTTGAAAGCATTATTACCAATATTTTCCATAATTTTAAATGGACCATAATGGATTGGTTTCAACTTTACGTTCACCTTGAAGCCTTTCCTTGCTAATGTAAAGCTAAACTTCATCACCTACTTGAAAATTATAATCCACACGGTGCTTATCATGCCTTGCCTTATACTTTCCATGACTCTTTCCTAGTTGTTCTTGAACTGTTTGGTGAATCAACTGAATTTCCTCAATGAATTTCTTTGCTATGTCTATGTCACTATGTCCATTTACAGCTACATCTTTTTCAAAGATGAAATCCAAAGGTGATTTAGGAAAATAACCAAGACATGCCTCAAAAGGCGAAGTTAGAGTAGAAGAGTGTTTTTCTCGGTTGTAAGCATGTTGAACATAATGCAACTGCTCATCCCACAACTTAGGATGTTTGTTGCAGTATCCTCTTAGCAAATGAATAACTGTCTTGTTAACCACTTCAGTTTTACCATTTGTTTGCGGATGGAAGGTTGTACTTTTCCTCAACTTGATGTCCATCAAGTTCCATAAACTTGACCAAAAATTCCCAACAAATTGGGAATCACGATCACTTACAATAGAAGTAGGAAATCCAAAATGAACCCATACATTTTGAAAGAAAAATTGAGTTGTTTGTTCAGTTGTAATTTGTTTTTTACAAGGAATTAATATGCACATCTTGCTGAACCTATCCACAACTATGTACAAATAATCATGACCTTTTCTTGATAAAGGAAGACCTCCTACAAAATCAATATAAACACTTTCCCATGGACGTGAAGGCATTGTAAGTGATGCGTACAATCCTAGTTTCCTATTACTAGGCTTATTGATTTCTCATAATGAACAACCTCTGATAAAATGTGACACACTTTCAAGCATATGAGGCCAGTAGAAATACCTCTGAAGAATTGCTATTGTTTTACTTACACTGCAATGTCCAGCAATAAGAGAAGTGCGCGCTTCCCTTGCGACATTTACTCTCTCTCCCTTTGGAACACAAAGTTTTCCCAAATGATATAATAGATTATCATGTACATGGTAGTGTAATTCCTCAATTTGGTGGCCTTAACTCAAGTTTGAATATACCTCTTGAAATTTAGTATCATGTGCGTATTGTTCAACATAACTTTGAGGTAAAACATAATTATTCTTGAGTTAAATGGATACATTAACAACTGGTATAGAAATCATATTAGCAACTCTGTTATGAATACCTTTCTTGTACCTTATTACCAAGTGGAATCGTTGTAAGAATCCCATCCAATGAAAGTTCCTTGATTGTTGCAATTTTGTTTGAGATTGAAGATATTGCAAAGGTTAATGATCAGTGTGAATAATGGTTTCTTTACCCATCAAGTAACGCTTAGACATTGCACTAATGCGTAAAGCTATTTATCATATGTAGGATAATTAATAACAGCACCATTAAAAATTGCAAAATGAAATGAAATGGGCTTACCATGTTGTAAAAGAACTACACCCATGGTGTAGTCACTTGCATTTGTTTGTATTTCAAATGGTTGTTTCAAATCTGACAATGCTAAAACTCGGTATGAACTGATCTTTTGTTTTAAAGCATCGAATGCTTTTTTTTGTTTGCCTCCCCACTGGAAGACAACCTTCACGTTGGTCAAAGCATGTAGTGGAGCTGTTATGGAAGAGAAATTGGCAATGAACTTCCTCCAGTACTGCGTTGCTCCTAGGAAACTCCTTACTTCTATGACTGATTAGGGTATTGTCCAATTCACAATGACTGAAACTTTAGAGGGGTCATTCTTCAGCTCACCTCCTCCAACTATGTGGCCCAAATACACTAAGGAAGTTTTCCCAAATTCACATTTAGACATCTTTAGAAATAACTGTTATTTTCTCAAGACATCCAACACTTTCCTCACATGCTTGACATGCTCTTCTCGTGATTTGTTGAATATCAAAATATCATCTAAATAGATAATTACAAACTCATCAAGAAAGGATCTTAAAACATCATTCATAACTCTCATGAATGTAGCTAGAGCATTGCAAAGAACGAAAGGCATAACCAGCCACTCAAACAATCCATGTTTGGTCTTAAAAGCAATCTTCCAAATATCCTCCTCAACTATTCTAATTTGATGATATCCACTTCTCAAGTCTAATTTAGTGAAATATTTTGCATTCTTCAATTGATCTAGCAAATCATCTATTTTGGGCAATGGGTATCGATTCTTTATGGTAATTTTATTCAAATCTTGATAATCTACACACATGCGCCAGGTTCCATCTTTCTTGGGTACCAAAACAATTGGTGAACCACATGGCGAAGTAGAGGGATGAATTACACCTTTATCTAACAGTTCTTGGACTTGTTTCTTAATTTCTAAACTTTCCAGAATTGACATTCGATACATATCAATGTTTGGGAGTGGACAGTCTTGCTGTAACTGAATTTCATGTTGAATTC
Organism: Pinus tabuliformis; assembly: GCA_031772625.1. NCBI lineage: Eukaryota > Viridiplantae > Streptophyta > Pinopsida > Pinales > Pinaceae > Pinus > Pinus tabuliformis. Next base: position 271,905,508 of record CM062810.1, read on the forward strand.
CCCTTTTTGGTGGCAATCCCTTTGGTTTTTGAAACATGTCTCCAATTTGATTGGCCACATCAACCAATTCAGCTTTCAGCTTCACGTCAAACCCTGCAAAGGATTCATGCTCCATGTCATTCTTCTGCTTGATCATAAGGAGCACAAGACTCTTGCTAGAATTGACAAGTCGCTTCATTTGCCCTACGCTTTCTAAAGACAAATTAAGCTTTATGTGATGGAATCTCACAATATACTCCACTCTCTCTTTGAACAAATGATATTTTTTCTCAATCTATGGAAAACGACTCTCCTTTCATATAGATACGGGCTTCTCAACACAATTTCAGAAATATCTAGTGGCACTACGTCTAATTCGACTTCATCAACGAAATTGGTAGTAATTGAAAACCTAAAAACACATTTTCGTGTGGCCTGAAGATTTGCATCCTTGGTTATCCAACCCAACATATACAGTTTATGATGAGGCATGGTTTCCAAATTCAATTTCTTGACCAAATCTGTAGAAATTAAATTTGTCTGGGATCCACTGTCAAACAGCGTATCAATCTTGGTGTGTTTGGAAATAACTCTGATATGGAACAAATCAATTTTGTTTTCCTCATTCGAAATGTTGTTGGAGTTATTTTCTGCGTTGGTGCTTGCCACGACTTCCTCTTTTCTTGCTTTTCCCATGGCTTTTCCTTTAGTGACTGTTGCACAATCTTTGTTTCATCACCTGAGTTAGAACCCAAGTATTGTTGTACAACAGCGTTGATCTTCTATTTCCCTTTATTGTTAAATTTCTTCGGTCGTAATTCAGGATGAAGCTTCCAGCAATGCGCTTCATCATGACCCTCTTTGGAACAATTCTTGCACACGGGTTTCTCCCCTTCTTTCTTAACAAAATCATTTTTCTTCTGCTTTCCTTTAGACTTCTTTCCTTTTTCACCACTCTGGAATGGCTTCTTCTTACCTTCTTCTTCTACATTTTTCCCTCTTACTTCGAGGTGTGTAGCTTGGACACAGACCTCATCAAGATTCGTGGGATTAAACATAAGAATGGTATGTTGAAGATAGCTATGCAAATATCCTATATATTTCAGCAAAGTATCTTGTCACTACAAGTCTACTCCCAGCATAAGAGATCTTCTCCTAAACTCTTGAGTATACTCTTGCACATTTTGACCTTTTAACTGTCTGAAATTTTGCCAATTCATGATAGCTTTTTGCATATGGGCTAAAGGGTAGAATTGTCTTTTTATAGCAACAATGAAATCAGACCAAGTAATAGAGATCTTACCATGTTTTTTGATCTCGTCTTGAGTCCTTGATTCCCACCATACAAGTGTTGCACCCTCCATTCTCAAGGAAGCTAACTGAATCTTTATGTCATCCTCTTGAAGGTTTTCAATCCTACAATACACCTCCAACTGACGAATCCAGTTACCCAGCTTTTCTACATTAACTTCTCCATTGTACATAGGAAACTCGAATTTAACATCAAGTTTTAGAAAAGGTGATTTACCAATTCCTTTTGAAGAATGATGATGAGTATGAGTAAGGTTTGTATTAGTGGAAGAGTGTGAATATGATTGTGAAGAAGAAGATGAAGAAGAGGGTGGAGGCTTGTCTCCATTCCCATTACCTCCTTTTCCATTACCTCCTCTTGAATAGCCTTCTCCTTTGGGAGGTTTGGAACTTTCTCCTTGCAGTCTGTTATTCCTCTCTTCAGAGAGGACCTTCACCATCTTTGTCATATCAAAGAAAGCCTTTCCGAAGGTATTCTCATCTTCTGTCATGATAGGTTCTCCTTCATGAGACATGGTCTCTGAAGACTCAACTGCAACTTGAGGATGTACTGGTGCAGAGGACTTTGGAAACCTTGTTATTCTTCCCCTTGATCCAACTATAGGGCTTTCAACCAGCGTCCCTTCTCCTCTTTTGATTTTTAACCTTGTTAGCATGACACAAACTTGCAAACAATTAAATCCTTCTTTCACAAAGCAAATCTAATAAGAAAAAACCAATGCTCTGATACCAACTTGATCTGAAATGGAGCAGATTAGTAATGTTGTGTTAATTCCCCATTCAGAATAAATCCCAAGATGCTTATCATTTGCTTATCAAGTGATTAAGGATTCACCATGTTTGCTTAATTAACTGATTCCAATGAGATTTTCTTATGTAAATGTTATAAACAATTTAACATAAAACATATGTTGAACGGTAGCAAAATAATAGTAAATAACATCAAAATACAACACACAACACAGAGATTTGATGAGGAGCTCAGCCCTCCTGAGCTACGTCTCCTTGGTCTAGCTTCCAATGCTTGGGCCTCTCTATTATGCTCAAAATTACAACAAAGGTGTGTTTACAATGCTCAAATGCCTCTTAAACTTGTCTCAATGAGTTCAGAATTCTCAAAAATATATATCTAGCCTCTTTTTGCATCCAATTTGGATAAGAACTGAAGAAGTTATGACTTCTCCTAGTTCTCCCACTATTTGTTCCACAAATTTCTCCAAAACCGACATAATTCCACAAATTCACTCCAAAATACGCTAACTAAGCGAGAATTTGGCTGCATCGCGGGCCATGACCTGTTGGTCATATTGCAAATTGCAATTGCCAAGCATTGCAGGCTCTTATGGTCTGTGAATAGAAATGGGTGATTTGTGATTGCAATATTGCGGACCCGAAGGGATATTAGATCGCAACCTTTAGTGGCATCACATCCAGGAACTATCGCATTTCGCAATCAATGAAGTTTGGCGAGTTGAGGGTCTTGTTAACACGGTGGAATGTTGTGATAGCGATATCGTGGACCCGACGGGAGTATAAACTGCAACATATAAAATATCGCGTCCAGGGTCTTATCACTATCGGAACTCATCATATTTCACTATCGGTAGATAATCCTTGTATCATATATATATTGACGGGTACTGGGTGCGATATACGATTGCGATATATCGCTTCGCAACCTTGACTGTGTCGGGGGTCGATTCTATAACTCCTTTCCTGTGATTGCGGTATACAATATCGCAAATCGCAATCGACACTGCCTGGGGGCTGATTCTTAACCTGATCCACCTGCGACCTGCGATATGCAAGATTCAAGGGCCAATAGCGGCCTACCACTTGGTGCCTCCTCATTCGCTGGGACCTTTTCCACGTCATCCAATCATGTAATGTAGACAAGTCAAACTTGAACTTTGACTTGCTCTAACTTTTGCATACGAGCTTGGATTTGAGTATCGCTCGCACCATTGGATTCAGAATGACGAGCTCTTTGATCTGAAGCTAATTTTAACAAGATTCTAACACTTTGATTTTTGAGCATAAACTTGAGCACCTGATCAACAATAGGAGTAGTTTTATTGCATAGAAATGAAGATCAACATGAGCAACCAATTTCTTTCTTTAGAAATTTCATGAGGGATGCTAAACCAAAATATGACATAATAGAAAAATAGACTTATTCTTTAGTACAAGTTTTGAAATCTTTTAGAATTTATGTCCTGCATTCTCCCATAATTGCTTATGTGCCTAATAATGTAGCAAAGACAGTGTTAACTCAGCCTGATATAGATGGAAAGATGGGGATATGGATTGCTAAGATCCTAGAATTTGATTTAGATATCAAACCTACAAGGTTGGTGAAAGGATAGGGTCTAGGTAAGTTGTTGGCAGAATCAAACTGCAAAATTTTGGGCATCAATTCAATAATGCAGGTTTCATAGGAGAAGAATCCACATGAACCTTCTTTTGTTTCAGAGGAAAAGAATCCACAAGAACCTTCTCCTAGTTCAGTGTCACTTCCTCTGCATATTGATGAAAAATATTTATTGTCGGGTTGGTATAAAGATATTGTACATTTTCTACATGATTATGAATACCCTATTCAATTCACGAGGAATCAACGTAGATCTATCAACCTTAAAGCCATGAAATATTGTATAGTCAATGAAAACCTGTATTGGAAAGATCTATTAAATATTCTCTTATTGTGTTTAACTAAAAGTGAAATAGAAGGGGTGATTAAACAGTTTCATGAAGGAGCATGTGGAGGCCATTATGCTTGGAAAGCAATACCACATAAAATATTAGAGTGAGATTCTACTGGACAAAGTTGTTTGCACAGGTTGGATCAAAGGTGAAGAGTTGTATTCCATGTCATATTTTTGCAGGAAAACAAAGGTTAACAGCACTCCCTCTTGTTTCAGTTTCAATGGAAGCTCCTTTCTTGTAGTGGGGATTAGATTTCATTGATGAAATAGTGCCTTCTTCAAGTAATCAACACAAATGGATACTTATAGCAACGGGTTACTTTACAAAGTGGGTAGAAGCTATTCCTATAAGGAATGCAACAGATGCAGCAGTTATGAAATTTATTGACGAAAACATTTTTTTCTAGATTTGGTTGTCCAAGACAAATAGTTACAAATAATGCTCAATCTTTTAGTAGCATTAAGATGATTGAATTTTGTCAAAAATATCATATTGCTTTACATCACTCTACACCTTATTATCCACAAGGGAATGGGTTGGCAGAATCATCAAACAAAAGTTTAATCAAAGTCATCAAGAAGGTGTTAGCAGATCATAAAAGAAATTGGGACAATCATTTGAAATATGCAGTATGGGAAAACAGAGTTTCACCTAAAAGGTCTACTGGTAAATCTCCTTTTCAACTTGTTTATGGAATAGAAGTTATTTTCCCTACTCAGTTAGCATTTCCAGTCATGAAATTTTTGCAGGATTCATATGAAGAGATTGATGATTTTTCAAGAAGGATAAATCAAATTATTGAGCTAAATCAGGATAGGGAAGAAGTTCAACACAAACTTCTACAATATCAGGACAAGATGAAAAGTTTGTTTGACAGAAAAGCTAGAGAGAGGGATTTCAGACAAGGTGACTTAGTTCTTAGATGGGATGCAAGAAGAGAAGAAAAAGGAAAACATGAAAAGTTTGACAACCTTTGGTTGGGACCTTTCAACATTGCAGAAGTCAAAGGAAATAATACCTTCATTATTCGGAATTTGGAAGGAGAATATTTCTCATTGCCAGTCAATGGGTAATATTTAAAACATTACATTAAATATTGAGTAAGTTTTTCATCATCAACATTGTTTATATCCAATTTTGTTTACATTTCTAGAGCAAGTGTAATTTTTTCACAGCAAAGACTCCATAGCCCGAGGAGAAGGCACATGGATCTGCATGTTCTCTCCATCCTACAAGGGGAAGCACTCCCCAGATGGAGATGTTGTTGTATCTTAATTTTAACTGTGTGTTTGATTCTTTTTAAATGCATAAGTTTCTTTCAAAAATTAAGTTAAAATTTATTTTCTGCACTTTGTAATAAGCAAGCAAGTCCAAATGTCGCTTTTAAAATTTGTATCGGCACGAAAAAATGATTTAAATTGTTATTTTATGTAAATAATAAATTATCGTCGAAGGAGCTAAATGACGAGCACTTTCCAACGACCAAGATTCCCCCCCCCTCCCCTTGGATCAACGACTATCATGCAATTACGGACCCCCTGTACTCTCGATGGATAACAGGGGGAGTGGGGTCCGCAAAGTTGTTTTTGCTTTACCGCTTGTGTTTATGTGGCGCACTCCCAATTATTGCAGGACCCCCCCCCCCCCAACAATCCTAAACCATTTATCGCCTACCCACCCCCCACAAACCTCTTCCGCCCACTGCCAACACCTTTGCCAACGCTCCGACTAATCTAGCACGACGATAACGCCCCTACTAAAATAACCATCATCAAACCTTTCGATAAATTAGTAAATTTATCCGTTAAGCTATTTAATGCTCCCGTCAACGTTTCGATTAATAAAGATTAACGCGCCAATAACAATAATTTGAACTAAGCCGTTGAAACCCATTCCAAATTTAAATCTTTGTTATCGCTCCATTATTCATCATTTTGCTATTCTTGCCCAAAGAGATCTAATATATCAAACAATGACCAATTGCAACAATATTTTGTGTTATCATCCATCAATTTGACCAGGTAATTTCTTAAGTTATCCTCTATTCTATTAATTTCTTGAAATGGCTAGTCATAAGGAAAAATCCAAAATAGTGGTAGAGAGCTCAACCCTACCCCCTGTGATTAAATTAGATGAACTCCCTTTCATCAATACACAGTACAAAATTAATGAAACCTAATGTAAATTCGATCTCTATGAACTCCATAATTTGGCATATCCAAAATTCAAGGATACCAATGATGAATTTTGCTTTGGGAGTCAATGTTGCCTCAATTTTGTTTTCCCCAAACCTATCACTTTCCTAAATTCATCACCTGGTGTGAAAGTCGTTACTTACCCAGCCAAAAAGCCATAGTGGCCAGAACAATGAAATTTTGTTCTCAATAACCCGTATATCCATTTCTCAAGCTTTGCATATCATTCCCCAAGGCATCCTTTTTCAACTAATTCCCTCATGGAAATTTACCAAAAGCTTACCTTTCAGCAGCGAGCCCACATTTTTGAGTCTTTTCTGCTTGAAAATTCAGAATTGCCCAGAACCAATCCACCATATTCTTCTGCAATTTTTCCAAAGATTTCTAGGCAAGTTATCTCTATGGTTTCTTGTCTTTTAGGGTCTCAAACTGATCAGTGGGTAGATGAATTCATCCTTGTATTTTGTAAGTATTTTCATCTAGAAAGAAACCTCAATTCTTTTAAATTTTAGCAAATTTTTATCAGATGTTATCCATGACCTGTTCCTAAAATTCAGTGCCAAAGGATCTTTCAAACATTAGATTGTTCTAGTCTATCTGTTTTTGTATCATCAGTTAGAGAAGTTTAAATTTCCGTTAAAAAAGTTGGAGTCACTAGGCAGACCGCAATAAGTCATCCACTGGACTTCTTTGGCTAGCACAAACATAGAGGAATACTCTTTTATTGATTTTGTTAATCAGTTTTTGCATATGGCATTATGTCTTTTGAGCAGTGATGCAGTTCCTAGGATCTCCCCAGAAATCAAAAGAATTTTACATCTCAGTGAAAAATCTAAGGTTGGAGATTGGTATCTTTATCAAATTTTATAGAAATCAAAATCTATGGTTGTGAACTTCCTCCTTATAAACTGTCAATTTTCCTGCATATGAGGATTTCTGCTTTAGAATTCATTAGGAAGAGGATGAATATGGATGAAATCCATTTAGTGTCAAGGAAACAAAAATCTAATTTCAAGTTAAAATCACAAATTGGTCCATTATCTGTTAACACCATAGCAACAGAGAAGGAAGTAGACAGTCTACTCAAACAAATGAAATTCAAATTAAGTTTCAGTTGGCCTTTTAATCCACTGGGAATAATTTCAAAGATAAGATTTGAGCAAAAGGAAACACCGTATGTTCATATAGAAAAACCAGAGATTGATTAGTTTGCAAATCAAGAAGAATGGGAAGAAAACACGCTGCAAAAAACTAAAGAACAAACTTCCACTCAGACAACACTGGAAACTCCAAGATTAAACGAAAAGGAATTGAAAATACCAAGAGAAAGTGTGTCACCTACAATTTCAAGACTTAAAGCATTTGGTTTCAAAGTTTTCAAAAGGAGGAAGTTAATGAATATAGAAGAGGAGTCATCAGAAAGCAGAAATTCAGAAGAATATACTACAGTAGTATTATCAAGCGAGCCTGTATTTTCATTTCAGCAAACTAAAGAAACAACCATTGATTCTCCTACTTCTCATGTTTCTCCATCTGCAGGACAACAAAGTATCTTTTCCAGATTTAGAGAGATGAAGAAAAAGAATGAGGCATTGAAAACTTTCACCTATACTGAGTTTTGGAAACAATCAACCACCACTCAACATAGACTCTTCTCTACACTAGACCCTAATAAAGGGAAAATTCAGTTGGCATTCCTTGAGCCAAAAGTACAAGTTCCTAAAAGTGTAGATGACTATAAGATTTTATGTTTTCTTTTGATACCAAGCAGATACACCCAAATTGATCTCCACAAATAGACAAGTGAGATGATTTATTCCTCACTGACAAGTTTAGTTATGGCAGCTTCTAAATTGCAAACATCTTAAAATAATATTCATTCAAAGATAAATTTAAAAATATTGTCTTCCTTAGCCAAAGATACCAGAATAAAAGCGTTGGAAGATCTGATAATAAAACTAGGTTTTGATCCTAATATTGTCAACGATGCTGAAGAAATAATCAAAAGCAAAAATTCAAATATACAAGCACTAAAAATCAGCAGAAATTACCTACAATAGAGCATCCACAAACTAAAGAAGTAGGGTAGTGTGAGAAAGAGGAAGAAAACATGTTGAATATGATTGTGGAGTAGAACATCTAAATATAGAAAATGGAAGTTGATATGGAAAGCCTATTAAACGAAAAAGAGTAGCAGACAAGTGTAGGGACTTCTACAATACAGACAGAAACAGCTAGTGAGGAAGCCATATCAATATTATCAAAGTCCATGGGATATTTATCCCTCATAAATGTGGAAATAGAAAAGTTAAAATCAGCACTGCAGAGGATGGAAGAGAATAAAATCAAATCAGATAATGCATATATATCTGAAATACAAGAAAAATTCAAGCTAACCAAGCAGCTTGAAAAGTATGCAGATGAATCACTAACAACACAGACATTATCTGAAGCAAAGGAAAAGATTTGGGTTGATATCAATTCAACCATTTTAGAGCTCTGGACATCTATTGAGATTACCTTTGAACAAGAAAATTTGGTAAGAAAAGCAAAGGAAGCCATAGCAAAAATTAAAGAAGCCTTGGATCATAAGCTAGGGGAGGCAACGAAAATTACCAAAGTGTTCAATTCAAAGACCACAGATGAATTGGAAGACTTAGGAATTGAAGATAGGATTGACACAGTCCTAGAAATCAGAAAAGTTTTAACTAAAAGAAATTTAGTGTTACAATTAGAAAATTAAATTTCAAAACTTAGAAATGCAGATAAAGAAATTTCACAAGAAATTTTCCATCCTACAGCAAAAAGGACTTCCATCTATGAGAGATTCTAGTGGCCAATTGACTCCACTAAGAAATTACCAGCATAAATTACATGACATAGCAGTATACAGGTCAAAATTTGTTGAAGTAAAGGGAGTCATAAGTGGTAAGGATTTTCTAGAAGGTCTAGAATATGACTTATTTATCCAGCATGAAATTCAACATTTATTTATTACTAGGCCAACTTTTGAAAAGCACACATAGGTGGATGAAGCATACATAAGAGTGGTCAAATTCTCAATCCCAAATGATGAAAGATGGGACAAGTTACTCGAGCTTATTGAGTAAATTAAATGCAACATTTCAGGGCAAAAAAACAGCAAAACGGGAGTTGAATACATATTTTTAGGTGCTAGTGTAGTGAAAGAAGGAGCACAAAGAGCAGAAACAGATTTTCACACAACAGTGACAAACAACAACCTCGAATAGAGTGTTGAATATGAAAATCAATTTCAGAAAGTCTATTTTTATATTGTATTAGTTTGACATATCCAAATCATTTTGGATAATATTTTATTTTTTAAAAGATTGTATTAAATTATATATTTTTGAATTACACTCTATAAATATTTTGTAATTCGAAGTAAGAAAGGTTGAACCCTTGTAATAAACCAAATACATTATTGTACTCTTCTGAATTTGAAGATAATCAAAGGATTCTGACTTCAGTGTTAACAAAATTTGTGTTCATGTGATTTTTTCTGGTATATTCATCTTTGTTTTTCATCATATATTCAAGGTAACATAGGAGTTAGGGTAAGGCTAAGTAAGTATTAATTTCCCTAATAATGGATTGCAGATTTCTGTGGTTTGGTTTTTTATAATCTGAACTCGGATAATCCACAGTTTTCATTCTTTCTTTGTCGACGTTTCGAGTCTAGACCAAGACTCATCATCAGGACTTGATTTACAAAGGAGAGAGAGAAATAGCCCGCTACAAAGTTGTCATAATTATGGAGATTAGATAATTAAACAATCTATTTGAATTAGTTCCTCTGCACCTTTAAATTGTTGTCTTTTGTCATCTCTTGAATATATATATGTTTGGTTGTATAATTCTTCTACATGCATCTGCTATATCTGGTGGATTAAGTATTCAGTATGAATGTTTAATTTTCATATATCTTCTCTTTTTTATACTTTAAAAATCAATTCAAAGATTTTATGTTGTTATGAATGAAAATCAACCTTTTGAACTTCTCAGAAGTTTTTGGATTATACAATTGTTAACTGTTTAATGCATTGGTCATCCATTTAAATTAAAACCCTTACTTAGATGTTTTGGCACAATTCCTGAGCCTAAAACTGTCTACAAAGATACAACAAGGCATTGGTAATCACCTTGCACAACCTCTGTAGAGCTCCATCGTCCTGCATCAACTCTAAGAAATTCTTCAAAAAGCCTCTAATAGATTTATCCCCTAGTTCAAACCCTTTGTAGTGGTTTTATCATAGAGTTTTGGCATATGATATACTGGACCACCTTTTGAGGCATCACATTCTATAATTACCATGTCTTTGTACAACTCACTAACTAACTAACTGTGTTATGATCTACTCGCTCCTAAATGACTCGTCTGAATCTAACTACTATGTTGACTCCCTCCACTTCCTTAACCAAATACAATATGGAGAATGTTACTAGGAGAAATTACATCTGTTTAAATAGGTGTGTGCGGGGTCACAGGTTTAGCATAGGGCATACTCTGAGAATGATCCTAGGCATGCACATTCTCTATTATTCTTGGCCAAAGTTGCAAAGGGTCATGTTCCTCTTCTTATATTTGTGATATGTCAATGTGTGCTCGATCTTGACTCCTTTGATCTCCACTACTCCTCCCTCTCCAATGACCTCTTGTTATCTCCTTTGTTGGACTTCGATTGACTACAGGTATTGATGCAAACCTCTCTATTCTATCATTACCATCTTGGAACATTTTACCACTACACAAAACACCAACCTCAAACTCCATCATACTCCTCCTTCCACTCATTATTCACCTCACTTCCTTGGCATATACTTTCTACAATATTGATCTTCGATCTTCAACACCTCCTTTGTCCTTTACTTTCTATTACTCCTACATCCTGATCTTGTTCCCTCATATTACTCCTTGACTATTCCCCAACTCACCCTTAGCACACGAGGGGTTTAGTTTCTCATGGTGTCAGATTTCATCTTCAATATTTGTCGCATAACAACATTTTCACAAAAGCTAATAAAGCCCAAATAAACCATCCTCATATGCCTCCCAAAAATTTACATTCAATAGTCATATATGAAATAATAGATTCAATGGAAAACTCTATAACATACCCTCCAATCACACTCTCAAACCAGAAATCAACAACACGGTTAATATTGTTATCCACCAGTTGGAGTCTTCGAACTCGCTCGGGAGTCTAACTTCTACGTTCATCCAACATCCAAAGTTTGCTCTGGTTGTTGATATTTTAAATCCAATCTGCAAGTAACTTAGGAAATTCACAAAAGAAGATTTCATAAAGATCCTCTCTAAACATATATCTCTCCAGCCATTTATCGACACTAATCCTATGGCCCCCTATTTTTCCAGCAAGAAACTCTTCCAACTTGGTTTGAAACCACCTACCAATTTCTTCTTTGGTAGGGTTATACATCCCCTTTAATCACAAACCCCGGTCTCAGCAACGGAACCATTTGTTAGCAGTGTTTTGTTTCTGACTTGGGTTATTGCGCATGTTGCGCTCAACAAAATCCCTGTTGGGTACCGGCCCTTGTGGAACATGCAAGGTCTCACCCAAGGCACCTATGTGGGGATGTGAGAACCAAGTTTTTGCAACTTGAAATGGAATCAGAACATCTCACAGCCATCATCCTACCATGTACAATACCAAGTTTACACATAACACCCTTCGCATACACTGATAGCAAACGTGAATTCTCAACAACAAAAATTAAAAGAAAAGGGGTACAACAATTATCCTCAATAAAACATTTTGTTCATTCTACTAATATTACCATAGATAACACTACACATAAAGAGATCATCATGCAACCACAAAACACATATATATGGAAGTCCAATTATCATTATTATTATGTTCTAATTGTATTACGTCCACTCTTACTATAGGGTTCCTCTCGGCTCACTAGCCTAGTTTAGAATTACATAGTTACAGAGTTACCAACCAATCATCCCACTGATTAGCTGACTAACTAACCAACCCATAGAGAAAAGAATAGAACTACACATAATGGAACAAAGCAAAACACTAATCATGTCAGCTTATACTGACTTACACAATATCACATCCATAAAATTATCGTGAGCAATACTTCCGATAAAACTCATATTGTGGGAAGTTAAAATTTTGTTTACTAAAATTGTAATACCTCAAAACACGGGCATTTGAAATTCAAATTTTGGCAGTTTCCCGCCTAGTCGATGCTTCTCTTTTGCGTCATTGTTGACTCACAATTCTCTGCTACGTGTTGTCATTGTGCACTCAGTCATGTCTATGCTATGTTCTGGCGCAGGTTTCTACTTCCTTTGTGTACATGCACACAACCAAAGCTGCTCCAAAACTTGCCTCCAATAGGTACCTAGATAAGGAAATGTAATATTAAGAAAAAGAGGTCCTCAATTATTTTTAGTGTGATTCAGCTCATAACCTTACTATGAATGAATGGATTATTAGAGTGATTGTGAGCCTTTGTTTATAGGGAAAATAGTGGTTAAAGCCCCTTGACATGGCTTTCAAATAGTTTTGAAATGTGACCAAATCAAGCCTAAAAATAGAAATTGTTTTATTTCCTTAAAACCCAGTAAACTGATTTACAATTTTCTAAGAGTAAAAACCTGGAAACATAAACATTGATATCCTAGAAAATTAAATCACAAATACACTAAGCTTTCTAACTTAATATGCATAGCGAAAATAAATCAGAAGACAAACACATCAACCAGAGAACAAAATATATACCCCGGAAACCCCAACTCTGAGGAAAACCTACAACGCTATGTGTATTTTATTATTCTTTTGTAGCAAGATATTTTATTTTGAGAATTACAACAAGGGAGAGACTTCCTAGTTTATCACAAGAAAAATACTTGTCCACTCTCCAATTAAATCAATTCCCTTCATGTGCTCTAGATCTATGAAATTATTGCATAGATTAGGAGTCTGATCCACAGGTATGAATAGACCTTTGCGTTGTGCTATAAAAGATCGACCCTCGCTTGATTTATTTTGCTTGGATGTTGAGTTCTTTGATTTGTTGATACCGTCGCTCTTCCTTCTTTGCTCTCTCATAGCTTGTACTCAACTAATTTTCCACCAACTTGTTTTATCTCTTATTATAATTATGACCTCAACCCTAATATCCTTCTCAATGGCTAATTTTAAATCGTGATCAATGGTTGATATTAAATCATAAGTTATCTTAGGAAAATTTACTTTTCCCTAAATCTAACTTTAGTAAATAGTTCAATAAATTACTATCCTGCTAAAGTGGTATTATTATGTGTTCTTCTGATAGTCATAACACTTAGACAAGTTGAACACTTCTCTACTCCAATCAACACTACCTCTTAGAGAGGAAAGTGTTTTGTGCTACACCCAACTTCCCTCTGAAGTAAGAAAATATACTACCTTGCAATTCCTTAGTTAGAATGTTTGTTGTCTCCTCTATTGGTACATACTGGAGTGTAACAATACCTCTATGGATAATACCTCATGTGGTGATAACATATGTCAATGTGCTTAGAGCTCCAACTCTGTCCTAAACAAACCCGCGATAAGCTTCCTCAACCAAATAGCTTCACACCTTACCATACTGGCAGCAATGTACTCAGCATCGACCGAGCTCAATGCAATTGATCTGTGCTTCTGACTAAACCAAGAAACAATTGTTGATCCAACACTAAACATGCATTTCGATGTGCTCTTCCTGTGTATGAAGCTCCCTGCCCAATCTGCGTCAATGAATCCCTCAAGCTTCTATTGATCAACCTTTCTATACAAAAATCCATGCTCTATTGTCCCTCTGAGATATCTCAACACATGATTTGCAGCAACCCTATGTGCTCTAGCAAGCTAAACCAAAAACTAGCTCAAATAGTTGATTGCAAAACATATATTTGGTCGCGTGTTCACCAAATACATCAGTGACCCAATCATCCATCAGTAAAGTGTGGGATCTACTCGCTCTGATCTAGATGTATCCACCTTCCTCCAGTTTGTGATTAGAGGCATGGTCATGAGCCTGCAATCCTACATGTGAAATCTCCTCAGATTCTACAAAGCATACTTTCCTTGCTCCATGAATATCTCTCCATCTGCCAAACCTCAAGTCCAAGGAAATAGTGTATCAATCCCATATCCTTCATCTCAAACTCGCCTGCAATATCTCTCTTGCACTCTTGGATGAGCTTGTTTTCTCCTGTTAAAATTAGATCTTCCACATATAACACCAGAATAAGCAGCTCACCTCCAACAACAATGTAATAGAGGTTGGGGTTCGCTTCACTCTTAGTGAAGCCCAATCCGTAAAGGTAATTCTCTATTTGAGCATACCATGCTTGTGGAAACTACTTGAGCCCATAAAAGGCTCTCTTGAGTCTACATACATGTGTCTCCCTACTACATGTCTCAAACCCCTAAGACTACTCAATGAAAATCTCCTTCTTGACAACCCCATTGAGGAAGGTTGTCTTTGCATCCATCTGGTGGATCTTCGACCCATATATGCTACAATAGTTGCAACTACCCTGACAAATGAATACCTGTCGATTGGGGAAAAGGTCTCGTCATAGTCAATTCCCTATATCTATAAGAACCCCTTTTCCACGAATCTTGCATTATTCTTCTCGATGGTCCCATCAACTCCATGCTTGATCTTGTAGACCTAGTGAGAGCCTACCACAAATTTTCCCTCTAGCCTCAGCACCACCTCCCAAACATTGTTCTTCATGATGGACACATACTCCTCCTCCATGGCATCTCTCCACACCTGCTGAGTGGTTGCCTCCTAATAATTGGAAGTCTCGACGTCTATTGTTAGGTCCCTATAATACTAGTGTGGCCTCCTTATTGTTAGTGTAGCCCCCTTATTGTTATTGTTGTGCCCATGTAGTCCCCATATTTTTATTGTTGTGCCCTATAGAATCTCATTATTTGTATTGTTGTGCCCTTACATTATTATTTTTATGTAGGCTCTCATATATTATGGCCCCTTAGACTCATATATATACCAAGGAGGTATTGTCATTCGTATCATCCAATAATTGTTCATTTTTGTGATGTAAAGGAGGTTTCCTCCTCAAAGAGACTAATTTTAAAGTCGTCGGTCTATTTTTTTCTTTTGTTTGTGATCTGGTTTCATAACATTTGGTATCAGAGCTTTGGATTCTAGGGTTTAATTGCTTCAAATGGGTCATCTTGGCATTTTTGCTATAACTTTTTTCCTAGGACGCTTAAAATTCTGAAATTTCGACCATATAGATCTGAAATCTTGGTGAACTTCTTGGAAAATTTCAAATCTTGGTTCGCTAAATTTTTTGAAATATGGTCCAAAGAACTCAGGGTTTCTACATGCTCTAGAATATAGTCTCAAACCGATGACCTAGGGAAAACCATCATAACTTTCTTTTCAAACATTGGATTTGAATTCCATAAAAAGTTATTGAAAATGAACTAAATTTAATTTCTCGTATATTAATTTCAAGGCCAAAGGTTGAAACAGTGATATGTGGCATCCCATACATTTTTGTTTTACTGAACTAGTCCATAATTAGGTCGTCGTGGGATATTTGGCATAACTTTATCTTGAAGAATCCAATTTTGGTCTAACTTCTGGTGTTGAAAATAAGACTTAGAGGGCTACCATAGTAAAAAATTTCAGAGCTTGGGATGTTTAAATTACAGATATGCAATAGTTTTAATATCAAGCTCAAAAAAGCAAGAAAAAAAAAGTGTGTACTTTTAAAATTTGCATAAGTTTTGTTTGAAAAAATAGTCTCAAGTAATTCAAAGGGCATAGTAAATCATAGATATCATTATTTGGTTCCATTGTGCCTCGAAAAAAAGAAAAAAAAACACATGAAGAAGAGGAAGAAATGCAACATGATATATCAAAATTACAAGACCAAGTGCAACATATTTCACTCTCACAAAGAATAACCAAAAACGAATTTGAAGCGATGATAAATATTAAGATGGATGGTTTAGAATAAAAAATGAAAGTAGATATGTAAGGTTTGAAGGATGTTTTAAAAGTAAATATAGAAGGTTTAAAGGGAGGTTTTACAATGTTGCTGCAAGAAATGTTTCCTAATGGCGACAAGGTATTCCACGAAACTCATGATGAGAAAAAAAGGAATGTTAATCATGATTTTAGAGACTCTAACTTTGGGTTGAAGACCAATCACATTTCAAAAATCGATATGAGAAAGTTATATGACAAGAATCTGGTAACATCAAATGGAGCAATATTTTGATCTACGTGATGTGCAACACACACAAAAGGTACGCATTGCATCTTTATATTTAGAACCCAATCAGTTTGTATGGTAACGATGTCTTTTTTCTTGTAAACCACTTGTCACTTGATCAATTTTTACGAAGGAAATGATAACATATTATGATGATAGAAAGAGCAGCCCCTTCTTTAGCCAATTGATAAATCTCAAGCAAAAGGGTTCAATGGCGAACCACAATGAGGACTTCCAAAAATTGAATATCAAGTAATTGATATTCCAGAGGAGCATAGGATTGATGTCTTCATAGAGACTTTAAAGGATAACATCCAACATGAGGTTTGCCTTTGGGAACCTAATTCATTGGAGACGGAACCAACTATGCCAAAGAAACTCCAGAGAGACAGAAACACAATAATATAGGCACAACAACAGTGCCGAAATATAATGCCACCAAGGTGACAAACATCCAAGGACTAGAGACTCATGTCCGCCAACACCATACGCATATAACCAGTACCAAAACTACAGATATCCAAAATCGTCTACATGGTCAAGATCGTAACTACATATATCCAAAATCTGAGCCATAAAACGTGCAACCAAAAACAAACAGATACCTTCACTTGTCTACTCCAGACGATTCATGGTATGATGAAAATAAAAGATGAGTGTGCCCATTGTGAGCAAGGGGATCCGAGAGGTCGCCCAAACCTAAATCATTAACCAGAAAAGACTCCACCATTACCAAACAAGAATCCACAGTGTTTAAACAAAACAAGATATTTCTTACCATGTGCTTGATGTCCTCCATAGAGGAGAAAACATTGTAATTCTCCACATGTTCTTCCTTGACCAGAAGACGAAAGAAAGTAGAAGTTCTATGATTCAAAGCCAGGTAAATTTAAAAACTCAACCTTCGCTTATGGAAACAACCAAGGTTTGGAAGCCACTTCCCTTTAACACCAACCAATTCAGAGTCATTCAGAGTCTGAAGCATAAGGGCGGTCACTACTCTCTAAATCTTTCAAATACAAAATTTCTCAATGAACCTCCAAAAGAACTGAATTGAAAGCAAAAGCGACGAAGTGATAAGAGAAGAGGTGTGACCCTTTCTTCCCAACAAAAATGTCACCCCCTCAACAACTGGGTGAGGAGCCATAAGCACCAGAAAAAAAAGACAATGACAACAACCTAAAGATAAACATCATCACCTTTTTATCCTCTCGTCTACATTGATGTTACATACTAATACTAAATGTATGTAATGATTTAATGAAATACTATGAATCAATCTTTATTTTTTTCCTTTCAAAAACACATGTTGTAAACCGATGTTGTAATTGAGATTTTTTATTTTTATTTTTGCCAATTCACTCTTTTTTCCTTCTTTTTTCCTTCCGTAAAATATCCTTATTATCCTTCAATCATCTGCTTTGAAAATATATGATAATGTAGTATGACTGAATTTATTTACTATGTAAAAAAATTTAATGGAATGATAAATACTTTGCGTACCTTTTTTGAAATGCATATATGATATCATCTTTTCTTTTTTCTTACATATTTACTTTTAGACTAAAGTCCATATTCTCTCTCTTCTAATCATAGTTAGAGCGGAACATCAAGCAAATGAATATTTTAATATTTTAATTTGATTATGTTCGTTCATTATTAAGTATTTTAATTTGATGAATTGTAATTAAACAATTCATTTATGTTTGATCATTTAAAAGTTTTAAATTATATTTTGACTTTAATATAAAATAAATTGTATCGAGAGATGGTCTTCAATATTTTATGGAAGAGATAATGTAAAGGCGTGTTGTGTCTTGTTATGTTATGTAAATAATTTGATATGGTCAAAAAAAATTATTATTATAGTTATTAATTAAAACATATTGACTTCCTCAAATGATATATATATATATATATATCTTCGAGGGTTAGCTCAATTGGTCGAGGTCCTGTTGCTAAAGCACTTTGCCATTGGGAGGTCACGGGTTCAATTCTCCTCGACGCTCTCGGGGTTAGGCTTGGATTAATTTGGTCAAGTGGTGTGGTCCCTTCAAAAGGGTCTCACCTAATTTTCCATGGAAAAAAAAAATTATAATTAATAATTAAACTAGCATAGATCCATCTTAATTCTGAATCTACCAAGTATCGAGAGGGATTTGCATTTTGAACAATTTCATCCCTCTTAATGCTTAATAGATCTGAAATTAAGATGAATATAGACTAATGTATATTTTTGTAATATATATTATTAGAAATATTTACATAGTAAAAAATTACCTTAACTCATTATATGCATTGCAATATTGATATTTTAAAGATTTTCTAGTTAAAGACAAAATCCTATCATTGTAATGTGAAGTTGACCATTATACAAGTGGAAAATAAATCTAGGCTTTAAATGAACATGATGTTAGATATAGTAAAATGTCATAATTTTGAAAAAATTCATCCCTCTTAACATGTATATTTTTGTAGTATATATTATTAGAAATATTTACATAGTGAAAAATTACCTTAACTCATTATATGCATTGCAATATTGATATTTTAAAGATTTTTTGGTTAAAGACAAAATCCTATCATTGTAATGTGAAGTTGACCATTATACAAGTGGAAAATAGAGTTAACCTTTAAATGAACATGATGTTAGATATAGTGAAATGCCATAATTTTTTGTTACATATGAAATTCAATCTTTACATTAAAATTGATGATAGATGTCTAGAAAGTTGAATATTTTTATATATTTAAGATTTTGCATTATCTTTAGATCAAAGCATTAAAACATGTGTATTAGTAATGATATTTGATACGTTAGATTTCTTTGTTATGTATTTTAACGTATTTATAAAGATATCAAATATAATTATAGATTAATTTAATTTAGAAGATAATTTTAAGTTTAATTTTTTTAATTGTTTTATGTAAATTTTGAAATGATTATATAACTAACTTGTGGTTTGAGTAGCCACAACCTAGGGGCATTTCAACCTTTAAAATCACTACATTATACTTAGCTTGAGTCACACTAGCCCTTATCATAATTGGATTTTTGCCCACAAAATTTTGAACCTATAACCTTTATACCATAAAATACTTTAATAAAACACCACCTTATTTGTTTTATACCTTATAAACTTAATTTTAAACTTATATTATTAGTTAATAAAATATTGTTATTTAATAAAATATTATTATTATTTTATTAAAAAAATTAATTTGTTATTATTTTCTCTCTCCACTTTTCGTCACCATTTCTCTACTGACTTTTCCATTTAAACGAAACAACAAAGAACAAAATCCTATTATTTTGTAATAAAAAATTAATTTTACATTATATATGAAAAATAAAAATCCTATAATAAAACAATAATATGTATGTCATATAAACAGCTACCTTGATTATTCTAAGTGTCATCATCATTATTTGGGCATGTGAAATGTATTTAAAAGACCATATACGAACTGATACAATTCTATTTAATTGTCAGAGCGTGTTAGAAATAGCATATTATCCGGTCACATCTCTCCATATATACAAACAAAAAACATACAACCTTACATAATTCAAGGTATACGAAAACAATTTATTAACCATTAAAAGGTGTCACTCTCATCAATAGTGCATAATTAAATGGTCAATGGTTTTTTAATTCAACTTTGTGAAATTGGCCCTTTTAGGAAAATAAAAAAGGATATACGCTTGTATTGCCCTTTGTATGAATATAAAAAAGGATATACACATGTACAACATTTCATACCTAGTAAGAAAATGAAGCTTAACTATCTATTCAAAGTTAGTTTCTAGATAGATTTTATTAAACAAGTAAATTAGCAACCAAGTTGCTTATATCTCTCTATTATAAATGTTTAAATGTTTTAATGTGATGATGATGATTAACATCAACTAAAATCAATGTGGTCAACCGGACCTCAAGAAAATAAAAGACTCTAATTGTGATTCTTCATAATCTTGTTTGTGTGATCAAGGAGAAAGGAAAGAAGCACTAAGATCGCTATAGTTGGGTTGGCTTAATAAGTCAAGAAGATTGGAGGTGTGGTTGATGATAGGGAATTGAAAGCGGATGTGAGTAAGAGTCGGACAATCTAAAAGGAAGTGTTTTTCATCTTCCACCATCTTAGTATCGCAAATCTGACAGATTCTATCATCCCAAGGAGTCTTGGGAGTAGACCACCGTCCAGTTTCACTTCGAAGCTCATGAGAATTAGTTCTTATCCTAGCGATGTTCATTTTCTTCTTAGTGTTGGTCAACACAGAGAGATAATTTTGGTTATCAAGGGTGGGGTTGATCACCTCCTTATAGTATCTTAGCTTCCTTTTACCCTCCAAACTCATTATCATCCCACATCTTGTCCCTAAAATTGGAGGTAATAGTATCTTTGACAAAATATCGTTGCTTCCCATGATGATCTCCTCCTTAATCCCCCAATGGTTGAGCCAAGACTGGGCATCCTTATGCCACCCGCGCTTGAGGCACAAGTGGGGGTTTTGACTAAAGTTAGAAGCAATTTTTGGGAGCCTCTTGGATTCCATGTTGTAAAGCTTCTTCTTATACATCAGATATCTAAACATAGTCGTACTTTCAATGGGGGACATACCAGCTTCGATCAAGAGGATAGGATAGGGAATATTTCCCTTGATCTTGAGGTTATAGGTTATGAATTGATTTTGAATCATCTCAATATTTCTCCAAGACTCTCTAGATATACTGCAACCCCAAACTTCACATTCGTATAAGACAACAGGGGTGACGAGAGTCTCAAAGAGGAATTGTTTTTTACTCCAAATGAAAAGATCAACTAACTTACAATTTTTTTCAAGCTCATAATAAGCTTTCCAGCCACCAATAATTCTTTTCTCGATGTTATAATTCCAGTTGAGCTCATGAGGAAAGTCAATACCCAAATATTTATAAGAAGAAACCTGCTCTAGACAATGGTTATCATAGACGAAACTACCATGGGTGATCTTTTTGGATTTAATGATCATGACTTTAGTCTTGTCAGTATTAACTGTCATACCCATCTTGGAGCAGTAGACATGAAGAGTCTTAAGCTGCTTATCTAGGTCATCATGGCTTTTTGCAAGAAGAACAATATTATCAACATAAAGGAGAAGGGTAATGATTATACCAGCAAGTTAGGTGCCCTTGCAACCTGTAGTCTCTAGACACTTGATGCAGGAGCATTCAGCTCAGCAATTTCATTACATTCTAGTTAACTTAGGGGGTCTTGTGTTTTCAAGGAAGTTGGATTCCTATGTATGTAATTATTAATGTTTTGAGTGATTAGAATAGGAATTAATTAGATATTTTGAGGATATTTGTAAATGCTCTCAAATGTAGGAGAACATGAGTGATGATGAGTGATTAGTGGAGATTGAGAGAGTTTGAAATCAGTTGTAAGTATTAAACTAGGAAGTGGTGTCATGATTCGTGGAACTAGAGAGGATTCTTAGGGATTACTAGAGTTAAAAGTGGACTTAGAGGATATTCAGGATTTAGTTCAGCAGATTAAGGATCTGAATCAGAATTGGTTAAACAGAACCTTTTGTATAAATGTAAGCCAAAAAGGTAGAGAGTCAGTCAGTCAATCAGGAGTTAGAGAGTCAGTTAGTTAGACAAGAGTTAGAGAGTCAGTCATTTAGGTCTACGGGCACGAAAGGAAAGGCCACTGATATTGAAAATCAGGCCGAGGAAAAAATTCTTGTGTAAATGGTTGTTTATTAATACAGATAACTCGATTCTAAGTTTGTGTGATGTGTATTTGAATTATCAGTTGTGTGTGAACTTGAGTAATTCTGGGTAACGTAGGTTGCAGGTGTGCAAAATCAAAGAAGAAGTGCAAAATGGAGTGTTATGGTTTTACACACAGACAATATTGGAGAAAATCTTTAATGTTACAGCGAAGGTGAAGGAACCATAAAGGCGCGAGCAGAGATCGAGATCAGAACAATTGAAGATCGTGAGGCGAATACAAATACACAGGCAAAAATCCGAATGGGCGATTACACATTAAGAACCAAAAGAACATAACAGTGTTCAGGAACCGTTGGATCCATTAGATCAACAGACGAGATTGTGTGCGATAAACGAATAAGATTAATTCGCGCGAAATAAAGTCAAGAAGATGAATGGCGGAGATTAACACCACGTGTTAGTAGAAGGACGGAGTGGTATTCGTAAGGGGTAAGTAGTTTCTCATGTGCCCTAAAGGTGGTAATCAGTCTTTCAAAATTTCACGTGATTACCATTAGTGGCTGACACGTAGCAAACAATGGAGAGAGAAAACCACTTTTCTCACGTGCTTCCAATTTGATATCGGTCGTGCAAATATCTGCGCGAGATTACACGATAACCGTTGGATCGAGCAGGATTGATCAACGATGGTGATCAGCCAAGTTTGTTGGTGAGTGGATGACGCGATAGCCGTTGGATCGGATGAGACAGATCAATGGTGGAGATCGGCTAAGCTAGTTAGCAATCAAGTGACGCGATAATCGTCAGATCGAGGAATGAGAGCGACGACGGAGATTTAACGCGCTAAGGAGAGCATCGATGTATGTGAAAAGGTTTGTGGAATGGCGGAAAGGTAAGGTTTAAGTGTGGGTTATGAAATATTTCTATTATATGGGAATTATAATAGAAATAAGCGGGATTAATGTATTATGGGTTAAGTTGAGTTTAACCAAAGTCTAAAGACCATGGTATGGTTAATATGCGTGGTTAATAAGAATTAACCAAAGATGTATGAGGTTCCGCTCAAAGGTTTATTAAAGTCTAAACTTGGGATAGTTAGATGAAATATTTCCGCTTAAGGAATTTTAACTTTGATAAAATGGGTTTTCATCGGATGTTATATTTCTGCTGGTTAAAACTTTGACTTATGGAAGGTTTCCTAAGTATGGAATTTTGGAATTCCTGGGACAAATGTATATGACATGCAATTTTATATGCATATTGTGGGGATATGCAACTTAGGCTGCATCATCATGGTATATGCGGCTTAGGCTGGCATCATTTTGGTATTAGAGCAGAACAAGGAAATTCTGTGTGTAAGAATTCTTTGAGAAAATTTAGAACAAAGTTATGTTTTGAAGGTATGTATGCAGGCAAGAGGAGATCAGATTTTAAATCTGACAAACAGTAGGCACACAGAGATAAAGTGTAGCAGAATATTGGGAGAATTTGCAAATGCAAAGAAACAGAGAACAATCCATTCAAAGTGCAGGTGAATGGTAGAACAAGATCATACAGAGGCCTTGAAGGTAGCAATATAAGAAGGTGAGAAGATTGCAGCAACCTAGAGCAAGCACTGCTCAATTGGTTCCAGAGGAGAGAACCAAAGAGATGCCAAAAGAGTGAGCTCATAGGAGAGAAGCTTAGTGAAGCATGTGTAGCAAGAAGGAGACTTGCTACTGCAGAGGTTTTGTTGCAGCTCACAGAAAGATCATAAAGGAAACTCCATAGAGGATGTGGGTAGGATTACTAAGGGATGTAGAAAGTTGGTAAGAATTTTTGAGTGAAAGAAGAGGTGGTGAGAACCTAGTATTTCATTTGTGATTGAAGTACAAGAGGACAATTGTGTTCTTAAAATGTGAAGATGAGTTGAAGCCTAGAAGGAGAAGAGAGAAGTGTTCAAAGAGGTTCGAGATAATAGAGAACCAAGTGCTTGCCAAAAGACCAAGTATAGAGAAAATCTTGGTGAGGTAAGTGGCAGCAGGGAGGACTTGTTGTTGCAGAGGCTTTAATGCAGCTCATAGTAAATGAGTGAGGAACTCATGAAGATAGAGAAGAAGACGACTACTGATAGTCATAACAAAGATAACAGAGGTTCCGAGGAAGAGCACAGCAAAAGAAAAGTGAAGAAGGAGGATGCCAAGGCAAATGGCAAGAGAACGAGTCAAGAGGAGCGTGACAAGGAGATTGCAGAATTAAAATAACAACTCAATGTATTAAGGATGATACTAGAGGAAAACCAAAGACAAGGTTGGGTCTTCAGGAAAAAGGTAGTGAAATGGTCTAAGTTACAAAAAAGGCTACAGCAGAAGCAAGTGAAGTGGCTGGTGGAAAAACTCAGAGAAGATGAGTTGGAAACACAAGTTTCCATTTGTAAAGCAAAACAGGGTGAGGTTCTGGGTAAAGATGAAAACTGGAGATCTGTGGAAGATCTTATGAATTATTGTCAGAATTCAGAACAACAAGGAGATATGATGACTGAAGCATCAAGTGAGATCACAAGGTCTTATGCTTTTAAAACTGACAGTTTGTGTATGATTGCAGGTATTGCAGGAGAAAAGCAACTTTGTGAAGATGTCTTCAGAATAGATGAAGATCTTGAAGTAAAAGGTGACAAAGAAAAATTCTCAGAAGAGGAAGAATTTGATTGGTTACAGCAGAAAGAGTCTATGGATGAGTTACTTAATGAGAGAAGACAGTCATTTAAAGTTTTCATAGAGATGAAAGATCAAGATCTTATTCTGATGAAGAACAAAGGAATATTGTCCCAGGGAGGTAATCTAATGAATTTGATTAATGTTATTGATGAAGAACAAATACAGGGGAATATTAATGCAGATGATGGGGCAAGGATAGCTCTTGAAGGAGGTTTATAGAGAGACAGCAAGGGAAAATGTATTGAAGAAGAAGGACATCTACTGAAAGATGTTAAGAAAGAAGAAGTCTATGCTAAAGATTTAGCAAAGGGAGAAAGGACATCTGATGATTGGTCACTAACAAAGGAAGGTTTTGCAGAGGATGAGCAGTCTTTTGAAGCTGTCAAAAGTATGGAAGAGTATCTTTCAGAAGATGAATACTCTGAAGTAAAGAAGGATGGAGAATGTCTCTTAAATGGGAAAAACAGTGAATTATTGCAGTAGAAAGAATTTAGTAATACATTGATGTTTGAAGCTATTACAATCCAGGAACAATTTCTTGTGAAAGAAGGAGATGAGAATCAGTCTGAAGAGTTGATATGTGAAGCAACAGTTGAGACTGTTCAACCTTATAATTTTCAAACTAATAAATTGCGTATAAATGCAGGAACTATAAGTGATGATGAAGCACTTAAGAAATGTCACAAAGAAATTGAATTACTGAAGTATTTGCTGGAAAACTCAGAGTATGACAGTGTGATTACAGAAGAAGGAGTTCATTACAGTGGACAAGAGCAGAAAGACATCATTGTTGCAGATGGTGAGGAAGAGAGACTTGCTAACAGTTTCGAGAGTCCTTTGGAGGATTCTTTAAAGAGGTTGAATCAGCATACTAATGTGCTGATAGAGAAAGAAAAATCAGAGCATCATATTGAGGTGTTGCCAAAGGAAGAAGAGGCACTAAGGCCTTATGTTTTTCATTTTAATAATTGTTTTGTGAGTGTAGGTTTTGTTGCAGATGCTGGAGAAAATTTGGCACATATGAGCAGCCAAGTAAAGATGGAAGAGGAAGGAAAATATGTTGGAATTGATGAACATCATAGTAATGTATTTGAGAGGAATCAAGTACAAAGGAAATTGGAGGACAATTTACTTTTTGAAAGTAAATTTACAGATATTGAACAGAGGTTGTTTGGACAGCAACAAGAGGGTAAGGATGAAAGGGCGGTAGTAAGAATCCAACAACTTCAAAGAGAAGACAGTAAACAGCAGTTTGAAGATGAGTGGACAAAGTACAACAACAAATGGCAAAGTAATTATCAGTCAGAAGATAAATTGGACATAGAGATTGAAAGAATAATAAGATTGATGATGAAGGTGCCTCGGAAGAAAGCAGCAGTAAGAAGGTCAAGCAGCAGAAAGAGAAAGACAACGACAGACTATGAAAGCATAACTAGTGGAGCAAAGCAACATGAAGTGTGGAAACCTGGAGAACAACGACAAACAACAGCAACAACCAAAGACAAATTACAAAACAAAGTATGGGATCCAGGAAGAAAAGGTCGAAAGCACATGATCAGGAGATCATGATTATTTTAACCTCGGGAGTCTGATGCAGGAGCATTCAACTCGGCAATTTCATTACATTCTAGTTAACTTAGGGGGTCTTGTGTTTTCAAGGAAGTTGGATTCCTATGTATGTAATTATTAATGTTTTGAGTGATTAGAATAGGAATTAATTAGATATTGTGAGGATATTTTTAAATGCTCTCGAATGTAGGAGAACATGAGTGATGATGAGTGATTAGCGGAGACTAATAGGGTTGGAAATCAATTGTAAGTCTTAGACTAGGAAGTGATGTCATGATTCGTGGAACTAGAGAGGATTCTTAGGGATTACTAGAGTTAAAAGTGGACTTAGAGGATATTCAGGATTTAGTTCAGCGGATTAAGGATCTGAACCAGAATTGTTTAAACAGAACCTTTTGTATAAAATTAAGCCAAAAAGGTAGAGAGTCAGTCAGTCAGTCAGGAGTCAAAGAGTTAGTCATTTAGGTCTACGGGCAGGAAAGGAAAGGCCACTGATATTGAAAATCAAGCCGAGGAAGAAATTCCTGTGTAAATGGTTGTTTATTAATACATATAACTCGATTTTGAGTTTGTGTGATGTGTATTTGAATTATAAGTTGTGTGTGAACTTGAGTAATTTTGCATAACGTAGGTTGCAGGTGTGTAGAATCAGAGAAGAAGTGCAGAGAGGAGTGTTATGGTTTTACACACAGACAATATTGGAGAAATCCTTTAATGTTATAGCGAAGGTGAAGGAAGCATAAAGGCGCGAGCGGAGATCGAGATTAGAACAAGTGAAGATCGTGAGGCGAAGACAAATACACAGGCAGAAAGCCGAATGGGTGATTACACATTAAGAACCAAAAGAACATAACAGTGTTTAGGAACTGTTGGATCCATCAGATCAACAAACGAGATTGTGTGCGATAGACAGATAAGATTAAGTCGTGCGAAATAAAGTCAAGAAGATGAATGGCGGAGATTAACACCACGTGTTAGTAGAAGGACAGAGTGGTATTCGCAAGGGGTAAGCAGTTTCTCGCGCGCCCTAAAGGTGGTAAGCGGTCTTTCAAAATTTCACGCGATTACCTTTAGCGGTTGACACGTAGCAAACGATGGAGAGAGAAAACCACTTTTCTCGTGTGCTTCCAATCTGATATCGGTCGTGCAAATATTTGCGCGAGATTGCGTGATAATCGTTGGATCGAGCGGGATTGATCAACGGTGGTGATCAGCCAAGTTTGTTGGCGAGCGGATGACGCGATAGCCGTTGGATCGGATGAGACAGATCAACGGTGGAGATCGGCTAAGCTAGTTAGCGATCGGGTGATGCGATAACCGTCGGATCGAGGAATGAGATCGACGGCGAAGATTTAACGCGCTAAGGAGAGCATCGATGTATGTGCAAAGGTTTGTGGAATGGCAGAAAGGTAAGGTTTAAGTGTGGGTTATGAAATATTTCTATTATATGGGAATTATAATAGAAATAAGCATGATTAATGTATTATGGGTTAAGTTGAGTTTAACCAAAGTCTAAATACCATGGTATGGTTAATATGCATGGTTAATAAGAATTAACCAAAGATGCATAAGGTTCCGCTCAAAGGTTTATTAAAGTCTAAACTTGGGATAGTTAGATGAAATATTTCCGCTTAAGGAATTTAACTTTGATAAAGTGGGTTTTCATCAGATGTTATATTTCCGTTGGTTAAAACTTTGACTTATGGAAGGTTTCCTAAGTATGGAATTTTGGAATTCCTGGGACACATGTACATGACATGCAATTTAATGCATATTGTGGGTATATGCGGCTTAGGCTGGCATCAACACTCCTCTAGCTTATCGATGTAAATACCAAAAAGGGTAGGGGATAGGGGACACCCTTGCTTAACCCCGATATTACATTTGATATCTTTAGACCACCCTTCATTGGTCTTAAGCTTGGCAATGACAGTGTCGTAGAGGCGGATCACAACAATCCTCAGTTCATGAGGAACCATGATCTCTTCAAGTCTCTCGAGGAATAGTGTCGAAAGCTTTTCTAAAGTCCACAAAACAACAGAAGAGACCGGCTTTACTATTACAACATTCCTCTGTAATGATCTTTAAAGTGACAAGGTGGTCGATAATCGAGTGATGTCTCTTAAAACCAGCTTTCCCTTTAGCCCTTTTACCATGGTTTTCAAGCCAAAGGCTAAGCTTCTTTTCCAAAATGAGCCCATATAGCTTGGCTAGGATGTGGTTGATCATAATGGTCATGTAGTTAAAGGGAACACTTTTGTCCCCATTTTTAAAAATAGGCACAATAAAGCTTTGCATCCAAAGCTTAAAAAAACCATGCTTTACAACCAAATTGAAAAACTTATAGAAAAATAAAAAATAATTATAAAACATCTAAAAATTAAATGATATATTATTAAATAAAAATAACTCAAATAAAACAATTTATATATTACTATACCTATGGCGCGATGAAATTACACATTTGGTAATGCGTTAAACACTATTAGTTTAGTCGACTATTAGATTTTTTTTTTAAATTTAATACTGTTTATATATATATATATATCTTTGATGCTATTGGGTGCTAATTTAAAGATGTTATTATAGAATGCATTGTGATGCTTGAATTTGTTGGTTGCATATTCATGACAAACAAACCAACACAGTGTCCAATCACTAGTGTCCTTCACGGTAGAGCATATTTCTAAATAGGGAATAATTTAATATTTCATGTATGGTTAATTGGGTTAGGAATTTCAAAATACAACCATTCTTTCATTTAATTATTCGTTTCCAAGTTTACCCAATCTTTTTCTAACTTTAAATAGTTAATTTTTTTTAATATATTTAATGGCTAAGAAGCTTAATGGTAAGTAATTTTAGTGAAATTTCACCTTTGGTGCAAAAACCAAATTTATGAGTTATATTTTTAGTTTTCTTCCTTATAGCCTACGATGAGACTAGCTCCCTCATATCAATAATGTTCTCGTCTAACTAGAAAACTAGTGAGCGATCAAAATATTTCTTCAATGGCATTAGGGGCACAATGTTTTGTCGAGTGTGAAGTATTTAAAATTTATTCAAAAAAGCAATAAAAATTTCACAAGTTTAATGGTTAGTTCAATTTACATCATTGCAATGACCATGACACGTAGATATGGTAAGAAAATATTTGTGTTATCGTTTGAATTTTTAAGTTGATATTGTGAGAAAATGTATGTGATATGTTTTGGATAAAAAGATGTTATGATTTTTCATACACTCTCATAAATTTTATAATTTAGGAAATCTACAACAACGCATCAACCTTATTGTATTGTAAAATTTTAAGTTGAATTATATTAATAACTTTATAATAATTTAGAGAAGTCAAAGCGAGAGGGAAAATCATTAATTTTGAAGAAAAAACAAAAGTATGTATAGGGTTTTGGCATTACGACTAATAATCAGGTGGAAGCTCTTTCACTCTGGCAAGGATTGAAAATAAGTTTGGATATTGGTATCAAAATTTTGTATATAGTTGGTGGTTCCATGATGATCATCCAAAAATATATTAAGCTTCTTGAGAAAGTCACTCTCCTAGAAGATGAAGCCTTCTTAATCATGCTAAGGATTACATATTTGTTAAAAAAATTGAAAAAGTTCAATTGTTCCACATGTTGCATGCCAATAACCATCTGGCAAATGGTCAGGCCAACGTAGGGGTGTTATTAGAACAAGGTCGAATTTGCATAAACCAACACAAATCTTCATGTCACATCCCCTGAATGGATGCTTCAGGACAACGTTGTATTGTGGTGGTTTGGGTCGTCAGAGCATTAAGACGACAATTAAGAAGGCCAGCTCCCTGAGGTGCCTACGCAAGATGGTAGTTAAGAAGGCCAACTCTTCGAGGTACCTTCGCAGTGTCTTGGTTGCAGGGTCATTAAGTGGTGAGTTAAAGCACAAGTGTGGTGTCATCGAAAGGCAAATCATGTATGCGGACAGGTGGGTGTTGAGGCATCAGTTACTCGACGGAATTTCTAATATAAGTACTTCTCTTGGGGATGAAGGAACCATCGTATTACAATTCTAGTTTCTGGCGGTGGAAAATATGGAAGGAATATGCATTGACAAGACTTTGCATTGTCACACATTTATGAAGGACAAGATTGGGAGGAATGTTGGGATTGATCAGGCTGTTATATATATCAGCTGGCTTCAATCAGTTAATCAAAATATTTTCACTGTTCAGAGGTGTATAGCTGTAAAGATGTCCTCTGCGCGAAATGGCAGTGGGGGAGATACAAGGATTGGCAGCTCGGGGTTTGGTTATGGCGTGGGGCATGGAAGTGTTGAGAATTTGGTGGAGAGCTAATGTAAACACGTAGTAAAGGATATTGTCAAGGAATTGAATGAAAACATGGTTGTTATTTACGCCCAATTATTTGGTTTGGGCAAAGACCTGGAATTAATGTAGAAGACCATGGAAGGCCTGCACATAGATGTATTGAGTGTTCAGCAGAAGGTCGACAACATCGAAATTAAGGTGGAAACAATGACGGTGGGGGTCTTAAAGGAAGTTTTCGGGGGTTGGGGACTCAATGGCTATCATCGCTACTAATGCAGAGGTTGTTGCTGCTGCGCCGGTTCTGGAAGAAGAAGAGAATGATGTGGAGGAACTGACCACTTTTGTAGACGATCCTGCGGGTGAAGAAGTCGAGCTTGGTAGCAGTTGAATGAATTCATCATAATTTACATATAAGCAATATCATTGTTTAGACTAAAGTGGTGTTTTTTGGAGAATATATAGTTATAGTTTTGCCATAAGAATATATGTAAATAATAGTGGTAGCAAGAAGGTCCCTATCCAATGTAATTTGATGGAAGTTGCAGAAAGAACAAATATAAATTTTGTAAGGGACCTGGCCCATTTCCAGTCAATATAATGAAAATGCTACCTGTTTCTTAAAAAAAAAAAAAACTTTACAATAACAATTAATAAGAGCTTTAATAATTAAATAATTTAATTTATAAAAAAAATATTTTTAATATTATAATTTTCTATCTTTTCTAATTTTATAATATATTTTTAATAATAATAATTTCCATGCAAAAAAAAACTTAATAATGATAATTAATGTAATTATTATTTAACTTTTATATAATTTTAATAACTGTAATATATTTTTGAACTTAGACTTCTGTGATCCATATTAATTATCATAACATCTTTCGAAAGAAATCACATAAGAGAGATTCTCGTTGACGTGTTTCGAACCACCCAGTGTGGTTCATCTTTAGGACAAGATGAGGAATCCGATCCAGGCATTTAGAAAAATAGATGTAGAGAGCTGCTAACTAGCCGTTAGGGATAACAACTAGTTTGACTGAGGGTAGGAAATAGAAAAGGTTAATGACCAAAAAGATAGGGAAAGAAATAAAACAGTTATTATTATTATTATTATTTTGGATAAATTAATGATGTAAAAAGTTATAATTTAGAAAAAATAATAACCTTTTATAACTAAATTAATTAATATAATATTAAAAAATAATTTTAAGAGTCATAAATTGAATTAGATTTATATATTTCTCTACCTTTTTTGGTCATTAACCTTTTCTATTTCCTACCCTGAGTCAAACTAGTTGTTATCCCTAACGACTAGTTAGCAGCTCTCTACATCTATTTATCTAAATCCCTGGATCGGATTCCTCATCTTGTCCTCAAGATGAACCACACTGGCTGGTTCGAAATGCGTGACGAAAATCTCTTTTATGTGATTTCTTCCGAAAGATGTTATGATAACTGTAATATACTTTTAATGTAATATAATGTTTAATGTTTAACTTTAATATAATATTATATTATTATATTTTATTATATTAAAGTTATATTAATATAAAACTTTACTATTATTAAACTTTAAACTTAGTATAATTATCACATATCTCATAGATGTAAGATCTGTTTTGCACAAAAATAAAGACTTTTTAAAATCCGAACACAACCAGTTCTAGTTTCATAGATGAGATTTATGTAGCTTAATTCAATGAAATCACAACATGGTTAACAAGTTCAACCATATTCAACCATGGTCCTTCATGGTCCACATAGTCAACACAATCATCTATAGTCAACATGGTCAGCCATATACATATATAGTTACACGTGGGCAACCATACTCAAACAAACTCAATAACATTGAAACCAGTTATACAATAATCAACCATAGTCAATCTACCTCTTATCTTTTACTTTAATTTAAATATATTTAAACTAAAAAAAACTAACTACTATGTAATACTGGTTAATTTCAAATTATACATATATAAAACAACAATTAAATTCAGTCAACGTAATAAACAAAATCAATTAAAAATAAAATAAAATATTAAAAAAGTTCAAAACAATAAAAAAAAATATACCTGAAATTATTCAAAAAGATACATAGAAATATTAAAAATATCTCACCCAAATTGTACATAGTCGTCCAAAATGTACGTAGAGTACTAAAACTAGCAATTGCCCCAAAAGGTGCAAAGAGAGGCCGATAGAAATGTTAAATTGAAAGAATTGTATTTTGGTTTAAAATAATAAATATTATAAGGTGACAGTAAAATCTGTGCACATATGTCAAGCAGGACTATACCCAGAGGTCGAGTAGGAAACCACGCCAGATGTCTCAACGAGAATGAAAGTGTTGCCGACAGTGGCTTGCCTATAATGCGTCTAGGCTCTCCCATTGATTTGTGAACATTCCATCTTACTTGCAATAGTGCACTGTATCGCTCTTATACTTGTCATTTGAATTACTTGCTCATTGACCTTTGATATTGTTCTATCTTTTTGAGCTCATGTAAGACGTGAAGCTCCAGAACCTTCCTCAACCAGAAGGAACAAATCACAAAATTGAAGGGAAAAAAAACATGCCGATGATATGTTGCAAGAATCCATGCAAATTATGAGAATAGTTTGATGTTCATTGAAATTTATTTACATCACAAAGAGTATTAGGCAAACTTTGAATACATAGTTTAATTATTATATATATAAAAGCCCTGAACATAATTTCAGGAAATAGCATACAGAATCCATCCCTAGACAATAAACTACATAAACTTTAAACAGCATAGTACCACGAAATTAACTTGTTGCTTGCACCTGCATATGAGCTTGTACGCACACGCAAAAACACTTATTTGAATTCCTCTGCATTCGCCTTAATTTGATCGGCTGCTGTGGGAAAATCCTCGTCCAGAAATATATCCCAATGCCCATCCCATCTGATGAAAAACTCAGTATCCGTGAAATACTACACCCTGTGCACATCAGGCGTAGGAGTATAGAGATATCCCCGAGGTCCAAATCGAAGCATTGCTTCTTAGTGAAACATTCTTGTGTTCCTCCACATGTATCTGCCGAAAACATTCCAATGCTTCGCCATGAAACCCATTATGCACAAGTCTAGCAATCATAGCTGTCCATGTGACCACATCTCGATGGCGCATTTCCTCAAACACTTGGGTTGCATCCTCCACAGAACGGCACCTGCAATACATATCCACAAGCACACCTCCCACAAAGACATCAAGCTCATAACCGGTCTTGATAACCTGCCCATGAATCTCCATCCCCTGTTGCAGGTCCATTAAGCTTCTGCATGCCTTCAGCATGATTGAGAACGTAAAATTATCGAGCTCCGTGCCAGATAACTTCATCTGATTATAAATCTCCATAGCCTTGGTTTCACAGAACCCATTCTTAACATAAGCTCTGAGCAAAGCATTCCACATAAACATAGTCTGCTCAGAGGCTTCATTGAATGCCGCCCGCGCATCGACAATGCTTCCACGGGTAGAATAAAGATAAACAAGCTTGGTAGCTAAGTAGGGATTCTGATGAGCCCCCGTGATTCTCATGTGGGCGTGGACCTGCTTGCCTTCTTCCAATAATTTCTGGACAGTGCATCAATCCAGGAGTATATGGTAGATTTGGGTATCCACAGGGATTTCTCTACTGAAGTCCATCTAGTGCAGAATGCGAAGAGCTTCATCAACCAGCCTTTCTCTGCACAAAAGAACAGTGCTTGCCAGAAGCCAGGGAAAAAGAACAGCAACAACAACTGGCAGGGAAAAAGCAGTAAAAATATCTTCAATAGTGACATAAAAGAATGGGAAAAAGCAGTAAGGCAACTCAACTGATATTTGGAAAAAGCAGTCACACTTCAAATCAAGGTTAAAAGTGTGTCACCTGATCCAACAGAGCAGAGCAAAACTTCAAAGCAGTTAAAAGTGTTGACGATTGTTGATCCATACCCTTAAAAACTGATATCCATTACCATGCATTGATAACATAATAGATAAACTTCAAGGAACTAAGCATTTTGGTAAGATTAATTCAAATTCACTTGTAAATAACATGATTAGGGAAATTAGTTGTACAACAAATAACCAGTAATATAAAAGGAGATCTGCCTCATTGTATGCAATGGCCCCATTTGATATAAAGATCATATTTTACATCTCCCATGCATTGTGTATTTGGTATTTCATATTGACAAACAATACCAAGAAGAAAGAGAAGAACCAAGATCATCCTTAGTCGGTTAAAAACAAATATTGGTATGTTAACAAAAATGATGACCCATCTAATGACAAAGAAACAGGAATGCTCAGTAAATTTCAAGAAAGAAGGAAATTCTCATCAAGAGGATACTAAGGGTAAACAGCCTGAAACCTTCTGAATTTGAGGACTTCCTCGTTATCTTCCACCATGCTTTAAGGTGAGACAGCTATATGCAATCTTTGAAGCAGCAAAGGAGACCCTCGATAGTATCATGGGAGACATTCAAAATGCTGTTGAAGGATCAGTTCTACGATATTGGATATCAAGAAGATCCATTTAATTGTGATATTTTCACAAACACAAGAAAAATTGTTCAGGACTACACCACTGAATATAAGAAATCAGCAAGCTTGCTAAATCTCAAAGTAGAAGTTCCTCAAACATTGATAAAAAATTGAGGAGAACTACATGGCTACATCAGAAAGGAATTTACCCCATTTGAAGTAAAGAACCTTAATGATGCTGGTAAGAAGGCTCTATTTATTGAGTACAAGAACAGAAAACCAGCAGTAAGTGGGGAAATGGAAAACCAAGGAAAGGTACCTAACATCAAAAATCTCCTAAGCAAACGAACAGAAATAGGACTTTCACCACTGCTCAGTGACTCAAAAGACAACACCAGGAATCACTGCAATCATTGCAGTGTTGATTTATGGGCACACTGAGAAATAATGCTAGAAATTACACCTGAAATTATATCCTACAATTTGGAAGAAAACATCTACGAGAATGTTGAGGGACAAAACTGGAAAGTTTCCAGAAGAGAAGAATATAGCTTATATGAGTGCAGACCACCAACTAAAGAGGACACATTATTTAATCCATTGTCACATATTTAAAGGCATATGTCACCTTTTGAGGTGTTTTGGGATAAGGACACAATGTTAAGGTCTTCTCTACAGATTTAGGGGCTAGCTCTTTCCTTATGGAGATGACAAGTGGCATTGTGGGCCTATTTTATTCACTCAAAGGGAAAAAAGGAGGATACCAGGGTCTTTTGTAAAGAAATATTATTTTATTAATCAGGTTTTAATTTGAATGTTATAAATAGAAAAGAGGATTCACTTGCTAAAGTCACGGTTGGAGTTGTGGCAGTTCCTCTACAAGCTTAGTTGAAAAACATTTGGGAGAATGCAATTAAGGGGCAAATTCAATGTGAGGTTTTCGCTCTATGTTTCTCTTTTATCGATGACTAGGTTTTTTGCAAGGATTGCCATTGTTTTTCCAACTGATATAAGCTTTGAAGAAGGTCAGTCTTGCTCCAATAAGAGGACGTTAGGGTTTAGGTTTTGCTAATGGAAAATATCTTAAATACTGGCAATAATTCTAGACCTTGCTTTAGCATATCACAACACTTGCACTTGCAACGATTATATCAGATCCGGTTTAATATTGCTAAAAAAGGAATGGATGTTTTTACTTTGAGACGAATTACAAGGAGTGGGCCAAATGACTTCATTCAAAATTTTCAGTTGACAGTTTAATGGTTGGAATATTTTCTTAAGGCTATACTATTTAAGGGCAGATTCAGTTTAAGGCAGAATCAAGAGAGTAATACTTCACTTGGAATTATTTGTATAGCATTTTAGATTTTTTTGTTTTCATTCATTTGCAATCACTATTTCTTATGATAACACTGATATATGCCATACTTTGAAATATTATCTCATTGCTTATATTGTGATCATACACACGTACTAAGACAACGTTTCAAATTGATAACCACAACTGCTTACAACCTAACACTTTGATAAGCGCTATTTGAGCGTGTCAATACCCACTGGTTCTAGAGATATTGGATATGACTCAAATTCGCTGCATTTTTGTGAATAAGATCACTCTCTTAAGGAGTAATACGTGAAGCAAAAATGATTTATCACAAAATCTGAATAACATTATGCTTATGGTCTTCAGTTGCAATTTTTGAATGGTATTTAAAATTGGACTTTATGGATTACTTGTTGCAATTTCCATACGTGAATGGTCTCTATCTAAACAGGGGTTTTAGATTCAGCATTACCTTGTGACTCGAATCAATCTAATTTTATAACAAATTATGCATCACTTGGGATGCTTCACAATTGTTCTCAACATTAATCTACATTTTGTAATCATTTAAGCATCACTTTGGGATTACTTCACACTTGTTCTCAACATTAATCTACTTGTTTGTAACCATTTAAGCATTCACTTCGGGGTATTTCACACTTGATCTCAACATTAGTAATAGCATAAAAAGGATAATGTGACATTCACTTCTCCTTTTGGGATTAATTCAACAATTTACTTGCAAATTCTCACATCTTTGACGAATGAATCGATTTGATTGAGTTAAGCATAAGAGTAGTCAATTCATGCTAGTATTTTCCAATTTCTCTCCCAACAATCTAAGTTTAAATTGATCATGCGGATTCCCCCTGGGATAGGCAGTCTCCTTGGTCGGGCAAGGCCATCAAGGTGACAGTGAGTGGCTTGCCTATTATGCGTCTAGGCTGTCCCATTGAGGTTAGGACTTTTCCTCCTAGGTGATAATTTGAGTGGTAACAGTGAGTTTGGGTGATATTTATGAGTTAAACTTTAAAGAATAAGTCGGGATTGATTCAGATTCAGCTGATTAGACTCTGTTTCCTCTTAAAACATAGTCAAACTCCCAACTCCACTTGGACTGCGAAGAGTCTGATAACACTGCCAAGAAGCTTCGTATGGCATAAATTGCAGAGCAGTAAAGGCATTAGTGGACTGAAAAGAAAATGTCATACAGATCAACTTGGTTAATAATTTACTCAGTCCATCTATATTTAAGAAGCACATCTATAATAATTGAAAATCCACTGACCTTGAAGAAGAGGGGATGGTTAAGGTTCTGTTCCTCCATCTGTTTGAGGACTGCAAGCCAATCTACTCTATTGGGCTTCATTATTCTCACCCACTTCATGATTAATTCAGATGGATCATCCTCTTCTGATAAACAAATTATATGTTTCATCAAGGCCTTGCTCCTTCCTGACAACTTTGGAGGCAGAGCTTCTATGAGCCTTTTTTGCGCCTTATCCAATCCATTGGCGTCTACATCAGCCCACCTCAATCCCTTGCCCTTTACTTGCTGGTTGTCTTTATCTCCCCCAACATCAGAATCTGATTTGTCCTCTGCATCTTCAACCTCAACTTCATAATACTTTTCTTCTTCGGTTGTCGCTGTTGCTGTCGTTAATGGGTGTCCGGGGCAACAAGGTCGGAGTGCAGAGAATCGAGAATGTAATATTCAGGGAGGCACAGAAATTGCAAAGCACGTGGAGCATAAACTGCAATGTATAGAACCCTAGAATTGCATTGCACACATAAATCCTAAGATAAGTCAGCTGGGCATCAAAATCAGAAAAAGCATAGCACTTGGAGTGCATTAAATTTTGATGTGTGGAACCTTAAATTTGCATTTGTGCACAACATAGATCCTATTCAGCATGGGAAACCTTTCAGGGAAACATCCTATTACATATAACAGAAAGCGCAGCACCTGTAGTAAATTCCAGGGAAGAATAAAGATGACCCTTGCAATTATGTTCAGCTTCAATTACACAGGCACACACAAAAATACAAAATAGTTCCATTTTAACCCTCAGTAGATTCAAAGTAGCTTTGTGAATTTGAATGATGAACCTTGGGGTCCACAAAAGAAGTGAGTTAAATTTTGGAAGGAAAATAATGCTAGAAACAATATGTGACCTGATCATGATTTCTATTCTGTTATGATACCATTGTCAGGCCAGTGCTTTAAATTAAATTTAGATGATATGATTGCGGGGTTAAATTTTTCTTTTCTCCTTACCATAACACCCCTTATTTTTTGGCCAAGTCAAGGACTGATTTCCCCAATCTGCTGCTAAAATCTATTCATATCAGAACTGCACTTCTGGGTATATGGCTGAGAATTCTCTTATTTTTCCTAGGAGCCCAACCTGGGCCAGCAATAGTAAACTCCCACATTTTTACAGTGAGACCACAGCTCAGCTGACATGGCACTAAAGTTGGTACCAACTTATTATCAGATGCATCTCATGGAAAGTGAGTAATTGGAAAATAAATATGGTACATATGACCATAACCATGTACACAGGATAGTCCTTCCCATTAATATATACACTCCTAAATAAATAAAAGATGAACACTTCTATTTGAATCTGGAAAAATGACTTCTAAATCAAAGTTTTATTGCATCAGATCATTGCTATAGCTAAGAAACAAAATGACAAATTCTTTTATTTGTCAGATCACCACACAATGCATGGACAATGGGCTATTTATATGTTTCAACCAAACTAACGGTATAAGCCATCAAACCTTCCAAGATAAAATACGAGTTCATCAGCGAAATTTTGCATCCTTGATCACCACACAATGCATGGACAATGGGCTATTTATATGTTTCAACCAAACTAACGGTATAAGCCATCAAACCTTCCAAGATAAAATACAAGTTCATCAGCGAAATTTTGCATCCTGGATTTAGAAGGTAAGTTCGTAACTCAAGTCCAGATATTTCTCGTAGCTCAGAGAAGGATATTTTCTCAATTCAACACAAACAGAGACAGATATAATTGTTATTACATAAATAAACAATAAACGTCAAGAACTCCCTCTGGAATCAACTTTACATTAGAAAATACCCACCCAAAAAAATAGTTTTACATTGTAAAACTGCAAAGTAAACTGCACCTAAAGCTCCATGGAAAAATCTCGAGTTGAATTTTTGTATATAAAATTTTATGCTGAACCATCTCAAATTGAATTTTAGCATATACTATTTTATATTAAACCAAGCCTTTTCTTTTAATCCTTGAGAAAAAACTAACCAATAAATCAATGTTAAATTAATTTATTAAGGATAAAAAACTTGAAATGCATACCTCTCAACAAATAATACACAATTTATTAAGGATCAAAAACTTGAGATTCCTACCTCTCAACAACTCATCTGAAACAAACCCAAGCACATGACATTTCTGATTTACAAGCACAAATCCCCTTTAAATGCTGCAATTATCTCAAAAGTAATTCAGGACTTCATATTGCAACTACCACCCACCAGTTATTACAGAAAATACTTTTCCCAAAGTAATAAAGCATTAGCCGACTTACTAGAACCAACCAATGCACATAATTTTTTTTGTTTTAAAGGGGGGCTTCTTACCAGTAAGTTCGCATAAACCCTAAGCCCAAAAACCCCGGTGATTAATCACTGTGCAGCTTCACTTGAAGCACCCGGCGCTCATATTTCTGCACAAAATTCGAGCGTTCATCTCGTTGACGGTATCAATAAGCCCTCCTAAGCCCACAGTTCCACCGGAGGCGTCGTTCTCCTTGTCTTTCTTCTCTTGGGGTT
The DNA here is from genome assembly GCA_031772625.1 of Pinus tabuliformis. Classification (NCBI taxonomy): domain Eukaryota; kingdom Viridiplantae; phylum Streptophyta; class Pinopsida; order Pinales; family Pinaceae; genus Pinus; species Pinus tabuliformis. The sequence goes on from CM062810.1 coordinate 271,945,954, forward strand.
TAGCCACTCTACGCTTAAACTCAGTTGCCTTCTCGAAGAAATTCCCGTAGATATACTCTGTCGTGTAGCCCTTCTCCTCATCATAGAGCATGATGTGACCGTGCCATTCCCAGACGCGGTAGCCGGGCTCTGGGTCCTCGTGGAACCCCACGCAAACCTGGTGGTCGCCAATGGTGACGGCCTGGCCAGAGTTCGCCTTCAGTTTATCAGTGTCCCCACTGGATATAATCTGAATGATATTCTTCTCCAGCTTCGCCTCCTCTCTCTCCAATGGGCTCTTGCTATTGTCCGCGATGATGCGATCATACGAGTTGGATAGGAAGGTATTGGTGTCCAGAAAAGGGCTGCGCATATTTAGCCGATTCATCATGGTGCTCACAACCAGCCTTTCGAAAGAGTTTTTGGTGGAATAGTGGTTCGCCATTTTCCCTCCGATGGTTGATATCCACTCTCCAAGACTTCCTTCCGGTGGATATCAATATATAAACTGCAATGGCCAGGCATATGTGGGCTCTCAAGGAATTTAACAGCTTGGGGATTGGAGGAAACCAAAGGGAAAAGGGCGAAAGCAATAAATTTCCTTTGCCTTTTTCGCCATCGGAGTATCAGTCTTTATCTTCATGCCTTTTATCTTCATGCCTGACAGTTAAATCCCAAAATCAGCATCCTTCAAATTCATATCCTCCGGCAGCATTTAACAGCTTGGGGATTGGAGGAAACCATCGGAGTATCAGTCTTTATCTTCATGCCTGATAGTTAAACCCCAAAATCAGCATCCTTCAAATTCATATCCTCCGGCAGCATTTAACAGCTTGGGGATTGGAGGAAACCAAAGGGAAAAGGGCGAAAGCAATAAATTACCAGGAAGCGCAGGCATGGCGCAAGATGCCATGGGCTTGGGACTCTTCTCGACCTCGACGAGACTCAGTCTTTATCTTCATGCCTGATAGTTAAACCCCAAAATCAGCATCCTTCAAATTCATATCCTCCGGCAGCATTTAACAGCTTGGGGATTGGAGGAAACCAAAGGGAAAAGGGCGAAAGCAATAAATTACCAGGAAGCGCAGGCATGGCGCAAGATGCCATGGGCTTGGGACTCTTCTCGACCTCGACGAGACACATACGGCGATAGACAGGCGGGAATGATAGCAGAAGCGAGGGATATCGATTCCCGTTAGGCGCCGATAACAAAAATGCCTACCATTCCGCTGAAGGATGGAGACCATAACAGAAATGCTTGAACAATTTCCCACTGAATGTGGACGCCAGGTGTCAGCCTCATCAGAAACAAAAGGACGACGAAAGTATCTTTCAAAGGAAAGCCTATCGGCCTAAATATCTCACATAAACTTCCTTTTGGTTCGAAATACGTTAAATCCAAAATATACCCGGCATGCAAAAAAATCTCACACAGATCTAAGTAGCCTGGAAGTATTAATCCGAAATGTAACGCAGAGGATTGAAAAAATCTCACACACACCTAAGTAGTCTGAAAGTAATAAAAATCTGACGCATAGATTAGATATTCCGCAAGTATTAAAAATCTCCCTCATTTTATCAGAAAATTTAAATAACTGTATTATTTAATATGAAAACTGGAATATAAAAAATTTCAATGTCAGTGTTCTTGATTAACTAGTGTAAGTGTTAATTAATTGTTAAGACACTTGTTATGGTAAAAGACTTTTTTTATTTTTGAATTTTAAAAATAATCTTTATTTCTTACAATTTCATTTAAAATAAGTTAAAAATAATTATTTTTTTGTATATTAATTAATTAAAAAATAAGATTTTAAATTTTAAAAATTTAAAAACTATTTTTTTTTTTAATTTACAAGTTAAATTACAAAATAAATATAAAAAATATGAGATTTATTTTTTGAAAATATATTATTATTGTGTTAAGAGATGTATTTTACATTTTAGTATGAGTGAGATGTGTAATTTCCTTCCTATACTAATTAATTTGGCTTGATACATATTTTTTTTAAATAAAAATAAAATATTCTCTCAATAAAAAACAATGTTAACTATAATAAAAATAGAACTAAATTAGTTTTAAATAAAAGCATTGTAAAACATCAATAATATGTGCTCCTCTTGTTTGTTGTTGATATTACAACCTTTAACATGGTGAGAAAAACTATCATAACTCAGTGGTCAAACCACCAGCGAAGACAATGATATTACAACCTAGGATAAAAGAGATGTAGTAAAAATGTTTTACTCTCAAAGCTATAAATATAATATTTCAATATCTATGTGTAGTAACATAATTTTATATCAAACTTTGGAGAGAAATAAAATAATTAACAGTGAAAAATAAATAAAATTAAAGATCTTATATTCGAAGAAGATATAAATATTTATCGAAATAAAGAAATAATTGCAAGTACTATATAATTAGAGGTAGAAATGTGATTCATTTAATTCTTAATATGTGGCATTTAAAAAACATTAATAATAATAAGGATGACTTTTTGGCACAAATTATTTTGGAATTTCAAGTTTTTTTTTGTAAGCTACAGTGGTACCTTTCTTTTCTATTTATAAAACCAAGTTGTTCCATATACAACAGTTTGGTGGCCTCAACTTGCCCATATGGGAAACCAAGTCTGTTGACCACCTGAGTCTATTATACGCCATCCAATAGCAAAATTTTATCAGTCTTTCAATCCAAGCTAAGTAAACTGCACATCTAAAAATACTAATAATGTTCTAGTCTATCATAAAACAACTGAGGAGGAAATGCTATCCGCAAAAAGATCAAACTAAAAACTGCAAAGAAACTAATCCTTTCTGTCATCTTTGTCAGAATCCACAGTTGCAGGTGTTGTCGCCGAGTCGCCTGGTGTTGGAGATAGCTTCATCAACCATTGTTGGATCTCATCCAGCTTGCTGTCTTGCATAATCATGATGATTTGTAGGTTTTTCATATCCTTTTTAATGTTTGGCATCCCCTGGGCTATTTCTGCCACTTCCCCCGCCACCTGCTCCAGAGCCCTGCCTAATAGGCGCTTCAAAACCTAGTACACATGCAGGGCTTGCCTATAAAGTGTCATTCGGCCTCTGGTGTGCCCTGGGTCGGGGATAATATCTCCCCATTCCTCCATCTCTGGTTCTGAGTCCTCTTCCATGACATTGTCTTCCATCTCCTGAATTAGCTGACGAATGTCAGCGTCCGTCCCCTCTCTGTATGCACACGCGGCTTCTTGAACAGCCGTCCTGATGGATTTCCTTCCTCGCCTCTGACTTGCTGGTTCCGAGGTTGTTGGGTCACTTCTACCTGGCTGGCTTTGACGTCCTCTGCCTCCACGACCCCTGCCTCTGCCTAGGCGAGCCATCTTCTCCTTTACTGCCTCCTGCTTACAGTTAGCAACAACAAAAGTTAGCTTTCTAGGAGCTACATTTTTCTCATAAGCCAGCATGTCTCTGTCCCTGTGCCTTCCTTCCCCGCTCCAGTCTCCCCCCTTATTTTGGGTCATCGAGGGTCTCTCCCCCCCTGGACTCAGGTAAATGGTCGAGCCCTCTATCATCCTGTCCCCCGCATAGATTGTATTCTGAGAATTCTCGGGCTGACCCTTTGCCCTGCTACTACAGTCCCCCTCGCATGCCCATGTTCTGTTCCTCTCGCTTCCTCACCATGCAGACCTCTGCCTCATTCAGACCCAGCCCTCCCTCCGCCATTCCCAGCTTTCCCAGCTCCTCCAACTTGCTATGCATAACAGGGTGAGTTGCAGACCCGCTCAGACGCGACCCTTCCCCGGCAATTCCCATCTTTCCCCCCTCCTCTCGCCTATTATGCATGACAAAATGAGATGCAGGAGGTGAGTCTAAGGAAACATACCCGGATTTACGCTTTACCGTAGAAATTCCCAAGGCCCATGTTGCTCCGATCTCCTCCTTCCTTCACTGCACACTGGGCTCTCTGCCCACCCTAGCCACCCTCATGAACCTCCTCCCAACTGTCCTGCGTCCCATCCCACTACCGCCGTCGTTTCTTACCTCCTTTCCCCCCACTCTCCTGCCACTTCTTTGCCTCGATACTCCCACAGGCATGCAGGACACCACCACGTCTGTTTGATCTATGATGAGGGCAGTTGGTGGCCGTCCTAACCATCCTCTCCCCTTCGTTGTCCTTCTATTCATACGCTCCACGTTCACCACCCCGATCGGGGGCCACCTGTATCTGCTATCTTGAGGTCGTGTCCTCATGGAAATCTTGGGTAAGGATTGATTTGAGGGGCTCTAATCTGGGCTCCTCCAGATGTGTCGGCCAGATCCTATCCAGCTTGCCACCTTGTTCATTACTTCCCCAATTGGCTAGGAAATTAGCTGCCTTGTTGCCTTCCCTTCTTACATGATTTATAATCATATATTCAAATCGCTTTATAATGGCTTCCAGGTCCTGTACCAGGCTAGCCGTCCTCCAGCTTTTTGCAACTTTGTCCCAAGTCTTACCATTATGTAGATTCCTTATCATGTTAATAACCAGTTGGGAGTCGCCCTCTACTTCCAGGTTGTTGTATCCATTTCTTATCACTATTCTGAGTCCTTGATAAACTGCCATAAGCTCAGCTTCGTTATTGCTCATGATACCGCCATGGTCTGAGTACACCCATCTTGTCCTGCCTTGGTCGTCCCGGAAGATGCCTCCAAGCCCTGTCGGACCTGGGTTGCCTTTGGAAGCTCCATCAAAATTCAATTTGATGAAACCTTCAGAAGGGCGCGAGAAATGGATAAGGCTAATGTTGTTTGTTTCAGGAGGTTTCCGCATCTGAGGAACTACCATTCCTTGGTCTAGATTTAGCTGGGTTAGGATCTGTTCTTCCTCCGGTGTCATTTTCCAATCCTCTTGACTCCAAGCTTCCGCTAGGATAGTTTCTCTTATATGACTCTGGGTTCTTTTCCAGACCTGCTCTATAGACTGCTCTTTGTTTTGAAAAATTCTCCGGTTTCTTTCTTTCCATATCATCCACATGTTCATGCCTACCGCTAGACTCCAGGCTCTCCAAACCACTGGGCTTGTAAATTGACCGCGCCCCCATTGTTTGATTGTTTCTTTGATGTTATGATGATCCCTATTTGTCCTTCCAAAGAGTCTCCTGATTTCTTCCCACTGCTGTTGGGCAAAAAGACAAGAATTCAAAAGGTGTTCTTGCGTTTCCTGATCCTGTTTACATAGACAACATCTGGGGGGCCTTGAAATCCGCGCTTTTGAAGCTGATCCCATGTCAAAATGCGTCCTTTGCCTACAAGCCATAGGAAGTGAGTCACTTTTGGCCACCATTTCCTTTGCCATATTTGTTCCCATAAGGGTGTCAGGTTGTCTTGTTCCTGCGGCGTGATGAGTTTGTAGGCTTCTTTTATCATGAAGGTTCCCTTTGTTGAATGACCCCATCTCAGTATGTCTGGACCTGTTCTGATGGCTATTTTCCTTGTCTTCATTTCTATAATATACACCTCTCTTTGTTCTGTATCAATATTCCTATCCCATTCTTCCGGATTTTTCCAGGTTCTCCAAGGCTCCTCTTGGTGTTCTTCATTCTAGAAATCGCTCACATATTTCAAACCTTCCTCTGTTGCCCTCTGGCATGTGTTTCTTAGTCCCTGAACCTCATTCATTCTCTCCCTTTGCTGCCAAGCTTCTTCCCAGAATTTGGTTGAATTTCCGTTCCGAATTTCCCAAAAGGCATGTTTGGATATTATGTTCCTGTTTTGGCTAGCCAGGTTCCATATTGTTGAGCCTTTTGGGATTTCCTCAAGTCTTAAGATTTCTTCTGCTGTTTCTGGCATATTATATTTTTTCGTCCAGATTCTTTTCCATAGGTCTCCTCCTCCCCTCATCCATCTCCACCAGAGCTTAGCTCCCATTACTTGGTTCAAAGTGTATGGATCTCTCAATCCCAATCCTCCTTCCTCTTTACTCTTAATCAGGCCCTTCCAAGATATCAAAGCCCATTTCTTTTGTTGCTTTGGTCCTCCCTAGAGGAATTTTTTAAATATCTCCACCATTTTGGCACATGCACCTTTGGGGGTCGTCGTTGCCGATAGTTGGTAGATTGGAATCGCTTGTAAGACCGCTTTGACCAGTACTACTCTCCCTGCTATATTTAGGGTTTTGAATGACCAGTTAGCCAATCTGTTAGTGAGTTTCTCAATGGTTTGTTGCCAATTCACCATCTTTAGAGGATTCAGGGCTAATGGGGTGCCAAGATATTTTGTGGGTAAGTCACCCGAATGGAAACCCAATAATCTTGTCAAATATATTTTGACATTTCCTATAGTATTGAAGAAGAATGTGCATGATTTCTCCTTGTTGATTTGAGTACTAGATGCTTCCATAAAGAGGTCTAGGATCCCTTTTATTCTTTTTACTTCTCTGAGAGAAACTGCGCAGAACAACATGATATCATCCACAAATTGTTGGTGTGTGATCGGCAAGTTATTACCCCATATCTGAAGCCCTTTGATTTTCCTTTCCCTCAATTCTTTTTTGATATATCTTCCCAGTCCTTCTGCCGCAATGATGAACAGGAAGGGGGATAGAGGGTCCCCCTGCCTCAGTCCTCTAGAGGCATTGAAGGTTGAAGTTGGCGACCCATTCAGAAGAATGGAGAAATTCGGGGTGGAGATCATATCGGAGACCCAATTTATCCATCTATTGCAAAAATCGAAGGCTGCTAGAACCGATTTAAGGTAAGCCCAATTCAGACGATCGTAAGCCTTAGAGAGATCCAATTTGATCATCATTCCAGCTTCTTTTTTGGATTTCAAAGAGTGCACTACTTCTTTTGATGCTACCAAGCCATCCAGAATTTGTCGACCTTCCACAAAACCAGTTTGTTCCGGAGAAATAATGCTAGAAAGGATTGGCTTAAGTCTTTTGGCCATTAGAGTTGCAATAATTTTATATATGACATTACAAAGAGCAATGGGTCTAAAACCTTGGGGGGTTTCAGACTTAGCAGTTTTAGGGATAAGAGACAGGAGAGTCGAGTTAAGGCCTGGACATACCTTCTGGTTTCTTCGAGATTCTTCCACCACTCCCAGGATGTCTTGCCCTAAGAAATTCCATCCCGCTTGGTAGAATTCCGCTGTGAAGCCATCTGGTCCAGGAGATTTATTCTTCTTCATTCCTTTCATGATCTCTTCCACTTCCTCCAGAGTTGCTGCTCTCATAAGAGCTAGGTTTTGGTCTCTGGTGATCATACTTGGTATCTCATTCAGATTCTCCCGGTAGCTTCTCTTCTATCCTCTTGGGGTTCCGTAAGGAGGTCTTTGAAGTGTCTTACTAGAGTTTGTTCCATTTCCTCATGCTGAGTTAAGCGAAGTCCTTCTTCGTTTTTATGGAGAAGATTCTATTTCTCTGTCTCTGCTGAATCATGGCCTGATGGAAGAACTTCGTGTTCCTCTCCCCCTCTCTTAACCAATTCACTCTAGATTTTTGTTTCCAAAGAATCTCCTCCTGTTTCCTTCTTTCTTCAATTTGGCTTATCAAAACCCCTTCCTCTCTAGCAAGTTCCTCGCTTCTGCCTGCTATTATGATTTCTTGCTGCAATTTCCTCATCTTCTAGTCGAGGAGCTGTTGATCCTTGAAGATGTTCCCAAATTCTTCCTTGTTCCATTTTTTATTTTCTCTTTTAGTTCTTTTAATTTTAATTGGAATGTCTTCATTCTGCTTCTTCCCCTTTGTTGGCTTTGTTTCCACCATTTTTCCACTTTCGTCATGAACTTCTGGTCTCTGAGCTAGAAGGCCTCAAACCTGAACGGACGTTTCTTGGGGCTTGCTTTGATGTCAATTTCCAGTTTGATCGGCCAGTGGTCGGAACCCATTCCCGGAAGAATCATTGCTTCAATGAAGATATCCTGATTTATTATTTGTTCTGATATTAGGAATCTGTCTAGCCTTGAGGCAATTTGGTGTGTGCCTCCTCTTCTGTTGTTCCATGTGTGAATCCCATTTATCGTTGGTATATCGACCAGTCTTTCTTCCATAATCATATCTCCGAAGGCTTCCATATCTGAGTCTGATCTTCTGAGGCCTCCTCTTTTTTCCTTTAGGGATGTGATCATGTTGAAGTCTCCTCCTACAATCCATGGAGATTCTGGGAAGAGGCTTCGGATTTTTCCCAAGTTCTGGAGGAAGATCCTGCGCTCTCCCGGTATATGTGGACCATATACTCTGGTGAGAAGGATCCATTCCTGTGATCCAATATGCCTGAATTTACCCGAAAGCATTCGGTGTATACTTACCCAATTTTCAAATTGAATCTCCTTTGGGTTCCAGAGAATTGCCAGGCCCCCTGCACTACCTATGGCATCCTGACCTATTACTTCATAATGCGGCTTAAATTTGCTCATCATATCTTTCAATTTCTATTCACTAATATTTGTTTCTTGGATGATCATTATATTGGGCTTGTCTCTCTTCAGTCTCTCTTTCAGATATCTCTGTTTCCCCTTACTATTCAACCCTCTAATATTCCATGTTGTAATTATCATTTTAACAGTTTGAGGGGTTGTTGGAATACCTCTGATAGAGGTACGACTCTTCCTGAGTTTACCAGCATTTCTCCAACCATTTGGATGGTCTCGCTCATAGGTCTTCTTCCTCGTTTTCTTTCGCCCTTCCCTGCATTACCCATATCTGTGCTTTGTCCTCCTTGCGATCCTAACTGTTCTGGTTGATTTATTATGACTGCCCCTCTTTTCTCCTTATATCTTTGGAACATGTCTTTGTATAATTGCTTTTGATCTTCTGGAATGAATCTTTCATCCAGATGCCTCCACTCGTGTAGAAGTCTCTTCATAACTTGTTCCTCTTCACTTCCTTTGTCCTTCTGGGGATCTATCTCCATTTGGGTCTGGTCTTGAGGGTTTTCTGTTCTCTCCCCTTCCTTCTCGATTTCCAGACTTGTTTGCGTTTTATTTTTCCCTTTGTCTATCTTTATAGGTTTTGTTGGTTCTTCGTCACTATCTCCCCCTTCCGCTTCCATTTCCTCTTCTTGTAATACCCCGAACTTGTTCTGATTTTCCTGAGTTAATTCCTTGGAAGGTGGTTTCTGATTAGTCTGTCCTTTTGGAGGTTTTCTACGATGTGGCACTTCTATGAAGCCTTCATCATCCTCCCTGCTTGCCGCTTCCGCCTTCCTCACTTCTTCCTCCTTCCCAAGATCTATTGATGCTCCAGTTGCATTCAAAGGGCATGATTTGAAGAGATGACCATATTCATGGCATCTTCTGCAATGGAAAGGAATATGCTCATAGTCCACTGGTTGTTGCCACACCTCATCGTGGTATTCCACTTCAATATAGTCTGGAAGCGGTTCTGTAATATTCATGTACACGCAGATCCTGGCATAGGACATATATCTTCCCCTCCTGGTGGTCTTGACCACTTTGATAAAAGTCCCGATTAAGTTCCCAATACCCTCCAGAATCTCTGGATCCCAGAACTCAATTGGGAGTCCAAACAGCTTGACCCATATAGGAGTTGCTAACATTTTCTCTTTGTCAGGGTTTTATGATTCTTCCTAGTGCCTCATAAAGAGGCCTGCGTTGTTAAAGAAGTAGGGTCCCTCCCCAAAAACCCTCTCCTTATCTTCCAGATTAGCAAAAATGACCGTGAAGAAGCCCTTAGCACCTAGTTTTAGGTCAATGTGTCCTTTGGGCTTCCATCTCTGTTGTATCCATTTGGCCAGTTCTTTTTCAGATGGCCATGTCCCCACAAACTTACAGATCAAAGCATGATCTTTCATATATCCTCTGTATTCTTCGAGTTTGTTGTTTGGAATTACAAACCTAGGTTTTTTCGTCGCTCTGGGCAGGCATCTGTTCCCCAGCCCCGCTTGCCATCGAGCCCCCATGACCGACGTGTCCTTACCTCATTTCCCTATGCTTCTGTTCACTCCATTCCTACTTGTCTTGCCTGTTGTTGCATTTTTATAGGAGGGGATCTCTCCCCCCCCACTCAGAGCTGTCATTTCTTTGTCAGCCTCGCCTGTATACTGTCCACCTTCCTCCAATCGACCCGAAACTCTCCCTTGTCCTGATCTGGTGCAGGTGACTGCAGGCTATCCCTGCACCCTGTCTAGGGCTCAGGTCCGCTGAGGAAAACTGTGCCAAAACCCTAAACCTAAATGCTTACCTTCATTTCTTTCTCTGTCCTTGGAATTGCAAGTTTAAATTATGTAGTTTACACATTTAAAATGTCCAAAAAATATTCTATTCAAAAATACAATTTAAACTCCCCAATGGGGGTGAGAATCGAGACTAACGTGGCCGTCGGGCCCCATGAGGAGTGACAAATGGGTCGGTGGGGAGGGTCATACCTTATGGTCCCTTCATGCCATGTGAAGGAGGGAATGACATACATGTAGGTTTTAACCCCGTATAGAAATTACCTGCATACGAATTCTAAAAACATAAAATAAACAATGGCAAGAGCATAAAACAAATATACACAGATATTTTTCCCAGAATCCCAAAATTGGGACTACCAGATTGATTTTTCATTATTTTCCTTTCAATGTTACAATACATATATATACATGTCGAAGCATCCATTAACCCTGGATTAGAACATAATCGTAGTTCCCTTGACCGGATCTACAAAATACCATGGGTAGAAAACTATCATGCCCAAGACCATGCACAAAACCATAGGTAGGTCCGCCCACTTAATATAGGGTCCAAAAAAAAAATTCCCTAAGGCGCTACCCTGAACCCCTTACACTACTGGGGCTAGTCGTGGAAAGAATATAACACACACCCAACAATACAAGAAAATTAGTTCTCAAGTGTGTGAGTATTTATGACGCATTGGGAAAAGGAGGTGACAACGGGTTGATAAGCGGGATGAGGAAGGTGTCGGGATTTTGATTCAGTGCTCAGGTTTAGTGGTGGAACTATACTTGGCCCCCTGCACGACGACGAAAGAGTCGTCAAAGGAATGAAAAAATTGGTGGTTTCTTGATTTTCTTTGGTGAATTTTGGTTTGTTGCGTATAACGGAGTCCAATTCCTTGTTTTTCTTGAGCCTTGTAGGATCAAACTAGGTTGGTAAGCGCGGTGTGAAGACAAATGCTATTTCTGGCTCATTTGGGGTAAGGAGCGTCTTTGTAAAAGTTGGCAGTGCCATGGTGAGGGTGGTGTTTGGGAGGCATCAAGCTTCTGGAGAACTGTCGTCCTCTTGGTAGTTGGCTCTGTACAATGGAGTGACTAGTGTGGCGGGGAATGTGAAGGTGGTGCTAGCAGCGTTGCCTTAAGTTCGGTCTAGTGGACGGGAGGGAAACAATTCATTTCAATAGATGGGCAGCACAACCGAAAGAATTGGGTGTGACTGGGCGGCGACAAATGCGTCCTAATCCTCGACAGGGGAGGTCTAACCTCCCAGCGAAGCCAGGGACGGGGAAGGAGGAGGCCCTTGCATTGGCAACCATGGTGGATGGAAGTGAGAGAAAACCGGTGGGAAAGACTCAGGGTGCAGGTACTAGAGCGTGCGGAGGGTGAGGTGGTGGACATTGTGGTGACCGACGAGGTAGTTGGAGTCAGGGGCGATTGACTCAACGTGGGGGTAGCAGCAACACGAAGACACCCCGCACTAGTAGCAGTACGTGGACTCTTGGCTCTCAGAGAGATGGCAGCAACAGGAGGGCTCATGCGGCTCAAAATGATGGCCAATGTGACGCCCAAAACCCACAAGGATTGCAGCACTACTGCTTGGAAAACTATCGAGGATGCAGCAAAACTAATTAACCGGGAAAAGCACGATGAGTTAATGGCAACATTGGAACACATGCATTACTTCCAGCGCCAGGTCAGGGAGTGAGTGGTGGTAGTCTAGCGAGGAAAAAACCATCTAGAGAAGAAAATGGAACAACTGGAGTCTTGGATGGCACACTTCGAAGGGCACATTCAATGTAACTTTCGTCCTCCACCTCCCACAGGAATTGCGCTAGACAACCCAGCTTCAATCAACTAAAATGATTAGTATGTCCTCTAGTTTTCTTTATGTTTTGCTTGTTTATTAGAGCCTATGGCCCTCTCGTTTGTGGACACTGTTACTGGCATCTATTTTGTATTTTTGCCACCTTTTGCAGACTATGGTCAACAAATTCGGTTAGGGTGAGACCACATGCTTTTTGAAATATCAGATGTATATCTTTTTTTCTAAATGAATGGAATGTTGACTTACAAAAAAAAAATACAATTTAAACAATGAAAAATGAAAAATACACTTGGTATATATATATATATATATAGCCAAAATAGATCTACCTTAACCACGGATTTAAGAGATAAGAGAGATTATGCCTTTTTTCAAACTTTACACCCTAAAAAAAACTGCATGTGGAGACTTGATCTCTCTCGACACTTAATAGATCTGTAATTAAGATGGATCTAATATATTAGTTTTAAAAAATAAAAAATAAAGTCTTACATGTTAATTTTTGAATATATATATATATATATATATTGTAGAGTAGTTTTTTTTATAAGTATTTGTATGCATAAATATCATTCATTTCACTTGTGGAATTCAGCTCAAGATGAAAATCAAAGGAATATCCCTCCTTTATTTAGCTAGGGTGTCTTCCTAGCCGGAAATAAAGCTACCTTTTGAGATTCTTCATCAGCTGCATCCCTCATAGCCTCTGAAATTGCTGCTATATATGCTCTTTTTCCTACAAAGGACACTTCCCATGTGCCTAGAGCTATTGTTGTTGGAGAAATTAATCTTCAAATTCCTTGGTCATACTTTGATGGGGCTTCTGATGAAAATGTGGTTTGTGGAGGGGGTTTAATTTTGTATTTCAGTAATCAACACTATTTGAAATCTAAAGTTGGCTTGGGCAGAGGGACTAACAACTATGCAAAGCTTCTCTTCTTAAAACTTCTTTTATGTTGGGATTTGGAGAAAGAATGTCGCTCTCTTCAAGTGTTTGAAGATTCAATAATGTCAAAATTGGTTCAATGTTGTCTAAAGATGCCACTCACACACCTTGTCACCCATTATTGAAGATATTTATCGTCTAAAACGATATTTTGATTTCATTTCTTGTTGCCGCATATTCAGGAAACAAAATGTAGATACAACATCCTTTCTAAAGAAAGTGTACGACTGGATCTTGGAGTATGGTAGATTTCCAAGTTTCTAGATAGGGCAATCCAATAATATCAACATCATCCCTTCACAAAGTTGTGATTTTTAGTATACGCAGTGCAATATCTCATATGTATGTTTTTTTTTTAAATCATATGACAGTAGCTTTATAAACTGCCATGCACTCTTTTTCTGTTTTTAAAAAGACAATTTGGACATATTACCCTTGAAAGATTTTGTTTTTATTTGGGAGGATGAACCAGTTTAGACATATGATGATCACAGAGTTAATTTTAAATTTTTTTAAGCCTGGTTTTTTGATATCCATTTTTTGGACTAGTAGGTCGAATGCTATAGGCATGTACGGATGTAACATTTTAAAAACCATATTAAAAAAATTGTGATTTTCCTACAAAAAACAAATAATATATATATATATATATATATATATATATATATATATATATAATTTCACCGACATCTTTTTAATGTTCGCTCTACATGTTATAAAGGTCATCACTTCTGAATACACGAGTAGGTGCAAGGATTGAATGTGCATGTATATGCAGTGAATTGATGGACATGTATTCTATTTTAAATTTTCCTTTGATATTTGTGTTGCTTCTAAAAAGTTACATAGTGAACAGAATAAGTTTTTACCTCGTCGTCGTCACTCAATGCAACATCAAAATAGAATATGCAACAAATTGGAGTATTGCTTTAGATGGTTGTTGCAACGAATGTAATGATTACGTCGTAAGGTGTTTCCCTTTGAAACAAATTCCCCCAGCTGCCTTCGTGTCCTATTTTGCATTGTGGATTTGTGTGTTAGACGATTGAAAGAATTTTCATCATTGATCCACAACCAAAATAAGTTAATGAAAAGAAACAGTTTAGAATGATCAAGTAAATGATCTCCTTACTGAATTATCAACTGCCAAAACTGTTAACCGCCTGAACTGTGAATGGATTCATTTATTTCCACTGCCTTCCTTTTGCCTAAACTGTGAGGTGAGTGATCATGCGCGTCAAGGTGGAGGCACTGGTGAATCAGACAATCTCCACGCTCATCGTCGACAGGGAAAAGAGTGGTACGAGAACACAGAGTGGCAAGTAAAGCAGGTCACTGGGAAGGGGGTGTTGTTGCCCAATTTGTGGAGCTTGCTTGTCTCTTACAATAATGACAATTTCAATGGTTTTTCAGTGATCGCAATCGTTGAAACGTTGTGCACATTTTTCATTCATGTGGAGCCGCAAATATTGTCCATAAATGTCTTTTCTTGAATTTTCTTATTTAAAAAGCAACCCGGTACTGGGTAAAGCGCTCGACTTGCACATCCATGACCTAAATGAAAGGTAATTTTCAAGAATGTAAGCAGTATTGATATTCTTTTGGTATAGTTAGCCAATTTCTTAAATTTGCATTCTAAAATACAAATTCACAATCTTGAAAATTATTCTTGGAACTACTGACCATGTTTGCCTGAACATTATTGATCAATTTCTTGTTGACTGGTGAATGACACCCTTTGCAAGAGCATGTATTTGGTTGCTTGAAATATGATGTTGAGTTTCAAACTGCAGGAAAAACTTATCACATTGATAAACGTATAGTTGTCTACAACATGCATTTTTTAAACATGTCAACTTACTAGAAATCATCGGTTTCCTGAGGAGTGATGTCTCCACTAACTCCAGCAGCCAAGGCAAGAATATCTAGTGTTATTTACCAGCTCCCACTCTTACGGCCCCAACTTAAATGCCTCTGATGTATTCCACCTCTTCCCTCTGCACTTTCCATAGGAAGTGTATAGCTTGAATGAGAAAAAGAGTCCTCATAACCATCTTTGTTTTCTAATCCACCATTGCTTTCATGTGCTTCAAAATCTGCCAATGCTTCAACACCAACAGTTGGCCATGAAGGCTTATTACCTATTTCAAGGTCAATTCCTCCTTTGCCCATGTTAGGACTGAGAAAGTTCCCCCCTGAAGGAGGAGCAGAAGTATCTTGCAGTGTAGAATAATTTTGTAACTTGGCTCGAAAATTATTCTTTGACGGTGGAATTTTTGTAAAACATATTTCTTTGAAATTCTGTATTACTCCTTTGTTGTAAGGATTTTCTCTTCTATCATATCGATATCTGAAATTCTCATATGTAGTCTGATTTGTACTGATCAGATAGAGATGAAATAGCATAAGTCCACCAACAAACCAAACTGAAAAGAATGTGTATAGTATGAGCACAATTGATGCATGTGTTTTTTGCATAGCTTTCCAGACTATAACATCATCTGCTACCATAATTTTCTTGATATATACCCACCAAAAGGAGAATACATAAACACACAACAACGTTGTTGAAAAAACAAACATAAAGAAGATTCACAAACACATCTTTTGTATGAGGTAATCGTAGATGTGGAGTCTGCCCACCTATTGACTTTGGTGTCAAACTGGAAACATCATAACCTTCTTCAGGCTCTGGAGGATATGAATTTTGAGGGATTATTCCAGGATCTCTTCTGGATGTGAGAAGAAGAAGAACCAAAACATATATTGTGAAGACCACTACAATGACCATTATGGACACTCCTACATGATGTGAAAACTTGTACAAAAGTTTTATTGCAATAAATACACAGAATATTATTGTTGGAACGAGGATGAGAACGAATGTCAAAACTAGTGACCTCACATCTGGCCCAAATATAAACCTCCCAGTAAAGAAAAAGTTATTGCTTCCTTTCCAAGCTTGATATACTCTCTTCTCTCTGTCAGTTTGGTCCATATTAGACCCCCCCCCTGCCTTGTCCGGAATCTGAGGTGGGTTTTCACACATCTCTTCTGAAAGCCTTCTCTTTCACCCCCACATTAATTTATTTCCCAAAGAGATCTGCAAGAAACGTTGGTTATATGGGGTCAAACCCCAAATCATTGGCCGCTTGAAGACTTGAACCAACGAACTCCCGTTAAAAATAGTCTGAAGATTGAAAATCAAAGTGGTTGGCCGCCTGGAAACTAGAACTGACGACCTCCTTTAAAAGCAACCCTCCAGAAATAAACATTTTTAAAAAAACTCATTTTATTTACTGTTCTGAAAATGAAAATATTTTAAACACCAATATCCTTTTAATGATTTATTAAATTCCAATTTTTAATATTTTATTTTTAATTATTGTTGTTTAGTCTACGGGCTTAAGAATATTTGTAATACGACTCTTACAAAAGCGAAATTCCCGCAGGTCCAGGTGTATTTGGAACAATGAGATAATAGTATCCAAGCAAATCATTCGAATTTGTACACTACTTTAAGTGTAAAATTAATTGGCTTCAAATGGGATGATATATTGCTGCTAAAGTTGGATAAGTTGCTGAAACTAGGGGGCTATTTTTGTCTATTTTTCACCTGTAGCATATATGTAATGCCATGAGCAATCTTGTCAAATGCATGTGCTGGAATATTGCTTCAAACATGGATTAGATTATATTGTTATATGGTTTAAACCTCTCACAAATAGTTATTTCTTGAAGAGAGATCGAGATACCAAACCACCTTTATGTAGTTTGGTCTTCCTATTATTAGCAACTTGGTACCTTTGGCATTTAAATAGTGTTTTTGAAAGAAAGAAAAAATTGCTCTAGACTCCCTTGAATCTGTTTTCAAGAAATATGGAAAATTATCTTTTGTTTGGAAAGATAAGTTAGTTATTTGAAAGGCACTTTTAATTGATTTCCCACTATAAGATTTTCTAGTCATAAGAGATTATTTTCTCATTTATTTATAAATTGCGCAGGAAAAGAAATTCAGGGTTTTTTTTTATCAAGTTACATCTTTAAAAATATAAATGGCATGCATGAATATGATTCAATAGTGACTGCGCATATGATGAATCCATATATACTATTTGCAATTCATGTCAAAATCCGGGGGATCAGGTCATCTATGAATTTGTATTGTTTAAATATTCGTTAAATTATTTGGATTCAATGAGATATGTTATAATATTATTATTAGATTGCAATTTATAGCCATCACAGAGACGCCTAGACCTTGAATTTGCAATGAGATTTAAAATAAATATAGTATCAAAAATATACTAATCATGTGTAATATGAGGCCCAATTCCCCAAAGGGTTTTGAGTTTCAAAAATAAACTTCTCATTAATGATTAATAGGCTTAAGTGTAGCCCGCAGTGTTCAAAGTTTTTGGAAATTCTATATAAAACTAAAATTTAATGTGCTTATAAGTTTTGGAAAACTAAATAAACTTGAAATACACTCTATCTTTGAAAAACTAAATAAACTTGAAATACAGTCTATACTTGAGATACATATTTAAAAACACATTGCTCGAGATGGCAATGTTCCTCCTAAATGTGTCAAAGGTATTTGGTGTGGCGGGCTTCATTATTGTTGCAGCCAACACCTTTTCCTTTCTTCAAATTCACAGAAGGAAGTTGGCTCCATTTGAAAATCCAATTGATGAGTCAAAGGAGGTTTGTTATGAAAGGCTTTCTTCAAATTCACAAAAGGAAGTTGGCTCCATTTGAAAATCCAATTGATGAGTCAGAGGAGGTTTGTTATGAAAGGTTAACCATTCATGGTATTTTTTAGTAGCTGCAAACCTACAGTCATTTCAAGTGTTTTAAGATTTGACCAATTTCTTTAATGCCAAAGCACTCATCCCATTTTTAACATTTTTTACCATGGCAATGGATGACATTCCATTTCAATTGCTTCTTCTCTTCTAGAAGAAGATGCATGTCTCAAGTTTGCAGTGGACTATGGTGATTATCCAAAGGAGATAAAACCAGAGCGCAAAGATGGTAATCAAAGGAGATAAAACCAGATGCATGTCTCAAGTTTGCAGTGAACTATGGTGATTATCCAAAGAAGATAAAACCAGAGCGCAAAGATGGTAATCAATTGATTTTTTCTGAAGCACAAACTGATTTGCAAGTCAGAAGTGATATTGCCCAAAAGCATTTTCTCCATAGTCATTTGTTGGAGAAACATGCAAAGAGTGGCCCAATATCACACTTGCCACTTCTTACTATTGTAGACACAAGACATCCACTTAGAGACATTCCTGTGTGCCAACTATTCCACTTAGATCTCAATTTTTTCAACAAGGAGCAACGTATTTTGCATTATCCGGTCAGGGCATTTTTTATGGATGGATGCAACATCACTGCTTATGACCTTACGACTGGAGAGTACAATATATACAAGAAACTTTCCCCAATGTTGTTTCTAAGTTGTAGACTCTTGGGGGAAATGAATGGTATCCAAAGCGCATGCTATATAGTGAAAAGCAATCTTTTATGGTTGTCTTTGAATTGTGTGATGCAATGAATGAGGTTGTTATATATCGAGACCTTATCAACTTGCAAGTTGTTGGTGAAAAAGTGAACACTTTTACAGGGCTAGACAGGGCTTTCATTGACCCTATTGAATTAATCAATATGTAATTCTCGATGATGATAAGATTGGGTTTACTTTGCATTTCGTGGAAGTGAGTGTCAAAGATCCTACTGTGGGAGGTACAAGTGAGGCCAGGAGTAATGGAGAATTAGATCCAAACTCATTTTCCGAGTCTGGTTCTGTGAATGATCGAGCTCCATTGCAGTTTATCTTTGAAACTGATAGATTCTTATTATGAACTGAAAGCTATTCAAATCAATGATATTTTAACAATATTTTACAAATTTTTAAACATTTGAGGTTATTTTTATTTTTATTATAAATTTTAAGAATATTAAAAAAAATCAATTAATTATAAATTCACATATATGTTGAAGTCAGACTATTAACCACGCTGCTATTAATTAAATTTCCAGATATTTTCAAAATCTATAGCTAACAAAGACCAACCAAACATGGGATTTCAATTCTGAGTTAACCAAACAGGTCGCCCATATTGCACATAACGCAATTGTTAACATAAATTTCTCGCCATTCCTCATTTTCTTGATTCATAGAATCTACAAACGATTATTCCAACTAGCATAGCATCAATTGAACATTCATAATATCAATGAAACATAATCCTACTACCATGGATAATCCTAATGATTATGTGGCATGAGATATATGATGACGATATAATGAACTCAAACATAATCCTACTGCCATGGATAATCCTAATGATTATGTGGCATGAGATATATGATGACGATATAATGAACTCAACTCACTAGTCGAAATTTTGATGCAGAAATGTGCGTAGCGAGAAGATTTGCATAATGTACTCTTAAAGTAACACGGTGTGATTTGAGGGCATGGGTAGTCTTGTTACAACACAATTAATTTCAACTCGCAGTTGCTTGTCGTTAATGCTTAATAGTAAAGGTAAACGTTGCACAAGAAAAATATCAATGAAATGTAATCCTACTACCATGGATAATCCTAATGATTATGTGGCATGAGATATATGATGAGATATAATGAACTCAACTCATTGGTCGAAATTTTGATGCAGAAACGTGCGCAGCGAGAAGATTTGCATAATGTACTCTTAAAGTAACGCGATGTGATTTGAGGGCATGGGTAGTCTTGTTACAACACAATTAATTTCAACTCGCAGTTGCTTGTGGTTAATGCTTAACAATAAAGGTAAACGTTGCACAAGGAAATCGAGGAAAGTATGTGTAGTATAATTTATAGGCCTGAAATGACTTTTACTCAATCAAATCGAGGATGACGTGGCAGTAATATTCTAAGGTTAATTGACGACAGGGGATATGCATGTGTAAATGAATACTATATTCACATATATGACAGACATAAATATATTATTATATTTAGAAATATATATATTTTTAATACATTGCAATTAATATAGATTAATAAAATAATATCAATATATCATGTATTTTATGGTATAACCTATATTATATTTATATAGTTATTAGAGAGCAATAGTATAAGAAAGCATATAACAAAGACATAATATAAGAAAGATGAGTTCAAAGCATCAATTTTTTGCTTTTGGGGATTCCTGGGATAGATGTAATTATTTGTTAATTTTTGCTATGTCTCGCATGTTAGAAATCTAGAATCTCTTATTATTAGAGTTTGTTATGTGTTTTTAGAGTTATGTTTGAATCAATTTTTCTCAGCAGTTTTTCTTAGTTTTCAGATCCTATATTATAAGGTTTTATTCTAAGATCCTATATTCTAATTTTTTGTTCGACTATATTATACTATTATATATATATTACTTGATTGTTGGTTTGGTGAATGTAAGTCACTAACAATGATAGAGGAAAGATAATGCATGATTCTTTTAAGTTTTTTATTATTGTATTTTCTTTCATATGATTGATCCAAAATATAGGTTTAATATTTTCCAACCAATTATGTTTTTATTATCATAACAATTGGTTTAAACTTTTATTTTTCCCACAAAAGTTTGTCAACATTTGATATAAATAAGAGTCTTTCAGAGGCTATTCAAATCAATGCATGTGATTTTATGTGCACATCCATTATGGAGGAATGCCAAAAGATACCAAGCTAGAATAGGGTTATCCACAAAATTTCATTAGATTTCAAACCCTAACAATTAAGAAGAGGAAACTCCTCACAAAGATAACCTTAGGACTAATGGCAGAAGTGTCCTCAGACACGTAATTTTATTAATCAGAAAAAAACAATTACATAATTGATTTTGCAAGAGTTTACACCCGAACAACCAAACACTCTTGCAATGAGCTATTTATAAGCTCCATGTCCTAACTACCTCTAATTATGGATCACTTATTAAATAACAAGTGTCCATTTACAATAAATGTTATTCAAACCAACTAGCTAACTAATCTCCTATAATAGAGCCTAAGATACGACACATTTGGAGAGTCATATCTAGTTAGAAAAATATGCTAATTCTAAAAATCTCCATTAAATAATTAAACATTCTAGAATAATAATTATTAATTTAATATCTTAAATTAATAATTATTTTATTCTAATTTTATAACCTATGATCAAAATTGTATTTTTGGATCATCTAACATTCCCCCCTATGATCCAAAGATACATTACAACAAATACCAAGTTCATCCCTGAACTTAGTAAATTTTATTCTGCCAAGCGGTTTTGTGAAAATGTCGGAGATCTGATCTTCGAAAGGACAATAAACTGGTTTGAGGACATCTTTGGCAATGAGCGACCTGATATGATGATACTTGGTGTCCACATGCTTTGTCTTTGAATGAAAAACTGGGTTCTTAGCAAGTTTGATGGCTGACTGGCTGTCAATGAACAATGATGTAGCTTCTCCCTGAGAAATGCCCAAGTCCTGCAAAATTCGGCGCAACCAAACAATTTCACATGCTGCTTCCCATGCTAAAATGTACTCTGCTTCTGCTGAAGAAGTGGCCACTGTAGCTTGTTTTTTACAACTCCAAGATACTGCTGTTGACCCCATATTCATTAAATAACCTGATGTTGATGCTCGATCATCAATACTCCCAGCAAAGTCGGCATCAGAATATCCACCAAGTACAAAATTTTTAGTCTTTGTGTAAAGAAGACCAAAATATTTTGTTCCTTGGATATATCGAAGAACTCTTTTGGCTGCATTCCAGTGGCTGTCTCGTGGTTCCTGCATAAAACGTGAAAGAATACTGACTGCATAAGATAGATCAGGACGAGTATTTGTCAAATAAATCAAGCTGCCAATCAACTGTCTGTAAGTTGTACTGTCCACCTTTCCCCCCCTTCAAATTTTGAAAGTTTCAAGTTTTGCTCCATGGGGGTGAGAACGGGCTTGCAATCTTGCATGCCAAATCGCTGAAGAACCTCTGCGGCATACTTACTCTGAGAAATGAAAATATGATGTGGACGTTGGAAGACTTCAACTCCAAGATAGTAGTGAAGTAATCCCAAATCTGTCATCTTAAAACCTGCATGTAACTCCTTTTTTACCTGTGCAATATGATCATCATGATTGCCAGTGATGATCAAATCATCGACATACATAACAAGAATTACCAGATATTTGCCTTGTTGTCGCACATACAAAGTATCATCAGATTCACTTCGTTGAAAACCAACTTTCTTAAGGTAATCATCCATCTTTGCATACCAGGCTCGGGGAGCTTGTTTTAACCCATATAAAGCCTTGATCAATTTTCAGACTTTATGTTCTTGTCCTTCCACTTCAAAACCTAGTGGTTGGGTCATATACACGTCCTCCTGTAAATCCTCGTTGAGAAAAGCACTTTTCACATCCATTTGATGAACTTTCCATCCTTTTTGAGCGGCCAATGCAAGTGTTAATCGGATGGTGTTCCATTTAGTTGTTGGAGCAAAAGTTTCTTCATAATCAATGCCTTTCTGCTGCGCAAAACCTTTTGCGACAAGTCGTGCTTTATACTTGTCAAGTTCACCCTTCTGATTATACTTAATTCTGTAAACCCATTTGCATCCTATGGGTTTAACATTTGCTGGACAATCAACAAGTTTCCAAGTGTTGTTATCAATTACTGCTTTATATTCTTCAACCATAGCCTGTTGCCATTCTTTATGTTTTACTGCCTCTTTGTATGTGGAAGGTTCAGTAAAATCATTTGCTATCAAGGCAAAATTGCCTTCACTTCTATGTGCCCTTCGAGTGCCAGTTTTATTCTGTTCATCAGGCTTTACATCTTTCAAAAGTTGAACTGCCCATTTCGGAAGTTGGTGCTCACTTGTTTGCGCTTCTGTAAAGTCCCCATCATTGTAAAGAGGATTAATATAAACTGATGTTCGTCGTTCAGG
Organism: Pinus tabuliformis; assembly: GCA_031772625.1. Lineage (NCBI taxonomy): Eukaryota > Viridiplantae > Streptophyta > Pinopsida > Pinales > Pinaceae > Pinus > Pinus tabuliformis. The sequence continues at coordinate 271,968,828 of CM062810.1, forward strand.
TGAAGAATGTGGAGACTCATTGTCTGAAGAACTGCTGCTGCTTGGAGATGCGGATGAACTGCTAGAAGACCCGGATGATGTTGTTGATGTAGATGGACTGGATGACTCATCTTCAGAGGAAGGAAAATCAAGTTCATACCAATTTGGTGAAGTTGGTTGACTTTGCATTTTTCCATTTCTTTTACTTCCCTTAGTTTCTAATTTGTGAAGAAGATTTTCAATTTCTTCAGCACTCTTACTCTCTGTTTCATCAAAAATGACATCCCTGCTCACAATGAATTTTCCATTGGTCAAAAGATGATACCCTTTCTTCTCATCAGAATAGCCAATCATTGTGCATTTTAAACTTCTTGAGTCAAGCTTAGTTCGTTTTTCTTTCGGAACTAAGGCATAACACACTGACCCAAAAACTCTAAGATGTTTAACTCGAGGTTTGAAACCAAACCAAGCTTCATAAGGTGTGATTCCGTCTAAAGAAGCAGTTGGAGATCTGTTTCTTAAGTAGACAACTGTATGTATGGCTTCCGCCCAATATGTTGGACTTAACCTCTTAAAGGTTAACATGGATCTCGCCATTCCTAACAAAGTGCGATTCATTCTTTCGACTACTCCATTTTGCTGTGGAGTGTAAACATTAGTGAGATGTCGTCTTATGCCATTTTCACTGCAATAAGTTTTGAATTCATTTGAAGTGAATTCTCCCCCATTATCCGTCCTGAGAGTACCTATCTTTTCTTTGACTTCATTTTCAACAAGTTGGCGAAAAAGTTTAAACTTATCAAATGCTTATGACTTGTTATTCAAGAAGTAAACCCAAGTCATTCTGCTGAAATCATCAATGAATAATAAGAAATACTTGCAACCACCAAATGAGGTTTGTAGTGGACCACAAACATCACTATGAATTAGTTGAAGCCGCCTGTTTGCTCGCCATGAACTTGTTGGAAAACTTTCTCGATTTTGTTTGCCATAAATGCAAGCTTCACATTTTGCATTTTCCCTTTTGAATGTGGGAAGTCCTTTAACCATTCCTTGTTTCTGCAATTGAGAAAGACTCTCAAAATTCAAATGTCCATATCTTACATGCCATAGTCTGATAGGTGAAATACCTGTAGTCACTGCCCCTGCAAAATCAGAATGCCTTGGAATAACTGTCCCTTTCATCCGTAACAGTTTTCCATCTTCATAACCTGTCATAACTGTTTTCAAGTTCTGTTTCACTGAATTAATCTTCACTAAACCATCTTCCATAATCACCTGATGTCCTGCTTGTCGAATCGTGACTAAAGAGAGCAAATTTTTCTTGAAACTAGGTACATACCATACATTGGAAATCAATTTTTCTCCAATGTCTGGGAGAAAAACTTTCACTACTCCTTTTCCATAAGGAGTATGTTTGGTATCATCAGCAAGAAAAATTGAATTAAGTTGGCATTCTTGAAAATTCCAGAAAAAATCACGTCGACAAGTCATGTGCTGAGTTGCCCCGAAATCCAAGATCCAGGCATCTTCATAGTCACTTCTAAGATGAGATGAAATTTGTGATGCTGGTGAGGAAGTAAAAACATATTCTGAGCTGTCTTCATCTTGATCATTTGCAAATTGTGCTGAATGCTGCTGAAACTTGGGAATTTTATTAAGTGAAGTTCGACAATCTTCAGCATAATGGCCAACTTTGTTACATCTTCGACACACAATTTGACTTAAGTCTCTTCCTCGTCCTGAAGATTGTCCTCGGCCTCTGCTTTGACCTCTATTTGGAGATTGTCCTCTACCTTGACTATTATATCCTTGTGCTTGAAAATTGCCTCTTCCTTGGTTGTTTCCTCTACCTTGAAAATTATTTCTTCCTCCTCTGTTAAAATTGTTGCCTCTGCTTTGGCTTCGACCTCGATTATGTGCTGCTTGATTTTGATTCCATCTGCCTCTTCCTCGAGAACTATCTGTTGATGACTTACTTGTGCTGGCTTCTGTGAGAAAAACATCTTCACCAACTTTCTTCTTCTTCCCAAAAGTTTTATCATGTTGACTTAACATTTCACAAAGTTCATCAAACTTTAGTTTTTCTAATTTCCCAGTTACTTGTAAAGTCTCTAAAAAATGCGTATAGGAAGAAGGAAGCCCAGCAATTACAATTGTTACCATAAAGCTATCATCAATTGCAGGAAAACCAGCATTAATAATTTCCTGCTTAATATTCTTAAGTCTGGAGAGATATTCAAGAATATCACCATCTTCAGTTAATTTTTGTTGCAACAATTTTAACTGTAGATCAACCTTCTTTGATTCTGGTTGAGTATCAAAGAGGTCTTTAAAAGTTTTCAAGGCAGTCCATGCATCTGTGGCATTCTCTATATGTACATGCATTTCATCATTCACAGACGATTTAATAAGAGCTAAGGCTTTAGCATTCTTGATTTCCCATTTTGCGAGTGGATCTGCATCTGTGGGTTTATTCGGCCTTACATCTCCATCACATATTCCTTGCCATAATTCATTGTAAATGAGTGTGCTTTCAATAAGACAATGCCACGTTTTATAAGATTTGGTGCCCTCAAGTTTGTCGGAATCAGAAAATAAGTTAATCAACTTAGACATTTTTAGCGATGAAGAGACGCACCAAGAAGCAGAACAGAAAGGACAAGATAGTCAACACAACACACCACGCAAAAAACACGATCTATCGGGGCTTGGCCTTGACCCTCGAATAGTCGTCAAAACAGGAGAATATTGACTGAGCTTTGCACTTGGCTCTAGTCAATTTCTCAAATTTTTACAGGGCAACTTTCAAAATTTGACTTTTTACAATGGTGCTTTTGCACAATCTGGTAAAAAAATTTACCCCCCCCTCAAAGTAAAATTACTTTGAGTTACATTTATCTCCTTCGAAAAATTTCAAAAAAAAAAACCTTATTGCTCCAAAAAATTACAATCACCTTATTGCTCCATTACAATAAATTCCCAAAATTACAAAGTGATCAAATCTTTAAAATACAATATGCATCAAATTACCCCACACACAAAAAAAACTTTATGATCAAGCTGGCAGGTGGCAGGCTTCACTTTAGTTGTACGCTGGCAGGCTTCATTGATTGGCAAACTAGCAACGCTGCTGGGAATGGCTGAGGCTGCAGTGGATGATGCATAGCTGCGTGTCCATTGCTCTCGCTTCTTCGGCACCTGAATACCAGCACATTCATTGCATTCTGGAGTTCTTGCAGTGGTTTTCTTGGCGCAAAAGATATAACAGTCATCAATGTTGACCTTTCCCAGTTAATAATCTCCTCAAGTAATAATAAACAACCTCAGTTTTTTTACGAAGTCCCTTCATATTTGTTCTTCGGGTGTGTTCTAAACTGCCATGATAGCTATAAAAAAACTTCTCTTGTTAACTCACAATACTCGAACTTCGAACCAGAATGAAAAGAATCTTTGGCTACAGTAGCAGATTCCTTTTGTTTGAGGGCATGGAAAGCAACTTCAAAGTAGATGGCAGTTAGACACCATTTGTATGAAATCTCGTTAACTAAACAACCTCAATATATCTACTTGTAAAAACGCAAGCACACACAAATTTTGACTACTTCGATGTGTAGAAATGATGGAGGAACTGCTTCATCAACACCCTACGTATTCCGATAAGTTCTTCTTTAAATCTGTAATCAGAGTTGCGCAACAGAGAATAAAATGTCATAGGAATAGACGAAAATCTCTGTTAGAGCGGTAGGAATCTGCAGTTTCAAGTTATTTTGGTTTGGTACTAACAGATGCTTTTGTCAAGGAAAATGAGGGCGCTGGGCCCTGCAGTTTCTGCGTCTGCTACTGCAATTGGATGCCTCGCAATTCTTGACATCAGTTAATTATTTTGGATCTGAGATAGGCCTTCAACAAAATATTTGGTCTCTGATGCGGATCATCTCTATTTTTCGGGGTGATTTTCGTATAAACTGATGCAGATAATCGCTTAATTCATATATATCAGGGGTATATTTGTCAAACTATTTCCTCTTTGTGCTTGTATTGAATATATTTCCAATTTTTGCATTTTTACTGAACATAGAGAAATAAACAATAAAAACCTTACTCAAGAATCAAAACGGCTATCGTCAAATACCCATGGCTCACGTTCAAAAAGCTCACGACCGTTCCGCTGTACTCGGCCTGCTTCTATATCCTCTGCGCGTTTCCTAGCAGCTTCTGCTGCTTTGGTAGCTGCTAGTGCATCTTTCCGTTGCTTCCAAAGGAGAAATTCTGCGTGGGAGATAGGGATGAGACTTTGGTCATGAGTTCCATTCCCTTCCGCACCTTTTTACTTCCTCCTCAAATAAACTGCTGGAATCTCTTTCTCAAATCAACTGCAGCATTACTGGAGCTCTGATACCACAATAATGGCAGAAGTGTCCTCAGACACGTAATTTTATTAATCAGAAAAAAACAATTACATAATTGATTTTGCAAGAGTTTACACCCGAACAACCAAACACTCTTGCAATGAGCTATTTATAAGCTCCATGTCCTAACTACCTCTAATTATGGATCACTTATTAAATAACAAGTGTCCATTTACAATAAATGTTATTCAAACCAACTAGCTAACTAATCTCCTATAATATAGCCTAAGATACGACACATTTGGAGAGTCATATCTAGTTACAACAATATGCTAATTCTAAAAATCTCCATTAAATAATTAAACATTCTAGAATAATAATTATTAATTTAATATCTTAAATTAATAATTATTTTATTCTAATTTTATAACCTATGATCAAAATTGTATTTTTGGATCATCTAACAAGGACGTTTCCATTGCAACATGTGGTGCAATTGCTAGTATAATATGTGCTAAATCTAGCTATCCATATTCTATTTTACTATTTTCCTTTCATAGCTTTGTCATTTAGCAACGGATATTACCTCGTGATGGTTACCAACCTCATATGCGCTAAATCTAACTATCCCTGTATTGCAACAAATTTAAATATAATAGAAGACATGAATTAATTAGTTTATGTTTATGGTACAACTTAAATTAAATAGGTTATTTAAAGTATAAGGACATAGTATAGTTGTAAGTGCCACTTGGAGTTACAATATAATTTTTAGATTTTATGTTTTTTAATTAATTTTTTTCAATCTAACAAAAACATTTTAAAGCGAATAAAATTAGTCATTTCAATATCCTCATCCAATTACAGAATTGAAATACAATTTTCAAAAAAATTGAAAAATATTTTTTAATTAAAAAAAAAAAAAAAAAAAAAAAAAAAAAATAAAAGAAAAAAAAAAATTACTATTTATATATTTCAAAACTATCGTAAAACCATAGTAAAATTGTTATATTTAAACCAAATAATTGAAAGTCAATTTATAGTGATTACAATATACTCTGCCATAGACATGTACAAAAATTTGGTTATTTGTTTCAGATAAATTTTATAATATTTTTTTAAAGTTAAAATTTCATTAATTTAGAAAGATACAATAGCCATAACAATTTTACACAGTTTTATTTGCTAGGGGTTTGTCATTTGGAAAACTAGATTATTGGCAAAATAACATGTTATCAATTTAAAAATACACACTAAGATGCACCTAACATACCAAAAAATGAAAGAGTTTAAATTATTTCATGAAACACTATGAAAGGGATATAAAGCAACATAGTGCATGTAAAATAAACTAAAAGGACCGGTCAACCACACCTTAACAAACCAACTAACCAGAGAAACAACAAAACTATATGCATTAGGAAACTAAGTAGATGTGGAGACATCCACCTCAATGGGGTTAGGATGCCCATCGACTACAACCACCTTAGCCTGGAGCAAGAGCAAGTTGACCTTCAATACACTTGAGGCGAGCCCTCATATCTCCTTTTTGGAGCACGACCTTGTCTAACATCAACAAGACCTCCTCTTTAGCCTCATTTCTCTCCATAATAACCCTTCCAAGTAGCATTTTCATCCTCTAATAGAGGTCAATTATGAGCAAGTATTAATTTTTCCTGCCCATTTTGTGCCCTAGGTCAGGTACCCATTATGTGATGTCCACTAAAACCTTCGAGTTTGAAAGACAAACCCATTCCATAGCTACGTCGACCTCAAAGTTTGGGAGCTCTTCTTGAATTACTATAGGGACCTGTTCTCAGAATAAACGAGCTAATGCCTCTGCCCTGGCGCAAACCCAAGCACCTCCTATCCCACCTTGATTGTCGCTTCCATGGTGACATCACATGCATTACCTAACCATCGTTCCAGCCCATGGTGAATAGACAAATGAACTAGATTGTGCTAGATGTTCCATGGGCCTATAAACGGGAAGAGAATCAAAGCCTGTAAAACTTGCAAACATGCACAATGGAGATAGCAAGGTCGCGAAAACTCACTTTGTAACACCCTCCTCCCACATTTACCCAAGTTAACCAATCCACTGGGGTAAACATATGACGAGAAGCTACTATGATGTGATTCAACTCCCCGTGTACAGTTAAGGAAGTGGAACTGATAAAACAAAACCATTATGACCTTCCGCACATGCTACAGAACCTTCAGGAGCCAACCAAACCTTCCAGATGACCAATCCCCGAGACAACATGACATTTCATTGATCTCGATCCCCAGCTGCTCCCATGACAAGTCATGCATGCAACTGAGGCCCTCTAGTCGCTCCCACAACAAGGGCATGCCAATGACTATGGACCTTTTCAGCTAGTTTTGGGTCACCGACCTCAGATTTTGTGCCACTTTTTCAGGGCTAGGACTCAAACCACAACCCAGAACTTCATGAAACTTACAAAAATGATAAATGACTTTAGAACAAAGGTACAATTGCAAACACCTAATCAATGACTTGATTGGACCCCTATTAACCATGACAACCATTTCCTCAAACATATCGCAAATATGCAATCTACAAGTCATAACAACATATTTGAGCATAGGGGTCTCATACTTATATGAGATTCATAAAGAAGCATTGTTATCATATCACAATAGTTGCATTGTCATCTATTAGGTCATGTATTCATTGTACTTTCAATTGCTAATCAAAACATGATGATATCCATACATCAAGTTTGTCATAAAATATACTCATAACCAACATATAACCAACATAAATAACAAGGATATAATAGCCATAAAATCCACATATAATCTAGTACATTTACACATGAAATACCAAAGAAAAAGAGCTCTTATTAATGAATGCAAAATCCAACTAGGTTTGAGAGTTCCACGAACCACCCGACCATAGATTGGCTAAACCAAATCATTCTTTCAACCAATCACCCTCATGCCATATTCCAAGCATGAATATGAGACTCAAAACCAAACCAAACTAGGTTTCCTCAAGCTTTACCGCAATCCCCATCGGATCACTAGGCCCTAAACAAGCATGGATACCACTGGATTTCTCCACCTACATTGTGAGGAATTTGCTTGTCTCTTAGTCTCTAGGCTTTACCGTATACCCTACCATGAAATGGTCGAGGATTCCTAGGCCTAATCAAGACTCCATCCTCTATGATTTACTGTATATCCCATCGTTCATCGGTCAAGGATTCCCAGGCCTAATCGAGGGCAAATACCTCTAGGATTTATTGTATATATCACCATTCACTGGTCAAGGATTCCTAGACCCACCGAGGCACACAAAATCCATCTTTACCTCAATCCTAGTATGTTCCAGGGATTCCTAGGCCTTGTGTTCTTTCTTTCAGAGACCAACTCACTTAGTTTCAAAGCCATCTAGTAATCTAGTTTAACCAAATAAAAGAGAACCCATCACATCATGGTTATCCAAAAATGGCAAAGCAAGGTTGAAGAACACTGTCACACCTGGCAAAACCCATGCAATGACAGCAAAAGAACCAAATCGCACATGCATGCCAAATCTAGCAAGGAAATCACACATGCAAATTGATACTTGCAAATAATCTCGTTGTAGCTGCTAGATATTGCTCTTCCTTGCTTGATATTTGCTTTCCTTTGCCTTCTTGGTCCTTCCTTTGCCTTCCTTGACCCAATGCTAAAGTGCTCCAAGAATGTTCTGAATGTCCAAGAGTATGAGAGAGAGAATAGAGAGAGCCCCAAAACTAAACTGACAAAAGGTACCAACTGATCCTCGGAAGCCTTTTTATTAATGAGGCCTCTATTTTATTCAATTTTCCATTATTTCCTTCGTTTTCCCCCTTACATACAACCTCTGACGTTTCACCTTCCTTTTCTCATGCTTTCCATTATTTTCATAAATAAATTGTCAGAAACGTCATTTTGTCTTTCCAAAGCCTTTGCCATTGACTTTGCCTATTTCCTTAGCCATAATAAACCAAATGAACACCCACACTAAGATGTTTTTCCCAACATTCAACTTGGAATACGTGTCCCATGATCTTGGTTATTATTTTGCCTTTATTAACTTTATTTACATGGAATTTTGACCAACTAGGCTCTTAGACACTCATAAACAACTAATACAGAGGGGGCCAATGAAGAAACAAAAAAGGTAATGGAAACAACCATTCAAACCACATCCCATAGGGCCTTAATGTGTGCAAATTCCAAGTGAGGTTAAGCACAATGAATGAACCAAGCTTAACCAACATCAAAAATGAAGGAAAATTCCCTAAATCCATTGCTTTCCAAATTTTCCACCATGCAAGCTACATCATTTGCTTACGACCTAGTCTCATGTCCCATACTTAACACCTTTGGAATTGAAACCTCGACGAATCCCACATTGCAAGATTATGGTAAAGCAAGCAACATATCACCCTCATCTATTGTGTGGGGTGATGGCTACCTTCTAGCCTCCCACCTCACCCGATCGAGGTGATAATTCTAAAATTGTTATTGAAGTTTTGTTTTGTTTTTTCCTTTTATATTATATGTTTGGGGAAAATCTCCACATATTTTTTTCTCATTTTTGAAGCTAATATTTAGGATAAAATTTAAAATTTATTTATTTTACGAGGTCAATTAATTACAAAGCTCAAAGTCATTTTAACAATATATTTTCTATGAGTTCAACCTGTTACTTGTGTGAATTGAATCTGGATAAAGAAGATAACAATCATTCTTCCCAACCGCTCAATATTAACTTAATTAATAATAATAATATTTATTATTATTAGTAGTTTGTGATTTATTTTTTTGTATTGCCTCAGAATATCAAAACATCAAAATACATTTGTCACTTGTCCATGTGTTTTTTGAGTTCACCGAAGGCAATCTCAATCTGCCACGAGGGAAACCAGATATATTGACCACCTTTTTAAGGAATAATCATGCCAATACAAAAACAATTGAAAGTAAATTGGCCTATCAACTATAGAACAGTAAAGGAATATATCACTTAAGTACATAATAGAAAATTAGGAATCTGAGGAAGTCATTGGAGCAAGATGTTTAGCACTGGAACTTGGAGGAGCTAGAGGTTTAATCTCACATTGGAGATGGCTCTCCAAATGAGCTAGTCAGGCATCTAAACTCTCTAAGCATGAACATTGGAACTTATGGGCATGCTTGATATCATTAAGGGAATAAAATATGTCATAATACACTTCTTGCTTCTCCTTCAACACTCAACCAAGGAGGGTTTTTAGTTGCCAATGAAGGGTGATTGAATTATGATATTGTTTCCTTCTTCCCCTTGTATGACTAGGGTCAAGAACCCAGTGGGAAACGTCTTCCAAGATGTCTAAGTAAGAAAAAATGCGACACTCGTTAGTATAAAGAGTTTCCAAGTGATGAATCTCAACACAAATATCAGAGGGGACAATAGACTGATAAATGTTTGTGGCTTCTTATGCCTGCACTTGGGTAGGGGTTCTACCCTGAGGCTCGTAACCACCACCACAACCCATGACGATTGCACATGTTCTGTCGAGGCATGGAGCATCGAATAAAGAGACACCTAGAGCAGAGGGCAAGAACCATAGAATCAGGGGAGAAGACATCAAGATAGGCAATATCCAATAAACAATTGAAGGGAGAACAGATGAAGGCCCTAAGCACAAAATGAAGGTAGTGAGTCAAGAGGAAGGGTAAGAAAAGTATAACAGTGTAAGTCTTCCAAGCATAAGCAACATGGCACAAATCCTGGAAACTACAATCACTAATTACATACCACCAACCCGAGCTGAAGCCAACATCTATAGTATCTATTGAAAAAAGAATAGAGCAAGAAGTCACATAGAGTACCACCAGTAGAACAACGAGCAAAGGCCCAAGGGACGAGAGGAGGCGGATGACTAAATTGCTACAATACGAGGAAGAAACAAAGGTTTGTCGGCACAAACAACAACCAAATGTTGAACCACACTACAAATAATGCTCTTGAACTCTTGAATCCAGTCTGGCCGTGAGTACCCAACCATGGGATCAAATGATATACAAATCACCATCCCCACACTTCTACCTGGAACAAAAAGGATCAGGTTCGAAGAAAATTGAGGAAATAATGCTAAAAAAGCAAGTGAATTTCCCTTCAAATATCCCTTGATGCAATATGACTTCGACCAAAATCTCGCCTGCATCGCGGGTAACTAGGTCACACCATTTAACCTATTGTAGCAACGACTTAAAACCAATGTGGTTTGAGAAAAAAGCTTGCCATATTCATAATCGTTGAGAGGAAAACTCACATATATTTGCATGTGTGGGGCATGTCACACTACCCCCCTCTTAAATGTTGCATGAGGCGGTGGGGTAGCGGGATCAACCCCCAACAACCTATCCATCCTCGATCTCCACCCTAATCAAGAATAATTAATAATTATTATAATAAAAACAAATTATTATTATAACTTATAAATGTTATTTATTAAATAAATTTATTTTAACCTTATTAAATGTTAAAATGAATATATTCTTTAAAATATAAGCATTTTTAATCTTATAAAAAATTATAAAGAAAATAAAATATAAAATAAATTAATTCTTTTAAATACCCAATAAAGTGGATGTGGTTAATTTGGGCTTTTGAGCGATGGAGACCTGGTTAATGTCCAGTCTGGCGAAATCTTTCACGTATGCAAATATCCCAGAAACTCTTTGTGCCTCCTTCGCATCCTCACCCTCCACCCTCAAGTTTGGGGCGACAGTTAGGGTTGTCAAGAAGTTATCCAAAAAACCCATTCAGCCAGAAGCAACAAATTTTGGCACGAATTACAGTGGAGCCACAGTAACCCTCGATGGCCAGTCTTGGGTGGTTATTCGAGGGCTTTTGAGCCTGCAAGGATTCATGGAGTGAAATAATGCATGAGTAGGATGGATTCAAACAAATTGTTTGTGGAAATACCTAAACAAGTTGCTCTCCAAGTTTACAAGCATACCTGCAAAGTGTTTAACGAAACCTTTTAGCCAGTTGAGGTTATTCCTCTACTTGTGGAGGTCATTCAAGGCTCAATCCCGACAAAACAAGGATTTGGAAATTTAGCCTCTAAAAAATTCCCAAATTTTGACAAGTCCCTATCTAGGGAGTCCCTATGCATCATGGTCAAAGAAGAGGATTTTGTACTTATGCTCGCTGCTAGCATTCAGAAGCGAACAAGAATCCTTGTGGGGGTGATGAGGCTCATTTTCGAAAGTAGGCAGCTCAAAATGGTGATTTGTCTAAGAAATTATGGCATCAAGAAAGATGCCTCCATATCTCTCATTGCATGTCTAAATGGTGGTGTCGGGGGTAGGGGGAAGCCTCAGATTCGAAGCCCAAATCCTTCAAGGATGGACTTAACCCATGTTCTAGTTCTTAGATTCCAAAAGAACTCTCAGGTCAATCTTCTGTGGTGGAGAAATCTAAGGACACACCAAAGCTTTCAATGAATGTCATTCTCTCAAAGATTAGGGTTGCAGATTACAAACATAGGGTGATTATATGTCATTTTAATGGTTTATGGCCCTCGTCATTTGCCATTTGGGATTAGGTTCACCAGATTTGGTCCCATAATGTTTAGTTTTTTTTGTTTAAAAGGATTTTTTGTGGTTGTCTTTAAAAACATGGAAGATAAGCAAAAGGTTTTTCACCAAGGACCCTAGTTTTGGGGGCGAGCTAGTCTTTTGGTTCAACCATGGTTTTTGGATTTTGATCTAACTACTATGACATCTTTGGTCACTCCAGTTTGGGTAAGGCTCGCAAACTTATCTCTTCACTGGATTCAGCTAGAGATCCTAGAAGAGATAAGAGTTTCAATAGGTCGCTTCATTAAACTAGACATCGATAGATTGGTTCAAGGGATCATCACATTTGTTCGAATATGTGTAAAAGTGGATCTTTAGTGAAGGTATTCTGGACAAAAATATCCTTATTTGTGAGGGCAAAGAATTTCATCAACCAATGGATTACAAAAACACAACTTTCAGGCGTATAACCTGTCAACAACCTAGGCACCTTCAGGATTCGTGTCCTTCTTCAAAAGGGGCATACGACACCCAAGAGCCAAAGAAATTTGGTTGTGGATGGAGGGATCCAAAGGCTGCTTCAGGCTCCAAGAATTTTGTAGATCCTAAGAAGGACCACGCTCAATAGTAGAAGCCATCCCCTGGCAACTCAACTTCTCTCGATCTATTTCAACACCTAGTGGCAACGTCTCATCCCTCTGTTGAGGGGACCTTGTTGAAAATGGTCAATGATAAGGATTCAACAATGATAGTGCTGACAATCAGAGGGCAAAAGCGCACCCATGAGTTCGACCACTCACACAGCGAGAAAGAAATAATAGTTAGAGCAGATTCCTCAGCTATAGAGCTCCTTCAAAATATTGAGGATACGACTCCACCTTCAGCTATGACTAATAGCTTTATAGGTTAGATTGGTGTAAGAATGAAAAAGAGTAAAAATAAAAAAACCCGTGAATCAATCTGATATTGTTGACACCTAATCCTTGTGATTGGGTGAATTTATGTAAATAAATAAATTAGAAATATGAACAGTCATCGGGAGATGAACTGAACAGTCTCTCCCTCATGTATATAATAAAGACCTACCTGATGGAATAATACAGTCGAATCATTTTTTGCTTTATGGAGTTACTGCCTGGCCTGACATGGTATCAGAGCCAGCTCCTTTTTTAGCTCTTATGTCCCTTGTAACTCCCTAGTCTGCTCTCCATATAGCTGAGCTGCTCCTCCATATAATTAGCTGCTCCTGACATGGTAGCTGCCCCCTCCATTCTATCCACACTATCCAGCACTGTCCATACTGTCCACACTGTCCAGCGCTGTCCATGCTGTCCTGACTGTCCATGAACATTTCACAAAAAAGTGTTGTCCTGACTATCCATAAACCCGACATAAAAGAAGCGTTGTCTTGTGTGTTAAAAGTTTTGAAACCTTTGCGTCCTGTTGTTGATGACATCGATTCACCACTTCTTTGCGTTTCTGTAGCTTTCCATATCCATTTTGAACCTCTGCTGCGTGTAAAACCCCGTGCCTCTCACATGAACCTCTGCTGCATGTAAAACTTTGTAATGGTGTGGCTGCTGGGATTCGAGTGGCGTCGCCTGAGAGATCGAGCTGATTGGGAACGACGAGGAACGCTGCTCCTTGTGAACGATGTTTTGAACACTGTTTTGAACGTTGTTCTTGACACTGTTGTTCGTGGCATTTGTTAAATGATGTATTGAGCATGTGGGCTGCTTGTTTATTAATTCCCCTCCAATTTTTTATCTATGTTGTTCATTATCTAGCTCTACCATTTTAACATGTCAATATTTACCGTTCAAAATCTGGCAAACGAGACAAGGCGCATCCAAAAGAGGCCAAGCTCCCGACGGAAGAAGCCCTGTCGCTGCACGATCTTAAGATACCACGCACCGCTGCTCCTCTCCCGTGGGAAATCATCATCTCTGCTATGACGGTTCGAATACAAAAGTGTCGGCTTCAATACAAAGCGTCCTGAGGATTTGCATACGAGAAGTTCCGCTTCTTCATTGCCATATGACCGCGTGCTTGTCCCCGACCTGGACATGGCGGACTTCAGTTATGGGAGCAACTAACACATGAAGCGCATTTTTTTTAATGTTTTTGTATGGAAGTTGGCATTCGTAATTTTTAAAGTGGACTTCTTGCTGGCAAAGGTCATTTTGCAAAGCATGAGAAGTTTGAAAAAAAAAATGTTAATAGACTAGTTTTAGCACAGTCAACAATTGAAAGTCGACTAGTAAAGTCTTATTTGAAAACCAACATTTTTTTGGTATAACCGCATGGATATGGACAAAGGGATGAATTCATATATTTATAAGAGGGTTTGTAACTTGTAGTGGACGCAGTGCTTTATGCTGTTGAGGGTATTTTTTTTTTGGACTTAGTGCAGATGAATGTGAATTGACATTTGAGTCTGCTGTCCAGTCACATCAGAAGTATTTTTTTTCCATTAAGAGTAAAAGTTTTGCAGCAGAATTTTTTTTTGCTACAGTATGCATTCAATCATATCCATGGTGGGAATAGTTCTCACTGGCAAGGAGAACTATCCTGAATGGTCTCGGATGATAAAACACACCCTCATTTTCAATGAGTTGTGGAAAGGAGTGTGTGTTGGAGACGGAGACAATGAACCAGTATAGCCTACCTCAGACAAAGAGCTCGTCATTTGGGAAAACAAGAACAGAAAAGCTTATTCATTAATTGCAACATCTGTAAATGAAGAGGTGAGTCGCCATATTTCGTCATATTCAACTGCCTTTGAAGCCTTACAAAAGCTGAAAGAACTCTATGACTCACATTTTGCACTTGAAGTTGTTCAACTCATGATTAAACTCTTCACTCTTGAACTGCAAAATAATGATCCTCTTGCTCTTGCATCTGAAGTAAAGTCTATAATGCATGATATCAAATCCACTAAGGTTGAATTGGATATTCCTCTTATTGCTTTTCTCAAGGCACTTTATCCTACTTACTCCAATTATCTTGAGTCATTGCAAGCAAATGGAAATCTCAAAGATATAACCTTTGACTCTCTTGTGAAAAAGTTTGCTAAAAGAGAGAAAGCTTTTGGAAAGAAGACAGCCCCTGAATCTTCTGAAGAGGCTGTGTGCCTTGCTCATAAAGAAAAGCATCCTGCTCAAGATTCTACAAGAGGAAGAGGTGGTCGAAGAGGAAGAGGAAGATATTTCAGAGGCAGGGGGGGCAGACATTCTCAAGGAGAAAAGGCAAATCTGCACTGCATACGCTGCAAAAGAAATGGATCATATGATGCCTCTACATGCAAGCTACCATGGGACAACATTGACCAGAAAAGAAACCAACAGAAAGGTAAAACTGATGATACAGACAAAGGTAAAGCACCTGAATCTGCTCACTATGTTGTGGCACAATGTATCATTAGAGTAAATGAAGATTTATTTAATGCTTCACTTGCTTCTTGGAAAAATGATTGGTTGCTTGATTCAGGAGCAACCTACCACATGACTCATAGAAAAGATTTTTTTGAAGATTTCACTGACAATGTTGATGGAGCAGTATACTTTGCAGATCAATCAAAAATCAAGCCATCAGGGCTTGGCACAATCAAGCTTAAACTGCATGGTCTTCCAAACTTTCTTCTGCATTCTATATCTCCCACAGCTCAAGAGAAACTTGTTGTCCTTGGTTCACATCCACCAGCAAGGTCACTCCATTCATATGTTTGATGGCAAGCTTGAGGTAAGAAAAGCATCTGACCACTCACTTGTCACGAGGGGAATAGAAGAATAAAGGCTTATCAAGCTGCAAGGAACCTCTGCTCATGCACAACATTTCTCATACAATTCTCACCATGAAGAAGGTACACTTCCATCAAGTTTATTATGGCATGCTAGATTTGGACATTTGAACTATGACAGTCTCCGCTTGTTGAAGAAAAATGGTGTTGCTGGTTTGCCTACAGTTCCTAGGGAACTTAAGCAATGTGATGCTTGCATTCTAGGAAAGCATAGCAAACAGTCTTTTCATGATTCACATTCAAGAGCACATAGAAAACTTGAACTCATTCATTCAGATTTATGTGGTCCAATGCCTATTCCTTCTGCAAATGGAAATAAATATATCATGACATTTATTGATGACTACACTAGAATGTGTTGGGTTTATTTATTGAAGAACAAATATGATGATTTTCAAACATTCAAGAATTTTCATAAATGGATTGAAAATGATGCACAATCTCATATTGGGTCTATTCGCACTGATAATGGAAAAGAATACACATCAAATGAATTTGAAAAATATCTTCGCCAACATGGGATCAAACATCAAAACAACTGTGCATTATAATCCCCAACAGAATGGTGTAGCTGAAAGAATGAATAGTACAATCTTAAATATGGTACGATCTATGCTCTTCTTCAAGAATGTAAAGATAATGTTTTGGGCTGATGTTGTTCTATGTGCTGCATATATAAAGAATAGATGTCCATCTAATGCTATTAGAAACAAGACTCTTTATGAAATGTGGTATGGACATGTTCCTTCGATAAAGCATCTCAGGGTCTTTGGTTCCACCTGTTATGCCTTGATACCAAAGGTACATAGCAACAAACTTGGTGCTAGAAGTCGTAAGTGTATCTTTCTGGGATATTCAAACACCTCCAAAGCATATTGCCTCTAGATGAAGTAAATAAGAAGTTTGTTGTATCTAGAGATGTAATTTTTCTTAAATCATCCAAAACTGACAATGTTGTTGTGCGGCAACTTGATCGCTTGGATAGATTCGCAAAAGCAAAATCATTTCAAGAATTTGATAATCAGATTCCACATCTTGAAGGGGGGATTCCTATACTAGATCAACATATGGAATCTTCTTCTGAAGAACACTCTCCCCCGCATGAAACTCCAACAATGGATGATGCTTTAAGTGATGTAATTGATAGAATTGGGAGACTCAATCTTGATTCAGTCCCAACTCAATCAATGGAGCAGCCTGGACCATCTAAAAAAGGTCCCCCAAAGGGGGTGACAAAGACACTTGAAAGTGTTCATCCTGATGAAGTTGGAAAGATAGGAACTAGAAATTCAAACCGGCAAAATGGAGGTGATGTAGATGACACTAATTCACTTGTTGATATGGATGTTTCTTATGATTGTGAATTGAACTTGTCTACAGATTTTGAACCAACTTCCTTCAAAGAAGCTGCTTCTCATGATGAATGGAAAGAAGTGATGCAAAAGGAGTATGGTGCCCTCATAAAGAACGACACTTGGAAGCTGGTTGATCCTCCATTAGGAACCAAACCAATTGGCTGCAAGTGGGTCTACAAGAGCAAGTATAAAGCTGATGGCTCACTTGACAAGCACAAAGCTAGGCTTGTGGCAAAAGGTTTTGCACAGAAGGAAGGGGTCGATTATGAGGAGACTTTTGCCCCCACAACAAAATGGGCTACCATCCGGACACTCTTTGCACTAGCAGCTCAGAACGGTTGGAAAGTCCATCAAATGGATGTAAAAACTGCTTTCTTGAATGGAGATCTAAAAGAGAATGTTTTTATGTCCCATCCTAAAGGATTTGCTGTGAAAGGACATGAACATAAAGTATGCAAACTTGTGAAGTCTATGTATGGCCTCAAACAAGCACTGCGAGCCTGGTATGAAAAACTAACTAAGCATCTTCTGAAACTCAATTTCAAACATTTTGATCTTGATGATGCAACTTTATTTGTCAAGAAAGTTGGCAAAACATTTGTATATCTTGTGGTATATGTAGATGATCTTTTGATGACAGGGAACAATGAAAGCTACATTGCACCCATAAAGAAGGAATTGGGGAAAAGTTTTGAAATGACTGATTTAGGCTACGTTCATTACTATCTTGGCATTGAAGTAACCCAACATCCAAAGTCCATATTTCTTTCTCAAAAGAAATACATTGGAGATCTGTTGAACAGGTTTGGCATGACAGAGTGCAATCCTCTTACTACTCCAATGGAACAAAACTTAAAGCTCACATCTATTGAAGGAAAAGAATTTGAGGATGCAACAAAGTATAGACAGCTTGTAGGAAGTCTCAACTACCTAACTACCACCAGACCAGACATTTCGTTTGTTGTTGGAATCCTCTCCAGGTTTATGCAAAAGCCTTGTGAGGGACATTGGTCTGCTGCAAAAAGAGTTCTAAGGTACTTGAAGGGAACTCAAGACTTTGGAATCAAGTATACACAGGTGGATGACTTCAGCTTGATTGGATACTCTGATTCAGACTTCGATGGAGACAAAGAAACCAGGGTATCAACTTCAGGATATGCTATGAGTCTTGGATCAGGAGCTGTCTCCTGGAGATCACACAAACAATCAGTTCCAGCAGATTCCACAACAGAAGCAGAATACATGGCAGCAGCTGAAGCAACAAAAGAAATTGTGTGGCTCAGGAAAATTCTTGAAGATTTGCAGGTAAAACAAGTACAATCAACTCCACTCGTGATTGACAATACCTCTGCAATAAAGTTGGCCAAAAACCCAAAGTTCCATGATCGAACGAAGCACATCAATACTAAATATCATCTGATTCGACATGATGTTGAGGCCAAAACAATCCATCTCCGTCATTGTTCCACAAATGAGCAAATTTCTTCACCAAAGCGCTTGGAAGAGAAAAGCTTGAACGATTCAGAATGATGCTTGGACTCACCAACATCCCTTCAGATTAAGGCGGGGAATGTTGACACCTAATCCTTGTGATTGGGTGAATTTATGTAAATAAATAAATTAGAAATATGAACAGTCATCGAGAGATGAACTGAACAGTGTCTCCCTCATGTATATAATAAAGACCTACCTGATGGAATAATACAGTGGAATCATTTTTTGCTTTATGGAGTCACTGCCTGGCCTGACAGATATGAAGCACCTGAAACATAAAGGATTCCGTCCATGGTATTGTGATATAAAATGTTTTTTGAAATCAATAAAATTAAACTTACAAAAACAAAATATACTCAATAAAATTAAAATTAAAATAACACAATATTATATATTTTTATTTAGAATATTAAAAATTAACACAATATTAACAAGACCCTAATTCGTTTATTACAATCTTCTTTCGCATTGAATTATAAATTATGCTTTTCAATTAAAAAACTGAACTCTATCCTACTAACACACAAACTATGAAATTCAAATCAAAATCGGAAGAATGGATTCCTCTCCATTATTACCTTTAAAATTAAAATAACACAATATTATATATTTTTATTTAGAATATTAAAAATTAACACAATATTAACAAGACCCTAATTCGTTTATTACAATCTTCTTTCGCATTGAATTATAAATTATGCTTTTCAATTAAAAAACTGAACTCTATCCTACTAACACACAAACTATGAAATTCAAATCAAAATCGGAAAAATGGATTCCTCTCCATTATTACTTTTAAAATTAAAATAGCACAATATTATATATTTTTATTTAAAATATTAAAAATTAACACAATATTAACAAGACCCTAATTCGTTTATTACAATCTTCTTTCGCATTAAATTATAAATTATACTTTTCAATTAAAAAACTGAACTCTATCCTACTAACACACAAACTATGAAATTCAAATCAAAATCGGAAGAATGGATTCCTCTCCATTATTACTTTTAAAATTAAAATAGCACAATATTATATATTTTTATTTAAAATATTAAAAATTAACACAATATTAACAGGACCCTAATTCGTTTATTACAATCTTCTTTCGCATTAAATTATAAGTTATACTTTTCAATTAAAAAACTGAACTCTATCCTACTGACACACAAACTATGAAATTCAAATCAAAATCGGAAGAATGGATTCCTCTCCATTATTACCTTTTTCAATCTTACGGAGCTTCTCAACATTGCGAATAACAAATACCATTAAAAAAATTAATCATATGTATATAAAATTGTTTCTGCGTGGAACCACGTCGGAAACTTGTTTGTGGCTATTTATTCATACTTAGGAGCAATGTGCCATTGCACGCCGTACGGTAGGATTCTCAAATAAATCATTATACTTTTCACTTTAACAGAAATGCCGTGGGCCTTACCACCACAGCAAAACAAAACCTTTAATAGTGGGCCTCGCAAAGCAAAGCAAATCTTTTTTTTTTAAGAGAGAAAATCATGATGGATTATATTAAGAAAATATAATGATCTAGATACATTCTACATGTGTATCGATGGAGACTCTGTCCATCAAAACCGGACCATCAAAATATTGGTCCATGAGAAAATGAAAAGCATAAGAGTCCACATATAAAATATATAAGTCCAGATAATCCACATGAAGAGCCTGGACAAAAGAAGAGAGGCCGCAGCCGATGAATCGTCCAAAATGGAAAGCACAGAAGATAAAAACCATATAAAACCCATATAGCAGATAACAAAAACAACACTCCAAATGAAGGAATAAAGACTGAGCTTATTCCAGGGAGGGCATGAAGCCAGATATAGAAGTTAAAATGGAATCCAGAGGCTTGTCAGAACTCTTGAAGATACGATCGTTCCTCCACGTCCATAGGAACCAGCAAGTGAGTACAAAGAGGGAGCGCCAGGAGGAACATTGGGAGCTCCACCAAGAGAAAGCATCCTGTACAGAGGAAAAAGATTGATGAGAGAAACCAAAATTTAAAGAAAGCTCATACCAGATAGATGATGATGCGGCACACTGGAAGAACATGTGTGCATTTGATTCAACTTCGGAGAGGCACATTGGACATCTACCCGGACCTTGCCAACCTTTCCTTTGAAGGACCTCCCAGGAGAGATTTTTATCTGAGAAAAGGAGCCAGGAGAAGAGGATCATCTTTAGAGGGCAGGAAGCTTTCCAAAATTTGAGGGGGTAGGAGGGGGACGCATGTTGAAGTCCCTTTGAGATCGCCGCATAAATATCTTTAACGCTGTAGGAAGAAGATGACTTCTCAAGAGCCCAGATCAGTTCGTCCTTGGGGCCTGCTGGAGAGATTCCTTTACCTGTGAAACTGATAACAGCAGCTTGCCAGATGGGGCAAAGATGGGAGGGTAAAAAAAGTTCAGCTCCATTTTTCCAAACCGGGCCCAGGGGGGACCAAGAGCTTATGAGCTTGTTCCAAGTGCAGAAACCCCTGGCGAGGAGGAAGGAAAGCAAATCAGGAGGAATCATTGATTCCAAATTGAGAACTGTTTTGTCGACACCAATGAAAAAAAGCAAAGCAAATCCTTAGAAGCAACATATCCATCTTTGGAACTTACACTCTATATGTTCCTTGACCGAGAGGGGTTGGGTTAAATCATAGTGTACTGCTTTTTTGTTGGTTTTATTAGATTAGAAAGGTACGTTTTTAAAATTTTCCTTGTTTCCATTTTCATATATGAATTTTTAATATTATCAAAAATAACATTAGTTATTAAAATTAATAGATAATAATATATAAACTTCAATTGATTTTTATTTTTATTATAATGAAAATTCATAACATAAGAGAAAGATGATTGTTATTAATATAATAATTAATTAATTATTATGTAGAAAGATGATTGTTATTAACATGATAATTAATTAATTATTATGTAGAAAGACGTTATTTTTTTTTTATTTTTTTATTTTTTTTTTCTTTGTTTTTTGGAAGCGTTATATTTATGTAGAAAGACGTTTTCTCTGTGGGGTTGGGGTGAGTAGATATTGTTCACTCCAGCCAATAGGAGTGCTTTATTTTCATTATTTTCTTTCAATAAAATTTCGACACGTTGAGTTCTTCTTTTAACATGATGTAACTTATGTGATTTTAATGAAGTGTTTTTTCTCAACACCTTTCAAATTTTCGATCCCTTTTTTTCATTCTTGTGATTCCTATTTTTGTTTTCCCTGGAAAGATTCGCCATAAATTCAACATTGAAAACAATTTTTCTCCCGAAGAAGAGACGATGATTATGCACGAACATCAATTGCATTAAGAGCACACTTCAAAATTCCTTGTTGAACCAACAAATCCTAACTCTTTGATTTAGGAATTAGAATTCAAATATTGTTATGGGATGAAAAGTTTACAGTTTTTGTTAGTGAAGCCCTTATTTTTATGTTCTTTTATATTACAACTAGTGTTGTATTGATTATGAAAACTATATTTTAATTGGAAATTTGTATGGAATGTGATTGTTCATTTCAGATAGTTGAACCATGTTAGTGTAGTGTAATAACATCATTGTGAAAGCCTTAGAAAATTAAAACACTACATACATACATGTTGAATGTGAACTATGTTATTGCAGTGTAATAACATCATTGTGAAAGCCTTAGGAAATTGAAACACTGCATACATACAGTAGAAATTAACAATTTGAAATATCTCTCGGTATACACCACATAAGATATATTCTCATTATACACCACAAGCGAAAGACAACTTTAATAATTATTAAAATGATATTGTTCATTTTGTCAAATATAAGTTTTGATTTTGGTTTAGGGACTAAAATTCATCTGTAATATATTTATTTAATTTAATGATAATATAAAGTAAATGTCCAATTCTTTGTATTTTTATTTCAAATTATTAAAATAATATAAATAGTTAAAATTGGGAGATTATATTATGGTTATGAAAATTAGATTAACTTTGTTATCCGTTAGTTTTTGAAATTACACATTTAATTAATTAATAGATTTCATTCTTATAATAAATAATTATTTATTAATATAAAATAATTAAATAAAATTTAAAATCGTTATAAAAATTAATTATAACATTTTTACCCATACTTCATAGTAGATAGATTTGATTGTGGAATGTGGAGAGATTTTCACATATGTGGAAGGTTTAGTTTTCAAGAAGGCTTTACCCAAAGCCATCATACTTTGAGGTAGTCCTAGAATGGGTTTAGTGAGGTCCTTACATAAGTTGCCAATTGCACTAGAAAAATTAAAAATTAAAACATTATTACACTTGAAATCATATTTTTCTTTCTATCCCACTCATCTTTTAAAATATTATATATAATTGTAATAAAAAATTAATACAAATGGCATATCACAATGAAAGGAAATCATAGTATATTATTCATACATAATTTTCATTCTATCCACTTATTAAATTAAATAAAGACAATATAACCTTATTCATTATGGTGAGCTAGAATTGAAACTTTTCATTTGTAGATTTATATAATAAAATTATTGAATAAATTTATTCTTATTGTTATAAAAAAAAGACAAATTAATTTTCTAATTATTCAAATTTAATTTACATGGCAAATGGATTAACTATTAAATGTGACTTTGAGCGTGGAAGAAGATATAGTTATTTAACCTTCTTTGCGTGAAAGTTTATATCCAAAAATCGTAATTTTGAAATATAATAAATTTGTTGAATTCACCCAAATTATTAAAATCAAAAACTGAATGACAATAATAATGTAATTTCAACTACTTCTAGTTCCGCAAATTTAAGGCTCCACGTTGGAAGTAAGGCCATATGAATGCCCCCATATACAATGCCCTCGTTGTGTTTTTGTTTGGCATGTAATTTGACGTGAAAGCTAAAACCATGATGACATATGTATTAAAAGAGGTGATACCTAGGGAATATCACCTCTTCTCCCCAGAAAAGATGGGAAGTTTGAAGTAAATTTAAACGTTTTGTTGGGAAAACACGAGTATAATATATTTACTCCGATGGGTGTTTCTCTAAGGGGTTTATGTACAAATTGCACTATGCAGTGTCAAGCTCATCGTATGTTGATTTAAATAACTACAACAACATGATATCTTGTGATTATTGGTGTTTAAGTATGTGACAATCAATTTTGTATATAAATGGGAAATGATGAATGCAAGTTGGTTTGTCTTTTTGAAAAACCATGATGACTTGCTAATGTAGTTGATTCCCTATTGTCGCCCTTAGGGTTTTGATGTTTTAGGATTTTGTGATTCCTCAAAGAAGCTTGAGGATTTTGCATGTGATATAGTTTATTCTAAGCGTTTTATTTTAGGGATTTGATGCATGGGGAAGAAGCTTGAAGATTTTTTCCCCTAAGGCAATATATGATATTATGGGCATTTCACTTTGAAGAGCAGCTAATATGATGAGACTTACCTTTTTTAGAGTTTTCTTAATTTTTCTTTAAATTATATGATTTATTATAAGGTGTCAATGTATCCAAGGTCAAAGCTTTCCACTATCATTTAAGTCTACAAAATGGATGTTGGATTTTCCTAGCAATTTAACATTCAAGAATATGTTAACCATGCATTGGCATTACAAATGATGTTGTGTGGTTTGCCATAGATACGAAATAACTAAGCACTTTATGTAGAACTGCATGCTTTAAGCTTTTGAAGTATATAATGGTGTTGAATGAAATACCTTCATTATTCAATAGAAGTTGGATGGGTTAATAGAGGGAACCAACCACCTGACTATCTTTCATACAATCATGATCTTTCATATAAGCAAGAGTGCTAATCAGTTGTTAGTACATTTTTTCCATTGTTTCTGGACATTTTTATTAGTGTAACTTTCTTCTTAAATTTAACTCCTGCTACATTCTTTAGAAGATATATAGAAATTCAAATTTCGATTGTATTTCATTGTCCATATATTTCACTTGATTATTGCCTTCCACATCCCCAACTCCTCCTATCGACGTTCCTTTGCACCTCTCGGTGTAATTGCCACTTTGTAGTGTTTTAGAATGATGTTTGAGATTATACTTATTTTATTTTCTTTATATATATATATATATATATATATATATAATATTAAAAAAAAAAAATGTCAGTCAAATTTCTTCTATTAGATTTCCATAAAAACAAGGAGTACAAAAGGTGTCTCTACAACCCCCATTACCTCATTCCGACCAGACTTGTTGGCATTGGGGGTCGGAGGATGCCACAGATAGACCTTTACATGCATTATTTCCACCAGGCTTAGAAGCCATACATCACATGGAGGAGACAAAAGGAACAAAAATACTAACAACAACATATAAGGGAGGAGGATGGGGGGGAAGTACATGGAAGCAACATAATAACCAACATGTTCATGCATGTGGAAGTCAATGTGTTCCACACGAGCTTCCAGATCGCAGAGATGATCATTAGTTCCGCGATGGCTCCGTTAGAGGTTGTCCAGTTGTTCCAAGATCTCGTTTTGGCTGAATTGAATGTCGTTCATATATACAACTAGTTCATTGTGGTCCTCATACCTGTGATCACGAATAATATCCATGTTGGTCTGGATGCCTCTTAGTTGCTCCGCTATAGAGTCCAAGGAGGCTGGAGTAACTATGTGACCTGGAGAACGGTCTGAAGTGTGAGCTACCTCGCCTTCATGTTCCATACTTGCAGAGTTTCTAAAGGAAGAGTTGTGTTTGTGGGTTGGACGACAAACATTGAAGTGATGCCTGCCCCCATGACGTGGCCTCCCTCTCGACCCGACATTACCCTCGAACTTGAAGGACTGACAACTAGGATCTTTGAGTGATCCCCAATTCTCTTGGTTGGATAGAAGTAGGAATAGCGACCAATAGAACATTGAAATTTTCCTTTCTTGAAAATGGTAAATACCACGTGGGGAGAGGTTTTGTAACATGCTGAGATAAACTTCCCCAAAACAAAGCAATTGCCAAGAATAAACATGTCACTGAAGCCCACAGTCACCCAAATGCTAAATTCCTCCACCCAATTGGTCAGAGAGTCTACCCACAAAGCACCAACCTCGAAACAACAATAACCCAGAAAACACAAGGGGCTTAAAGGGGGACTAAATGCCCACTTGTTCAAGCTACAGACGAGGGTGGCCACCAATGCTATGCCAAAACAAGGGAAAAGACAAAAACCAAGCTTGCACAAACAGAGACTAGAATCAAGAGCAATGACTAGAGCGTGATCACTTAACACCCCAAGACGCAAACCCCAGAGCTCAACGGAATCCCCTTCGAAGTTCTCCCAGAGTTTACCCACAAAACTATTGACAAACCAACTGGACAAATATAAACAGTGTAGCAGGGTTACCTTCTCGGCGCATAAAGCGCAATCCACCTTGAAACTACAATCCAGATTAGGGAGAAGGTGCCTAAGTTTCCAGCCATACTCTAAGCCAAGAACCAATTCTCCTCTCAAGGTTGTACCCAAGTCCCATATACTAATTTGAAAATCACAATCAATCCATTTTGTTGCGAGTTGGTTTGCCATTGCGTTGCGCCCACTAAGCCAACACCCAGGCAAGCACTCATGGTCACCATCACGATCCCTGCTATTCTCTCTCCACCCAAAATTCATCGCCCAAAATTCCAATAGTGGAATGAATTCCATTGCGCCTATTAACATACCTGTCGTAGCTTTTGGATACTCCTCCCGACAGATGTACCAGAATTTGGAGTCATGCGTTAATGATCACATATGTGCCGTGTGAGGCAAGGGGTAACCCCGAGATCCTCCGTTAACCACATGTCCACCCCATCAAGATATATACTTTTAATATTAATATATTTTATTTTTAATAAAATATAAGTATATATACATACATACATACATATATATATGTATTACTAAAATATCATATATTAAAAATAATAATTTCATCATATATATTTTTAATATATTTTGATAAATCTAAAATTACACACCAAAATCAAATAATAATAATAATCAAAATTTGAAAATTTCATCAATTTAAGATTGCATTTTTCACGAAAATTGTTTAATGGAAAATTTGAAAATAACAAAAAAAAAAGTATATATATATATATATATATATATATATATATATATATATATATATATATATATATAGATATATATATAATATCTTGCAAGATTGTCATTTTAAAAATTATCATACTCCATAAATATTATCATTCTTAAGATTATTTTCTCTACTTCAATGTAATGTGTATCGTATAAAAACTCGATAGGTTGGAGATGGTAAATTAAAAAAGTTAAAAACATTAAAGATTATCATTTATCATTTATATTTAACATTTTTTTTTTGTAAACTGACAGATTACAAAAAGGGTTGTGTGGGAAAGAACCCGACACAAGACCCAACCAAAAAGCTAGTGTTGGTCATAGCATAGGTTGTATTTACAGTACGACCCAGACAAAAGAGGGAACATAGTACAAAAGAGGAGCCGAGAGGTGCTCTCATTACAACATTTTCAAAATTGAGAAATTAGAAGCCAAGAAAGGAAAATAATGCCTTATGGCGGCCGACCATGCAAAAATTGTTAACCTTCGCGACAGACAGACTTTCGCGGAGGTAGAAGAACATACACTTGGGAAGAAAAAAAGAGAAGGTAACCTACTACGTCACTCCTGGTTGGTGGGGACCCAATCCTCATTCAAACGAATGGGAGTCTCTTGAGAGCTTCCCTCCTGCTGCGCAGTGATGACCCAACGACTTGTGGAGGCCCAAGGGTCCTCTTTCTTGATTCTCGGGGATCCTTCAACGGTTGAATGGACCTTTGTCGTTGACTTCTTCTTGATGACAGTATAATTCAGAGCATCCTGAGTGATAAATCTGCAATGGTGGATGGCTTCTACATACAGTACAAACTTTTCAGCGAGCCAGTCAATCTTAGTTTCCAGAGTCTTGGATCGCTCCTCTTGTTCCTGCATAGCAAGCCCCATGATGGTCTTCATTTGCCACCATGTTTCAATTGTACGCACGTAGAGGTTTTCGCACACTCGAGTGAGAGCAGGGTCTGGAATCCATGCAAATTCTGTGTTGACCTCCTCCGTGGTGACCTCTCTACAAAGAATATTGGCATGGGCCTCTAAGTCTAAAATTCCCTGCTGAGTTTCTGGGTTAACCACCGCCGTCAAGCATAGTGTTGCATGCCTAGCAGCAGTCTCTGCGCGAGTGGTAGGGGTTGGGCCCAAGGACTGCCAATGGGAGGCTACGCGAGCCATGAGAGAAGCTAAGGGACTAGAATGTAAGGGGAACCAGAGAGCTAGTGGCAAACAAAGGAGGGAAAAGGCAGTGAGAAGAATGAGGGGAAAAAGGGGGTGGGGTGAATTTATAGATTCCAGGAGGAGGAGGGAGACCGGAATGAGGGAGAGGGGGAAGGAAGGGGAAGCATGCAGATCTAAGGAGGTGCAGGGGAGTAACGGCAAAGCAGAGAGGAAGAGACTGAGAGACGATGGTCACACAAGGGAGAGGGGAGGTGGCATCGCAGGCTCTGTATACAGGCGAGCCTAGGATGAATCCGTACTTAGGTGCCCTCCACCTGTCCTTCTCATTAAGCAGAGAATCCATATTGTAATGATGAAAAGTATGCAGACAATTATTGTTCGGTAGAGTAGTTATCTTATTCATTGATTGATGCGCATTGTTGACGGAGTTCCCCTTCCTCCAATTCCTGCCACGCCTGGGACTTCAAGAGAAGGGTACCAACCATACCCTCATTCGCTAGTCTATCCGCAAATTTATTTCCTTTCCTTCTAATTTCTTAAAATTGGAGGCCTACCATGTTGTCAATTCCTTGCTTGATCCATTGTATTATTTTGTTTAGGCGCCAATTTTCGAGATTTTGTCTACCTCGAAACCCTGTTGAAGTTTTTTGCCAATTTGGGTAGCCAGTGTGGAATCTCCTTCAACTATCAGAGGACTGAGGTTTAGGTTGTGCACTATGGCGATGCCATGTTCCAGGGCATGAAGTTTAGTGGCATTGTTGGTGGCTGAACCTATATTTCCCTCATAAATCTAGATTGTCTCACCTTTAGAGTTTCTGAAGACCCCTCCAAAACCTGTTGGGCCTGGATTCCCTTTAGCTGCGCCATCATAGTTGAGCTTGAAAGTCCCCTGCTCTGGCGGCCACCACATGTTATTTTTATTATCATTCTTGGGGAGGGGAGTGACTTTGCGGACCTTGATATGAAGGAGATCCAACATTGAGAGAATTATCACTTCAAGAAGGGTGGGAGGGGCTTTGACAGTTTGAGTGGGTAGAGAGGTCATTGTTTCATGGAGCGCACTTTTGATCTTCGCGATAATGAATTCCTCCTGGATGGAGAGGCCGCAAAAGATTCTCGCGTTGCGTTCCTTCCACAGAGCCCAACAGATCAAACTAGGAATTAAATTCCATGCGCGATTAACCAGAGGATGGGGGGAAAAGGCTGTTCTCCAGTTCGCGATGGTACTTTGAATGGAAGAGGGGTTTCGATCCGATATTTTGAAGACCAAAGAAATCCATTTCCAAACATTGGACGTGAAAAGGCATACATTTAACAGATGATTAGGAGTTTCTTCTTCTTGCTCGCAGAGGGGTCATCTTGAGGGGCCAATAAAGCCTTTTCTTCTTAGATTGTCCCATGTTAAAACTTTTTTGTGCATGAATAACCAAAGGAAGATAGAAATTTTTAGTCAGTGCTTCCTATCCCAGATTGCATTCCATTTCAGATCTGGTTGGAGTTGGTCATGCTTTGCAATGTATCTGTAGGCTTCGCTTAAGGTGAAGTGTCCTGCTGAGTTTTTGCCCCATCTAAGTTTATCCTCAGCAAGGTCAAGGAGGATTTTGTTTTTTTTTTGTAACTCTGAGGAGAGGTCCAACCAGGTTTGGGGGTTCATATGGGGAGTCCATTCCTCGTGATTGATCCAATTTCTCCATCTGTCATTTTCTTCACTTTTTCCCCAATACTGGTTGACTTTGATCTTCCCTCTGTTTTGCATTTCAGCCTTGATATGTTGATAGTGATCTTGATCAAGTTCCGGCCTTTGTTGCCAGGCATCCTCCCAGAAAAGAGCCTTGTTTCCACTGCCTATTTCCCAGAAACTATGTCTTTGAATGATGTCCCTGTTCTCCCAAGCTTGATTCCAAATGACAAAACCTTTGATATTTCCATTGAGCCTGATGATTTGCTCTTGTGTTAAGGAGGGAGTGTACTTTGCTTTCCAGAGGGTACCCCAAGGGGAGTTGGGGTTAGAAATCCATCTCCATAGGTTTTTGGCTCCCAGGGCCTTTCCGAGGAGGTCTATATCTCTAAGACCGAGGCCACCATCTTTTTTGGGCTTGCAGATTTTTTCCCATGCTACAAGAGCCCATTTTTGTTTGACCTCTGCACCTCTCCATAAGAAGTTCCTCTGAAGGTTTCTGATTTTGTTTGAAATCAATTTTGGGGCTTCTAGAGCCGAGTACATGTAAAGTGGGATGGCCTAAAGGATAGATTTAACCAGGATAAGACGACCAACCAAATTTAGAGATCTGAAGGTCCAATTAGCCAATCTTTTCTCCAATTTGTTTAGCAGGTTCTCCCAAGTGGCCCGGGAGAGCGGCCTATCAGTAAGGGGAACACCAAGGTAAGTGGAGGGGAGAGAGCTAATAGGAATGGCTAGGAGTCTGGCGATGTTCCTACAAATGGGCAGTGGAGTGTTAAAGAAAAACAACTTGGATTTAAGGGGATTGATGGAAGTGCTAGAAGCAGCAAAGAAGTCCATCAGGATGGACATGAAAGAGGCAACCTCTTTGATGGATGGGAGGCCCATGAGAAGAGTATCATCCACAAATTGCTGGTGAGTTGTAGGGGGGGCAGAGGCATGGGGTTGGAGACCAGAGAGCTTATTTTCATGCAGGGCAACAGTGATAGAGCGACTTAGCCCTTCCGCCATTATAACAAAGAGGAAGGGAGAGATTGGATCCCCTTGCCTGATACCCCTTGTAGGATTGAAGGGTTGCGAAGGTGATCCATTCACGAGGATGGAGAAGAAAGCTCCTGACACCATAGCCATGATCCACTTGATGCTTTCTTTATGGAAGCCGAACGCATCCAAGATTTGTCTCATATAGTTCCAGCTAATTTTGTCAAAGGCTTTGGACATATCTAGTTGAATCATCATACCAGGAATTTTTTGGGATTTGAGAGAATGAATAAGCTCATGAGAGAGGATGATGCTATCCATGATTTGTCTTCCTTCCACATAGCCAGACTATTGGTGGGAGATGAGGAGAGGGAGGATGACTTTAATTTGATTGGCAAGAACTTTGGAGATTATTTTGTATATGACATTGCAGAGGGCTATAGACCTAAATTTGTCCAGAGAATCCGCAGATATTCCCTTAGGTATCAGAGTCAGAAAGGTGGAGTTAAGGGCAAAAAGGACAAACTTCTGAATATGAGATTCCTCCACCAGGGTATGAACATCCAGCTTTATGATAGGCCAACAAGCTTTGTAGAAATCAATGGTGAACCCATCCGACCCTGGAGCTTTTCCATTGGGCATTCCCATGACCACATCTTCCACTTCCTGGAGGGAGACTTTCCTTAGGAGCATTTTGTTATGGTCCTCCATGAGGATTTTGGGAATATTCTTGGTGATCTTTTTGATATCCTAATCTTGATCATTCCTTGGCTCTTTGAGAAGAGAGCTGAAATAGTTGATGAGCTATGTTTCCAACTCCTCTTGAGAGTGAATGAGATGACCCTCTTGGTTCTTTAGAGCCAGAATTTTGTTGTTCCTCCTGTGTTGTATCATTGTTTTGTGGAAAAAAGTCGTGTTCCTTTCCCCACATTTCAGTCAATTTATTCTGAATTTTTGTTGCCATAGCTTTTCTTCCTGAATGGCTCTTTCATTCCATCTTTGTTGTAGTAGTTGTTCCTCTTGCTTACTAGTCTCTGTTAGCCCTTCTTCAATTATAATTTGTTGAAGAAGTTCCAGTTGGTGTTCCAAGTTTTTTTATCCATAATGATATTGCCAAATGTTTCTCTGTTCCATTTTTTGATTTCCTCTTTGATATGTTTTAACTTTTGTTGGAAAGTATACATTTTGTTTCCAGTTCTGATGGGAGAGTATGTCCACCATTATTTCATTTTTTCCATGAAATCCGAGTGATTCAACCAGAAGGCCTCAAATCTAAAAGGATTATTCTTCAGACTCATGGAAATTTGAATCTTGAGAGAGATAGGCCAATGATCAGAGCCTGCTTGCGGAAGGATTCTCACCTCCATTTCCTAGGAGGTGAGATAGGTTGCCTCAGATAGAAGGAAATGGTCTAAATGGGAGGCTATTTGACGGTATCCTCCTCTTCTATTATTCCAGGTGAATAAGCCATTGCTAGTGGGAATGTCAATGAGGTTGAGGTTTTCAATGGTGGCAAGGAAAGCCTCAGAGTCCTTATCTAACTTCCAGATTCCTCCTTTATTTTAAGATAATTTAGTTATCATATTGAAATCACCAGCTATGATTTTGATAGGGTGGTGCAGAGGGTCAAGGAGATTGGATATGATTTGGAGCATTTTGATACAGTCTATCACCTTATGCGGGGCATAAACATTGGTTATACTAATGGTCTCGTTGGTGCTTATTATTCTCAGGATCATTGTCAAGGAATGGTGAGTGGCCAGAGAAGAAAATAGGTCAAGTTTGGAATTTTTCTAGAAAGTCATGATGCCCCCTGCCATGCCTGTAGCCGTATTAGCCAAGGAGCTGTAAGGCTTGAAGCACGAGTTGAGAAGGAAGGGAGGGTGATTCAAGTCCAGTTTAGTTTCTTGAAAGAGTAGGATGTCGGGATGATCAGACAAGACTCTACTTTTTAATATGTGTTTCTTCCCAGGACTGTTTGTTGGAATTTCTAAGTCTAACTGTTAGAAATCCTTCATGAACTTTCTAATTTATTTATGCCTACTTGTTCAGTTTAATTAACAAGTTATTTACCATGTAAATACTGAAAATAAATGCAAGTACATGCTTAACACATTACAGATCATCAACTGAAGAAAAAAACAAGCACACAAGTGACACCGTTGTTTTTGGACTATTGTCCCCGGAAAAACCCAATGCGGGAAAACCAGTGCAGTTATTTGAGGGTTTTATTATTAAGCAGTTTCAAAATACAATTGGGTGCCAAACTAGCTCACCCACAAGAGAATGATCTCGACAGTGGTACCTCCCAGTCGGAGACAAATATTCTGGCTAAAATCCCGGATGAACAATCCCACAGCTCTCAGTTCCAATCTGCCCCACGAAATCTCCAGCGTTTACCTCTAGGGACTGCGTCAGCCTCTCTGGCCTAGCATAAGCCCAACGTCACCCCAACTCCCCTGCGTCAGCCTCTAGAGCCTCTGTGTCACCCATGCTGGGTCTCTCTGGCACTGTGCAGCTCCTGGCTGCCTCTGCATGGCCTCTAGATGGCTCTGCGTCCCTCTCTCCCTGCTTCTACGTTGATGCTCCTGGTACCCTCTCTGCCTCTCTGCTTTAGTATTCATTTCCCCTCAGCTACAACTCTGATCACTCCTTCGATTTCCTCAGCAAGCCCTGCCCCCGGAAATCGAATTCTTTATCAACTGAGTGTGTTCTCCAAGTGACCCTCAAGCCTCCTCTTATGTTTTTCTCGTTGACAATTCAAAAGTCAAGATTAAGTCCCTAATCAATGGATAAGATTAACTTTGGCTTGATCCATGACTTTTGGACCCTTCTAACACAGTTTTATATTCACATTAATATTTTATTTTCCGTAAGTTTAGACTTAGGGACTCCATTAAAAATATTTATCATTTTAATATCTCCCAAACTATTTAGAATCTTCTTAAACCATTTATGGGTATTGGAGATCTCATGTGCTTTAGTCTCTCCACCAATTTTTATGGCTTTAGCACATTCGATGCTACCCCAAATCAACACTCCCTCTTAGCGAGGACTATGCTCTAGTAATACTCTTCACTGAGCATCACCCTGATCATCCGGCATCGGTCCTAGTGCTAATGCTAGGCCTGCTGCCCAACATCATTTATATTGCTGGATCATGTACTGCTACCCATGGCCCTGCCACTGCCATTGTTGCATCCATACGACAACCCCTCTCATCATGCTACCCATTGCATTGCCACTGTTAACTGTTGCACTGCAACTCAGTCACTGAGAAGTAAGTAACTGATCTCCCAACTCTAACATCTCTGTCAGGTTAGAGACACCCACAATACTGAAACTCCTTATGTCATTGGCAAGTGCTCCCTCTCTAACCTCCGCGCTCCTGCAACAACTCCATGCACCTCGCACTGCTACCTCACGTTGTCCTGGGACTCCTGCACTGTAGCTCCCTCTGTTGCTCCATCCGCATCTGTCTGTACTAACATCTGCCAATATTGTTACTCCTCTTCGGGGCTCTCGTAGAAAAATATAATCCAAGAGGCTAGATACCTCGAGGATCCTACCCCTCATTGCTTGTAGTCCATCTGACTCCAACTTGATGTCTCCCCACTTCCTCTCAAGTGGCGTGTGAGCACTCATGGCACAATCATCATCTGTCTCCACTTCCTTCTCCGCCCTTGCTGGCACAACCTTGGTCTCGAAATCCTCTCCCTTGCTCTTCTTCCTTGTACACTAGCTCACATAGTGACCCAGTTCCCCACAGTGGAAGCATTTGACCTTGGAGAGTTCCTTCTTCTTCCGTTTCTCCTGCTTTACCTCACATGCTAGGGCAACATCCTCCTCTTCCTCCTCCTTGATCCTGACCCCTTTGTTGCTGCTTCTCACCTTGGTCATCCTTCTAATCTCTTCTTGGAAAAGAGCTACCCACAGTTCCTCCCAATCTAAAAGGGTCAACCTGCCCAGTGTGCTTTGGACAAACACCTCCCAGTCTTCTGAGACTGTGTTCAGGGCTATCCCCACCATCAATTCTTGATCTAGTGTGACCCCTATGGAAGTCAGTTGATCCTGGATCTCCTTCAATTGACCAAGGAAGGTGTCGATCTATTCTCCCTTCTACATTTAGTATGACCATAGCTGATTTTCTAGTAGCATCTTCCTCTACACGGAAGTATGTTGATACAATTTCGTCAGGGCCTCCCACATCGCATTTGTTGTTTCCTTTTCGAAAAAATGTGGTACTACATGGTCCTTGATCTTGTCAAGGATGATGCTCTTGGCCCTCGCCATTGCCTCCTCGTACTTGTCGTTCTCAACCGGGTCAACTGGGATCACTATAATCTTCAAGGCAAACTAATTGAGATGATTCATGTCTAGAACAGACAAGATTATGGCCTTCCAGACTTCAAAGTTTGAGGCTCCGTCCAGTATGTCCTAGTCTCTTACCTCGTTCACTGCTATTTCGCTACTCCTCTACTTCCCTTCTAGAATTTCTCGGTGTGACTCCCTTTGAGCCTCGATTTCCCTCTTGGAAACCCCTATGCCAATGTCGAGATGCCCGCACTCTGATCGTTAGTGCAACTGCACCACTAATATGGATTTCTTGGCTATAAATCCTCGGAAACAACTCCCTCCTCCTTGGTCTTGCCCTGTTAGGTATTGTTTTGACCACAGTACCCCACCAGCTTCACTCTGCAACTTACCCACAACCTCCTTTGCCCTAACAAATTGAAGGTTAGAGCCTCTAGGCTCTACACAATCCTGGCACCAGCAAAATCCGCACCTCCTGGCCACAGGCACCAATCCTTCCTGACTAAGAAAGATGATTGAGCACTGCGTAGATCAGGTTTGCTCCTTTTTGCCACTGTGTTGATCCTTCTCCTGGCTCAAACTTGATGACACAAGCACTGCATCACTTCTTCCTTACTGCTTTTCTGCTAGGAACAACCTCTGTCACTCAGGACAGTTGTTTTTGCTACTGCTGCTTTGTTCGGCTAATGCCCTCAGTTCTCCTGTGATCTGCAACCATGCTCTGATACCATGTTGGAATTTCTAAGTCTAACTGTTAGAAATCCTTCATGTACTTTCTGATTATTTCTGCCTACTTGTTCTATTTAATTAACAAGTTATTTACCATGTAAACACTGAAAATAAATACAAGTACATGCTCAACACATTATAGATCATCAACTGAAGAAAAAAACAAGCACACAAGTGACACCATTGTTTTTGGACTAATGTCCCCGGAAAAAACCAATGTGAGAAAACCAGTGCAGCTATCTGAGGGTTTTATTATTAAGCAGTTTCAGAACACAATCTGGGTGCCAAACCGGCTCACCAAACAGAGAATTATCTCAGCAGTAGTACCTCTCTGTTGGAGACAAATATTCCGGCTAAAACCCCGGATGAACAATCCCACAACTCTCCAATCTGCCCCACAAAATCTCCAGTGTCTGCCTCTAGGGCTGCGTTAGTGTAAGAGCCCTATCCTAGGGTCTGCTAACATATCTAATTTTTTTCTGAAATTAAATGCGATAAGAGGTGATAACTTACTTACTTACATTGCTTTTAAACAAATAAAATTTTATCATTTACATTATAATCAACATAAATTAAGGTGAATATTTCATTCTAATAAACTTTACAAGGATAGTCTATGGAGGAATACCTGTATCAGTGGTTGATGGAGATACCTTTGTCCTGCTGCTCCTGTTGAACGCTCCTCTTGACGGACCCAACCAGATTTACCTCCCAGCCAACTAGGAAATAATCCCTAGCCCAGGAAACCTCCACAGGTTCCCTAGCCCTCCGAGCCCAAGTCCAACCAGATGTAGTGTGTGTGTCCAAGATGAAAAATCCAGACCAAGATAACAATACTTCCCTTCTCTCAACAACCCAAGAAACCTCCACAGGTTCCTAAGGTCTCCAAAAACACAACAAGTCCAAACAATCACAACCAACCCCACAATCATAAGCAAGACCCCCTCCCCCTTTCTCCCTTCCCCCTTCTCTTTTTATACCCTCCTTCCCTTCTCCACCTCAACCACCTCTCATTAATGTCATTAACTTCTCATCCATCCTTACAGTTGACTTCTCTTCTCCCATGTAAAGCTGGGAGTACATTTGGAAATGTGACATGAATATAAAATTGGGAATTTAATGGGAAAGAACCATGTCTTCTCCCAAGTAAATATGAAAAATATGTTTGGGAATGTAAGATGAATATATATATTGATGAGTAAATGGAGAGGACTATGTCTTCTCCCAAGTAAATGTGAGGGTACATTGGGGAATGTGAGATGTAATTACATGGAGAGGACCATGTCTTCACCCTAGTAAATGTGAGGGTACATGGGGGGATGTGAAATGAATATATATATTAATAATGAGTTGGAGAGGACCATGTCTTCTCCCCAGTAAATGTGATGGTACATTGGGGAATGTGAGATGTACTTACATGGAGAGAACCATGTCTTCTCCCTAGTAAATGTGAGGGTACATTGGGGAATGTGAGATGAATGCATATACTATTTGAAATAATGGAAGGTGACCATATCCTACCTAAGATTCAATTTGAGAAGGTAAGTTGGGAATTTGAATAATAGAAATCATGAATTTTATATTAGACCAATATTTCTCAATATTTTCAGATAATGTAAACATTAACAAAATTTGCATGATAAGATTTAAGTGGGGCATTACATACACCCCTCCTTCAGAAAACTTCGTCCTGAAGTTAGAATGAAAAGATACTAGGAGTTTGAAAGCATAGCAAATCAGAGAGAGTTATAGCAATAAAATTTGATAAGTCAAACAATGACATTACTTCCCATCAATATTCTCCAACTGATATATATCCTCCTATCCATCCTGACCTACTTCCGTCCCCACCCTATCTGTCCTCTGCTGCTTTATCAGTGGCAATGCCCATACTAACCACTGATAAAACCGACATGGTGGAAGTGTCGAATATATCGACCTAACTTCCCCAACGGGCAACTGGCAATCGTCATCACATGTCTAGGGGAGCGTGTCCACCACTGCCCTCCCACAATTCTAGGTTTCGAAGGATACATGGTGGGAAATGCCTCCACCCCTCCTTCAGAACTAGGGTCAACACCCTAACACGGACCACACTACAGAGCTAGTTGGACTTGTCATCGAATAATCCAGTCAGGTCGTCTTGCCACTTGTCATTTTCATTTTACTCGTGTCATAAGAGTGCATATCACGTAGATACCAAATGTAATAGAACAGTGTACATCGTACCTTTCCTCATTGGTCGTCTCAACCTTCCCCAATGGAATAGTAGATCTTGGTTATCATACAGTTCTTTCCAATCTGTAGTTTAGTTATCATCCATGCATATATATAACCACAAAATAGATATAGATACATGATCTTAAACATCATGTCTATTAAGCCCAATGTCCACGTGTCAATTTTTGTTGTTAATACTGGAAATAAATCTTACATCAGATAAATCATAATTTCACTAAGTCATTGATTAGATAAATCATATCTATATAAGCCTATACGATGCAACAATAACTCTGACAAGTCATGCACTAGATAAATTGTAACCAAGTAAGTCATACATTTGGTCATACATCCAACATTTCCATCATTAATACCAAATCCATCAATTGATTTTCATGTGTCCAACCAAATGTATATAATGTTCATAAATAACAACACGAAACTGCAAAATAGAACCTTAACATAGGTGGCTATCTACGTTAATATGGGCATAATAAACGCTCATGTGACATCCTTGTGGAACCCCTCAATAACAATTAGAGTTGAAACAGATTCAACTGTCCGTCATGGGAAATAGCATTTGAACCCGGATATGCTCTAAGGTGGTACCAAAACCAAAATAATGGCAAGCAACAGATTAGTGCACTATCAATTCCACTAGAAGGTGCTAGTATTAGTTTTATGCATATAATTTCTTTTAAACCTTAGTGAATATAAAAGTCCCACTCTTCCAATTTGATGGTTTTTCATCTTCCAAACCCATTTAGTTAATCTTGAAAATAAAAGACTCAAAACTTTAGAAACTGTTTCCAACATGATTTTCATACTTTATTTTTTTTGTAAATTGAGAGAAATGTCCTCTAAATGTCAAAAGGTTCAAATTTATTATATATTTAATCATTGTTTACTAGTACTAAAACAATTTCATGATATATACTACAACTCTCGATATGACCAGACAAATGAGAAATAATTAAACGAATGGAATAATTTCCTTTGCCCTGCTGCTATTAGCATTTCCCCTCTAAATGGCACCGCATTTCTAAAGATGCCTACTCCTTTCATAAGTGGCCAGTGACCACAAAAGTTGCGAAGAAAGTTGAGGGTCCTTTTATCCAAAACTAGAGACACATTATTTTTCACGACATTTTTATTCCACACTAGAATAAGGGTAAAAGTGTATCCTAATATTTTCACTAGTCTTTTATTGACTACATAAGCTTCCATTCTAAAATCCCAAATTCTCTACGAATTGATCTTCTCATTTAATTTAAGATCATTAAAAACAACTATCACAGTAAGCCTTACACAAGTCCATAGTATTCAATCTATGTTTTCACTAGAAAATTCTACCACCCATGGAATAAGCATTACTGTGACATATAGGGTATTTCAACACATCCTAATATGAATTCCCATGCTTCATAGTTGTTTACTTCTTAAACTCGAGATTTGTTATTATGACTTCCCCTATGAAGAATGACAAATATACTGTCTGAAGGATAATCCTACTATCCGAATGGATAATCTACTTTATTTTTAATAAGAATAATGATAATCTACTATCAACGGAATTAAAAGCCACCCTCGTATGTAAAATAGAACTGACTACATTTGTTTTTTAGATTGGGACACATTTGCAACGAGGAGGAATGGTATGGGACTGGTATATCTAAGCTTCATATAAACTGCTATGCTAAAATTTTTGTCTTATCCTATGCCCATAGATGAAGGGAACTTGGAAGAACAGTTCAAGTAGGTATACCAGAACACAGAGAAGGCACACTTATTTGTCAGGGAGGATCTGATTTGTGAAGATTGATGCAAACCAGCACAAGGATGCTGCCACATGTGCTCTCTAGAATGGTCTTCATCATCATGGCAGTAGGAAGAGGGTGCACTTTTCATCAGTGCCTTCAATCCGAATGTCAAAATCCTTGTGTATTGAAGGAACTTACTTTAGGCACTCTCTTGTAGCTTACACCCAGCGGAAAGGCACATGTTAGGGGCTACTCCTGTAGATCTTTTCGAGAGATATATGTAACAGCAGGAGAAGAGAGTTTTCCTTTGGCACTTTCGGGTAGCTACCAAGAAACTTATAAGCAAGAGGTCATTACCTACAGTGAACCCTTTTCCCACAGTTTCTTCATTGCTGCTGCCTTATACTTTAAAGTCAATGTTGCATTTGTTGTCTCATGCATCATCAGGACTTTGCATGATAACATGCGATGTATATATGGTGATGGAGAAGTGGCACCTTTGTCTGATCTGTTCTTTGCACATCAAAGGTTTATACAAGCTTGAGTGGAGGTGTGCATACACTCCCAGTGCTAGTTAAAGTTGTCTGTTGTTTGAAGCAGGTGCATTAGAGAAAGTGATTGACATACATTTGGGTTGTAAACTTAAGTCTTATCTAGTGAAACTTTCAGTTGCATTGCACAGGTGGAGGGCACAACACCGAATAACTTTATACCTTATCCATTAAACGAAGCATGTAGAAGGGAAGTTTAAGTTCTATTTAAATATTTTCTAAGTATGATGTTCTGTAAGTTTAAACCACAGTTAGCATTGAGTTATAGCAAGCTTCTAGACAGGACAAGAAGGTCACAGATTAGCCTAACTCTTATCTCTGTGAGTCAAAACATGCAAAGGAGTTATCCCAGCAAACGAGGATAAGATGGATCACAAGGTGAGTGAACAACATATGAGGATAGATATTCTGAGAATGTTTCAAATCAGACTTAATTTCAATCTGTCTATTTCAGCAGTTTCAAACCCATGCAACTCATGGTCAATGGTAGTGCTATTCAAGGCAAATGTGGTTGCTCCATCTGGAAGGATGCTAAGTTGCTTATCCATATGCATGATGAGTATCTGGAGGAGGATTAGAAAGCAGCTAGTAAGGAGAAATGTTACTATTTCTGGACAGCATGTCAAGTATTTCATGGAGTCAAAACTAAGCCTCAGATCAGAATTTAGGAAAATCAACAATCCATGATGACAAAAATGGTTATCCTCTCTCCTTTTCATAGATTCCCTTTGTGGTCTTCCCTCCTAATTTTAAATTTGACGAGTTAACAAGTTTCCCTCCATTTTACCCCAAATTTTGGCTTTTATCACAAGTTTTCCTCCCATTAGCCCAAATGACCCAATTTTATCCCAAAAAAATCAAGTAATGGGTTCCCCCTTTACAAAAGACTACAACTTATGGGGTTAGATAAGCTAATTCATCCTCCCATGGTCAACTAATTAGAAGAGGACATTACATAGGACTAGAGCAAAACTCAAAAACAATGGATTTCCATACCCCTAAAGGCTAAAACTGATAACATCATTATCACCTTCACTGACAAATTCATTAATGTAATTGTAGATGATGTGATGAATTCTTATGCCTTTCTACAGCTCAAGCCTGACTTGCATAATTGGAGAAATAAGGACGAACTTTTCGATCTTGGCATTATTGATAAAGAGAGTCATCGATAAGTCATTCAAAATTTGAAGAGAGATGGTTCCAAATGTATCTTATTCAAGAAAACAAATGGAAGGATCGGATCAAGTATTATAAAGAAAAGGTAATGGAAAGTCAACAACTTCAACAAGCTTGTGAATTTGCATTACGAGGACTTATATGCAGGCCACTATCTAGGATATATGAGATATTTCTACAAGAAAGATGGGTCAAGGTTAAGATTGAATAGATTGTAGCTGGGAAAGACTGCAAGATACTCACAACATCAGTTCTTGGACACCTTCTCTACTGCTTATCAACATGATCAAGATCTCTTACGTGAACTGTATCAATTCAATATTATTCTATCAGAGAATGCAAGATGGAATCCAAATCCTTATGCTGGAGACATCCAGTTGAGAGCTTTCTCTTCTCTTGTATACAATCAAATTTTGTGGAAAGAAATTTTATGCAAATGTGGAGTTTAATTCCAGTCTCTTTGTTAGAGACAAGTATCCTATACCCATAGTGATTCAAGAAGATTACTTTAGATTGATCGCTGATTGTAGGAACACAGCCATCATCAAGCAAAATCAGAGTCTAGCATTGGCAGATTATGAGGACACTCTTCGGCAGTACGTTATTCGTGCACTTATGGACAAATTGAGATGCCTGGCTACTCAAGGGAAAAGGATCCTATAGCTTATCCATCGCTTAATTTGGCAATTGCTTAAGCAGAGCTTTATGCCAACTCACTCAAAAGATTGGCATACAATGGATAGGTTTGCATTTCCACTTCCCACTAATATGGTGTCCAATGAAAGATTATACAGTTGTTATAGAGTGAGATGAATTTTCAAAGTTTGATCATTGGGCACAGATGGAGAGAACCTTAGAGTTCTATACATCAGAGGAATTTTTTCATTCCAGCTTGAACTGGGGTCACGTACATGGTTTCCAATATAGTTCATAAGAAAAGGGAAAATCTTGCTCAATTTTACAACAGAATCTGTGGCTATGTTACCAGAAACGAGAAACGGGAAACGAAACGGAAAACGAGAACGGTACGAGAAACGAAGTTGGGAGGTTTCCAATATAAGAAACGAGGAGAGAGAAAAACACCATATTAAAGGTGAACAATATAAACAAAGCATTAATCAGCATCATTAATAATGATGTGTTGTGTTGTAACTTGTCACTTTATCTGGCGGTGATTTAAATATAAACCCCTACTAGATCCGAACTCGTTGTTAATGATGCATGCTTTACGTGCTCATTAGAATGTAATTTTCAGGAAAACACTGTAACTTGAGCAATATAATACCAAGGTTTCATCATGTTAATTTCAATGTCAATTCTTCGAAAACCAAAATTCCACATTGCTAGATCAAATGACTGTTGGGTAATTTATATAGCTTCTTAGTCCTAAAAATACAAACCACATTTCTTGATGCTAATATTCGGTGGTTATCTTGAACTGAACTTGAGATTTTGAAAACATCATTGAAAGATATAGGTTCATTTCAGTAATTTCTACCCAATTTCGACACTTTACTTGATGAACCTGTAGACTTCATCTTTTCCATGTGACCGGCCCAAAAATAAATGATTGAGGGTTTTAAATTGTTCACCTTGTAATCCTTATTTTACTTATGCTGTAATCCTTATTTTACTTATGCTGAGAC
Organism: Pinus tabuliformis; assembly: GCA_031772625.1. Taxonomy (NCBI): domain Eukaryota; kingdom Viridiplantae; phylum Streptophyta; class Pinopsida; order Pinales; family Pinaceae; genus Pinus; species Pinus tabuliformis. The sequence goes on from CM062810.1 coordinate 272,011,728, forward strand.
TTGCGAGGATACGACATAGAGTTCTCGATCTTATGAGTTCAAAACTAAGACAGGGCATAATACTCCTCTAATTTGTGTGAATGAGCTTGCAGCTCGAAATCTTGTAAACCATATGGATGTTATATAAACCTCGGGGAAATTTATTTTACTTATGCTGAGACTTGCGAGGATACGACATAGAGTTCTCGATCTTATGCTCTTACTTCAAAACTAAGACAGGGCATAATACTCCTCTAATTTGTGTGAATGAGCTTGCAGCTCGAAATCTTGTAAACCATATGGATGTTATATAAACCTCGGGGAAATTTATTTTACTTATGCTGAGACTTACGAGGATACGACATAGAGTTCTCGATCTTATGCTCTTACTTCAAAACTAAGACAGGGCATAATACTCCTCTAATTTGTGTGAATGAGCTTGCAGCTCGAAATCTTGTAAACCATATGGATGTTATATAAACCTCGGGGAAATAAATGTAGAACATTGTAACGGTTCCTGTGATGCAAAGGCATACTCCAGAGAGGAGAAAAGTCGTGACAATTTGTACCCAAAAAGGTCCACGCTAATTGGTTCTTACTGTTTTCGGATCAAAGGCACGAGTCTCTTTGTTTGTGGAATTTGATACATCTTCGGATCTTCCTCTAAATCAACGGCCTCATATAAAATATCTGGGCTTCCAATAGATTCTGATATCGGGTAGTGATCGTTAAAACTGTGGGCTGGGATTTCTCCATTAAAACACATTGAAGATGCATCAGAAATTCCAACCCGAGGTGAAGGTCTAATGGAAGACCTAGGAAGAGAAGGAGATACTTGTTTTTGACCGCTTGGCAATGCAAGTTTCAGGTTCAAGCACCCCTCTTGATCCATATGGAACTGAACAGAGAACTGCTCATCCTCTGCAGATCGATTTATAGTCATAGTACTTACAACAGGAGAATGACAAGACCGTATAGCAGAGAGTTCAAAATCCGCATACATGATACAACTTGGCAAGCATACAAGGATATTACGGGACTGAACACAGGGATAGCGCATTATGATATGAACAGTTGATCCCAGCGAACCTTACCTACCCAAATCTTGAGAGAATTATGTGGTCTAGACTCTGAACGAGCATTCATAAAAGAAAACCAGAGATTGAAGTGTGTAGGTAGTACCTTTTGACAATGCTGTTGAAGATGCAGGCGTGAAGCTGCTTGGCTCTGATCTGTGCCTGGCTTGCATGTGAGTAGTGATGGGTTTGCTCTCTTCTTCTGCTTAAATCCTTGAAAAAACATGAGCAACTGGAGTCTAGAACTAAAATTTAATGGAAACTGGTGTTTTTCTTTGGCAACGCTCTCACAATACCCTGCGTTCTCAGCTCGTTCTTTCTTCAGCTGCTCGCTCACAAATACCCTGGACTCTGGAGTTCTTATGTTTAATTTCCAAAAACTAACAGTCCAGCTCAGAAACTAACAGTCCAGCGCAGCAGACTAACAGTGAACTGCCAATTAAACTCTCTGTATGTGTAATCAATTGCTAATTAAACTTGATTTAACCCACGTTTGAAAAAAATAAATTTAATCTGAGTCTGAAAAAATAAATTTAAGTGCAAGTCTATCCGGAAACGGCCAGAAGAAACTGCAAGTCTATCCAGAAACGGCCAGAAGAAACTGCAAGTCTATCCGGAAACGGCCAGAAGAAACTGCAAGTCTATCCGGAAACGGCCAGAAGAAACTGTTTCGTTTCGCCGGAAACCGTTTCTTGCCAGTGAAAACGAAAACGGCCGTTGCAGACGGCATTTCTAGTATGGTCGCGGTTTCTGCGAAGGTTTTTGCCAGAAACGGGGGACATCGTCCCGTTTCTGGTAACTAGGTGGTGGATTCGATACCCTATTTTTGGCAATCATTCACCAGCTTAGCGATAGCCGTCGGGACTGGTTCGAATCCAACTCCATTTTCCTATTATTGAGGAAGTAGGTTAGCGATGATCTTACTCATTCATGCTTTTTGGGCTCATATGTATTCTGGGGCAAGTTTTGCAGCTGTTAATAGTACTGGACCACAGGTTCAAGTAACTAGATTGCTGCCCACTCGATGCATATGATGGAGATGGATGGTGGATTACAATGTGCCTTCAACCAACTGTGGATAATATGTAAGACAACTTGTCTTGGTATTTACTGGTTGTTGTCTTGTTTTCTAAAATGGGGCTCGAACCAGAGCTATATATTGTAAAGCCTGTCAGTAGACAGAGGATGGAAAACTCTCTACATATGTTACTTTTGAATAATTCTTTTATATCTATACAGGTTGGTTTTGTGTGCTTCCATTTTGAGTTTGCAAATTCAAAGTAGAGTGAGCTACAGTTGAGGCAGTGCAAGCCTGGAGCAGGGTCCACTCCACGGAGTTACACTGCCAGATATATATACATATGTATGTTACATTTCGTTTGTTCCCATTTTTTTGGTTGTCATAAATGTAAATGATTATCATATTGTTGCTTTTCCTATGTAGATGGATGCTGTAGAATTGATGTCATGACTATTTGATTCTTGTGGTGTGACATTGCTCTGTTTTGTATTCTTTAGTTTGATTGATAATTGTGGCAGTATTAGTAAGATTACAGTAGTAGTATTTCTTCCTTTCATACAAGCAGTTTTGAGCTCAGTTCCAGAGCTGGATTTGCACATGTTCTTCTTAATATTGCATGTTAGGATCCAAGGAGAGCAGACTTCTGATCTCAGAACATAGGACCACGTTACTTTCATGTTTTGCATCTTATTTTAGTCCTGATTGACTACAGTAGGAAGTACTGGATTGGGAGTTGGGACTAGTGTCATTCCAACAGTCAATACAGATAGTGTGAGTGCCTCGATAGAGCAAAGCAATCCTAGTTGATGATTAAATTGCAGAGTACCTTAGGAACAAAACAAACTAATATCTTGAGGTCTGACAATAACTTTAATCTTGTTAAGGTTCACTACCATTATGGTCGCAAAAACTAGTGAGGGCTTCTAACTCACTTTGAAGGCCCTCAAGTAAGGAGATCAAGAGGACCACATCGTCTACAATAAGGAGTTGAACAAGAAGCCAGTTGTCATCGGCATGAGTATTCTCCTTTGAGGTTTGTTTCTAGTGCATCAATGTAAATGCCAGATAGTCAACGATAGCTGGCGACCCTGCTTGATGAAGTCAGAAAGTGCCTTGGATGTATGGAAGTTGTCCTACTACTGTCTTATGGTCGCTCATGATGACAACAATGAGAGACTTGGAGATACCAATGTTTAGTTGGTGATAGCGGGTAGCTGTGTTTGATCCCAGTGGTACTCTTGATGAAATCAGAAAGTCCCTTAGATGTATGCCGCTCTCCTATAACTGTCTTTAGAGACTTGGAGGTACTAGTGTCCAACATTCTTTCAAATAAAGATTCTTTCGGGACTGAATCAAAAGCCTTTTGGAAGTCTACAAAAACAACATAAGACTTTGGAAGACTGCTGTTTAGACTTCTCAACAATAGCCTGAAGTGTAAATATGTAGTCAACAATCTAGTAGCCATTCCTGAAGTCTACTTGTCCTCTAGCTCTGGGTTTGTTCTTCTTGAAATGATTTGAAAGCCATATATTCAAAACCATGACATAATGTTTGGAAAAAGTACTACCAATTATGATAATGTTGTAGCTATTTTGTTTTGTAGATTCTATTTAACTTTTGGGTAGATTTGTTACAGGCGCTCAGAAGCATATTAAACTATTCATGCCATGTGAGCAGCTATATGCTTTTTTTCATATTTATATTTCAAGTTTTTTTTTTTTTTATTCGCGGTTGGCCCCATCCAGATTCACTATTCGATTATTTATTACCAGTAAAATGGATACTCTAATTCCATAGCTTCTTTCTGACAAATTTTTTTATAGTTGGCCACCTCTTTTCCTATTAAATAGTATGAGTCTAGTTGCAGCCCTATATTAAAGCCATATACAAGTGACATGTATCCTGGATTTTTTTCCCTCAAACCATTCTTTCTATGTAATTTTATCTCCTTGTAGATTGTTAGGAAGAATCTGCTTGCTTTTTTTCTTTTTTTTCTCCGAAACCATTTTTTTGATATTGTTGAGTGCTGCTCACATTTTTTTTTTTCATTTCAATTCATGAATTTGATGTAGAATTATCTTAACCATGGAAAACCTTCTTTTTATTTTTTATCTTGGCAAGGCCTGATTCTGATTTATAACCATATTGCACGGTCTTAATAATGCAATCCTTAGTCTGTTGGGTTGTGGTCGAGCTGCCAGTTGGATTCCTGACGTGCAAGCTCCAGCAAAATATGGCTTCCAAGACCAGGTGAAAGTCCCGGCAACTTATACGGCCTAGGAATGGCAAATTTAATTTAAGCAGCATTGTTGTTGGTGTCAGCTCATAATATTCCTGTTGAAAATGATTTTATGAAATGATTCTCAATGATACTGTGCCCCTTCGGAATGCATAACAAAGTATTTTATATTTACCTTTTCCATCTTCTATCAGTTTCGGCGGTACGTTTTCTGATTTAGAATACAAGTGAGCAAATTACTAATTTTGATTGCCCGTAGTTACACTAATGCATAAAAAGGTATGCTTTCTTCTGTTCTCATCATTCAGGGCTAGCTAAAACTACAATACCGGATACGATGATACGACCTACTTTCAGTTTGGTATTTATCAGTTCAGGAAATTGAAGCAACTTTTTGCCACTGCTATTCTGAGAATTCTTTATCAGGTAGGTTATAGTAGAACCATTCTTCCAGTATTTGTTGTAGTCTTTATAGTCTCAATTTCGATTCAGTGATTAGCTAGGATTATCATGCTCCAGAATAAATTGAGATTGGCAGTTTGTCAAGTAAAGATAATATTATAAGCATTGATGGGTGTTCAGGTTGGTAATGTATACTCCCTTGCTAACATACAGTTCCTTGTTGATGTTTGGCAAGCAGACATGGAAACTGTATGAAGCAGACAGAGTTATAGAAGCTATGGATTCAACATTAAAGAAGGGGAATTATCCGTGCGAGGACGGGATTAGAGTGACTACAATTGGTCTTCTATGCACACAAGCAGCTGCAGCGTTGTGGCCTTCAATGTCCCGGTGGTGGGGATGCTGACAGGTGATGCAACAGAAATTCTTCCTTCACCAACAAAGCCTGCTTTCTTGGATTTCATGGACACTACTGTGGCTGTAGCTAATCCTACTCCTCATCAGTACACTCGTGTTAAGAGTAGTGCATCAAGCGGATCATATACCTGGTCCTCGGAAGTCACGGCAGTAACTTCTTCTTCTTCTACTTGCCAGTCTCTGTCGCAATGACATCCACCAATAGCCAATCTTAAGGTATTGTTCAGTTGACAAGACTTCCTTCTTCAAGCATCGGCATGGAGAAGATAACGGGATATCTGGAAGAACCAACATGGAAACCCCTCCCATGATCCCATCATCTATCATTCACCAACAACTGAAAAGTTGCATTACGTGCCAGAGGCTACCTACCTACACTGTCTAGGTCTATATCTATTGACAGCAGATTAAAGTTTGAACCAACTATGCTCTCTCAGTGGTTATCTTATGAAGGCCGGAGCAGTCCATAAGGCCATGAAATTATTCAGGAATGCTTTGAAAGCAAATTGTCTGATTGACGTTGTTGCTTTTACTGCCATTATTCATGGACTTTTTAGAGCAGGTAGACTCGAAGATGCATGCAACTTGTATAACGAGATGTGCCAGAATGGTGTGGCTCCCAACCGCTATACATATAATGTCCTGTTGCAAGGATTTTGCAAGGCACGGGATATGGAATCTGCAGAGAAGATACTCGAGAAGATGCATAGCGCCGGCTTTGGACTTGATATTGTTTCATTAACCACGCTTGCAAATTTTTGTGCAAGTCTGGTTATGTACATTTGGCTGCTGACCTGTTTACGAAAATAAAGGTAGTAGGATTTGAGCCTAATGAAATAACTTATGGTTTGCTTGTTGATGGGTTCTGCTTAGCAGGCAGACCTGACGATGCTTACAGACTGCTGGAAAACGAGCTAGATCATTATGATTTCCCAATGCCGATTAACTCCACTCTCACGATTTCAGTGTGAGTTCAAGGTGGGCTTTGGATGGCGAATTTGAAGAATCCATATATTAGGATTATGACTCCTTACGAGGGTTACAAGCTCTTATAGTGGAATTTGGGTTTAGTGGGTTTTGGGTCCAGATTTTGAACCAAAGCTCTAATACCATGTGTAAGAGCCCTATCCTAGGGTCTACTAACATATCTAATTTTTTTTGAAGTTAAATGCGATAAGAGGTGATAACTTACTTACTTACACTGCTTTTAAACAAATAAAATTTTATCATTTACATTATAATCAACATAAATTAAGGCGAACATTTCATTCTAATGAATTTTACAAGGGTAGTCTATGGAGGAATACTTGTACCAGTGGCTGATGGAGATACCTTTGTTCTGTTGCTCCCGCTGAACGCTCTTCTTGACGGACCCAATCGGAATTACCTCCCAGCGAACTAGGAAATAATCCCTAGCCCAGGGAACCTCCACAGGTTCCCTAACCCTCCGAGCCCAAATCCAACCAGATGTAGTGTGTGTGTCCAAGATAAAAGATCTAGAGCAAGATAACAATACTTCCCTTCTCTCAACAACCCAAGAAACCTCCACAGGTTCCTAAGGTCTCAAAAAACACAACAAGTCCAAACAATCACAACCAACCCCACAATCATAAGCAAAACCCCCTCCCCCTTTCTCCCTTCCCCCTTCCCTTTTTATACCCTCCTTCCCTTCTCCACCTCAACCACCTCTCATTAATGTCATTAAATTCTCATCCATCCTTACAGTTGACTTCTCTTCTCCCAAGTAAAGCTGGGAGTACATTTGGAAATGTGACATGAATATAAAATTGGGAATTTAATGGGAAAGGACCATGTCTTCTCCCAAGTAAATATGAAAAGTACATTTGGGAATGTGAGATGAATATATATATTGATGATTAAATGGAGAGGACTATGTCTTCTCCCAAGTAAATGTGAGGGTACATTGGGGAATGTGAGATGTAATTACATGGAGAGGACCATGTCTTCACCCTAGTAAATGTGAGGGTACATTGGGGGATGTGAAATGAATATATATATATATATATATATATATTAATAATGAGTTGGAGAGGACCATGTCTTCTCCCTAGTGAATGTGAGGGTACATTGGGGAATGTGAGATGTATTTACATGGAGAGAACCATGTCTTCTCCCTAGTAAATGTGAGGGTACATTGGGGAATGTGAGATGAATACATATATTATTTGAAATAATGGAAGGAGACCATATCCTACCTAAGATTCAATTTGAGAAGGTAAGTTGGGAATTTGAATAATAGAAATCATGAATTTTATATTAGACCAATATTTCTCAATATTTTCAGATAATGTAAACATTAACAAAATTTGCAAGATAAGATTTAAGTGGGGCATTACAGTTAGCCTCTCTGGCCAAGCGTCACCCCAACTCACCCGGCGTCAGCCTCTAGAGGCACTGTGTCAGTCTCTAGAGCCTCTGCATCACCCACGCTGGCTCTCTCTGGCACTGCGCAGCTCCTGGCTACCTCTGCGTGGGCCCTGATTGGCTCTGTGTGGCCTCTAGCTGGCTTTGTGTCGCTCTCTCCTGACTTCTGCGCTGATGCTCTTGGTACCTTCTCTGCCTCTCTGCTTCTATATTCACTGCCCCTCAATTGCAACTCTAATTACTCCTTTGATTTCCTCAGCAAGCCGTACCCCAGAAAATCAAATTCTTGATCAACTCGGTGTGTTCTCCAAGTGACCCTCAAGCCTCCTCTTATACTTTTCTCATTGACAATTCAACAACCAAGATTATGTCTCTAATCAACGGCTAAGATTGCCTTGATCCATGACTTTTGGACCCTTCTAACACAGCTTTATATTAATTCACATTAATATTTTATTTTCCGTAAGTTTAGACTTAGGGACTCCATTAAAAATATTAACTATTTTAATATCTCCCAAACTGTTTAGAATTTTCCCAAACCATTTTTGGGTATTGGAGATCTCATGTACTTTAGCCTCTCCACCAAATTTTTGTGGCTAGAGCACATTCGATGCTACCCTGAATCAACACTGTTAAGTCCCTTAATATTCGAAGAGATGCAATTCATTAACATGGAGATGGGTATAGAGCTAGAGCCTTTACCTTTCCTTCATTGATTAGCTTGGCTCCCAGTTCTTGAAGGAGCTAACTGGTGGTTTTTTGTCCTCGCTTTCTGCTTGAGCCTTTGAGGTTGAGTCCTTCTACTGGGATGTTGGCTAATATGCCTTTTGAAGTTGTACTTTCTTGTGCTGGATAGTGGGCTTTGAGTTTTAATTCTTCTTGGAGGAGATAAGCTCCTTCGATTTTTTGTAACTATTGTTCTGATATGGCATTTATTCCTTTTTGTTTCCATTCCTCTGCAATTTTTACAAGGTCTACCCCCTGCAGAGCTTCCTCTATTTCATTTTCCTCTGTTTCTACTTGCTGCATTTCTGTATCTTCTAGCGCCTGCTCCTTACCTCTATTGGTATTCCCTGTATCCCTTCCATCTTGGTCGCTGTCTATTGGGTGCATTTCTTCCTCTCCTGCTTCATCTGTTATCATTTCGTTAGGGTCCCTTTTCTCTTGGTTATTGTTCAATAGCTTGAACTGATTTTGACTTGCTTCTTTGTATAGGCTCTTCTTGGGGATAACTTTCTTCCTGTTATTCTTGTTCCTGGAGATTACTTTGGTGAACCCTTTGCTGTCTTTTTGTTTATTTGCTTTCTCTTGCGCTTGAGGGGTTTTATTCATGGGACAGTCTCGGAAAAGATGCCCATGCTCATGACACTTTCTGCATCAAAAGGGGATTTTTTCATAGTCTATACTTTGTAGCCAAACTTCATCCATGAAGATTAATTTGATTGCTTCTGGCAGGGCACCAGAGATGTCTATATATACGCAGATTCAGGCGTAGGAAACATAGTGACCCGTTCTGGTGCCTTCAGACATTTTGATATACTCCCCCAGCTGGTCTCCTATACCTTTTAAGACTGAAGGAGCCCAATAATCAGTTGGTAAGGAGCATTGTCGTACCCAGACTAGAACCCTAGTAAAATCCTTTTTTTTTTGGTGGGAAGTTCTCCCTCCAGAATCTCATGTATAGACCAGATGAATTGTAGAAATAGGGTCCTCCTTAAAGAATTATGTCTCTGTCTTTTAGGAGGTCAAAGATGACTGTAAAAAATCCTTTGGAGCCCAGCTAAAGTCTAATCTCCCCTTTGGGTGTCCATTTGCTCTCAATCCACCAGTTCAGGGCTCTTTCAGTTGGCCATATTCCCATGAACTTGCATATAACTGCGTGTTCTTGCATGTATTCTCTGTATTAAGCTACCTCGGGGTCTTGGATTTCCAATTCCGGGATTTTCTTGGCTTTGGATTACAGTTGTTCTTGGTCTTTTTCCCCCGATCGTGTGGTTGCTCCTAAGATCGCGAAGGATTGACGTTGGCAGGGAAGGGCGAGTCTTCGGCCTTGCCCTTGTTTGCCGAGTGTCCTTGGTGGATTTTTTCACTGTGTCTTCATTCCTTTTTGGCAACTCGTTTTGCTATGGATGAGTAGTTTCTTCTTTGTCAGAGCTTTCTCTTGGTGGTGTACAGAAGGCAGAGTTGGAGGCAAACTTTGTGAAGAATGAAGCTTGGTTTGGCGGTCGACCAGAGACCATATCCTTGAAGGAGTGGGCGCTAGGAAGCTGTAGCGGATTCGCCATGGCAGGCAGGGCCCCGAGGACCAGAACCAGAGGCACCTAGGGGAGATCACAGAACTTGCACAAACCCTAGTGCTCACCTCTCTTCGTAATTGTTCAATGTCTGCTTTTTATTTAACATTATTATTTATAAAATATATAATAACAATTATTATTATTGGTTAAACAAGGTTTTTTTATTAAATTATAAACATTGATATATAGAGTTTATTGTTTTGCTGACTTACAAGGGAATTTATTGCTTTGCCTATTTATGAGGAAAACAAGACCAATGATAATGGAGGTGGCTTACTAGGTTTCTATCCATCAAAATACTAAATAATTATACATTCAATGTTTGTTATCTTATGTTTAGACAATTGTCTAGAAGCCTTGTCAAAATGATTACATATCATCTCCCAGATGTGGTTGACCATCCATCTAACTATGAAAGTAAAATATAGTTTATGAATCCAAAACATAAACCAAGATACTTGGGTAAGCATCATTTATTAGAGGACGTTACCAGTGTCGGGTCTTGCACACTTGACACTATTGGAGGTTGGTGATCACATTGAAGGTGTCCCTTAATATGTGTCAGGCAAACATTAAGGCTAACTAGTCAAGAGCGTTGATGATGTTGGACCTTGTAGATTTCATTGAGGCATGCAATTCTCTCATTTCGATCCTCATATTTTTCTTTGAGGACACAACCCAAAAGCGTCTTCATTTGCTAGTGAAGGGTGATGGAAAGTAGTGACTTTGTTGTCCCATGGTGTGACCAAGGGGTGGGAGCTAACTAGCAACTTCAGTTTGGACTTCAAATTATGAATAGGTCTAATAGTCATTGGTCGTTAAAGCTTCTAGTTGTTGAATTTCCACTTGAATTTCAGGTTGGGTTGCAAAATGGAAAATTGATGCAGCAAATTGGGCTTGAGCTTGGTATCATATCCCGAAAACAATTATTATTATTATTATTTTTTTTTCTTTTTCGAAACTTTGTTTCATAAAATTAAACCATAAATTTCTTTATTTAAAACTCAATCATTTGCAGAATTTGCACCATTAAATTATCAACACAATAAATACATTTTGTAATTTGAAAACCTAGAAACCACAACTCACGAGAAATAGTAGCAAACTCAACAAAATTCAACATTATTATATTAAATATGGCTCTAAGAACCTATTACAAACACCAACAAATATCTATATGGTTGATGATGACTCCTCCAATGTTATGCACCTGCAAGAGGTTTGGCTGACCTCTCCTCGTGATCTCCACGTCAAGCCCAATGAGCGGGTTTGATTTGATCCATCCTATTTTGAGTGGTTAGGGTTATCTCTCAATATTGAAACCCCTCTTGATTAGATAAGTTAGGGTGGATCACTTTCCATTGAAACTAACCCTCTACATAATTTGGGCTCTCACCCAGACAAGCTCTAAGAGCTCAACTCAACAACAACAAAACAATAATCCCAAATACATGCCTAAGGAGTGAGCTCTCATCTCCTTTAATAGTCACGGACTATCATGATACTGTGGGTAAATACCACAAGTCATACAAATGCCATGGGTTTTTTTCTTCTTTTATTAAAATGACCTATAATATTTCTTTTTCTTTAGTCACCTTTTAATTAATTAATTCTCTCATAGCCCATAATTGATTTTAATTTGTAATCTAGGCTACTGAGATACTCTCCTTTCCCAATGTCTAGAGAAAGGGACATTACACTTGGGCTCGACTTCTTGAAGAGCCTTGATCCCCAAACCCCTGGCAAGAATGCATCCTTTACCATGGTGTGGCGTCCAAGAACATGAAAGAAACATAGCTATTAAGCACTCAGGGGTGGTGATGACCTATAAACCAAGAATGGAAAAACTAGAATAGGGTTGTGTGGAGAATGGGAAACCATGCCTAAGCTAATTAGGGTGCATGGTAATAAAACAATAGCCGAGGGAGAGATTCAGGGGGGAGCTTTGGGTGTGAGAGTAAGCTAGAACCAACCATAACACACTAGGAATTCACAACGCCACCAAGACGCTCACTTTACTTGCAACCCTCTAGGCTATGTTTTGCTGTGATTGCAACTTTCACCACCACTAGGCGACTCGCGTTCTCGAAGTAACCTCCCTACAACAACTCTAGTGACACAAGTTCTAGACTTTCTTGAAGGATGGATGCTGTAAGGGTCCATGCTAGGGGGCCTTGGGCCTTCACTCACTAAATTACCAGAAAATCCAACACGAGAATGGAAATATCCCACCTGCAACTAGGAATGAACACAGATGTAGCAGAAAAGGTCAAAGTGATAGTGGGCAAGGTGAGAAAGTGCAGAGGATGCAAAGTATGCCATCTTAATGTGTTCGGAAATTAAGGCTTATGACATGTGCAAGTGTATGGGGAAATGGTCACGCCACCCCCTCTTTAACGCTGATGGTGAGCTTCCGCCTCTTTTCGCCAACTCACTTTTCCATGCCCCATCAAAAAAACATATATCTACCATTTTTAATATAATTTTAATTATTTATTTCATATATATATATATATATATATTTTCAAGTTAAGATCAATTTATATATTTAATAAAAAATTAAATTTTGTAGTTATTTTTCACAAATCACATAAGCATTGTTTAATAGTCGAAAATAAACCTCATTAGAAATTCATCTTCAACCATCAAACAATACCGATGTGATTTGTCTCAAAAATAACTAAAAAATTAAATATAAATCACAAAAATCTAAAATCAAATAAAATAATAATTTAATCAAAATTATATAATATTTAATCAAAATCTAAACAACTTCATAATAATTTCTGTGTTCAACCCATTTCCATTTTCCAAACCATTTCCATTTTCCATTAAATTTGAACTCACCAAAATAAATCCCACACAACCCAACTCATTTACACATTAATATAAAATATGATATACTCCATCATTCATGGCCATATAAACGCATAACTAATACACCAAAATATGAAGTAATCATTAATTTATCAATTCAACTATAATATTTCATTTGCATAGTAAAATGAAATTTAACATAAAACACATTAAAACATCAACAATTTAATAAAATTCATTTTTCATCGTAAAATGAAAGAATAGTTTTAACGTAAAACACGTGAACTAATTTAATAATAAATTAATTTAATAAAATTCATTTTCGTCGTAAAATGATAAAACAGGGAAAAACAACCCAACTAAAAAACAAGTTGTTCTTTAAGGTGGAACGAATAAAGCGTTTGGTGTGAAACATATTTTGTCTGCCATTGTGGGCATTATTTCCGTCGGACTGAGCTTTGAACGCTCCTTCGCTCAGGCCCTTACGTGCGCGTCAAGAAAACTGTAAATTTGGGCATCTGATCCCTGTCCTAGTTCGAACAATTATCACCTACACGTTGCGCGATCGAGCTCACCAAACGCCACAACATATATGCCTGAACAACATTTACATAAATTCTACTGGTATATTTCTGGCAGGTTTGTTATTTCCCGGGAAACACGGTTCGAGTCCGAATCTTACAGTCGTGAAACCCTAGAGATCTTGGAAACAAGGACAACACATTGTCTAACAACAATCAGAAGATCCGATTTAAACCCCAGAAACAAGGCGGTTTCATGTTTTGTCAGTGAATTCTCAGGAAGCAACGAAGGGCAAGGGTTTGAGCTTGGTCGGGTGATTTTACTCCACAGAAAATTCTTGTTGGTGGAACCTGAGAACATTTAAATACAGTTTTTTTGTAAGAGAAAACGAAATCTGAAGCTTGTAATCTACAATCTTTTCTACTTAATTTTTTTGCATAGTAGGAAATGGCAGCAACTGCTGCCAGAAGATTTGTACAGCGGAAAGTCTATTCACGCCTTGGTTCCTTCAACGCCGATCTCCTCCCAACCGGCATCAAATTTAGGGTTAATCTTGCTGATAAAAGCCGTGGCGCAGATTTTCTTACGGGGTTTTCACCTTCAGTAGGTTTAAATGATGGAGCACGGAGATTCGACACACGGGAGATCTCCCAGCTTGTCAAGGCAAATGGAAAGCGAGCTTCTCTTGTCGATACTCTGGCCTTGGTAGAGTGCTTTAGCTTTTTATTTCGATGTTATTAGGATACTAATTCAATGCCTTTAATATACTTCTTATTTGGATATTATTTTACTGTATTTAATATATTTTATTAGATACTAATTAAATTTCCGTAATTGACTTATTGGATATGCTATTAGAAACAGCTTGAATGAATTCTTTTCTCTTCAGAACTGTAGAATACTGACCATTCTTTGATATCGGAAGCAGAACTTCAAATAATTTGACGTGTTTTTTGTAATTTTGTAATAGGGAAATGCAGTTCTATTATTTATGAAAGTTTCACCATTTTTTTTTGTAAATTAAATACTTGCCATGAACCTCCCCTCTAAGCTGGCAAAATTTTTAAACGTTTTTCACAAAAATGTTTGGTTATAATAGGTTCAATTTGCCGATGCAACAGATTGTACCTAAAAAGGGGATGGATCGTATAGCCTCCCTTTAGTCAGCAGATGTTTTCAATTTTTCTGAGAAAGAATGGCAAAATGACATTTTTCATGCGAAACTTTTATTTAAATCTTCAGAACAACTCGAGCAGGCTGTGTATTGTTTTTTGTATAATTAAAATATTGAGGGCATATCCTTTTTTCAATTCTATTTGCATTGTTCTATGACTTAAATTTCGGCTAATTAACTGAATTCATGGATCAGGTTAGGCGATTGGAGGCACAGGGTCTGCCATCAAAGCAGGCAGAAGTGATAACGGCTGCTATCACTGAAGTTCTGAATGACAGTCTTGAACATGTTGCAGAATCCTTCGTGTCAAAAGCAGAAATGCAAAGAGTATGTTTAATCTCATTCATCAATTTTGTGTAACTTTTACGAACATAAATTATAGGTTATATGAACAAAGATTGAGCTTCTGGAGATAAACATGCACCACAAATGATTTGATATGATCTAAAGCATTTCTCTCTTGGTACTTTTTATGCCGGTGCCTTTTTCCCGCTATGATTGGTCCACCTTTGAGATAACTTGGGTTTCTACTTTGTTAATCGAGCTGACATGTCTGATTCTCTCTTGTAGTAACGTTTTCCCTTGCCTAGGTGATCCATAGTCTGGATAATTTGCCTGATCTGGTAAACTCTGGCTTATATATTGGTTGGAACTTGCGAATTCTTTTCTGATGAGTGATCTGGCTTTTGTGTACCCAAGGTTTTCATAGAGCTTTTGTTGTTATATTATGTTGGTTTGCGGTATGGGATGCATTTTTATTAAAGTGCTGTATGCAATGAAACAGTCTACTGCCTACAAGTTTGTGACAGGCTGATCTGTTGGGCAGGCACTATGGGACCGGTCATGCAATACCATTATTTATGTATAATGATATGTGCTTTTTTGACAGAGTGAAATGGCACAAGAAGCTGCACTTTCAAAGTTCAAAGCAGAAGTACAAAGTTCTCAGGTAGGTCAACATTCTAAAAGTATTTCTCTTATTTTGTTTCTTTTATATGTACTTAGGTTTTAGAAAAGAACGTTCTGTGTCATTTGACTATTTAGTTTAGAAACAGATTTTGAAAAGCAGGGTGTGTTTTTAATTGTGCATTTACATTGATATTCCTTGCAATCTACATGTCAGGACTTAAAAATTAGGATACTAGTTGATTTTGAAAATATGTCTTGTTGTTATGCATGGTCAAAGAGGCGATCTGTATGATGTAGTCAATGGATGTCTCAAATTCGTAATATGGGCACTGAATTTTCCCTGTTGGTTATGTTCTTTTGGGTTTTTGGCATTAGATTGTTTTCCTCCACACACAACAAAACTATTTGTTTACAAGAGAATGGTAAAATAATAGCTCACTGAAATTGGTCAGGTCTTATGAAGAGGACATACCCTCAGTTATTGGTAGAAAATACTAGTTTCATTGTTTGCATATATATTCTTGGGTTTGTTTACAGAAGAATAAGGAATTTTATATTTAATTGGGAATCATATAAGCATAATTAAGAGAATCCACAGCAAGATAGAATATTCCTCATCATTCCTTTCTTTATTCTTTTGTTGGTTTGATAGTGAAACTATTATGGCTCTTTTGCTTGCTCATATTTTGTTGTGATACTGAATATGTCTGTGCACGGTACTGGGATGGGCATGGCCGGATATGTGGCTGGTTTGTATCTGGATCTAGATAAAGTGTAGTATCCAGATCTGGATATGACCAGGACATTCTCAAGATATCTGCTGGATATGTCTGACATGTATCTGATGTCATATCCCCCAGAAAACAAAAGAAATCATTAAAAAAATTACAAGAGTTTGCCTTGTTTGTGGTAACCTCATTTTTGATCAAAATGTGTGCGACTCCGTGTCAAAGGCAATCTTGGAAGGGTCAACCAATATCATTGTGGCCAGTTCACATCTTGGTTGATTTTTCCATGATTGTTTAATTGTATGTATTTGGTGCTGCTATATTTAATGCATGATTTCCTTCTTACTTTTTGGAAGAATCTTCTTGATTTCCCTGGCATGTTTGTGCTCGGTTTCTACAACTTGTTTCCTTCCACTTGGGCGAGTGACACTTGGATTTGTTTATTCATTTATTTATTTTAAAATTCAACCATGTGACTTATTTGTTTTCCTTTGAGGTTGCTTTTTAAATAAATGTTGATGATCCTTCAAGAATTTATTTATCCATTTTGGCATTGCTTTTCCCCAAATTTCTTGACTTTTCAGCTTTAGTTAGCTCTTATTGCTTGCTGTTTCTTCTTTGATAATCCTTAAACGTGTCTATAACAAACTAAATGCTTTTGTATCTTGGCATACGAAATTGTAACAACTTGAAACCAATACCTTTTATAGGATATTTCATTCAAATATTTGGCCAATTACTCTTACGTTTGCCTTTATTATAGAAATTAAGATGTAATCCAGGGTCAAAACTCTTTATTCATTTTTACAATAATGCATAATCATATGCCATTCCGTTATATTAGTTTTGTTGTATCTTGGCATATGGAATCATAAACTTGAACCCTGTTACCCACCAAAAGTGGGTGACCCCATAGGAGAAATTTTCTCCTAGTCTTGTCTTCAGCCAACAGCCAACAACCCCTGACAACCACCAGTGTAGCTGATGTATTGTGCCATTTGATCTCTGCTCCTTGATCCAGTCACATGCCCCCTTTATCATCTGTCAAGAGCATATGTTTGAAGGTGGGCAATCTAATCGTAAAGGTATAGTTTTCATTGTGCAATCGGGTGTTTATGCTTATTTTTCCTTGGGCAAATTGGGCATGGATTATTGGGTGACTTGGAAAGAGGAAGGGTTTTGACTGTAGTTTTGTTTCCTCACCTTAAATGGGGGGTTAATCCTCAATCCTAGTCCCGTGGGATCTCCCCTATTGGCCTATGGCTTCAGGAAGGGCACTACTTGGGAAACCTTGATTTTGGTAGCGCAGTCTTGTTTTCCCATTTCACATTTTTCACCCCCCTTCGCACATTACAAGTCCTATTTCATAATCTTCCCTCTCAGGGTCCACATGACCACTGGGTCCATAAGGCATTGGTACACCCTCTTCCTTGTCCACATGTCTGGGTTGGGCCTGGAACTATTGTCCCGGAGGTGGATGCAGCTAAAAGAATGTTAAAAGCATATCATGGCCACAAGCAAGAAACAAAAGAAAAGAATATCATAAAATGCAAAAGATGGCCGAGACATTTAATATAGCATGTGGGCAAAAGCCAAGCATGAGCTTTACCCCTTCATCATGGCCATCACCCTAGTTCTTAGGGCCCTTGAGTGCCCCACACATCATTAAGGAACCCATGCACGTCCCAACCCCTGGTGGGCGATGAACTGCCCCACCTTAAGGGGGTAATAGTTGCTGCATATCTCTCACAGCATGCTCTTATTTCCTAGAGCCCCGAGTAGTAATATAAAGAAAAATCATAAAAAGGCAAAAGGCAAATAATGAAGGGTGGAAAAACAAAGGCCGGGGTAACTCATGTATCCACGATTGCTCCCTCTTACATCTATACACCCAAATATGTGGACATCCCTCATCATTACCATCCTTGAACCCATGGCATTTAGCTTGAGACCCCTGTGTCCCTATCCATCTCATCATTATTCACATGACCCTTATGAAGCAAAGGATGTACCCTTGGACCTGTCTTTCCCCTTAGGGGTTGGGAACACTAATAAGGTTGTTTATTAGCCACTCCTACCTAGGGAGGTAACACTTTTACAAGCTTAAAGCCCCAAATTTGGAAGGGAAGCCCACTATGAAGTCTCAATGTGCCCTTGATTAACAAGCTTGATTCACTTATATGCGCTAATAAATTATTGTACATGATAGTGAGGAAACACATTAGATCTTATATGTAACTAGCAGGTGGTTCCATCATGGGTTGGGCAACTTAATTGGGGTCCAAACACAGGATCATATTGACACCCCCGGGTGAAGCGTTGAGAGCCATGGGAGTCCCATCATGTGTAGAGCATCATTTCATGCCATGGCCACTTTCAGCACCATCAACAATTTGCTCATTGCCTCACATTATTCACGAGATGATGCACTTGGACCAATGTGCCTCGGTTGGCCAAACATTATATGGTAGCTGATCCAAGGCCGAAAGGAGGTTTGTCTCATCGTTAAGAAGACATGGGAGGGCAAGCACCATCGTCAAAGCTCTCAGTTTTGGAGCATTACAGGCTATTCTATCATTTGGAGACCCATGAGACCAATTTCTGTGCCCCAAACACAAATTAGGGCCCCACATGATGACTTGCATGGAGATTAAGGGGCCATCCCCTAGTTCGAGATCTATGGAGCCCTCTCTCACATTTTGGCACAAAGAGGACTCAACATGGCCTCCCAATGACCCTTACATCAACATGATGTCATCATTTCAACTAGCATATGGTTGGCTAATTCGTATTTTGTAAAAGATATTTGGTGGGCTTGTGACCAAGGCATATATCTTGCTTAGTTTTATAATGTTAGGGGACTCTTGGGGTAATAATTAAACCTAGTAAATTGGAGGAATGGCATGGGAGTGGGTTAAACCGGTCTTACTGATATCTAGTGTTTCAACAGGTATTAAAGGCAATGGATAATCTTGCTAAAACGCTACTTCTTTGAGCATTTCTCAAGTATCGCAATGTGAAGAACTTGATCTCCACAAGTTATCTTCGCAGTAGATCTACAAAAAAGACAATGTGACATCCTTAATAGTTTTGCAAAAATGTCCATTATATTTTCCTCAGTGGTAATGCCTTTGTTTCCAAAATCTTAGAAAGGTTTTGTGGCATTTCATGATTGTCAACAAGCCCAAGCAACAATTGAGAAATCAACCTCAATTGATAGATATCATACAAAATATATGTGATGAAATCATTGGTGGTAGGGTCTTCCTTAGTAGCAGCATCTCCCCATCGCGCTTAAGCACTGTAAATCACCAAGAGTGCAACGAACCTTTTTTTTTTATAGAGTTGGAAACAATTCAAGTTTTTTAACTTTCCTTAGGTCTAAACATATGGATCTTGTTACTAAATATGATGCATGAGGAATAGTGTCATGTTTGAAGACCCTATTCATTAGGTTGCATTTTGTAGGGTTTTTGGTTCCAATTTTAGATGTCTATTTTGCTCATTGAGAATCATTGTTTGAGGCACCATCTCATAAATTGGAGGCATGTAACATCATTAGAGCATGGATTGGAGTGAGCACCTTGCATTTTAGTCCACATTTGACTTTACATTGCCACATCACATAGATTGAGGGGCTTGTTTGGTAGGTCTTTTGAAGAGATGAGCCTCCTTTAACCACTTCCATGCTTTCTTAAGGAGTGCTTTAAAGCAGTGCGAAAACACACATATGGATTTCAAAGAATGAATTAATTTACAATGAGCAATGAAGCTCAATAAATAGTACAACTGTATTTACAGAAACAACAAGTTTCTACTAAGAAAATAGAAACAAGAGTTTCTACTAAGAAAATAGAAACAACAAGTTTTTAATAAGAAACTGCTAAATAAGATCATAGATGAGCATTAAACACTAAAATAACATTATTCTAATACCCTCCCTTAATGCTCAATCTATTTACAACACCTATAGATCCTCTGAATTTTACAAACTTATCAGGACCAAGGGGCTTGGTGAAGATGTCTGCTGGCTGCTCCGTGGTGGGAACATACAGCCACTGAAAGGATCCGTCTTCAACAAGCTGTTGAATGTAGTGACAATGGGTTTCCACATACTTTGTTCATTCATGGAAGAGTGGATTCTCGGCGAGTTTGAGCACTCCCTGATTATCACAGAACAAGGGAGTAGGACCTGCCTGGGAAACATGCATATCTGCAAGCATATGTCGAAGCCAAACTGCCTCACAAGATGCCTTAACTGCTCCCTGATATTCTGCTTTTGTCAAGGAGAGAGCCATTGCCTGCTGCTTCTTACTAGTCCATGTGACAGCACCGGATCCCAGACTAAACACATACCTAGTTGTAGATTTATGGTCAATGACAAACCCTATCCTAGGAAAGGTTTCTTTATGTTTGCATCTTGAAGAAGATCAAATGCAGGTAATGTGAACTTGAACAAGAAATCAATCCTTTTCCACCAATCTTCATCAATCAACACCCTCCTCACCATACTTCCCTTTTCTGAATGTGCCTGTAATTTTAGCTTCAACAAGGCGACGCAACATGATGATGTTTGAGGCATACCTTGTCTCAACAACTTTGAGCAACTCCAATTTGGAGTATTCTCAATATATTGCTTGAGATTCGCAGTGGTTGGTGATGAATTTCATAAACTCCCTAGCCTGCCCTGTGACCTCCTTAATCCATTATGTTCTTGTCTCAATCTCTTCTAAAATCAGATTCAAATTGTAAACAATGCAAGGAGCCCAAAATGTTGGATTGTATCTTCTCTCAACAATTAAGCTTGCAACTTTGCAAATAGGAGCATTATCTTGTGGTAACTTGCACCACATTTTCTGGCTGTACTTGTTCAGTAGTAGGGATTAAAATTTCAACAATGAACTTATACCCTTTACCTCACCTGAACAATCTTCTGATTTGATGAACATGGCTCCTTTTGGTGATGATGTAATAACATTAATCAAAGGCTTATCCCGTGTATCAGATTAGCCATCTGAGATAATGGAAAGTTCTGTGCTAGCCCATGAGTTACAAATTGGTTTCAAAACATCATCAAGAAGTTGCCTCTCTTTCTTTAGCAAAAATGTTATGAGTTTTTCATAGTTTGGCCCCTTGTAAGTTTGTAACTCTGAGGGGCTGTGTTAATCGCTCTCAGCAAATCCTATCAATATGGGGATAAAACCACATTAAAAGGGATGCTACAAGCAAAGATAGCCCTTGCCACTCTAGAGTCAACTTCTCTCCCTTGATTATCAAGCATTTTCAATAATATACCATCTTTAGCTGGATTTGATGGTTTGGATAACGCTTCTTTACTGCTAGTGCTCTCCTCTTTCTTACTTCATAAACAATCCTTGGCTCAATGTTACCACTCATGTGAGGATTGCTAGTATCGCCCAAGTCGATTTTGCTTCTTTGGGCCTTAAACTTTTGAGCATCATCTTACTCTCTTGAATTTAGCCTTCACCTCTGAATTTCTGGTATGTGCACACACATCAATACCATTTATTCTTCGTGCAAAATGTGAGGCATCACTCTTGTGTAAGAGCCCTTGAAGGTCCTACCAATTTTGCATAAATTGCACTTCCATTCCCATGTACCACCGGAACCCATTTGCTTGACTTTGGTAACATACCTCCACAGCGGATGGTATTTTTGCTACAACACAACTTGGGAAGCCATGAATGTAGCAAAATAGAAAACGAAATACTCACCGAAACAGCTGTTGCCCACGCCCTTCTTCTTGCTGCCCACTCCAAAGCACAACTAAAATGCTTGCTGCTGCTATAGGAAGTGCCTCTTGCAGAAGAATGTGTGAGAAATGAGTGAATGAAGTGTTTTTTTTATAGAAAAGAAGAGGCTGTAGGGTTTGTAGAGAATTCTAATTTGTTAATTTTCTAGAAAATTGTATTTCTAATTTTTAATTAAAATCTGTTAACTAACTGTTTAACTACAACAAAAAAGTGTTAAGTTAGTTTTTTAAGGCCATATAAAGGACTTACACCCTTCTTGGCTCCTTGAGATGGCTGGAAATGAAAAAAAAGACGCAAATCTGGCCGAAACATGGTCTGTAGTGGCCAAAACAGCCCCGAAATGCTGCTGGCCATACCGGATGGCATTTCAAAATCATGAAACGCTGTTTGATACGGCCAGCGGCATTTTGGTGCAGTTTTGATGTTGTGGCCCATTTCAGGTACTGGGACAACCCCTTTCCCTGTGTTTCCTGTAACATATCTTTATAGGCACAAAATCAGATGAGAAGCATGTCCAGCTCTACCAGCTAGT
Source organism: Pinus tabuliformis (assembly GCA_031772625.1). Taxonomy (NCBI): domain Eukaryota; kingdom Viridiplantae; phylum Streptophyta; class Pinopsida; order Pinales; family Pinaceae; genus Pinus; species Pinus tabuliformis. Next base: position 272,034,000 of record CM062810.1, read on the forward strand.
GCAGGAAAACCAAACTGACATCACCACATGCATCCTCTACTCTACTACTTAGCACCAATTTCATTTCATAATGATCGTGGGGTCACAGCAGGGGAATAGGAATGTATCTAAGTCTGATGTATTGGAACAGCTAAGTGCTACATGACAAACTGATTTAGTGTTCATTCACATCATTAAGAAGAAAATTATAATGCAGTTAATTTTCTCCTTTCAGTTAATAGAGGGCAGGTGATTGAGTGGTACAGATTTTGTACTTGCTGTTTGTATCTTCAGAGTGATGTGTTTGCAGATCTGGTGTTCTGATTTCCACTGGCTTGAGAGGTGCTAATCAGTTTGACAATTGCTAGTCTTACTGTTTAGATTTTCTGAGTGCAGCTCTGCATGCTGTTCTGAAAATTTACTTGTCTTCAAAATGCCATGGTATAGTAGTTGATTTAATTCTTCTTGCTTATGACCTAAGTTTCATGAAACTTGGAATTATGTGTGATTCCCAAGTAACATTACGTCATGCAATGTCCAAAATTATTTATGCCATAATATAAATGCTTTACAAAAAGTTTACTCAGCTCTTAAAAATTGAAGAGAATACATTTACGTGTATAATCATTAGGAGTTTCCTACAACCTAGGGTTACTCAGAAAGTTTTAGTCTAAGCCACCCACCTTGTTAGAACTCCACTACTATTAAGGGTTGATTTCTTCCAGAATATGCAGCTACTTGTCCTTGTATGCAGACTACGGTGACAGTAGGTCATGGTGACAACTATCTAGGTTGTAGTACCTGTAATTTTAAAAAATGAAAGAAAGGTGCAAAGATGCAAGACAAAACATAACTTTTAGGGTTTCTTTTTATGATTCTTTCTTTTTATCAGCAATGTGCTTTTTAAGTTTGTAGGGTCTGTGTGCATCCCACATTAGAAGACTGGAAACACCCCCTCTAGGTTGAAAATAGTTAGCCTCTAGGAGGTGGCCAGGAAACAGCTTAGAAATGTTTCCATGAGATTTTTGCAAGTTAGCTTATGATCTATAAGAGCATTTATGGCTTGGATTCTTTTGGTCATCTCTACAATGGTCCTATTTTTTCTCTATATAAGTTTGCTTTCTTTGGAGTATACGAGGAAGTAAGTTTCCTGTGAATAATATTTATATTCTCCCCACTGTCTGTCCGGAAAACACAATCTTCTTCCCACTTTGCCTCTCAATCATGGCTATGAACTCCTTGAATGTTTCAAGAGCATCTGACATATTCTTCAGAACCTACAGTTATGGTTTTTGAGAAGTCCTTGATAAATCTCATACAATACTTTGAATTTGGCATGATGGATTTCTTGTGGAACAACTGCAGGAGGTCACAATGCGCCTTTTCCATTTGTTGTTTGGTTCTCCATGCACCTTATTTGTCAAATTTATCCCTATGTTGCTTGTTGAATTGGAGGCAAGAAATGGACCATATTAACTTGCTTTAATGGTGCAAGAGTTTGGTAGCTGAGCTGACATTTGAATTTTTAAAGGCACTAATGCAGTGAGTCTGTACCGTATAGAGACCACCAACTTCAACACCTTCTGCAATGACTCTGGAGTAGTTTCTGTTATTTACGAGATACTTTTCTTCATCAGATTTAATCCTTAAATGTTACTTTGCAATTTGATTCACAGTAGGTTCTTCTCTAGGCCTGTCTGCACTAGAGAGCAAGGTGTATTCTACAACCCAGGTGGAAGTGATGTGTCATGTCTGTAGGAAATGCTAATAAATTTAAAAAAAGTTGAGGTTTGACGTCTAATTGAAAAATGAAAATAAAAAATACATCCATTTGTTAACGCCCATCATGCAAAGAAACAAAAACCCTAGCGTGGATTCATGGCAGCCCTGGATCTTTTAAGCAGCAGGCACTTTAGACTTCTTTTTACCACTCTCAGTGCTTAATAGATATTGGTTGAGATGGAATATACATATGACACATTGTGTATATCCTTGACACCTCTATTAGGCATTTTCATTGGGATTGTTCCATGGCTTTTGACAATTTGTACCCTGTCATTTCCTAAAGCAACTGCCTGTCTTTGACTTTCACTGTTATGCAATGATGAAACCAGTCCTCCTGTGTGTGTTATGTGCCTTTTAGCTCTGATGTTCATATACGATGCATCTTTAGATGTATTTGGTGCCCCCTTCATATATTTTGAGAAATCTGTTAAAATTGGCAACTAGGGCCAAACTCTACATGGGTCATCTTATTTATGACAGCTGATGTTTTATTAAATTCTTCTCTTGGAGAGGTGTAGGATTGATCTAAAGATCATCCGATTCTGACATGTACAAATGAAGATATGAATTTATTTATACTATGGACAAATTGTCAAGGTCTGCCAGCAAGCAAAACAGGGACACAAGCCCCCAATTCATCTTCAACGTTGCATATAAATAGAAGGTGACTTGGCCTCATTTGGACATCACTCATCTTCACACATCTCTCTCTCCTCATCTGATTGGGTACGGATTTCTGGGCAGCTTCTCTCTCCACATGTGTAAAGGAAAGGACAACAATTTTCTGTTTTGGACGTTGACCAATGTTGACTGAATTTCAGGAAGGGTTTGACCAGCGTTGACCAGCCAACATTGACTTGTTTGACTGCGTTTTTGTTGGGGAAAATTCTGTTTGGGCAGGCTGCATTTCTGGGCACAGGAATCGAGGCAATCCGTACTGTTGACCAGCATGGACTTTTCTGGTTAGGGCTCTTTCGTTGCTGTTATAAATGATCAGAATTTGTAAATTGTACTATCTCCCTCCGCTGACTATTGAAGACTAAAAGAAGATTTGATCAATGGTTTCCCCACATTGGGTTCTGTCCGTGGCTGGTGCCACATCATGTGTCTCCTTGTCTTGGCTTGTCTTCTAGTGTTTATGTTTATGTTCTATCAACATTTCACTTACATGTTTATGTGATTGCTAAACTGAAATTGATATTGGGCTCACAAAGAAATTGAAGTAAAATTGCTCTAAAGCATAGAACATACCATTGTTGCCTAAAATCAACATGGTATCAGCGCTGGGGCAAAGTCAAATTCCAAGTAAGAGTGAAAGAGCAATCACCAAAGACAGTTGGACAAGGACAAAAGACTCAATGGGCTCCTCATCCTACTTCCTCGCTGAAGACAAGCTCCATGATAAATCTGACTATCATGGATGGAAGATATCTCTTGATTTGACCTTGGAAGAGAAGGAAGTGATGGATTATGTGCAGGGTAAAATCCCTAAACCTCCTTCAAATGCACCAGCTGCTGCAAAGACCAAGTACAATAAGGATGAAGACAAAGCAAAGAAGATTTTAAGTATGGGGGATTTACGCAGTGCATTATATTAGATATCATTTTTGGGATTCAACTGCGTTAAGTAAGTCATTCAAACGTATGACCATTTCCATGAGAGGTAGTCGTAACTGACTAATTTCTCATGATTTTTGAATAGTTCACTTAGCACTCATTGCATTGGGTGATGCTCACAGGGGTGAAGAAGTGGGATTGAAACTAGTGAAATGTGGAGAACGAATCACATAGCATCAATCATCACTTCCGGGGCTTGCACCCGGTAACCAGGACTTCCCAGGAGGTCACCCATCCCAGAACTCCTCTGGCTCAAGCGCGCTTAACTGTGGAGTTTTTCCCACAATCAAGCCCACTTAGCTTGCTACCCCATTTGCAAAACCTTAGCAAGTATTGTGCCTCATGAACCATTCAAGAGAGATCCCTTGACTCTTTTTTGAATTTAAGTATGGGGGATTTACGCAGTGCATTATATTAGATATCATTTTTGGGATTCAACTGCGTTAAGTAAGTCATTCAAACGTATGACCATTTCCATGAGAGGTAGTCGTAACTGACTAATTTCTCATGATTTTTGAATAGTTCACTTAGCACTCATTGCATCGGGTGATGCTCACAGGGGTGAAGAAGTGGGATTGAAACTAGTGAAATGTGGAGAACGAATCACATAGCATCAATCATCACTTCCGGGGCTTGCACCCGGGAACCAGGACTTCCCAGGAGGTCACCCATCCCAGAACTCCTCTGGCTCAAGCGCGCTTAACTGTGGAGTTTTTCCCACAATCAAGCCCACTTAGCTTGCTACCCCATTTGCAAAACATTAGCAAGTATTGTGCCTCATGAACCATTCAAGAGAGATCCCTATTAGGGATTCCATTGACAAGCATCTGGTGGCCTATATCTCCGAATTGAAGACCTCCAAGGAGATATAAGACAGGTTGGTTAGCATGTTCAAGGTTAGTAATGCTAATCAAATTCTCTTTCTCAAGAATAAGTTGAAGGATATTAAGAAGGGAAAGGGCGAGGACATTCAATCCTATTTCTTGAGAATTACTGAGATCAAGAATGATCTACTCTCGATTGGAGAAGTCATTCCTGACAGGGAACTTACTCTCACCACCCTTGGAGGATTCCCACCTGAGTGGTATGTATTTAGAACCACTATACTCAACAATGATCAAATTCCAGGGTTTGAAGAATTGATGTCGAGATGCATTTAAGAAGAAACAAGAATGATAGAGCAAGAAATGCCTTCTAATAGAAGCAACCCCACTACATTCTCCACTCATGCCAAAAGGAGGAATAATGCAGGGTCTAAAGGTCATTTCCATGGAAAGCCTGGATCTAAGGGAGGAAGGAAGGGTAGGTGCTTTGTTTGCAATAAGTTTGGCCACTATGCAAGGGAGTGTCCTAATAAAAGGGATACACCTCGAGATGATGACTATCATAACAACTCTAGGGGCAACTTCAACAACAACGATCAAAGGAATGGCAAGTCCAATGGCAAAGGAAAAAGGAATGCGGGACATCAAGGAAATGGTCGACCCTCCAAGAAATCAAGGAACTCCAGGTATGATGAATCCAATGTTGTTAACAATAAGCAAAAAGAGTACTATCTTATATCGGCCCTCTCCACTGCCTCTCCTCCGGACACTTTGGGAAATTGGCTGATTGATAGTGGTGCCTCAAGGCACTTCACCAGATACAAGGAAGCCCTCTCTAATCTGATAGAAAAGGAGACAAACTTGGAGATCATCCTTGGAGACGATGCCACCTATCCCATGAAGGGAGTAGGGAATGTTACCCTTCAATTGAATCAAGGTAACACTATTCATTTGCAAGAAGTACTATATGTACCCGATCTCAAGAAGAACCTAGTGTCCATTTCAATAATGGAAGATAAGGGATTCAAGGTGGCTTTTATCGATGGAAAGGTACATGTTTGGAAAAGAAATTTCAAGGATGCTTTTACTCTTGGGTTCAAGGCTGATAGTTTGTATCAAGTTGGAGAAAGTCCATTGGGAGCCATGTCTTGCGACAAATCTCTACAATTTGAACTGTGGCATCGGAGGTTCGCACATCTTCATTATAAGGCCCTACCCGATGTGAGGCAGATGGTGATAGGTATGCTCGAGTTCAAAGTAGAGCATGAAGGTGTATGTTTGGGATGTGCCGTAGGAAAACTTACAAGGGGGCCATTCCCCTCAAGTAATAGCAAGACCACAGACATATTGCAATTGATCCACCCCGACATATCTAGTATGATGCCCGTAAACTCCTTGGGAGGATACTTATATTATCTCACCTTTGTGGATAATTGTTCTCGCAAGACCTGGATCTACTTCTTGAAGAAGAAGGATGAAGTGTTCAACTGGTTTCGACATTCCAAAGCCTTGATCGAAAACCAATCCGGGAAGAAAATCAAGATATTGAGGACTGATAATGGGACCGAGTATGAATCCAATGAATTCAAAGATTATTGCAGAGAAGTTGGCATTAAGAGGGAGACTAAACGCCATACACTCCCGAGTAGAATGGTGTCGCTGAAAGGAAGAATCGCTCTATTGTAGACGCTGTCTATGCCATGATTCATGATCAAGGCCTTCTGAAGTTTCTATGGGGTGAAGCTGCAAATACCACTGTGTATGTTCAAAACTGATGCCCTCATCAAGCATTGGACTCCAAGGCTCTCGAAGAAATGTTCATTGGTAAGAAACCCGATGTTTCTCATTTTAGAATGTTTGGAAGCCCTGTATATTTTCATGTGCCAGAAGATAAAAGAAGCAAATTGGGTGCATCTGGGAAGAAAGGAATCTTTGTGGGCTATAGTGAAAATTCTAAGGGATATAGAATTTATGTGGTTGATCAAAAGGAAGTTGAGATAAGTCATGATGTCACCTTTGACGAAGATATGGCCCTCAGGAAGATCAACAACCTTCCTATCCTAAGGAAGGACAAAGAAGCTGACACAGGAAATCAGGGTAAAAAAGAGGATGAAACGATGCCTGATGTTGATGAACCTATGGATCCTATAGATCCACTACCTCATGAGCCTTCCTCCTCCAAGAGGAGACCCTCATGGCTTAGGGAGACTCTCGAAGATGCTGAGAGGCACATTGCACGAAGGAAGACTTTCTGTGAAAGCAAGAAGCCGAACAGGTACCAAGGATATTTGATCGCCATGAGTACTATCACTCAAAATGAGCCTTCATCAGTCGAAGAAGCCGTGAAGCAACAAGTATGGAAGGATGCTATGAATGAAGAATATGAGTCAATTACGAAGAATGATGTTTGGGATGTGTGGTCCCTAGACCCCAAGACAAGCGGTTGTCACTTCTAAGTGGCTCTACAAAATCAAGCATGGAGCTGATGGAAGTTCAGAAAAGTTCAAGGCTCTCTTTGTTGCTCGAGGCTTGTCTCAAAAGGAAGGTGTAGATTACGATGAGATATTTGCACTTGTTGCTCGATACACCACCATTCGCTCGATCATAGCCCTTGCTGCCTCGCAAGGATGGAACCTACATCAGATGGATGTCAAGATCACCTTCTTGCATGGTTCAATCAAAGAGGAAGTCTATGTGGAACAACCCGAGGGGTTTGAAGTTCATGATCGGGAATCTCATGTATGTAGGTTGAAGAAAGCTCTCTATGGATTGAAACAAGCACCCCGGCTTGGTATGAGAGGATTGATAACTATCTGATGAAGTTGGGATTCACTAGAAGTGAAGCGGATCCGAATTTTTACTTTAAGGTTGAAAATGATAAACCTCTCATTCTGGTACTTTATGTGGACGACCTCTTTCTGACAGGTGCAGACGCTCTCATTCACAAATGTAACAGGGAGTTGGCTTCTGAATTTGAGATGAAGGACCTATGACTGATGCACTATTTCCCAGGGTTGGAGGTCTGGCAAAAGTCAGGTGAAATTTTCCTCTCTCAAGGAAAATATGTTGTGAAGATATTGGAAAGATTTGGGATGGTGGACTGTAAGCCCGTGACTACTCTGATGGAACTTAACTTTAAGAAGTTATGTGGTAGTGCTGCTGGACCTGAATTGGGAAATGCTTCTAGGTATCATCAACTCGAAGGAGCACTGATGTTCTTGGTGAACTCTCGTCCGTACATATGTTTTATAGTTAACACATTGAGCCAATACATGGTTGAGCCTCATCATTTACATTGGATTGCTGCCAAGAATCTTCTGAGATATCTTCGGGGCACAATCACTCATGAACTGAGATACACTGTTGAAAATGTGAGACTGCATTGTTATTCTAATTCTAATTGGGCTGGTAGTGTGGTGGATCGAAAGAGCACTTCTGGATGCTATTTTTCTTTGAGTTCTGCTTCGATACCCTGGATGAGCAAGAAGCAGAAATCAGTTGCCTTGAGCACCGTCGAGGCCAAATACATAGCTGCTAGTATGGCCTCCTGTGAAGCTGTCTGGTTGAGGAAGCTCTTCAGTGAGCTGTTTGGACATGTGCTGGATACCACCGTGATCTTTTGCGACAACCAGAGTGGGATCCGATTATCAGAGAATCCCGTGTCTCATGATCGCTCGAAGCATATAGATATCAGGTACCACTTTATCCGGGATATGGTACAATGAGGAGCAATAAGGATCCATAACATTGGCATTGATGAGGAGGTCACTGATATTCTGACAAAGCCCCTGGGGAAGGACAAATTCATGGCCTTCCGAGAATGACTTGGAGTCGTGGAGAGACCCTCTTATGAGGGTCCTGTATGAGATGGACATTGAGCTCTGGGAGCTCCGAGGGGCTTGGGGTACTTCTTGGAGCGGTGACCAACCATAGGGTGAGTGGTTCAACCTTCCCCTAGTAGTTTGTTGGGTACAGGGTGAGTGGTTCATCCTTTCCCCTATGATACCCCTTAACGACATGTGAGGAAGACGAGTGGTTCATCCTTCTCCTGCCAAGACATCCTACCCATGCACTCTGGGACTCATGGGAAGTACCTCTCATCTGGCCAATGAGTAGGGAAATGAGGATAGGGACCATAGTACTACCGATGGACGCATTGTGTACTATCGTACTCCCTATGATAGGATGTTCGATATTGATCTGGGATCAATGGGAATTGACTTCGGGTCAGTAAGAGTGGTATGAGACATTCTCTTTTAATTGGGACTGACTTTGGGTCAGTTGCGAATGGTATGATACATTCTCGATCACTTCTTCTGTTTCATAGTTCAACAGTGCATGGATGGCAGAGATGGTACAGATTGGCAGATGGACTAGCAGGTGGAGTTCTCCCTAGTTGAGAGGGAGTGTTAAAATTGGCAACTAGGGCCAAACTCCACATGGGTCATCTTATTTATGACAACTGATATTTTTATTAGATTCCTCTCTCGGAGAGGTGTAGGATTGATCTAAAGATCATCTGATTCTGACATGTACAAATGAAGATATGAATTTATTTATATTATGGACAAATTGTCAAGGTCGACCAGCAAGCAAAACAGGCACACAAGCCCCCAATTCATCCCCAACGTTGCATATAAATAGAAGGTGACTTGGCCTCATTTGGACATCACTCATCTTCACACAGCTCTCTCTCCTCATCTGATTGGGTACGGATTTCTGGGCAGATTCTCTCTCCACGCATGCGAAAGAAAGGACAACAATTTTCTGTTTTGGACGTTGACCAGTGTTGACTGAATTTCAGGAAGGGTTTGACCAGCGTTGATTTATTTGACTGCATTTTTGTTGGGAAAATTCCATTTGGGCAGACCGCATTTCTAGGCACGGAAATTGAGGCAATCTGTACTGCGTTTTTGTTGGGGAAAATTCTATCTGGGCAGACCGCATTTCTAGGTACAGAAATTTAGGCAATCTGTACCGTTTACCAACATTGAATTTTCTGGTTAGGGCTATTTTGCTGCTGTTATAAATTATCAGAATTTGTAAATTGTACTATCTCTCTCTGCTAAACTATTGAAGATTAAAAGAAGATTTAATCAAGGGTTTCCCCACATTGGGGTTTGTCCCTGGCTGGTGCCACATCTTGTGTCCTCTTGTCTTGGCTTTTCTTCTATTCTTTATGTTTATGTTCTATCAGCATTTTACTTACATGTTTATGTGATTGCTAAACTGAGATTGATATTGGGCTCTTAAAGAAATTGAAGTAAAATTGCTCTAAACCATAGAACATACCATTGTTGCCTAAAATTAACAAAATCCCTATTTACATCATTTATATAAATAGGGCTCTTCTACTGCTGTTATAAATTATCAAAATTTGTAAATTGTACTATCTCTTTGTGCTAAACTATTGAAGACTAAAAGAGGATTTGATCAAGGGTTTCCCCACATTGGGGTTTGTCCCTGGCTGGTGCCACATATTGTGTCCTCTTGTCTTGGCTTGTCATCTATTTATGTTTATGTTCTATAAGCATTTTACTTACATGTTTATGTGATTGCTAAATTGAAATTGATATTGGGCTCATAAAGAAATTGAAGTAAAATTGCTCTAAACCATAGAACATACCATTGTTGCCTAAAATTAACAAAATCCCTATTTACATCATTTATATTTGTTTTTAATGGAGAGGGGAGTACGTTAAAAACCATGCAGGTGAAAACAGAACCAGAGACCCTCTTAAAGGTTAGAGATGCATGTTGATGGACCTTGATTAGTGTTGAGAAATCTAGGGCATCAAAAGTTAGGTGATTTCTCTTTAATTAGTAACTGCTTGTGAGTGTTTTTTTTTACAATTTTAGATTAGCATCTTCTTCACTTAAGTTATTAATGGTCTTCTTTGTCATACAACTACCAATGCATGAACATAAATAGACAAGAGACACAGAATGTAGGCTTTTAGCCAGGGCCAAAACCTTTCACTCTTTGAGAGGAAAACCCGCAAAAATTCTTCTTATAGAGATTCCAATTGACGAATACCAAGACCAAGACCCCTGACCTAGTTTCCACTCTAAGACCAAGACACTAGTTCTCTTGACTATCTTCTGCTCTTTTATTCTTCTTGACGAATACCGAGACCAAGACCCTTGACCTAGTTGCCACTCCAAGACCAAGACACTAGTTCTCTTGACTATCTTCTGCTCTTTTATTCTTCTTGACTCCTCTTCCGCTTTGACTTTCTTAGCACTGAGATCATCTCCTATCTGAGCATACTATGATAGCAACGAACTATAGACACACTTGAGATGGCACCGAAACACATCACTGTAATGTCACCGTAATGTCATCATTGTAGTAGCACCAAAACACTGAGATATATCACTGAACAATAGCTCCTTCATAGAACTGAACTATGGCTTCTACATAGCACCGAATTGTAATATATATACCCTTGTCCGAATTGAGTTCCTTTGCTGTAGCACTGAGACCTTCTCCCAGAAATCTGAACTTCTGTTTCTGTGTTTAGCCCAAAAAGATTCTTGCTGTCACATCGTCACCTATCCGAGTTCCTTCTGTACCTTAACATCCAAACCCTTCTCTTTTCTTGACGCTGTAATTGTGATTTGGATTTTAGAGAGATCCAAGCTTGATCACTGTCTGAAATGCGAGGACCATACACATAAATATAGTAGTTGTCCAATATAAATAAGCCGACCTTTGAATCTGAATATGTGTGTCTCCAATTAGGTGAGCTGACATGAGTTCTTTACTTTGCCTTGAGGCTGACTTGAAGAGGAGTAACTAGTGCTTGTCTTGGAGGGCTATTTGACAATCCTATAGATTTATATACATTTGTAATATGCCCAAGAAGGGTTCTTCATACATGACATTGACTATTTTTGACTTTAATGACAAATCCTAAAGGCTCTCAATGGGAGCCATCTAAAAATAAAATCTCTTGCTCATGAAACCCATGAAGCAAGCATTACAATAATAATTTTATTTTTCTTCTTTTCATCATTTACAAAAATCACAATTACATGTCATTATGAAGACCGAACCTAGTTACACTTTTCAACACTCCCTCTTAACTAGGGAGGTATTCATAATGGTACTTGGTCATTCTCAATCTGAAGAATTTCTCATAAGAAGAATTGGATTGGTAACCTATTTGTATAGCATCATATCGACCAACATTGTCACATAGCAAGGCCTTGACTGACAACTCTATCTCTTCACAAGATCTGAGCTCAATGCTGGTGAGGCCAATGATTTACTGACACCCTCATCATTGTCTCTCCTGGAACATTCCCCACCCGGGTTCTCAGGGTGTGTTCCACCAGGACTATTCTTATCTTGGATTCCCAGTCTTCAAAGAATATCGGTCCTCTACAACTACTCTTATCTTGGATGCCCTATCTCATCCTCAAAGAACATCGGATCCCAGATGTTTACTCAATCCTCCATTCTGTCTTCCCAAGTGAAGACAAAATGATGTGTCTCTCCCTCCCTCTCAATTAGAGAGGACATATCTATTCCAATAAAGGAATGTAGTCATTCCTACGAAAGGAATGTACCTAAGCTCCCTCTTGGCTTAGGATTTTTTGCTTCCAAGTTTCCTCCAAGTAAGAAAACTTATTTCCAGGCTCCCTCTTAATTAGGGACCTACAACAACTCCTCAAGTGGAGATGATGGGACAATTAGCTGCTTGAAGAACTCCTTCCTTTGATGTCATGAATTTCTTCTTTGTCACAGAGTCTTCATCTTTTGGGACTTCTTCATAGGGCATAGACCATCCATCACTTTCATCCACGAGTCAATCATGTCATCATTCCTTTCATCAGAAAGTGATCCATCAGTCTACATATGGCCTTGCTTCATGTCATGCTGCCTTCTTCATATTATCTTCTTCGGAAGGATCTTACATCCTTCTACATGGTCCTCTGGGAAGACATCCACAGTTCTTCCTTTGGCAGTCCTGCATAAGCCCATCCAGATATTTGTTCAAAAATAAGAAATGAACACTTAAATCAAAATTACCTTTGTGATGGTCTTTCATCATGACATCTTCCAGTTTGCATCAGCATCTTGCATACATGTTGACATATCTCCCAAAGATATCCATTGTCAAGGGTCTCCATCTTTTTTAGACTTTCATCCGAGTCTTCATATCTTTTCGGGAGATTTCCTAGTCAAATCTTCTAGTCCTCGGATGTTGACTTGTTAAAATTGGCAACTAGGGCCAAACTCCATGTGGGTCATCTTATTTATGGACACTGATATTTTTCTTGGATCCCTTTCATTAAGAGGTGTAGGATTGATTCCGATAAGTATTCATGGAGTTATGAATTTATTTGTGTTATAAGACAATTCACAAGGTCGGTCAACAACCAAATAAACCCCACACGTGATCAATGTTTTAGTATAAAAGCGGATGACTTGAGAGACATTTTGCACACACTTCTATCTTGATTTCTCTCCACTTGTCTTGGGTTTTAGTGGAAGAGAAATCTAGGAGTGGAAACCCTAGACTTTGGAGGAAAAGAGGCTGCCCTTGCTGCAGCAAAGAAGGCAGGCCAGCGAAGCGATGAAAGGGTTCTATGCGTTGACTTAAAGGAGCTCAAGGAAGAAGCCTAACACTATCCTAAGGCAACCCTAACGCAATCCTAGAAGGCAGCCCTAATGCAGTCGTAGAAGGAAGCCCTAACGCAGTCCTAGAAGGCAACCCTAACGCTAACCTAAACATACTTATGGTGCCCTATACGCAAGACTAATGCGACTGAAAAGGAGGACTGTTTTAAGGCCTAAAACAAGGCACCGAGTTGCTAGAAGGACGCTGAGGATAGGCCGAGTTGAAGAAGAGTTGTTTTGGGCAGCGAAAAGGTGGGCTGTAGGTGACAGCGTGGGACTGTGGTAGGCTACAGTCCTAACCACCTCAAAACAAGGACAACGTGGAGAGTTTGAGGGTTCAAACATGCCTTGAACAACAACGTGCTAGGGGAGGTATCTCATGAGAGTATATCACAGTTTTCTTGAGCGCTGTTCGAGGACTGTAGGGTTGCCTAGTGCCCTAACTAGATCAGTCATGAACAACAAGGTATGGCAAGGCTATTGGGACAACTGCAAGGTATGACAAGGCTATTGGACAACAACAAGGTATGGCAATGGCATAGTGCAATAATGGCACAATTGGGATAGCATGATTGTTAGGGACAGTGGCTACAACAATATAACTAGGCAGCAACAAGCATGCGACAACTGCATAGTAAATGGGACAGCAAAGGAATGCTAAGGCAAACATGGGACAACAATAAGCATGGACAACATGGCAAGCATGGACAACATGGAAAGCATGGATAGCATGGCAAGCATGGTGCTGCAAGCACATGAGACATGTTGTATGACAACATGGTTTAGCATACCACATGGGACAACAGTGTGGCAACATGATGCAGCTATGCAACATGGGACAACTGTGGCAACATGGTGAACCAATGGCACATGGGACAGCAATGGCAGCATCAGCTGCAACAGTATGATGTGTGCAGCATAGTCATGAGGTCCAGCTTAGTGATGATGGGTGCAGCATGGTGCAACACGGTGAGGTGCAACATGATGATGAGGTGCAACACAATGATAGGTGGAGTCACCTTGGAGAATCAGTTGAAGTAGCATGTCTTCAACTAAGTTCAGCTATCTCATGTATCATCTACTTAGAGATGATCTATGCTCTTATTTAGATAAGTCAAAATGTTGACTTTTGTTGTAAATGTACCATCTCTCTCTCTTTGCTGAACTATTGAAGAACATATAAGAATAATTGATCAAGGGTTTCCCCACTTTGGGGTTTGTTCCTGGCTAACGCCACATCTTGTGTCCTCTTGTCTTGGTTTGTGTTCTGCGATTTATGTTTATGTTCTATCTGCAGTTTACTTTAATGCTGATGTGATTGCTAATCTGGAAAATATATTGAGCTAACTGTGAAAATTGAAATAAATTGCTCTAAGCATAGGACATACCTAAAATTAACATGGTATCGGAGCAAGGTGAAGACAAAGCCCAAGCAAGAGTGAAAGAGCAATCACCGAAGACAGTTGGGAAAGGACAAAAGGATCAATGGATTCCTCATCCCTCTTCAAATTCACCAAGGGTGAAGTCGAAGCAGAGAATATTATCAGAATGGCGCAGTGGAAGCTTCTGATGGCCTACCTAAAGATCACTTCAATGGGAAGTCTAGATCTAAGGGTGGAAAGAAAGACAGATGCCTTGTTTGTAATAAGTTCGGCCATTATGCGAAGGAGTGTTCGAATGGTAGGGACACATCTCTTGATGAAGATAACAATCATTCCAGGGACATCTTCAATGATCAGAGGAATGACAGGTAATGCAGGTCATCAAGGAAACGATCGACTCTTCAAAGAAAGCAAGGAACCACAGGTATCAAGAACCAAATGTAGTTTCTGATAAGATAAAAAAGCGTTATCTTGTATTGGCCCTCTCCTTCAGATTTAGTGGGAATCTGGCTTATTGATTGTAGTGCTTCGAGGCACTTCATCGGATAGAAGGGTGATCTCTCTAATTTAGTAGAGATGGAAACAATTGTAGGATTATACTTGGATTCAATGCCACCTATCTCGGAAAGGGTGTAGGGAATGTTACCTCAATTGAATGAGGGTAGCTTGATTCATTTACAAGAATCTCTTTATGTACTTGATCGCAAGAAGAACTTGGTGTCCATTTCGGTAATGGAAGTCAAAGGTTTCAGGGTGGTATTCATCCATGGAAAGGTACGTGTTTGAAAATGAAATTTTCAAAGATGCTTTTACTCATATGTTCAGGGTTGGTAGTTTGTATCAAGTTGCAGGAAGTCCATTGGGGACCATGTCAGTTGACAGTGACACATCTCATCTATAGCACTGGAGCTCTACTTTATGGGGCCCTACTTGATGTGAGTCAGATGGTGTCAGGGATGCCTAAACTCAAGAAGAGCACGAAGGTACATGTCCGAGATGTACTAAAGGAAGATCTTACAAGGGGACCATTCCCCTCATGTAGCAGGTCCACAGGTTTGGAACAACCCGAGGGGTTTGAGATTCATGATTGGTAATCTCATGTATGCAGGCGGAAGAAAGCCCTTTGGCTTGAAGCAAAACACCCTAGGCGTAGTATGAGAGGATTGATAGCTGTCTGATGACGCTAAGATTCAGTAGGAGTGAAGCCGATCCAAACCATTGCTTGAAGGTTGTGGATGATAGACCTCTCATACTGGCACCTTCTGAGGACGATCTCTTTCTGACAGATGTAGACCCTCTCATTTGCAGAAGTAAGAGGGAGTTGGATTCTGGGTTTGGAATGGTAAACTCCAAGCCCGTGACTACCTCGATGGAACTTAACTTTCAGAAGTTATATGGTAGTGATGCCGGACCAGATTTGGGAAATTCCTCTGAGTTTCATACACTCATTCGCATTGATGTTCTTGGTGAATTTCCGTTCGAATATATGTTTTGCAGTTAGCATGTTGTGCTCATACATGGTTGAGCCTCATTGGAATGGTGCCAAGAATCTTCTGAGATATCTTTAGGGCACTATCTCTCATGGATTGAGATACACTGCCGGAAATGTAAAGCTGCATGATTATTTGAATGCCAACTGGGCAGGCAGTGTGGAGGATTGCAAGAGCACTTCTGAGTACTGGTTCTCTTTAGATTCTGCTTTGATATCCTGGATGAGCAGGAAGTATAAGTCGGTTGCTATAAGCATCGCTGAGACCGAATACATAGCTATTAGCTACGAGTATGATCTCGTGTGAAGCTGCCTGGTTGTGGAAGCTCTTCAACGAGCTGTTTGTACAAATGATGGATACCACCGTGATCCTCTGTGTCAACAAGGGGGGATTCGATTGTTGAGGAACCCGTATTCTATGATTGCTCCAGCATATAGACATCATATACTACCTTATCTGGGATATGGTACGTCGATGAGCGAGGAGGCTCCCTCGCATTGAGACTGATGTATAGGTCGCAGACATTCTGTTAAAGCCCCGGGGAAAGGTCAAATTTGTGACTTTACCGAACGACTTGGAGTCATTAAAAGACCCTCTTATGAGGCTCCTGCATGTTGCATGCATTGAGCTTTGGGAGCTCTAGGGGGCTTGGGGTACTTATTGGAGCAACAAGCGACCATAGGGCGACTCACCCTCCCCTAATGGTGCATTGTGTACAAGGTGAATGGCTCAGCCTTCCCATGTGATACCCTGTGGCGACTTAGGGACAGGACGAGTGGTTCTCCTGTCGAGGCATCCTACCCATGCAGTCTGGGACTCATGGCAAGTACCTCTCATCTGGCCAATGAGTAGGGAAATGGGGTTAGGGACCATAGTAGTACTATTGATGGACGCATCGTTGTATCTACTGTACTCCCTATGCTAGGATGACCTCCATTGATCTGGGATCAGTATGAGTGGTTTGAAACTCTCTTGTGATATTGATCTAGGATCAATAAAACTGACTTCGACTCAGTAAGAGTGGTATGACACCTTTCTTCATATGGAAATGACTTCGGGTCAATAGAGAATGGTATGAGACATTCTCGATCAATTCTTCTTCTTCATGGTTCAGCAGAGCAGAGCAATGCAGGGCACTGATGACAAAGATAGTACAGTTGGACAGATGGGTCAGCGGATGGAGTTCTCCCTAGTTGAGAGGGAGTGTTAAAATTGGCAACTAGGGCCAAACTCCATGTGGGTCTTCTTATTTATGGCATATGATATTTTTCTTGGATCCATCTCATCAAGAGGTGTAGGATTGATCTAAAGATCATCCGATTCCGATAAGTATTCATGGAGTTATGAATTTATTTGTGTTATAAGACAATTCGTCAAGGTCGGCCAACAACCAAATAAACCCCACATGTGCTCAACGTCTTAGTATAAAAGCAGATGATTTGAGAGTCGTTTTACACAGACTTCTATCTTGATTTCTCTCCACTTGTCTTGGGTTTTAGTGGAAGAGAAATCTAAGAGTGGAAGCCCTAGACGTTGGAGGAAAAGAGGCTGCCCTAGCCGCAACAAAGAAAGCAGGCCAACGAAGCGATGAAAGGGTTCTATGCATTAACCTAAAGGAGCTCAACGAAGAAGCATAACGCTATCCTAAGGCAGCCCTAATGTAGTGCTAGAAGGCAGCCCCAACACAATCCTAGAAGGCAACCCTAACGCAGTCGTAGAAGGCAGCCCTAACGCTATCCTAAACATACCTATGGTGCCCTAGCCACATGCATATGGTGCCCTAGACGCAGGACTAATGCATCTGAAAAGGAGGACTGTTTTAAGGCCTAAAACAAGGCACCGAGCTGCTGGAAGGAGGCCGAGTTGAAGAAGGGTTGTTTGGGGCAGTGAAAAGGTGGGCTGTAGGTGACAACGCGGGACTGTTGTAAGCCACAGTCCTAACCACCTCAAAACAGGGACAACGTGGAGAGTTTGAGGGTTCAAACATGCCCTGGACAACAACGTGCTAGGGGAGGTGTCTCATGAGAGTATACCACAGTTTTCTTGAGGGCCTATATCATCCACAGTTGGAGTCTGAGAGTATACCTCTACGACTACTCTTATCTTGGATGCCCTATCTCATCCTCAAAGAGGCTGACTTGAAGAGGAGTAACTAGTGCTTGTCTTGGAGGGCTATTTGACAATCCTATAGACTTATATACATTTGTATTGTGCCCAAGAAGGGTTCTTCATACATGACATTGGCTCTTTTTGAATTTAATGACAAATCCTAAAAGCTCTCAATGGGAGCCATCTAAAAATAAAATCTCTTGCTCATGAAACCCATGAAGCAAGCTTTACAATAATAATTTTATTTTTCTTCTTTTCATCATTTACAAAAATCACAATTACATGTCATTATGAAGACGAAACCTAGTTACACTTTTCAACAATTAGAGGAACTTTTCAAAAAATGCAGGCTCTTTATATTCATTAAGAAATAGTACGGATTTTCAAATATCTATATCTACTTTTATCTGATATTGGTGAATTCGATAAATATTTACAAAGTGAAATGGTGTAAATCTGTTCTTAATGATTTTGTTGAATAGGATGGGTCTGTAAATAAAGACCAATTTGAAATTTAAGAATTTTAAATAAATATGGGTGGGTTGATGCTAATTATTTTCACTGACAATAATATTTGATATTGGTTTTATGCAACATACTTGCTATACTCTGTTAATCTTTTCTATTTTGTACTCTATTTGCTCTTCCTACAAACATTATTTATGATTTTCAGTAGAAGTGTTTTTCTAATCTGGCTTAATTTGTTTGTGTGCATAAATTTGACTAGAAATTCACATTCTGTTTGTTTCTTTATGATCAATAGTATGCTCTTTTAGAATTGATGCTGGAAACATAATATTTTTGAGTTGCTGAATGCCTTTTTTATATTACGAACTTGTTTAGAATCACTACGGCTCATAATTGACTTGTTTGTTATCTTCTATGATTCCCAGGAGCACCATTTCTCTCTGCTACAACGTGAGACAGAAAAGTTACGGACTGACATAGACAAAATGCGCAGTGAATTGAGGTCCCAAGTGCTGCTATTGATTGTGTTTTGATTTCAGTTCCTTTGATTTTGTCAGGATTTCCTCTGAGCCTCTTAATTTTGATAGGTATGAAATTGACAAAGTGACTGCTGGCCAGCGTCTGGATTTGAACTTGGAAAGGGGGTAAGCCTTCCTTCAAAATTGGTAATATAAGTTTTCAAGGGACATATATTTTGAGATAGCAGAACAGAAAATAACAATTATATTGAATTTTAGGAAATTGGTGGATTTTTGAATTGTGGTTTTGCAAATATTTAGTTTTTTGGCTTGGCAGTTTGTTAAGTTCTTTTGATGTCCTATTAATCTATTGTTATGACACTATTTGATGCCTATGTTTGGTTCACCAATATAGGCGCATTCGTGATGAATTGGCAAATCAGAGTGCAGAAACATCAACCCTTACAAACAAACTTGATAGGGTGGGTTTTAAGAGTGCTTATTTATGAATGTTTTTCTATGAAATGCAAATGTTTTCCTGAAAATATTTAGACTTTTAACAGGAGATTCATACACTCAAGACACACTTGGAAGCCGCAAAGTACGATGTGATCAAGTATTGTATAGGTATGAAGATCTCTCTTGTGATATTCAGCTTTCATGTTATGTCTAGAGGGTAGCAGTAATGTGAAGTCCATTTATGTAATCAGGTTTTCTGACTGTTCTGCAGGTACCATTGTGTCAGTAACTGCTGTTGGTTTGGGTTTGCTTCGAATTTTCTTGTGAATTTTCTCGTAAAGAGAAGTCCAAAGTTGAACTAATCGCCAGCAGTCTCTAATTTAAAAATTCTTTGGTGCCTGCTGCAAGACACCCAAATTCTTTTTGTTGAAGGTTTCATATGATTTGGTGAACCAGTAATGTCAGGAATGTAACTAGATATCTTTCACCAATTGGGGTGATCTTTCTGGCTTTACCCGAGATTTCATGACAGCCAAGCAGATTGTAAGTTTTATTCACCATTAGCTGCAGGCTGTTCATCAGTGGCTACTGAGCCAGGCGAATATTGATTGTCTTAGGTCTAATATCTACAGACTAGTCTAACCGATTTTTGAACTAGGATGCGGGGCACATCTATGGGTTTATGCCCCAGGAAAACAGGGTTTGTATTTGTTTGAACCTGGAAATTACATGCAAATGAAATAAAAACGTCTTGATGCCCCACCATATGCTCTGTAGTGGTTTCATCATTGATTCAAATGTGAAAAACTTTAAAAAAGTAAAAATATGGTATAAGGTCTATAAATAAATTTTCCGTAGACTGAAATTCAGTATATAATGTCCTGTCGTTTCATTATGATCACATTGTCGGGAGAAGCAGGAATCAACAGGTTTCCCCTCATGTCATCCAAATAGATTTCTCAGGAGAGTTATACCTTAATACTCTTTTAGTCACACATATGTTATGTTCTACTCTTTACCTATACGCATAATGAGCATACAGACATGATTATCATCTATCTGACACAAGTTGTAACTGTAGTGCAGTCTTATTGCAGACATGAACAGAGTTCATAGCAGGATATGACATTGCTTAACTAGGGCTTTTAGTATGCAGGAGTGTAAGGATTACAAGTTAAGCTCTATGATGACCAATTGTGTTTCAAAAATTCTTAACATTCTTTATATAGCTCATTAAAATTATAAAAAATACTTCTTTTGTTGTTGGGTTATCACTATTTTATGGGAGATGGTTAATAGAAGCATGCCAAGAGTTCTTATTTCCTAATATGCTAAACTGACAGAGACATGTACGTTTACTTAAAACTACAACATGGAGTCTGATAACAGAAACAAGATTATGAATATGATTGTAGTTCAGCTGAATTTTCTGATTGTAGTTCCTTGTTTGGGGCCCTTCTATCCCTGTTCTTTTTATATCAATTCCTATAATATGAGTATACTCCCATCCTCTCTCGACTCTTAGCCAGCCTTGCCCTCTCTTTCGAGTCACAAGGAGTTCAGGTCCAAATAATGCAAATCTGGCCTGGGTGGGTTGGCGTAACAAATTCTGCTGTAGTCTTGTGCAAGGGTCTTGGTTCTTTGCCCCCCTCTATCTATATAAGACAAGTTGTGGAATTCCATGTTATTGACTTCTCTGACACAGGTGTTTGGAAGTCAAGGATCAGCCTGTTAGAGCTGGCAAAGGCTTCTACGCAGAGCTCTGCCTGTTTTCTTGAGAGAATATTTGGGCTGGTGCAGTTTATATTTCTATCTAGATCTGATCACAGGTGGCTGAATTGGTCTACCTTCCTTTGAAGGCTATATTGTCTCCTATGAAAAGTGGGGCACCATATAATGTCCTCCTCTCGTCCAGTTGTATCTCCATTATTTCCATTTTACTCCTGGATTTTAGATTATATTCTTCTCGACATATTAGGAAGCTGGAGATAGATTGGTTTCAAGCAGAGCAGATATTGGGGCTACAGAAATTGGATGACATTTTCACAGTAAAAGGCCTATCAAAGCCTCGCCATTCGAAATTTGTCTGCATGAGATGGAGATAGATTCACAGGCATTGGATGGATCCCAAATTTACGGATTGCGGCTTACATGGGAGATTAGGCAAGATGACATCCATGTATTGAACATTGGATCAGTCCTCTATGGTGACCCTTGTTTAAATCTGTGACCGAGGAGCTTTATTTAGAGTGAAGCTTTTGTTTTCGGTATATTAGTCTGCCATCGTAATTGATTAGTGACAATTTTAAGTGGTTAATATTCGTGCCTTCATACAATTTTTTTGGGCCAAGTATTCCAAAGTTAAATTTGCAGCAATTTATCTGCTTACAATCTATTTCGAAGTTTTATTTTAGTTCCTTGTATAATTTTAGTTTTCCAATACTACATTATAAACTGCTATTTCCCTTTTCGGGAAATTTTATTTGTTCTCAATGTACTACGAATCATATCTCGATTTTCGGGATTAATCATGGAGTGCTTGGATATGAATCCTGTTGCTTTCATGTTTGTAGTGATTTTGGTTATCACGGGTTAATATCATTATGATTATTGAAGACTTTTTGAAAGGCCTTTTTCAATCAGGATGATATTGACATTCAATTTTTGCTCAAAAATATTCGGCATTTTTATTTTAGGTGAAGGTAAAATTTTGAAAATATTTTTGAATAATTTTACTATAAATAATCGAGAATATATATATATATATATATATATATATATATTTTAAGTAAGGCAAGAGCAACAAAGATAAATAAATGGAGAAAATTATATTTAAAATTTTATTCATTTTCTTTTATGATTTTTGCCAATTGTAAGAAGTATGTTATAACAAGCTCACTAATGCAAGAACAACAAAGATAAAGATAAATAAATGGAGACAATTATATTTTAAAAAGTTTCTTCATTTTCTTTTATGAGTTTTTGCCAATTAGAGCATACTAAATGTAAGTTTATTTCTCGTTTCCTTTCATCAGAGATTATGGAGACAATTATATTTTTAAAATTTCTTCATTTTCTTTTATGACAATTTTCCATTTGGTAAGAAATATGATAACATACTAAATGTAAGTTTATTTCTTGTTCATTTTCATCAGAGGTTGCTAAGAAATATGATTATATACTAAATGTAAGTTTGTTTTTGTTCCCTTGTATTAGAGTTCAGCAAGAAATGTAATGTTTTTGTTCCCTTATATTAGAGTTCAGCAAGAAATACAAGACATTATAATGTAAGTTTGCCTTTTTCCCCTTATATTAGAGTTCAGCAAGAAATACAAGACATTATAATATTATGGACAACTTCCTTTAGTATTCTTCAACATATTGATGCTAATGTTAACTTATTTAGAAAGCTACAAGCTAAGCATTAGTAAACAAAGAATACATAGGTTAAGCTTTTCAATTTTTATTATTATTAAAATTAATGATATTTCTTGACGATTTAGAAAATTTATGACCTTTTTATTATCTAGAAAACTTATGACCATTTTTTTATTATTGATTATTAGTTTGTGGTAGTATCTTTTGTGATTTTATTTGATATTTGCTTCTCTGCCAATGACATCCATGGTGGCAGTGAAGTCCTTCGTCCTATGCTAGTCCCCTTTGTTGGGGCTTAGATTAAGTGGCAGCATTCAAAAGATTAATGGATGTGGCTACTTGAAAAGGCAGCGGATTGAATGCAGATTTGATGAGCACACTTCTTAAAAGATTGGAGCATGGCAGAAATTTAAGAAGTTGTATGAAATGCCAAGGAAAAATGCTCTCTTCCACATACATTGCGCTGGTAGGCCAATTTGCTAGAGTTCAATCATCTTTGCAACCTTTACAATCTTTTGGTAGATGGTTTGAAAAACATTGAAACCCTTCTTTGCAATGGCGATTTTTGAGTAACTTTGTAACAAGGCCTTTTTATACATTTCATTTCAAATTGGAGAGTGGATAAACATTAATTTTGGAGGTGGCCCATGGTTTATGGGATCGTCTCAACAAGACTGATATTGTACTTGGATCAGAAGAAAATCCAATTGTTCACCTAGTTTGGGCTAGGCTCCCTTTGTCATTGATATTTTTGGATGGTGCAAACATTGGGAGTGATATGGAATATGATAAGAAAATGCACATAATGGAACCCATATCAAGTATTTAATGCGATGAAGGAATTTACATAGAAGTTGATTTTGAGAAAGTGCTCATTGGATTGAACACACTGCATTTAAAAGTAATTAGTTCCTATTGATTCAAATTTGGACTCACCCTTTGAATGGAACGACAATTTCAAATATGGAATCCTTCTATCATATGTGCTTGTATATGGATTGCACCCGCTTTGTAGTTCGAGCATCATCATTGGGATCATGGTTCAATTTGATTCTTGGAATACTCTATCTGAGTCGTCGTAGATTTTGTGTTTATTTGATTGATATATACATTAATATTATATTATGACACTTGCCTCTCAAACGTCACATTTGTTCATCACACATAGCCATGATGCTATATTCAAATTGGCTCTCTACCACTCTTAGGATTTCTTGTACAATTTCATTTTACATTGTTTTAGTGTAGTGTGTGTCACATTTGTGCATCACATAGAGCCATGTAGTTCTATATTCAAATTGGCCCTCTACCACTATTAAGATTTCTTGTACAATTTCGTTTTCGCTGTGTTTTAGTGTAGTATGTTTGATGTTGGAACTCTAGGATATGAACTTGGCTAAGTGATTGGTGGATCTCGTAAGCATTGTGATATTTGTTTGTTGATAATCAAACATAAAGTGAATACTTTATTCTTGTTGGTTGAAGGCATGACTTAAAGGTTGGTGAAAATTTGAGGACTTACATAACTTTAGAACAATGCACCTTATGGATTTTTTGATTACATATGATTATAAATATATCGTGTTAGCTTAATTCTTGGGACTTATGATTCCCTCTTTTAGACCATTGTTCAAAGTTGATAACTTCTTTAATGCACATATTGGATTATACTAGTCTTGCCTTTTCATGGTGATCACTCTTTATAATGGTGACAATAGGAATGAATAAATGTGTTATATTACAAATACATGTAATGACATTATGTACCATGCGAGCTTGTAACATCAAATAAGATCTTGTTTGTGTTAGGATGGTATACCAGATTCAAGGTTTGGTATGTAGAGATGATATCATTGGACCAAAGGCACCTTTGTAGTAAAACTTCAAGATGTAAGAGAGAATCCACCATAAAACTTCCAAGCTAAACCCTTAAAAACCAAAGATATCCAAAACATTCACCATAAACAACACAAGAATATAAAGAGAAAAACCTTTAAGGTAGGGTAACACCATCAAATACTCCTTATGTACGTATTCACTCCACAAGCCATTCTTGCTAATGGACAATACGTTTCAATACACTTCTAATACAATGATACATATTTATATTTTTTCATTGAGTATTCCAAGTAGTCTTATGCCAAATACCCCTTATTATTACGTAATTTCATTTTAATTACGTAATGGGACTATTCCATTATAATGATCACATTACATTCATTATCCTTGTGGGTAAATCTCTAGGCACTGCATATTATCCTTCTTAGGTACATTACATTCTATCCTTCTTGGCATGTGTCATCATCAAAATAAGGGAATAAGCCGTATAGCATGACCTACTAAACAATGTAGTCAATTGGTACCATGCGCGAGCATCCATCTATCCTAGTGAGATGTGGATATGAGGTCCAACTGTAGCCTTTTCTTGATCTTGATTTTGGTATTTTCTTAGGAAATGTTACCCTGGAGACAACCTATAGCTGCAAGAGGTCAGTGCCTAGGACATTTACAAGATTGAATAAACCTATTTTAAAATACTGGTAGGACAAAGAGAAAGATCGTAAGAGATGTGATGACTATTCTTATTCAGAAACTTATCAACTCCAACCAGAATGATGAGATCAACGAGGGTTGCAAAACTTAGGCTTTAAAAGATGACTAGAAGCAAAATGAGGAAAACATGGCTTACTCACAAAGGCAATTAAGAATACCAACTTTTAACCCTGTAGAGGAAATGATGCAAAGAACAAGAGATATGAATGAATGCCTGATATGGTGGAGAACCCATTAAGGGATTTAATCCAAAAAGATGAGTACCATTAATACCAGGTAAATTCATAAATATGATCTAAATGACCTTGCTACTCTTACATCTCAAAGCAATAGAAGAAAAAACACTTAATGAAACGTTAAATACAGAGAAAGAAATACAAGTCTACAACTTGCCCAAAATTGGAATCAAAATGGCCTTTATTAGTGATACCACAATTTGGAGCATGTCGGTTGTAGAGGCTTCCTCCGACGGTGTATGAAGCTTGTAGATAAGTATGATTCTTGATTGTGTTACAGGAACTCTTACACAAACTTGTACACGAACCTTCAGACAGATCCAATGAAAAACGATTTCTTTTAACGACCGTTTGCCTATATGAGCAAAACTGCACTTTAGGATCCTAAGCGAACCTCCAATGAATCTCAGATGAACTTCACACAGTCAAAATATAACACAGAGATATAACGCAACCAGAAATGAGACAAAATATTTCTTTTATTAATTTGCAGAATAACTGGATATTACAAGCATAGAGTCTCAATTTTTATCAGAGATTGACTGCTAAGGCATTTATCAGTTATACTAGCTCAGAACAAGCTAGAAACTGAAGGTTTCCTGCACTGTTGTAGACTCTGCCTATAAACCAGAGAACTCAAACCAAAAGACTCTTCCCTAAGAAAGTCCGGCCACTTTAGGTTCTCACCAGGTTCACAGGGCCTGCAGGCTTCTCAGACTTTAGAATCTATATGACTTAGACTTAAGAATTTCTCCGTGATGCAAGTAGATTGCCTTTAAGACGTAGATGTAGAGCAAGGATAATTCTTGACTCTCTAACTCCCGATGCCCCATATGGTTCTCCTCC
The DNA here is from genome assembly GCA_031772625.1 of Pinus tabuliformis. Taxonomy (NCBI): domain Eukaryota; kingdom Viridiplantae; phylum Streptophyta; class Pinopsida; order Pinales; family Pinaceae; genus Pinus; species Pinus tabuliformis. The sequence goes on from CM062810.1 coordinate 272,060,213, forward strand.
CCCTTATTTATAAGGAGTTGGGAGGGAGGAGAGGGGGGATCGGGGGCAAAAGGAATCCTATGGTACTACTTATACTGACTAATGTCTTTTCCATAGATGCTTTGAGACGTGGGTCAAACAACACCAATCGTCAAAGAAGTGCTATGAGTCTTAGAGAATCGTTCGATAAAGTTTTATAATAATGAATTTTGGGATAGGGAATCGTCCTAAAAGTAAGATACCTTTATTTACATAGTGGATATATTATCAGAATCCCACGATACTGGTCACACTCATCGTCAGGTGACTAAACTTTTACATTATTTCACATAGTGGATGCTCTTATCGTGCAAAGCCCATGAGAAATGATTAATGTACAATCGTGCAAAGCCCATGAGAAACGATTAATGTACAAGCGATATGTTCCCAACATATTTGTGTTAGGGAATCTTTGTTTGACATATCTTCCACTGGTGTCCTATGCTTTAGAAAAGATGCGCCAAACTATCATTGGCTTCCCAAGTACTATTTGTTGCTTTTATTTTTGTCATGGCTAACCATTGGTGATGTTTTGCCGTAAAATCCAAAAGAATCCCATTATCTGTGAATTTGTTTAAATCTTCTACAATTTTACAGGGCTGGTGAAAGCAGTCCATACATTCTTCGCATGCTTGTCTGTAGTCTGATTGGAAATAAATGGTGTTCATATCAGTGTTGTTGATGCTAAACCATGTCCACAATTATTTTTATCAGTCTGGCCGATGTAGTAGCTGAGTGACAAATAATGATCCAAATTTTAAGAGAGTATAATAGGTACCATCTGGTTTGTCTCTGCAAAGTAGGTTCCACCATAACTTTTTATATCCAGAGAAATCATAAACAAAATCAGGAAAAATAAGTTCTAGATTATGTTGAGGCCACAAGAGTCTATGGAATTTTGGATCTCTGGTTCTATTTATCACATAATATTTGTGGAAAATATTAAATATGTTATTTTCCTCTCCCCAAATTATGTTCAGGTCTTTGAAATGAAGTTTTAAGGCATCTTCTGCCAGATTTTCCAGATGTCTAGAATGGTCAAAAACCATATCATGGATCCATTTACTGGATTTTGGATAAACCTTACATTCTAGGACCAATCTCCATGAGGTTGGAGACTTACGTCTAAGACCAGAGTGTTTCGAAGTTGCCAAGTTGGTTTCCAAGTATTCATATAATCTTCCAAATTCATGGAGTCTGGAATTTCTCTGAGAGTTTCATGACTAAGAACAGAATCCCATTCAGTTACTATAACCATTAGGTGGGACGGTGCTTGAAGATTTTCTTTGCTGAGAAAATCAAGAATACAATTTTTACGGCTCTTGATGTGTTCAATTTCAAAAACAAAGTTTGAGAATAAGGATTGCCACCTAGCAAATTTTGATTCTCCTGGTTTATTAATATCTTTGGTTAATACCTTCTTCATTGCTGAAGCATCTGTTCTCAACAAGAACTTTTTATTTACCAGATGTATATCAAATCTATCTATATAATTCCATGCCACTTTTACTTCTTTTTCAATGGTAGAATAATTTTTCTCAGTAGGGTCCCAGACTCCAGAAGCGAACTAAATAATTTGCTCTTGATAGTCCTTAATTTGTTTGAGGACTCCTCCCCATCCTATGTCACTGGCATTAGTTTCAACAATTTTATAGAGACTTTCATTAGAGATGTACAGAATGAGCATTTTTACCTTTTCTTTAATCTCTTTAACATCAGTGATATGTGATGCAGTTTCATGGTTATGAATTCTTTTGAAGACTCTGGTTCAATATATTTCTATCTTGTGCACAATCTTTGTAGAAATTGCAGACATAGTTGAGACAACCCAAGAATCATTGAAGTTGGTTCTGTCTTTAATCTCGTCCAGGAATTTGTCTGCAAATGCTACTGCATGCTGCTGAAGAGCAACTGGGACATTTTCTATGGTATGTCCAAGGAATTTGACCTTGGGGAGGGGGGAGGGGGCAAAAGGAATCCTATGGTACTACTAATACTGACTAAGGTCTTTTCCATAGATTCTCTGAGATGTGGGTCAAACAACACCAATCGTCAGAGAAGTGCTCTAAGTTTGAAAGAATCGTTCGATAAAGTTTTATAATAATGAATTTTGGGACAATGAATCGTCCAAAAAGTAAAATACCTTTATTTACATAGCAGAGATATTATCAGAATCCCATGATACTGGTCACACTCATCGTCAGGTGACTAGACTTTTACATTATCTCACACAGTGGATGATTTTATCGTGCAAATCCCACGAGAAATGATTATATGTACAATAGTTATGTTCCCAACATATTTGTGAATGATAGGGAATCTTTGTTTGACATATCTTCCACTAGTGTCCCATGCTTTAGAAAAGATGCGTTGAACTATCATGGGCTTCCCAAGTACTATTTGATGCTTTATTTTTGTCATGACTAACCATTGGTGATGTTTAGCCATAAAATCCAAAAGAATCTCATCATCTGTGAATTTGTTTAAATATGCTACAATTTTACAAGGCTCGTGAAAGCAATCCATACATTCTTCTCATGCTTGTCTGTAATCTGATTGGAAATAAATGGTGTTCATAGCAGTTTTGTTGATGCCAAACCATGTCCACCATTATTTTAACCAGTCTGGCCGATGTAGTAGCTGAGTGACAAATAGTGATCCAAATTTTAAGAGAGTATAATAGGTACCATCTGGTTTGTCTTTGCAAAGTAGGTTCCACCATAACTTTTTATATCCAGAGAAATCATAAACAAAATAAGTTAAAATAAGTTCTAGATTATGTTGAGGCCACAATAGTCTATGGAATTTTGGATCTCTAGCTCTATTTATCACATAATATTTGTGGAAAATATTAAATATGTTATTTTCCTCTTCCCAAATTATGTTCAGGTCTTTGAAATGAAGGTTTAAGGCATCTTCTGCCAGATTTTCCAGATGTCTAGAATGGTCAAAAACCATATCATGGATCCATTTGCTAGATTTTGGATAAACCTTACATTCTGGGACCAGTCTCCATGAGGTTGGAGATTTGCGTCTAAGACCTGAGTGTTTCGAAGTTGCCAGGTCGGTTTCCAAGAATTCATATAATCTTCCCAATTCATGGAGTCTGGAATTTCTTTGAGAGTTTCATGACTAAGAACAGAATCCTATTCAGTTACTATAACCATTAGGTGGGACTATGATTGAAGATTTTCTTTGCTGAGAAAATCAAGAATACAATTTTTACTGCCCTTGATGTGTTCAATTTCAAAAACAAAGTTTGAGAATAAGGATTGCCACCTAGCAAATTTTGATTATCCTTTTTTTCCACTGGAAAAATCTGTAACTTTCATTATGTAGAAAATTACATATAGATAATGCTATGCACATATGCCTGAGGTCACTGTACACAGTGTGCCTGTTAGATACATATAGGTTCTGTTCATATATATCAGTTCAGATGTACCTCGCAGGGTCCTCTTTCAATATTCTATACTATGTCTGTTTACAAAAATGCCTTTCGGCTTGCCTGTGCTGTTTTAAATATTAACAAAATACTGTTCAGATATATACAAAATTTATCAGATGATTTATAGCTCCGGTGCATGCTGATATCTCGGATCAATGTATGGGCGGTGGTAGTATTTGTACTCCTGATGACCTTGTACCTCTGTGATCTCCCATACTCCTCTATCCATCATCGTGGCCTCCTTGGATAGTTTGTCAGCACTCTCGTTATGTTCCCTGTAGATGTGTGAACATGTGATGTTGTTAAAAGCTGCTTTGAATTCAAGAATTTCATTCAATATAATGCTGAGTGTGTGAATGTGACAATTTGATATGTTGTTGAACCAATTTATGATGGTTTTTGAATCCCCGTAGATGTTTATGCATGAGATATGATGACTCAAAGCAAAATGAAGTAAATGACGGAGGGTAATGAGCTCTGCAAAGTTGTTTGTCCCCATTCCCAGGCCTGCTTTTATTCGGTAATAATGCTGTTCGGATTTGTATATGATGATACCACCCCCACAGCTCTGTAGGTTTGCGGCCCCATCAAAATATGCCCATGGGGTGTCTTGATCTATTCGGGGCGGTGGGTGAGGTTTTCGCACATGCGGGGGCGGGGGCTCTGGCAGTTCACCATAAGCTGCGATAATACCGGCCTCCATCAATTGCCAGATAACAGGTTGGTCATGGAATATGATACGGTTTCGTGCTTTCCAAATGTGCCAATTTACGATAATAGGAAGGTTAACAGTCTTAGTTCCCTTGTGCCTCGACGCCCAGTCTGTCCAAGCCTCAATAGACTTGTGCCCGCCCAGGTTCCAGAGTAGGAAATGGTGTTTTTGATGGCTGACCACAGATCCTGTATCATCCTGCATTGCATGAACAGATGTTCTGTGGTTTCGGATGCTTCTTTGCAGATCGTACACCAGGTAGGTCCGTGATATGCTCTGTGCAATAGATTTTCTCCTGTGGGCACCTTGTTCCGGAGAACACACCAGAAGAAGAGCTTGGATCTCGGGGATGCGGTGAGTTTCCAGATGCTGTGCCACCAATTTGATATAACCTCTGGCTTTTTGTGACTAATGAGAAGGGTGTAACCAGCCTTTGGAGTGTAAAATCCGCTTTCAGACTGGCTCCAAATTAGTTCGTCCGACCCCTCAATGATTCTGATGTGTGATTCCATCAGGGCCTCCCTGTAGGTCTGCCATGCCTGATGCCATCTAGGAGGGATGTTTAATTGTTGTGCTGTCCTCCAGGCCTGATGAAATATATCAGAGGATTCCCTGTCGGCAATCTGGGCGAACACTTTGATATTGCGAGCAAGTAGGTAATCAACCAAGTCTTGAGGCAGATTGTGCCTACCTCCACTGCCAGCCCATGGGTCGATGCCAATCCTAGCCAGGGTCCCGTCTCTAATCTTCCAGGCTAAGTTGTCTCTGATCATAGGCATTGAGTGTAGTAGGGCTTTCCAAATTGATGATACCCCTGTTCTGTTCCAGTTTGGGAGCCTGATCCAATCCAGTGTGCCAAGGGGCCATATATATTTGTGGTAAGAGAGGCGGGTCCATAAGTTCTGGCTATTTATCAATGCCCAGCTCATCTTTGCTGCCAATGCTTGTGCGAACAGTGGAAGGTCTTTTAGGCCCCATCCTCCCCACTTCTTTGGGAGTGCGATCTTCTGCCAGCCTATCCACGCAAAAATGCGTTTGTCTTGACTTCCCGCCCAGAGATATCTGTTGCAGATTTGTTGGAGGCGGGCCAGAGTGTGTCTAGGAATCCAAGCTAGAGCCATCCAGAAGACCGGGGTTGCTTCCAGCACGGATTTGATGAGGATTAATCGGCCTGCTCTGGAGAGGTATCTATGGCTCCAACAGGTGAGCCTTTTTTCTAATTTAGATACCAGCCAAGTCCAATCTGCAATCTTCTGGCTAGTGGGTTTTAACCAGAAACCTAGATATTTAAGACCCCTGTCCAATGGATGTATGATATAAGGGAAGGCCTGCAGAGCAAATTGTGCTTCATTGACAGTGGTACGGGCCAATGTTATGGTAGATTTCTCTCTGTTTACCTGCATCCCTGTGGCCTGCGAGAAGAGGTGAAGTATGCGGGAAAATGACTGTGAGTCTCTAATGCTACCATCCAAAAGAATGAGTACATCGTCCACGAACAGCAGGTGTGTGAGGTAGCATTCTTCCGTGATTTTGAGGCCTTTTAGAGACCCTTCCCTTGTAGCAGAGATGATTAAGCGACTCAGACCTTCCATGACCAAAAGAAATAGAAGAGGTGATAGGGGGCAGCCCTGCCGAAGTCCCCTTTCAGAGTGAAAGAAATGTGAGGCTGATCCATTGATCAGGATGCTGAATGTGGGAGTGGTGATACAGGCCATGATCCAGTTTATGAAAGGTAGAGGGAAGCCCAGATGTATAAGGATCATCTTAATGTAAAGCCAGCTGACTCGGTCGAAAGCTTTAGAGAGATCGATTTTCAAGAGAGTGCACTTGAGATGTTTAGACCAGATGGAGTGCAGGGCTTCCTGGGCAGACCCAATAGCTTCATGAATCTGCCTATCCTCAAGGAAAGCAAATTGCTGGGGAGCAATGTGAGTTGATAGGATAGGTTTGAGCCGGTTAGCTATAATCTTTGATATAATCTTGTAGAGTACATTACAGAGAGAGATGGGGCGGAAATCATCAAATGAAGATGGGGAGTCGGACTTGGGGATGAGAGCAATGAATGTAGAGTTTATAGCGTGATATAAACACCCAGATGATCTGCTTTCCTCTATCACACTTATCAGGTCCTGTCCCAGCAGGTCGAAGAAGGCAAGGTAAAATTCGATGGACCAACCGTCAGGTCCGGGGCTCTTGTCCCTCTTGAACCACTTGAGTGTGCTTTCCAGCTCCTCCATTGTTACCGGGGCCGAGAGTCCAGCCGAGTCCTCCTCGTTTACAAATCTTGGAAAATGTGAGGCCACATCAATGATCTCTGCCAAGTTTGTTCCAGGGGGCATCTGTACAAGCTTCGAAAGTGTGAAGTGCCCAGCTGGGAGAGTTTATTGAAAGTGTCTGCAAGGCCCCCTTCTGGTAGGGGAAGATTCCAAATAGTGTTGGCCACTTTCCTTCCTTTAGCGTAGTTATGGAAAAATCTCGAGTTTTCATCCCCTGCTTTCAACCAGATAGCTCTGCTACGTAGTCTGAGAGATTCCTCTTTATGTCTAAGTAAAGTAGATCTCTGGTTTTCCAGCTCTATCAGACGAGTCTTATCCATGGCCGAGGTGAATCCAAGGTTTCGCTCATCTAGCAGGGAGCTCAACTCTTCTTCAACAGATAAGAGTTGGGCAGATTCCTTTTTGTTCTTCTCCTTTGCCCAATTTATGACGATATGCTTTAGCTCAGAGAGGTTCTTACAGAAACCCTTTGACAATGAAGTCTCTCTGTTAATGGGGTGTGCCTTCCAGTAATCAGAGACCAATTTTATGAAGTCTTGGTCTTGGAGCCAGATATGGTTGAATTTGTAAGGGGCTTTAGGCTTGTGATGAGGCCCTAGGATCTCCAGAAAGATGGGGGAGTGATCTGATAAACCCCCAGATCCAACCCATTGTTTGTAGTGATGAAGTTGCTGAATCAGGGGTCCTTTGAGAAGGAACCTGTCAAGCCTGCGTGCCAAAGCATCATCTCCCACCCTCCTGTTCCTCCATGTAGGCATGGGCTTCTGCATGGGAATATCCACGAAATCAGTTTGTTCTAGGGTATTCCTCATGAAATCAGTGATGGAGTCCACTTGTGCTATGGAGCCCCAAGATTCTCGGAAGCCCAGCGAAAAATTTAGGTCACCCCCCAGTATGGTGTGGTCCGCAGCCAGTAGGGTGAGGTTTAGCAGATGCCTCCAGAATGGCTCCCTGAGGTGGCAAGGACCGTATACATTCACAATACGGAATGCTAGTCCAAGATCAGCAGCGAAAATGTCCACCCCCATGAAACCTTGTCCACCCCAGGATGAATCAATTCTGATTGACCTAGGGTTGTATCCGAGTGCCAGACCCCCCGATCTACCTGAGGCATCCGAGGCCAAGAATCTCCATCGAGGAGCCAATGAATTTAAGCATTGAGAGATGTCCTCTGCCGGACCCAGAGTCTCTTGAAGGAGGATGATGTCAGGTTGCTCAATCTCAAAAAGTCTCCGGATGGCTAGTTTTTTGGGGGCACTAGCCAAGCCCCTGCAGTTGAATGATAGGCACTTCATGGAGGACCGCCCCGGGGGGTAGTGGCTGCTCTAAGGACCCCATCAATAGTGGACTGCCGGCCAGATGCGACCTCCGCACCTGCCCTCCATATGGCTTTGGAGAGATCAGATTTTCTACCTCTGGAGGTCAGAGGTCTCATACCCAGAGGGACAATGCCTAGGCCTCCCTGAGAGCCCGGTAGCTGAGGACGAGGACGGAGGGAGTATGGGTGGGAGGATGACCACGAGGAGGATGACAGAGATGATGAGGAGGGGAAGGAAGGCACAGATGGAGGAGCAGTAGAGGCACATAGAGGGGAAGACGATAGCGGACAATGTGCCATAGTGCAAGGTGCAGATAATGAAACAAATGCAGATGAGCTACCAAGAGATATAGAGGAAGGGATGAGAACAGTACCCGAGGCCTGTGCGGCTGCTGCAGCGGCCCGAGCCCTTGTCAAGGGGGGTGATGACGGTCCTGGCGCCTTCATCCCAGTCTTCACCGGCAGGTCCTGTACAGTAGCCTCCCCCTGTGATGGGCGGAAGATAATCGGGGATGCCTCTCGAGCAGGGATGGGAGAGATCTTAGGGGACGCCTCAGGGCTCTTATTCAGTGGATAGTCCTTGAATAGGTGTCCCACTTGATGACAGCGATTGCAACGAAATGGAACTCCTTCGTAGTCGAGAATTTGTGTCCTGCTGTATTTTCCCCATTGTAATGTGATCTTTTCCTCTAAACCTTCACGCGTGTCCAGGTGCATCAACACACGAGCTAGGGTTCGCTTCTTGGAATCAACATACGTGCGATCATGATCCAGATACGTGCCCAGTGCATTTCCTATCTTGATGAGTGCTTCCTCGCTCCAATACTACAGTGGTAATCCGGGCAATCGTACCCACATGGGGCCTGCACCGATCTGTTCGCGCTCTGGGTCGAAGAGGGGGCTCCACCTCTTTAACAGGACAGGTGCAGTTTCAGCAAATTTTGATTATCCTTGTTTATTAATATGTTTGGTTAATACCTTCTTCATTGCCAAAGCATCTCTTCTCAACAAGAACTTTTTATTTACCAGATGTATATCAAATTTATCTATATAATTCCATGCAACTTTACTTCTTTTTCAATGGTAGAATAATTTTTCTCAGTAGGGTTCCAGAATCCAGAAGCGAACTGAATAATTTGTTCTTGATCGCCCTTAAGTTGTTTGAGGACTCCTCCCCATCATATGTCATTGGCATCAGTTTCAACAATTTTATAGAAACTTTCTTCAGAGATGTACATAATGAGACACATTTTTACCTTTTCTTTAATATTTTTAACATGAATTATATGTGCTGCAGTCCATGGTTATGGATTCTTTTGCAGTCTCTAGTTTAGTATCTTTCTATCTTGTGCACAATCTTTGTAGAAATTGCAGACATAGTTGAGACAACACAAGAATCGTTGAAGTTAGCTTTGTCTTTAATCTCTTATGGGAATTTGTCTGCAGTTGCTACTGCATGCTGCTAAAGAGCAATTGGGCCATTTTCTATGGTATGTCCAAGGAATTTGACCTTTCGCGAGAGGGGGGGGTTGGTGTAGGAGGGGGAAAAAGGAATCCTATGGTACTACTGATATTGACTAACGTCTTTTCCATAGATGCTCTGAGATGTGGGTCAAACAACACCAATCGTCAGAGAAGTGCTCTGAGTCTCAAAGAATCGTTCGGTAAAGTTTTATAATAATGAATTTCGGGACAATGAATCGTCCTAAAAGTAAGATACCTTTATTTACATAGCAGAGATATTATTAGAATCCCATGATACTGGTCACACTCATCGTCAGGTGACTAGACTTTTACATTATTTCACACAGTGGATGCTTTTATCATGCAAAGATCACGAGAAACGATTATATGTACAATAGTTATGTTCCCAACATATTTGTGCTAGGGAATCTTTGTTTGACATATCTTCCACTAGTGTCCCATGATTTAGAAAAGATGCGCCAAACTATCATGGGCTTACCAAGTACTATTTGATGCTTTATTTTTGTCATGGCTAACCATTGGTGATGTTTTGCCATAAAATACAAAAGAATCTCATCATGTGTGAATTTGTTTAAATATGCTACAATTATAGGGCTGGTGAAAGCAGTCCATACATTCTTCGCATGCTTTTCTGTAATCTGATTGAAAATAAATGGTGTTCATATCAATATTGTTGATGCCAAACCATGTCCACCATTATTTTAACTAGTCTGGCCGATGTAGTAGTTGAGTGACAAATAGTGATCCAAATTTTAAGAGAGTATAATAGGTACCATCTAGTTTGTCTTTGCAAAGTAGGTTCCACCATAACTTTTTATATCCAGAGAAATCATAAACATAATCGTCCAAAAAGTAAGATACCTTTATTCACATAGCAGAGATATTATCAGAATCCCACAATACTGGTCACACTCATCGTCAGGTGAATAGACTTTTACATTATTTCACACAGTGGATGATTTTATCGTGCAAAGCCCACCAGAAATGATTATATGTATAATAGTTATGTTCCCAACATATTTGTGATAGGGAATCTTTGTTTGACATATCTTCCACTAGTGTCCCATGCTTTAGAAAAGATGCGCCAAACTATCATGGGATTCCCAAGTACTATTTGATGTTTTATTTTTGTCATGACTAACCATTGGTGATGTTTTGCCATAAAATCCAAAAGAATCTCATCATCTGTGAATCTGTTTAAATCTGGTACAATTTTATAGGGCTGGTGAAAGCAGTCCATACATTCTTCGCATGCTTGTCTATCATCTGATTGGAAATAAATGGTGTTCATAGCAGTATTGTTGACGCCAAACTACGTCCACAATTATTTTAACCAGTCTGGCTGATGTAGTGTTTGAGTGAAAAATAATGATCCAAATTTTAAGAGAGTATAATAGGTACCATCTGGTTTATCTTTGCAAATTAGGTTCCACCATAACTTTTTATATCTAGAGAAATCATAAACAGAATCTGGAAAAATAAGTTCTAGATTATGTTGAGGCCACAAGAGTCTATGGAATTTTTGATCTTTGGCTATATTTATCACATAATATTTGTGGAAAATATTAAATATGCTATTTTCCTCTCCCCAAATTATGTTCAGGTCTTTGAAATGAAGTTTTAAGGAATCCTTTGCCAGATTTGCCAGATGTCTAGAATGGTCAAAAACCATATCATGGATCCATTTCTGGATTTTGGATAAACCTTACATTTTGGGACTAGTCTCCATGAGGTTGGAGATTTGTGTCTAAGACCTGAGTGTTTCTAAGCTGCCAAGTTACTGACTAATGTCTTTTCCATAGATGCTCTGAGGTGTGGGTCAAACAACACCAATCGTCAGAGAAGTGCTCTGAGTATCAGAGAATTGTTCGGTAAAGTTTTATAATAATGAATTTTGGGACAGTGAATCGTCTTAAAAGTAATATACCTTTATTTACATAGCAGAGATATTATCTAAATCCCACGATATTGGTCACACTCATCGTCAGGTGACTAGACTTTTACATAATTTCACATAGTGGATGCTTTTATCGTGCAAATCCCACAATAAACAATTATATGTACAATACTTATGTTCCCAACATATTTGTGCTACGGAATCTTCGTTTGACATATCTTCCACTGGTGTCCCATGCTTTAGAAAAGGTGCACCGAACTATCGTGGGCTTCCCAAGTACTATTTGATGCTTTATTTTTGTCATGACTAACCATTGGTGATGTTTTGCCATAAAATCCAAAAGAATCTCATCATCTGTGAATTTGTTTATATCTGATACAATTTTATAGGGCTGGTGAAAGCAATCCATACATTCTTCGCATGCTTGTCTATCATCTGATTGGAAATAAATAATGTTCATAGCAGTATTGTTGATGCCAAACCATGTCCACCATTATTTTAACCAGTCTGGCCGATGTAGTAGCTGAGTGACAAATAGTGATCCAAATTTTAAGAGAGTATAATAGGTACCATTTGGTTTATCTCTGCAAAGTAGGTTCCACCATAACTTTTTATATCCAGAGAAATCATAAACAGAATCAGGAAAAATAAGTTCTAGATTATGTTGAGGCCACAGGAGTCTATGGAATATTGGATCTCTCGCTCTATTTATCACATAATATCTGTGGAAAATATTAAATATGTTATTTTCCTCTCCCCAAATTATGGTCATGTATTTGAAATGAAGTTTTAAGGCATCTTCTGCCAGATTTTCCAGATGTCTAGAATGGTCAAAAACCATATCATGGATCCATTTGCTGGATCTTGGATAAACCTTACATTCTGGGACCAATCTCCATGAGGTTGGAGACTTGCGTATAAGACCTGAGTGTTTCGAAGCTGCCAAGTTGGTTTCCAAGAATTCATATAATCTTCCCAATTCATGGAGTCTGGAATTTCTCTGAGAGTTTCATGACTAAGAGAAGAATCCCGTTCAGTTACTATAACCATTAGGTGGGACTGTGCTTGAAGATTTTCTTTGCTGAGAAAATCAAGAATACAATTTTTACTGCCCTTGATGTGTTCAATTTCAAAAACAAAGTTTGAGAATAAGGATTTCCACCTAGAAAATTTTGATTCTTCTCGTTTATTAATATCTTTGGTTAATATCTTCTTCATTGTCGAAGCATCTGTTCTCAATAAGAACTTTTTATTTACCAGATGTATATCAAATTTATCTATATAATTCCATGCAAGTTTTACTTCTTTTTCAATGGTAGAATAATTTTTCTTAGTAGGGTTCTAGACTCCAGAAGCGAACTGAATAATTTGCTCTTGATCATGCTTAAGTTGTTTGAGGACTCCTCCCCATCCTATGTCATTGGCATCAGTTTCAACAATTTTATAGAGACTTTCATCAGCGATGTACAAAATGAGAAGAATTTTTACCTTTTCTTTAATCTTTTTAACATCAGTTATATGTGTTGCAGTCCATGGTTATGGATTCTTTTGAAGTCTCTGGTTTAGTATCTTTCTATCTAGTGCACAATGTTTGTAGAAATTGCAGACATAGTTGAGACAACCCAAGAATCGTTGAAGTTGGTTTTGTCTTTAATCTCATCCAGGAATTTGTCTACAATTGCTACTGCATGTTGCTGAAGAGAAATTTGGCCATTTTCTATGTTATGTCCAAGGAATTTGACCTTGGGGAGGGGGGGCGGGCAAAAGGAATCCTATGGTACTACTAATACTGACTAATGTCTTTTCCATAGATGCTCTGAGATGTGGGTCAAACAACACCAATCGTCATAGAAGTGCTCTGAGTCTCAGAGAATTGTTCGGTAATGTTTTATAATAATGAATTTTGGGACAATGAATCGTCCTAAAAGTATGATACCTTTATTTACATAATGGAGATATTATTAGAATCCCACGATACTGGTCATACTCATTGTCAGGTGACTAGACTTTTACATTGTTTCACACAGTGGATGCTTTTATCATGCAAAGCCCACGAGAAATGATTATATGTACAATAGTTATGTTCCCAACATATTTGTGCTAGGGAATATTTATTTGACATATCTTCCACGGGTGTCCCATGCTTTAGAAAAGATGCGCCAAACTATCATTGGCTTCCCAAGTACTATTTGATGCTTTATTTTTGTCATGGCTAACCATTGGTGATGTTTTCCCATAAAATCCAAAAGAATCTCATCATCTGTGAATTTGTTTAAATCTACTACAATTTTACAGGGTTGGTGAAAGCAGTCCATACATTCTTCATATGCTTGTCTGTAATATGATTGGAAATAAATGGTGTTCATATCAGTATTGTTGATGCCAAACCATGTCCACCATTACTTTAACTAGTCTGGCCAATGTAGCAGCTGAGTGACAAATAGTGATTCAAATTTTAAGCGAGTATAAAAGGTACCATCTGGTTTGTCTTTGCAATGTAGGTTCCACCATAACTTTTTATATCTAGAGAAATCATAAACAAAATCAGGAAAAATAAGTTCTAGATTATGTTGAGGCCACAGAAGTCTATGGAATTTTGGATCTCTGGCTATATTTATCACATAATATTTGGGGAAAATATTAAATATGTTATTTTCCTCTCCCCAAATTATGTTCAGGTCTTTGAAATGAAGTTTTAAGGCATCTTTTGCCAGATTTGCTAGATGTCTAGAATGGTCAAAAACCATATCATGGATCCATTTGCTGGATTTTGGATAAACCTTACATTCTGGGACCAGTCTCCATGAGGTTGGAGATTTGCGTCTAAGACCTAACCGTTTCGAAGCTGCCAAGTTGGTTTCCAAGAATTCACATAAACTTCTCAATTCATGGAGTCTCAAATTTCTCTGAGAGTTTCATGACCAAGAGAAGAATCCCATTCAATTACTATAACCATTAGGTGGCACTGTGCTTGAAGATTTTCTTTCCTGTGAAAATAAATAATACAATTTTTATGCCTTTGATATGTTCAATTTCAAGAACAAAGTTTGAGAATAAGGATTGCCACCTAACAAATTTTGATTCTCCTGATTTATTATTTCTTTTGTTAATACCTTCTTCATTGCCAAAGCATCTGTTCTCAACAAGAAATTTTTATTTACCAGATGTATATCAAATTTATCTATATAATTGTTAGGATATTCCGACACATAGGAAATAGTTAAGTTCAACTTGGTCTAGTGTAGAGTTAGGTATAGAGTTAGGTAAAGTGTGTTTCTTTACTGTTGTACATTTTGTAACTTACAATCCGATGGTCACGATATGTAGTGATCCGACGGTTCATTCTCTCCTCGGTATTACTGACACTTGATCCGTGGCTTGACACCCGATTGGTCCATGAATTCTATTTAAAGCGCATGGAGGGTCATTTGTAGGGTAATCCGTGCATGAGAGAAACATATGTAAATTTTCATTCTTTTATTAATAAATTGCCTGAAGTGGCCGCATTGGCTCAGGCCGTGGACTGTTTCCCTCTTTGAGGGTTTTAACCACGTCAAAATACTGGTGTATTGATCTGCGATCTGGTTGTGAGCGGTGTCCTTTTGGTGTTCTGTCTGAGGAACTTACCCTGTAAATTCCTACATGGTATCAGAGCTATTTGAGGGCCGCGTCCGTTGGTGATCCAAATCTGAAGCCGGTAGAACTGCATCCGACTGCCGTTTCCTAGATCTACTGTTTCTGACTGCTTTCAGGCCGAGAGGACTGCTCTGTTGCGTTCGGAGCATCTGTTCCAGTGAGGAACCCCTTTCGTTTCACGCGAAAAGGTTTCTGGTAGCCCTAGCTGCGTCATTTTTAAGATCTGGAGGTATACAGTGTTTATTTGCAGTTTACTGTTATTTTCTCTCTGTTTATTTCGGTTTCGGTTTATTTAGCCTTTTTATTACCGGATCTATACCTTTCATTTCTGCGTATGCTCTTTTCCCTGCGACTCTGTGCGATCTGGGCAAATCAGAAACAGAAAGGAAGGATTTTTCTTATGCGTATGCTCTTTTCCCTGTGCCTTAGGGTGATCTCGGAAAATCAGAAACATTGAGAAAAATATTTAGTTTCCGGCCAAAGCTAACTTTGAGCCGCAAGGTTCATTTTTGAAAATATTTAGTTTTTCGGCTAAAGCTAACTTCGAGCCATAAGGTTCGTTTTCTTTGCATGTCCATGTTGGGTTTTGTGTTTTGTGTTTTGTAGGGAAAAAGAGCTTTCTCAAGGCAAGCACGCAACCCAAAGCACCCCCCCCCTCCCTCCCTCTCTCTCTCTCTCTCAAATTTTTTGTATAGATCAATTGGTTCAAAGCTATTTTAAGAGAGTAGAGGTCTTGGGTTCAAGTCTCCATTTTGTGGGGGTGGACTTTTTCATTTCCGCACATTCCCGCACTTCGTCGGCAACTTCAACAACTTTTTTTCAAAAAGCCATAACTTCTTCATCCGGAAGCTGTTTTCAGAGCCATTTTTTTTAAACCAGCCTAATTTTTCGAGATCTATCCATTGGAACACTTATTTTCAGCATCTTTAGCTTCAGTTTCCATTGAAATGGAAAGTCAATACCAAGTTACCCTTGACAGCACCAACTACTTCCAATGGTTGGCTTACATTGAGGATTTACTTAGAAGTAAAGGTCTCTTCAGAATAGCCTCAGGCCAAGAAAAGAACCGAAGGATGAAGATAAGGCTGCTAAATGGGAAAATAGGCAAGATCAAGCACGTGGACTGATAGGGATGTATATTTCTCCAGATCTTAGATTCCATATTGCAGAAATTGATTATCTTGATGAAGCAATGAAACAAATCAATAAAGTTTTTGGCATTAAAAATGAAATTAGAGCCCATCAACTTGAAAATGAGTTGCTTACATTGGACCCTAATAATTTTTCTTGCATTGAAGATTTCTTGTCCAAGTTCAAGACCCTTAGATATCTTTTGGAAGGTGTTAAAGTTAAGAAAGAAGATAGTAATCTTATCTATTCCATTCTTACAAAGTTGGGACCAGCCTACTCTGTGTTTGTTTCCACCTTCCATTCTACAAGAGAAGCCTTCATTTCTCAAGGAACAGACTACAAGTCCCCTTCCTTTGACTCTTTTTGTGATTCTTTAATAAGAGAACAAGAAAAACTCTTACACCTTGGTCTTCTTAATCTTGGAAACTCTTCCAAGAAAGCGTTAGTCGCCCATCAGCAACCAAATTCAAAGAATCCCAAGAAGTCATATCCTAAAAAGAATGGTCCTAAACCAAACAAGGGTCCTAAGCAATTTCAGCCCCAAAATGAAAAATCATTTCAACAAAATGATAAGACAAATAAAAACAAAGGGAAGAAGACTGATAGACATTGCAATTTTTGTAATCGAGATGGCCACTTAGAATCAAAATGCTTTAAGAAGATGGAAGCCTTGGAAGCAGCAATGAAGAAGCATAACATCCATTTGGGGCAATCTTCAACTTCAACTTCATCTTCAAGAATGGCACTTTCTGCATGTGGTTGTCAAGCATCTCGGTCTGGCTATGCATTAAATGTATCTTCTTCTTCTCATTCTCATGAGTGGCTCATTGATTCTGGAGCTTCTCATCACATGGCCAAAAACAAAGCCATGTTTTCTTCTTTAAATGATTGTAACACCAAAAATATATATGTTGGTGATGATAGATCTCTTAATGTTGTAGGGACTGGAACTGTTCATCTAGACAATGGTCAGTTTAATGATGTATTATGTGTTCCAACCTTATCCTGCAACCTTCTATCTGTATATCAGATAACTCATTCAGGTGAAGGTAAAATCGTTGAATTTTCACCTCATGATGTTGTAATCAAGGACTTAAGAGATCCTAAACAGATTTTGGCTACTGGCATTGCTGATGATTCCATAAGGTTGTATAAGTTTCACAACTTTGGGTCATCAAATCTTCCCTCAGTATTTGTTGCTCATAACGATGAAGTGAGCAAACTTTGGCATGAGCGATTTGGTCACTTAAACTATCGCTCCCTTCAGCATCTATGTAAAGAAAATATGGTGACAGGTCTTCCTATGGTATCTTACATAGATGGTGTTTGTTTCGGATGTGTACTCGGAAAACATCATCGAGACAGTTTTGAAAAACGTGCCTCTTGGCACGCCTCAGCCCCTTTACAGCTTGTGCATAGTGATTTATGTGGTCCACTTCCAGTTGTGTCATTCTCTGGCTGCAAGTATTTCTTAACTTTCATTGATGATTTCTCCAGACGCACTTGGGTATACTTCTTAAAACTCAAGAGTGAAGTATTTAACACTTTTTTGGCCTTCAAGGCCTTTGTTGAAAAACAATCTGGACATCAAATTCTTAAGTTAAGATCTGATAATGGCGGAGAATATGTTAAAAACACATTCATCAACTATTGCACTGAGAATGGAATTCAAATGCAACATATATTGTTCCATATACTCCACAACAAAATGGTGTAGCTGAAAGGAAGAATCGCACCTTAAAGGAAATGGCTAATTGTATGCTACAATCTAAAGGACTTGGTCTTAGGTTTTGGGTAGAAGCAATTAACTGTGCAAATTACATAATAAATCGCACTCCTACTAAGGCTTTAAAGAATATCACTCCAGAAGAAGCATGGAGCTCAATCAAACCAGATGTAAGTCACTTTCGTGTTTTTGGAAGTGAAGCGTGGGCCCATATTCCAGATGAAAAGCATAAAGCTTTAGAACCTAAGAGTGAAAAATGTACTTTTGTTGGATATTCTGAAGATGTCAAAGGCTATAGACTTATTCCATTTAAGTCCAAAAATGTTATCATTAGAAGAGATGTAAAATTTGATGAAAATATATCGGCCTGCGAGCCTAGTCCGGCGGTTGTGCCACCTCTCCCTATCTCTTCTACTTTTGAAAACATTTCTTCTTCAGATGATGAAAGTGAGGATGGCAATCCTCCCCCACCATCTTAGGATCCTCCTTCAGCTCTTGAGCTTCCAAAATGGGTTCGTGATACTCGAGATGCAGCAGGTGATCTTGCCGGTGATCCTACAGATCAGCGACGTACACGTTCTCAGTTCGAGAGAGCCTCTTCTTTACTGGCTCAAGCTCCAGTAAATTATGATCCTGACACCTTTGCAGAGGCTTCAGGCCATCCAGATTGGGAAGCAGCTATGAATGAAGAATATCATTCATTATTGGCAAATGATACATGGGATCTTGTTCCTCTACCAAAGGGACGAAAACTTGTCAGATGCAAATGGGTTTACAGAACCAAGTATGGACCAGATGGGAAAGTTGATAAACATAAAGCTCGTCTTGTTGCTAAAGGTTTTTCACAGGTTGAAGGCATTGACTACACTGAAACCTTCTCCCCTGTTGCCAAAATGAACTCTACCTGCCTTGTTCTTTCCCTTGCTGCCTCTTTCAAATGGGAAGTCCATCAGATGGATGTTAAATCTGCCTTCTTGCATGGGGACTTTCATGAAGAAATCTATATGGAACAACCCATTGGCTTCATACAAACAGACTCCAGCCTTGTATGTCGACTTAAGAAATCCCTTTATGGTCTCAAGCAAGCTCCTCGGGCTTGGTATGCCAAAATGGATAGCTTTCTTTTAGAATCTGGCTTTTCTAGGTGTCATTCTGACAATACTGTCTACACCAAGAAAGTGGGCAACTCTCTTATCATCCTTGTTCTTTATGTTGATGATCTTATCCTTACTGGTGGTGATCCCAACCTTATAAACCATGTGAAGTCTAGCCTTAAAAGGAAATTTGAAATGACAGACTTAGGACACTTACACTATTTTCTCGGTCTTCAAGTCTTGCAATCCAAGAAGGGTATTTCCCTTTCCCAGTCCAAGTATGCTTGTGATATTCTACGTCATTTTCACATGGAAGACTGTAAGCCAACCCCTTCTCCCTTTCAGTCTCGAGTCAAACTTTCAGTCACTTGTACTTCTCTTGAAGTTGATGCTACATTATACCGTCAACTTGTAGGAAAACTCTTGTATCTAACTCATACTCGTCTCGACCTTTCCTTTGTTGTTGGCCTTGTTGCTCGGTTCATGCAAAACCCCCGTGAAAGTCATTGCAAAGCAGCTAAAAGAATACTTCGTTATGTTCAAGGTACAGTTCAGTTTGGGATTCATTACAGTGCCGAAGCATCTCCTCTATTGGTTGGTTTCACTGATTCCGATTGGGCTGGTGACCCTGATGATCGGAAGTCTACTGCCGGTTATGTGTTCACTCTTGGTTCAGGACTATTACATGGGCTTGTAAGAAACAAGCTGCCATTTCTCTTTCATCAGCAGAAGCAGAGTATCGTGGTGCCCTAGAAGCTAGTAAGGAAGCCTTGTGGCTTCGTAAGATCCTGTCAGAGTTTGGCTTTCAGCAGCAGCATTCGACTACACTTTGGTGTGATAATCAAAGTGCCATTCAGCTATGCAAAGATACAGTCCAACATCAGCGCAGCAAACACATTGAAATGCACATGCACTTCATCAGAAAGCTCATTCACGACCATGTTCTTGAAGTGCAATATTGTTCAACAGATGATCAAGTTGCATACATCTTCACAAAGGCTCTCACAGAGGCGAAGTTCACTAAACTTCGATTTATGGTTGGAGTTCAGGAAGTTGTCACTAAGGGGGGATAGGCTCTAGTGCCTCCTTCCTTCTCCTATTGTGTCATATTTGTAAATCCTTCAATCCTATCCCAAGTTGTTCTTAAGGGGGGATGTTAGGATATTCCGACACATAGGAAATAGTTAAGTTCAACTTGGTCTAGTGTAGAGTTAGGTATAGAGTTAGGTGAAGTGTGTTTCTTTACCGTTGTACATTTTGTAACTTACAATCCGATGGTCATGATATGTAGTGATCCGACGGTTCATTCTCTCCTCAGTATTACCGACACTTGATCCGTGGCTTGACACCCAATTGGTCCATGAATTCTATTTAAAGCGCATGGAGGGTCATTTGTAGGGTAATCCGTGCATGAGAGAAACATATGTAAATTTTCATTCTTTTATTAATAAATTGCCTGAAGTGGCCGCGTTGGCTCAGGCCGTGGACTGTTTCCCTCTTTGAGGGTTTTAACCACGTCAAAATACTGGTGTATTGATCTGCGATCTGGTTGTGAGCGGTGTCCTTTTGGTGTTCTGTCTGAGGAACTTACCCTGTAAATTCCTACAATAATTCCATGCAACTTTTACTTCTTTTTCAATGGTAGAATAATTTTTCTCAGTAGGGTTCTAGACTCCAGAAGTGAACTGAATAATTTGCTCTTGATCGTCCTTAAGTTGTTTGAGGATTCCTCCCCATCCTATGTCACTGGCATCAGTTTCAAAATTTTTATAGAGACTTTCATCAGAGATGTACAGAATGAGAAGCATTTTTACCTTTTCTTTAATCTTTTTAACATCAGTTATATGTGATGCAGTCCATGGTTATGGATTCTTTTGAAGTCTGTGGTTTAGTATCCTTCTATCTTGTGCACAATCTTTATAGAAATTGCAGACATAGTTGAGACAACCCAAGAATCGTTGAAGTTGGTTCTGTCTTTAATCTCGTCTGGGAATTTGTCTGCAAATGCTACTGCATGCTGCTGAAGAGAAACTGGGCCATTTTCTATGGTATGTCCAAGGAATTTGACCTTTGTTTGGAATATTTCCATCTTTTTCTCGCTCAAAACTAATCCACTGCTTTTGACTATCTTCTTGAATTTATTTACATGCTTGAAGTGTTCATCTAATGATTTGGAAAATACTAAAACATCATCAATATATACAATTAGCCAATCAAAATATGGTCTGAATACTTTATCCGTAACTTTTTGGAATTTGGAAGGAGCATGGTTGAGGCCAAATGACATAACATAACATTCATAATGTCCAGAGGGGACACTGAACGCTGTCTTGAGCCGATCTTCTTATTTGATTGATACTTGCCAAAACCCTGATTTCATATCAAATTTTGAAAATATTTTTTCCCCTGCAATTTTTGATATAAGATTTCCCTTGCGGGGGATTGGATAAGTATCATTAGCGAAAACGTTATTTAACGACCTATAATTTGTCACCAATATAGGTACTCCTCTAATTTGTTCATAAAGTTTATTTACATAGAAGCCATAACAATTCCAGGGACTGTTTGATTCTCTTATCAATTTTCTCTTCAAAAGATCTTGTATCTCTTTCTGGCATATCTTTCTATATTCTTCATTCATGGGGATGGATCTACTTTTACAAGGTTTTCCTTTATAATCTGCTTTGTAGGGCAGTTCTACAAAGTATTGTTTCCTATGCCAGAAAGAATTTGGTTCTTCTGCACAACATTCTTTCTCTAACTGTCCCTTTAATCCTTCTATTTTTCTGATGACTGCATCTTGCTTCAATCCTTCTTCAATCTTCAGATAGGACTTTAGATCCTTGAGTTCTTCTAGACATTTTTATGTTTGTCCTAATTCTTGTATAGTTTGGACTATGTTTGAGATTCTTGGTGTTGATACAAAAGGCAGTGTGATAACTTGAAAATATCCTTGTTCATCTGGAACAAAAATATAATATGCATATCTTCTATCATCTAGTCTTGCTGGTCCATGGGGTTCAACGAATGCAAGGAATGGGTTTCCTAGGATGCAGTCTATTAGAATACCCCCTACTGCAAATTTGATGTTTATGTAGTAATTTTCTAGGCAGAGGGTGGCTTTAGGGACTTCATATTGGAATTTGTATTCTTGTTTTCCCAATCCTATGACTTCTCTTTTTGCCTTAACCCAATATTTTGCAGGAATTGAGTTTTAATTTAATACATTTAGGTCAGCTCCCGTGTCTAATAAAACATTTAGAATAAAGACTTCCCCTTGTATTTTGAATTTAAGCATAACATTGTATGGTTGGTGCTGGATTGCAATGATTTTCATGTTGCTTATTCCTGAGAAATCATCTGCCTTGACCTCATAAATTTCCACATTGGTATTCTTTTAGAAAAGAGGCTGTTGTTCTGAGATATAATCTTCCTGTTTTTCTTTCCCCTTTTCTATTATGAAAACACGAGTTCTAAGTTCACTAATCTCTTTCTTCAAATTTTTTATTTCATGGCTGACTTCATTTAATGTGAGTATTCTTTGCTTATCTTGCTGATGGTTTCTTTGGAATGATTTAGTGTTTTTGTCATATGAAGCATCAACAAATAGGGTCTTTGGGATAGTACCTTTGCTTGAAGGATTTGAACTAGACCCTTGAATTTTTATCATAGTCTGCAGTAATGTATTCATCATCTTTTCTTTCATTTCTCCTTTAGGGAGCATCTTAATGCCTACCAAGACTTTAGCTTCTTCATCATCTGAACTATGTGCCATGCATATTTTTATATTCTGCTGTAAGGCAGATTCATCTTCAGTGCTATATTCCGATTTCAACTCTGAGCCTTTGTAATGACATTCTTCTGAATTTGTGTAGTCACAAAGATCAGCAAGAAAAACTACTTCACGATCATATTCAGATTCCGTGTTAGAATTACTAAAACTGGAAGTTTTTGTAGAATCCCAACAGTTTTGTCCCATAATATGTATTTCTTCTTTGATATGAATATTGGGACAATTTTCAATTTTATGTAGTTTGGACCCACATTTATAGCACTGGATGTGGACTGTTGGTATTTTCTAACATTTTATTGGGACTTTTTCCCTATGTGTAGTTTTGATTCTCCCCCCTGTGGACAATTTGAAGTATCTTCTTTTTTGCCGCATAACCAACAGGTGAGCCTGTTCCAGGCTTCTTGTTTGTGAGTCCTAAGATGAATGTATTGATGACCATAATAATGGGAATTCAAAATTCTTTTGTAGTAGCCTTTTGCTTTTCTTATTCTTTGGGGTCTTGCAGGATGGTTCATTTTTCTCTTTGAAATTTTTTGGAGGGCCTTCTTCACCCTTTTCTTTTGTACAACATGATCATCTATAGACAGACCATATTTGTTGCAAATAGATTTACTGTCAGGTAGCCTGGACAATTTATGTATAGATTTATTCACCTTCATATTTGTGCATAGTCCAACCAAAGCTTTTGTTATGATATTATATATTCCCCCCAAGTATAAGATTCATAGGGGTTTTGGAAGACTTCTTGAATTTTTAAGTAATCTACAAATTTAGAAGGCAGGGCTGCAAGATACACCTGTTTTCATAAGAGATTGTTGCTATCTTTTACTTCATAGATTCTTTGAATCCAATCCCAACGGATGTCTTCATACCAGGACATTTTTTTACATTTGAGTTTCATTAATATCAAAGAGTGTTTACCTAATATTTCTGATTTTGCACCAAACCAATGTTCAAGGATGAATGATGTTAGAGCTCCAATCATGTTATTTTGGGGATTCCCATCTTCATTATGTACAACATCCCCTGCTTCATCTTTAACTATTTCTTTTGCCATTTTATCTACCAATGCTGGAGAGGATTCTATTTCCCACCATCTTCTGAGTGTACCAGTAAAACACTGAATTAGTGTCTTATAGGCTTCTACTTCACTTTTACCCCTCATGCACATTAGCTTATATTTAGTGAACATTTGATCAATCATTTGTCTTATCTGAACAAAACTTAGATTGTCAATATTCCATTCTTTATGTGCATCATTGAAAAATGTTTGACTATCTGACAACTTACTCTTACCACTCAAATTAGGAGTAGGATATCTTGAGTACGGGTTAGGCAATGGATCATAATCTGGCAGTATAAGAGAGTCAAATGAGGTTTCCGATTTTTCTTTAGGAAACAAAAGGGGAAATTTATCTACACTTTTCTGGATTGAATGTATAGGGACAAGATGGCTAAACAATAGTGAAGAAGGAATGTCTTTATCTTTGGATGTAGAAGACCGTTTTCCCAATTGTGAGGAAATATCTTCAATCTTTGTATGGGTCAACACAAAAGATTTGTGAATTTCATTTTTGATTTCCTCAAACTGTCCATCTATTTTTGCAGACAATGTTCTTGCTTCACTATGACCTTCTCGAACAAATCCTTCTATTGTAGAAACATAAAATTGGAAATCATTTAGACTTTTATTTATACTGTTTACATAGACTTGCAGAGACTCTACTTGTTCTTTTTGTGCATTGGATGCTGATGCATGCATATCTAAACCTTTCAAAGCAGTATTGGTCCAATTTACTTGTTCACTGACTCTTTGTATTCTTCCCTCTATTCCTATGGCTGAGTCATCTTTGAGGACTAAAGGTACTGCTTTAACCACCTTTCCCATTTCTTCAAGGATGATTCCTTTATATGGAGGAAAAGTATATAAAGGAGGAAAAGTAGAGGTGGATTCTATCTTACTACCATCACAAGATGTCCAATAGTGTTTAGAAGAAGATTATGCTGACAACATTTGCACGCCCATGTATTCTTCGCACTTTTTCCATTCATAAAAGGAAATCCATGAATCTTTATAATCCATATATTCCTTCCATCTTAAGGACGTAGTCAAATTGAATTCGCATCTGGATGAGTAAGTAAATCCTAATTTATCATTCTTTTCATCTAGTATGTATCTACTTTATACTTAGGACAACCTTCCATGAGAGAGAGAAACTTCAACATCTCAGGCTTAGATGGCCTTTTGTACTCACTTGGGACAAGGTTTTGAAATCAACATGATGGGATGGGATGGTCCACTTGTTCTAAATACCCTAATCCATATCTAGGCATAACTGACGGCCTCATCTGGCTAAACATTTCTGTAAGCCTTGGATCCTTGGATCTTCATTTTCGAGGGATGGAAGTTCATGCATCATCATGACAGTATCATGTGGAAATGAGATGTCACTGCATTTTGAATTTGGACAAGATTTTTTAACAAAGCAGATGGAGCTTCTCCTATCATGGGATTATGATTCATATGGGAGGTAATATGTACAAGAGGTTTTATATTTACTAATGTCTAACAAGAAGGACACTTAGTTACTAAATCTAAAAAATTTAGAATTTGTGCAAATAGCTCAATGTGGGAACAGTCTATACAGGCGGATAAATGATGTGACACAAATGCTTTAGAAGGAATATGATGAGAAGATTTGTATTCTTGAAATTCTCTTTCAATTTTTTGAGTTGGGATGGTGGATATCCTTGGAAATGAAAGAATGATAGTGGAGAGATTCTCTTGAATTTGTGTAGAAGTAATGTTCTATATTTTTGGAGATCTGGACTTTCTGGAAAACTTTATTCTTCCCATTTTATGACCTCGTATTCAATCTTCTGATTTTGAGCATCTGTAATAAATACATCACTTAACTTTGAATCTTTATATTTCGGGATTTTAACCCTACGAACCAAAACATACATAAAACATCATCCAATATAAAATGATGGGTCATGCAGGCCTGCGGTCTTCGTCGGAATGAGGTTGTAAAGGTCTCTGTGGCAGTGTGAAACTTAGCGGGCTAATCATTATTGCCGAGCTTATCTCGATTGCAGGTTTCCAAGACCTATCTACGTAACTCACTGGGTCCCGTTTATTTAAATTAATGACCGCCGTCCATCCGTCCCTTCTCTTCCCACCTTCAACGCCATCTTGAACGAATTCAGAACATCCATTTCCCCTCCAAATTTCCCATTCTTGAAGAAAGTCGTAATTAGTGCTACAAAGTGGCGTTCAGAATAAACTTGCAATCGATGATGCAACATAATAGGCACCACTATCAGGCTAATAATACCAGGCTCAGTGAAAACAAAGTAGCCAAAAGTGGCGAGCCAATCACAAACTACGATCCCGTCTCATAAATTTCAAATTAAATTGAATGAAACTGAAAGCCGGTTGAAGTCAGGGAGATATGTCCCCTAGGAGCAACTCCTTTCTCTACAGAATTCCCATGTTTTTGCGCTGAATACAGGCACCTTTAAATGATATTTAAATCTTTCTGCCCATAAATTACAATATTTTTCTTATTGTGTGGTTTTTCTCTTTTGCACCCAAATGCCCCCACTTAACTTTCCATTAAAAAATAAAACAAATCATTCTCAGTGAAATTTCCCTAAAATTAAGTGCCCTTTGTGAACAGATTGTGGTTCCCTTCATCACCAGTGACCTGTCTTATGGATATAATAAATGTGGAGAATCCCCTGAACCTGAGCTAACCTTGTACTGATGTCTTTCCCTTTTCCTCACCCAACTAGCCCCACAATCTTGAATCAGGTGGTTTAAGCTTATTAATTTACAATGGTAATCAAAAGAATTTCGTCTCCCCTTAGTTATCCCTGTGGGCACCTAAAAGGTTATGTTTTCATTGTGTGACACTAACATAGAATTCCTTAAAATTTTTGTATTTCAAATTTTCACAGAAAACTTGGTAGTGTAGCGCAGATTTGTGATGACACTAGCATAAAATTCCTTAGAATTATTGTATTTCAAAATTTTCACAGAAAACCTTAAATGATACAACTATTCTGCACAAACAAAAAAAGTAATTTTGTTCAAGTAGGGTGGGAAACCATTAAACATATATATGCTTTTTTGTTTACTAAGTAATTTTGTTTTAGCAGGGTGGGAAACCATTAAACATATATATATGCTTTTTGTTTACTTGTAAATATGAACCGACCAGAATTTTAGATATGCCAAATGAAAACTGTGATATTATTTTATATGGTAATGTAATATATTTCTATGAATAGAAGCATGATTTTATATGTTATTTTATTATAGTTTTTTTTTAAAGGAAGATTATTATTCTTGAGTGAAATACGGAAGGAAGTATGTTACTTCTATCATTTTAATAATAATAATAATAATAATATCTATTTTAGATATGACAAATGAAAACTGTGATATTATTTTATATGGTAATGTAATATGTCTCTATGAATAGAAGCATGATTTTATATGTTATTTTATTATAGTTTTTTTTTAAAGGAAGATTATTATTCTTGAGTGAAATACGGAAGGAAGTATGTTACTTCTATCATTTTAATAATAATAATAATAATAATATCTATTTTAAGGTCACAGCCAAGCCAGACACCAAATTTGTGTATGAGACCCCCTTGTTTGTGGGACAAAGGACCCACCTTCGCCCAACAATTTGACTGCTAAGTCTACAAAGGCATACATACTCTACCCCCTCTGGTTTTGAACCTGTGACCTCTTAGGAGGAAACACATGCTCTTAACCTTAGGTTGAATATATTCTTGTTGTTTGGGTTTGTTTTCATGGTCAAAGTGAGTTGATCACTTCTTGATGCGGCAAAGAGTTTTTTTGGTGATAAGTAGTTAAAAATGTTATTTGATATTTGGTTTATTCTATTGGTATTGGTACCATTTTTACCTAATAGATGAGTAATTAATTAGTTTTGGATAATGTTTATATTTTTTTTTGAAATGGATTAAAGTTTTAATTTAGATTTTTTTATTTGTCATCATGAAGTGTTTGAATTAGACTTTATTATTTAAAGTAGATTTAGATGTTAATTTTTTTTTTCATAGTCTATTAAATTGGAAACTAGACTAATAGTAGGGTTGTTGCACGTGTGTTTGGCAGTTTCTACCACACTTATTTCAAAGGCAAGAAGACTTTCTCTTTGAAAGACTTTCTGGGGTTGGAGCGTGTGTTTGGCAGTTTCTACCACACTTATTTCAAAGGCAACAAGACTTTCTCTTTGAAAGACTTTCTGGGGTTGGAGCTCTCCAAAGTAGTTTCTACCACACTTATCTCAAAGGCAACAAGATTTTCTCTTCATATTTTCCTGGGGTTGGAGCTCTCCAAAGCATATCCGGTTCACCTCCTTACCATGGTATTTTTAAAACTTAAGAATAATAATGAATAGATGACTGTGAGGAGAATATAGCACATCAAATGAAAATATTTCTAATACAATCCACAATCACATTTTCACATGTTAGTAAATTTAGATGAACATGTAAAGACCATTTAAATTTTTAACTTTTAGCTTCTCTACTTCAAACGTGGCACCCAACAATTAGAATATAGCGTACCTAAAAAGTGACCTGCAAATTTAGAAACACTCATGTAATTTTAGATGAGGACCATCACACTGTTAAGCTTGAGTTTTCAGATGAGAAATTCGTGTGTTTTGGAGCATTAAACATATTATAGTGAATATTAAAAAAATTATGTAGGTTGACAAATTTTAAATATTTTTGAATTTCAAAGTTAAATATACACCAAATTTATGTCCCTTCAGAGGATGTGGTTACCGTGGATATTTTCTTTGTTCGCTTCACATGATGTGGTTTCCGTGGATATTTAACTTTGAAATTGGAATTCCAGGCTATTTTCAATATGTAAATTTTAAAGATGTTAATATGTGAATAAAAATAGGAAAAAAAAAAATTATAGATGAATATGATAATCAACATGATACGTTATTGGCATTTGATACCTATCTAGTATTTTAAGTGTAAAAGTGAGTAACTTTTCCAATGACACGTATCATTTTTTTTTGCAACATTATGAGAAACTAACTTGAGTTATATATCTTGTAGAGGTGTTCAAAATGGAAACAACTTCTAGTTCTTGAAGTGCAAGATCCACACTAAGAAATATTTTCTTCTTTTGATTTGGATTGGAGTATGATTGGAGGTAACAATGTGGTTTGGATCAAATCAAATAGATATAATGAGTTTGTTATTTGGGAGAGAAAAAATCCATTGTATCCAACAAGCTTTCAAAAAAGTTTTAGGAGAAAATCAAAAGAAGAAAATAGTGGAAATAAAAAATATAGAGTTGACACTCCATTGGAATATATAATGTAAGATTTTTTCTACTAATTTTTTCTTAAAATAATTTTGTTTTAAATTCAATTTTTGTCATGTTAATATCTTGTTGTTTCTTGCAGGTTTTGGTGTTCATATGGGCCAGAAGATTATCAAGAGATTGATGCATTGTCTTATGATATATCAAAAGTGCCTGAAAAGGGGATAGGGAGTCGTCTAGGTCGTAAGCATCTAAGACGTGGTTGCACATGTCATTTTAGTGTTCACATATCTAAGAAAACACCAGAATGTGCCTTGATCACTTATGTTGAGATGAACCATATAGATATTACAGGTAAACCTTGCCATGGATAAGAGGTTGATGATTTTGTAGGCACAAGAGCATACCATGCACCCTATCTTAGTAATGAACTACATTAATGGGTAGAAATATTTTTGTTGTTGGGAATGTTAGTTGAATGTGTACATCACAAACATCGTGAATTAGTGCATGGCAAAGTAACCTCATCTAGAGCTGAGTTTGATTGAAACAATTTTCTTATTCTTACTTGTGACGACATTGCCAATATAGAGAGGAGATTGAAACATGCCCAATACATGTTTGACAATAATGATGCTCAAAGTGTGTGTATATGGAAAGCAAAAATACTACTCAGAGTTTGACAATGCCATAGATGATGAGGGACACGCTCCATTCATTTTAGGCATTCAACAACCACTACAACCAGAATGGATGAGAAAATATGGTCATGATAGTATATAAGAAATGGATTCTACATTTGGGACAAATAACTTTAAGGTAAATTTACATTGTTATGTATTTTCTTATTATCATTTGTTATTTATAAGATAATCCAAGGATATAACTAATTTCTTATTTTATATTGTTATGTATTTTCTTATCATCATTTGTTATTTATATGATAATCCAAGGATATAACTAATTTTTTTATTTATTTTTATGCAGTTTCAACGTTATACATTATTAGCATTTGATTCCCAACATAATGGTGTTCCAGTGGCATGGGTTCTCATGTCAATATCTATTACCAAGTGGATGGAGATGCTACTTCTTAAAGTTCGCATGGGTATGTTGGAGTGGAATTTAAATGCATTCATGGTAGATGATGGAACTGATGAGATTAGTGCAATCGGGTATAGAGATATGAGTGTGTTTTTTCTTCATTTCCCAAAATGCAACATATATACGTAATTGTTGACTCACTATATAAATATATATATTTAACATTGTATGGCATTTATGTGCAATAAGGCGATATTTCAATGTGAAGTCTACTTATGCATTTGGCATGTTAGAAGGGCATGGTTAAAAAATCTTGTTATGAAAGTGAAAGATGATACTACAAGATGTGTCATGCTTAAGCATGATACTACAAGATGTGTCATGCTTAAGCATTAGGTGACATTATGCACCATCAGAAAAATGAAAATTCTGCACTTGAGGAGACAAACAAATTTCTAAATGACTTCCAAGAGGAAACCACCTTTGTTGAGTACTTTCGAGCACGATGGTTGGATATAACAGGTTTGTTTCTGTAGCTTTAATTTTCATATTTTTGGTATATTTGTATTGACTATTGACATACTTTATTTTGTGTTAATCATAAATGTGGGAAAAATGTCGTTGTCACTTAAAGCATGCTAGACAAGAAACAAATGGGGCTATTGAGTCGAGTGGATTGGTGATGCAGGAGAATCCTGCTCAAGAAAATCATTGTATATTTGGTTGACTTAGGATATCTGATGTTTGATAATGAATTTGATTTCTTAATAGGAAATTTTGTATATTTTTAATAATTTGAGTGAGAAATATGTGTGTGAGGTTTTAAATGTAAATATTCTCAATTATGTGAGAATATGAGAGATGTTAGACTTGTGAAGATCTCATAAAGGTCTCAAGGATTAGGAGATCCTAGAATAGGAATTAGTTGAGTTAAAAGTGGATTGAGAGATTTGGTATAATCTGCTCATAAAGGCAGAATTTAGATATAGAACTGTTGTTGAGATCCTCAAGGGATCATTAAGAGATTTTAGGAACTAGTTGAGAGATCTATGGAGAAGAACTAGGAACCAGAATGATCCATAACTATGTAATTGTTCCTATAATTGTAAGCCTAAGGGGCATGTAGAGGTAGAGGTGTGAGAGAGAGAAGAGTGAGGCTAAGTAGAGCTAGAAAGGCTGATAAGAGGCCAACTAATGTAAATCGGGCCTGGCATACTGTATATATGAATTTGATTAATAGGAAAGCATATTACATATTTTTGTAATTGAGTAATGTCTTTGTTTATGTAGAGATGTTAACGAGTGGTTGAGTTAATGCTTATATAGCCTAGAAAGTATACGTGGTCTATGATGGAAATATGAGTGCAAGAATTGATAATGCATTGGGTTGAAGACAATTTATAGATGTAGGAAATTTCGGTGAAGGGGATTAAGGTATGTCAAAGCATGAATGCGATTTACACCATATTGCCAGGAAAATGTGTTGCGGATTGGCATTAATGTACTTAAATGCATATATTGATTCAAAGGAAAGGAATCCCTCCATAATGGAAGCGAAGCCAACCAATGGACATTCTATATCAATTATCGTGACTGAAAATCATAATTGAATTGAGACTACGTGGCAGGAGAAAAAAAAACGACTTGTTGTGTTTGGAAATCATTGAAGGAAATCCACCATTGATCACAGATGGATTGAAAGTGATCCAAGCTAAATGATATTGAGGAGTTTTACCATGATTTGCCAAGTTTTGTAAAAAAAATAATCAGTCAAAGAAGAGTCGCGCTGAGACAGAAGGGTCACGCTAAGATAGAAGGGTCACGCCTAAGATAGAAGGGTCACGCCATGTGCCGCGCCTGGGGCAGAAGGGTCGCACTAGAATTGCAGAAGCATAGCACTAGTACAAAATTGTCTTTGATCGAATTTTAGGAGTTCACGTTCTCACCTTCAACGTTCCCTACATCAAGCTGCACTGAAGGTAAATGAGCACATGGGTTTCGAGCAATAGAGGGTTGACATACTCATGTGTTTCCTTAATCACGCTCAGGTATTCCATATAGCACAAAACTCTGAAAACCAATCCTTCCTTGTTTATGTATAACTGATATGAGCTCAATTTTAATCAAAGACTGAGGGATAGGACAGGTTGAAGTCTCTTTATTAAGACTTGTAGTGTAGCTTTAGTATATTAAGGCTATCGATTGTGGAGCATAGGCCTGGTAGGTCATCATTTTGGTATCAGAGCAAGTAAAATCTCTTTGGGGAAAACTAGAACAGAGTTATGCTCTTGAAGTTGTATATGCAGATACAATTGTGATTGCAGAAAGAGGAGATCCGTAAAGACTGACAAAAAAAAGAAGGAAAACAAAGCTAGTGTGCTTTGTGTGCATTTGTGTGCATTTGTTAAAGATATTACATAGGAAGAAAGGATCAGATTTTAAATCTGATAGGCAGCAGGCACACAGAGATAAAGTGTGGCAGAATATTGGGAAGTAATTGATACTCTTAAGGAAAATTTACAGAGGAAAATGAACAAGGAATAGTCCATTCAAAGTGCAGATGAATGGTGGAACAAGATCATGCAGAGATCTTGAAGGTGATATGGTATGTTTTTATTTTTAACTTTGGTTTTGAGGATTGTGTTTGCAGATTTCAGGTTGCAGACAAAAAGGGTGTTAGTAGCAAAGACAACTGAGAGGAGTTGTAAAAAGAAGAACCAATTGTGTTCTTGAAGACAGAGTAAGTGGATACTTTGAAGGAAAGTGGCGAAGAACCTAAACGTTCTAGCCGAAGGTTGGACAGAGAGGACAAGAGTGTTCTCAAGAAAAGTGGATTTAAGTTGCAGAAGCAAAGAGGAGTGAGAGAGTTGCTCAGAAGATGGTTCCAAGACAGAGAACCAAAAGATATCAAGAGGTCAAGCACAAAGAGAAAGCTTGCATTGTTGGATGGAAAGAATGAAGGCTTGCTAAAAAAGGGATTGAATGTAGTCCACAAGTGAATAGATGGAGTTCACAGAGGAGGAGAAGGTGACTGTTGATAGTCATTGCAGAGGTTCGGGGAGAAGCCAAAACATAAGGAAATATTTCAAGGAAAATGGCATGAGAAAGAGTCAAGAAGAGATTGACAGAGAGAAAACTGAGATAAAATTACGTCTTGGAGATGTTACAAAGGAATAAGGAAGACCAGAGGTATGGTTGGATTATGAAAAGAAAAATAAAATAGCATAGATTGCAAATGAAGTGGGAGCGTAGATTGAAATCTCATCTGAAAGAATAATTACTCAGAGTAAGTGAGTATGAGGAGGAAGTTTTGGTATGTGAACCAGAACAGGGCCCATTGCTTTTTGAAAGTAATGAAGATACAAAGGAGAAATCTATAGAGGATATTCTGAATCATATGAAGGATTTAGAGCAACAAGAAGACCTGGTGGTTGAAGCATTGAGTGAGACCGCAAGGTCTTATGTTTTTAAAACTGACAATTTGTGTATGATTGCAAGTATTGCAGGAGATAGGCAGCCTTTTGAAGATGTCTTCAGGATGGATGAAGATCTTGAAGTAAAATATGATGAAGAAAACCTCTTAGATGAGGAAGGCTTTGAATGGTTGCAGCAGAAGGAGTTCATTGATGAGTTACTTAATGGGAGAAGACAATCATTTGAAGCTATCATGGAGATAGAAGATCAAAATCTTATTCTGATGAAGAATGAAAGAACATTGTCTCAGAGAGGTAAGCCAATGAATTGGACTAATTTTATTGATGAAGAAAAATTACGGGAGAATGCTAAGGCAGAAGATGGGGCAAGGATAACTCTTGAAGAGGGCTTACAAAAAGACAATAATGCAAAATGTGCTGAGGAAGATTTGTCTCAGGACAAAAAGAAGACAGTCATAGGACTGAATGAAGAGGAAGGACAACTACTGAAAGATGTTAAGAATGAAGAAGAACTTATTGAATACTATAAACAAAATCATGATGAAGTACTTGTGAGGTGTCAAAGAGAAATTGAGTTGCTGGAGTATTTGCTGAAATAACAGGAGTATGAGAGTGTGACTACAATCAGAAATGAGGGAGTATCTCAAGATTTGATTGGGACAGAGATATGTGTTAGTTGCCAAGTTTCTGATGTACTGGCTAACAAAGAAGAAGAGGTGGATGAGTATGCAGTTAGAAAGATGACAAACAATTTACTTCTTGAAAGTAAATTTGAAGATAAGAAGCAACAAATGGAAATTTTAGAGGAAGATGTTTTCAAAGACATTAAGGATGTATGGATGGTAGAAAAAGCTAAAAAGAGCAGTCAACAGATTAAAAACGAATGTGAAAAACTGCAGCAGAGAAAGGATTTCAGGCAAGTTGTTGAGACAAAAGGATTCCATGAGAAAGCGGAAATTGATTTTGTGATTGAAGAACTGTGGAAATTGATGACGAGACAGTCAAGTTGGAGATGGCTGGTAGTAGAAGGGATGATCAATCAGAATTTGAAATTGATTGAAGAAAGGAAAATGAACTAGAAGACAACAGACATGCAGCAACAACAAAGGTGTAGAGCATTTGGACAATTAAAAATTAAGGTTTGGGATCTTGGAGGTAGCAAGTCATTAAGACTTGTAGCTGTCACATTACTACAAAAAAGTGACAGACCTCATAGACAAGAGTCTATGAATTTTTTTTCTACTGTGGGAGTCTGATGCAGGAGCATCCTGCTCAAGAAAATCATTGTATATTTGGTTGACTTAGGGGATTTGATGTTTGATAATGAATTTTATTTCTTAATAGGAAATTTTGTATGTTTTTAATATTTTGAGTGAGAAATATGTATGTGAGGTTTTAAATATAAATATTCTCAATTATGTGAGAATATGACAGATGCTAGACTTATGAATATCTCATAAAGGTGTTATGGATTAGGAAATCCTCAAATAGGAATTAGTTGAGTTAAAAGTGGATTGAGAGATTTGGTATAATTTTCTCATAAAGGCAGAATTCAGATATAGAACTGTTGTTGAGATCCTCAAGGGATCATTAAGAGATTTTAGGAACTAGTTGAGAGATCTATGGAGAAGAACTAGGAACCAGAGTGATCCATAACTATGTAATTGTTCCTATAATTATAAGCATAAGGGGTATGTAGAGGTAGAGGTGTGAGAGAGAGAAGAGTGAGGCTAAGTAGAGCTATAAAGACAGATAAAAGGCTAACTAATGTAAATCGGGCCCGACATACTGTGTATATGAATTTGATTAATAGGAACACATATTACATATTTTTGTAATTGAGTAATGTCTTTGTTTATGTAGAGATTTTAACGAGTGTCTGAGTGAATGCTTGTATCGCCTGAAAAGTATACGTGGTCTATGATGGAAATATAAGCGTAGGAATTGATAATGCATTGGGTTGAAGACAATTTATAGATGTAGGAAATTACGGTGAAGGGGATTAAAGTATGTCAAAGCATGAATGTGATTTACAACAAATTACCAGGAAAATGTGTTGCGGATTGTCTTTAATGTACTTAAATGCATATATCAATTCAAAGGAAAGGAATCCCTGCATAGTGGAACCGAAGCCAACCAATGGACATTCTATATCAATTATCGTCACTGCAAATCGTGATTGAATTAAGACTATATGACTGGAGGAAAAAAATGAATTGCTGTGTTTGGAAATTATTGAAAGAAATCTACCATCAATCACAGATGGATTGAAAGTGATCCAAGTCAAATGATATTGAGGAGTTTGGCCATGATTTTCCAAGTTTTGTAAAAAAAAAAAAAACCATCAGTCACATAAGAGTCGGTGAGAGAGAAGGGTCGCCCTTGAGATAGAAAGGTCGTACCAGGAGTAGAAGGGTCACACTGAGACAAAAGGGTCGCGCCCGGGGCAGAAAGGCCACACTAGCATTGTAGAAGCGTAGTGCCAGTTCATAATTGTCTTTGATAGACTTTTAGGAGTTCATGTTCTCACCTTCAATGTTCCCCACATCAAGCTGCACTGAAGTTAAATGAGCACATGGGTTTCAAGTAATAGAGGGTCGACATACTCATGTGTTTCCTTAATCACGCTTAGGTATTCCATATAGTGCAAAAGTATGAAAACCAATCCTTCCTTATGTATAACTGATATGAGCGCAATTTTAATCAGAGAGTGAGGGATAGGAAGTGTTGACGTCTCTTTGTTAAGAATTGTAGTGTAGCTTTAGTATCTTAAGGCTATCGATTGTGGAGCATTGGCTTGGTAGGTCATCGATTGGTTTGCGCATCAGTTGTGTTCAGTGGTCCACATTTTTTTATTGGTGGCGTCAATGTGCAAATGAAAATGGTTTCCATAGAAACTATAAGGTGGAGAAAATAGAAGCTCATTCATGGCTAAGGGCACAACCTATTCCAGATTGTAATGTGAGACTGCACCACTTAGATTCTTCAATAGCATGGGTGAAAACTAGTGGGAACCCCAGATGGGTAAGTATCGTCCTTAAGTATAACCAGCTGACCCTGTCAAATGCCTTTGAGAGGTCAATTTTAAGCAACACCCCTTTGAGATTCTTTAGTTTTATGGAGTGAAGGGCCTCTTGTGCAGAGCCTATGGCCTCATGGATTTGTCGGTTTTGAAGGAATGAAAACTATTCCTGAGAGATGTGATCTGACAAGATCGGTTTAATGCGATTTGCAATAATCTTCACAATAATCAGATATAAACCATTGGGAAGCCCAGATGGGTAAATATTGTCCTTAAGTATAACCAACTGACCCTGTCAAATGCCTTTGAGAGGTCAATTTTAAGCAACACCCCTTTGAGATTCTTTAGTTTGATGGAGTGAAGGGCCTCTTGTGCCGAGCCTATGGCCTCATGGATTTGTCGGTTTTGAAGGAATGCAAACTATTCCTGAGAGATGTGATCTGACAGGATCGGTTTAATGCGATTTGCAATAATCTTCACAATAATTTTATAAAGGCAGTTACAAAGGGATATAGGCATGAAGTCATTGAAAGATAGTGGGGAGTCCGTCTTGGGGATGAGGGCTATATAGGTGGAATTGATAGGATAAAAAATTTGACCTAGTGACTGGCTTTCTTTGACCACACCAAGTAGGTCTTGTCCAATGATGTCAAAAAAAGCAAGGTAGAATTCCACAGACCAGCCATCCGGTCCCGGACTTTTGTCCTTCTTGAACCACTTGAGGGTGCTCTCTAGTTCCCCCATGGTAACAGGTTTAATGAGATCCTCCATCACGTCAGGTTCCACAAATCTGGGGAAATGTCCAGCAATACAAATGATTTCTGCAAGTGTTGTGCCTGGGGGGGCTTTGAAAAGCTGCTTGAAGTGTGTGTTACCCAATCAGGCAAGCTGAGGGTGTGTATTTGTAATCTGACCCTGTTCCGAGGGCATCTGCCAGATGGTATTGCTGGCTTTCCTTCCATTCATATATTTATGAAAGAATTTTGTATTACCATCCCCCGCTTGTAACCAGATAGCCCTGCTTCTGAGTCTCCATGTTTTTTCTCGTTCCAGCAAAATCTTTGATCTCTGGGCTTCCAGTTCCACTAGATGTAGTTTTTCTTCTATGGATAAGAAGCCTCTTCCTAGTTCATCCATTAAGGAGGCCAACTGATTTTCTATGTCAGCTAGGGTGTGCTCATCCCTAACTTTTTCCTTTTTTCCCACTCAATGGATAATCGTTTAAGCTTGTTCAGGTTACTACAGAATCCTTCAGCCTTCCTCTGATCAATAGGTGGGGCTTAAGCTTTTCAAAAATCTGAGACCATCCTGAGATAGTCGGGGTCCTTTAGCCAGATTGAGTTAAACTTGTAAGGTGCCCTTGGTTTTCTGAAATAACTAGCCACTTCCATATATATAGGGGAGTGATCCAAAATTCCTCCAGAACCCACCCATTGTCTGTAGTTAGTGAGGGAATATAGGAGGTCTTCATGAATGAGGTATCTGTCTAGTCTTCTCCCTAGAGCTGCTTCTCCTATCTGTCTATTATGCCATGTTGGCATCTTCTTGTTCATAGGAACATCAATGAGACCATATTGCTCCAAGAGAGTGCTCAACTAATCTGAGAGAGGATCCAACTGCGAGTGGTGTCCCTAGGATTCCTCATGTCCGATGGAGAAATTTAGATCACCCCCTAGGATAGATATATGACTGATCATGGGATTATCCAGGAACTGTTGCCAGAAGGCCAGTCTATTTTGATTGGGGGCATAAATGTTTATAATATGGAGCTGTTTGCCCAATTCAGCCGAGAAAATATCCATTCCAAGGAATCCCTGACCTCCCCATGATGAAGTCACCTTGATGGATTGAGGGTTGATCCCAATAGCAAGACCCCTAGATCACCCTGCAACATCCAAAGCTTGGAAATGCCAGCCGGGCATGATGGCTTGTAAGGTCTTAACAATCTGCTTGGATAGACCTAGGGTTTCCTAAAGGAAAATAATGTCACAGGGTTCACAACTCAAAAGTCTCTTTAGGGCTAGCCAAACCCCTACAGTTGTAAGACAACCACATCATCAGGGAATAGAATCAAGGGTGTCTGGTGCTCTAAGTACCCTTTCTATGGTGTTCTGGCGCCCCTGGGCAACATCTACCCCAACAATTTTGATGGCTTTGGACATCTTGGAAGGTTTGCCCCGGGAGGGTTTATGCTCTATGGTAGAGGATGGGATGCCCAAACCCAACATGTTAGGGTTTGTCTGATGATGGGATCAAAGGTTGTAGGAGTGTGAGCCCAAAGCTGTAGGGGATTGAGGAGGGTGTTGGTGACCCTGTCCAAGGACAGTCAATGGGGTGGTGGAGATGATAAGAGAGGGAAGATCTAGAGCACAATTGATAGGGGAAGTTACCAAACATGTAGTAGATGCAGATGGTGCTATAGAGACAATAAAATGATTAAAAAATAGAGCAGAGGGTAAGGAAGAAGAAACAATACCCGATGTAGGAGCAGCCTCCACAACAGACCGGGATGTAGCCAGTGGTGTAAAAATTCTCACTGTAGATCACCTAATAATGCAATATACTAAAGCAAAATACTTGATCTACCTCTACAAACAAACTTGTGGAATCTTAATTGATTTTGAGCAAGATCAAGTAGAACACATATAACAGAGAATAAGAAATCAATCACACATGAACATAGAAGAATACTCTGGGGAAAGCCTCAGCTAAAAACCCTGCTATCTGTATTATCATACAAGTGGAAATATCTCAGGATTACACAAAGCTTTAGCTCACAAGCTATCTAGCTCTCAATACAATCCCTCACTGCTGCTCATAGACAGAATAGACAACACATATGCCTTTCCTCTACCCTCCAAGCCTCCTATTTCCTTGCACAGTTTCTCCTGGGTCCTCAAGCTGCCACCTGTGTGTAATTACCTCACACACTGCTCACCAAACTCAGAAATAACTGCGCAATCCTCAAGGAAAGAATTCCTTCTGCATGCAAGAGATATCCTCAAGGGAATATTCCTGCAACTGATAGTACACTCTCCCATCCTTTGATCTCAACTGGGTCTCTGTCTGAACTGACATGCATGAGAGAATATTCAGTTATCTGAAGTACACTAGTTGCATGCATGCATGCATTGACTAACTGAACTCACAATTAGTTCCACAAACTGTTGGAACTAATCTAACTGGACTTAACTCAGTTAACTGAGTTAATGATCGGGATTTAAATAGGAACGCAACAAATTGCAGATATAACCATAAACACAAAGATGTAACAGAAATAATGCTTCATTTCATTAATGTAAAACACTGAAATATGCTTACAGACAGAAATGGAAATAAACTAGCTAGGGCGATGGTAGTTTATCTATGAGAAGAGATGTGGCAGCTACATGCCTCTGAACTGTGTTACAATGAGGCTCAAAGGCCTATTTGTTGTTGAGAAGCAATGGAAAACCCTTAACATCCCAAAACCTAGTAACCCTAGAAGATGAAACGCCAAATTGTGGGCCCCGTTTTGGGTAAGTTGGTACATAAACTTCCCGGGGTCGTAACTTTGGCACCTAATCTTCGTTGACGCGTACAATAGCTCGTTAGAAAGATCTAGCTGAGCACTACAACTTTGGGAAGAGTAACATTGGTCCATGGACCCATGATGCTCCCATATTTCCCAAAAAACGTCGTTTAGGGCTTCAAAACGACTCTGGAAGTTTAGGACCCGAAAAACTGCTAAAAATAGTAAATTGTGCTACAATTATGAAAACTGAAAAACTGAAAGAGACAGTTGTGGGGGTCCAAGTGGGATAGGTGGGTGGCCACCAACATCCACTTGGATCAGCTAACTAATTACAACTCAAAGTACAACTCATCCTGATCTCCTTAATTAAGGGATAACTTCCTCAATCAAAGGGATAATTGTGCATGTCTTCATATAGACTTCATGTTTGATTTTATCTAACTAATTAACGCAAGATGAATTAATCAATTATTTTACAAACAACTGCTGAGCTCAAATTCGAATTTTAATTCACAATTTTAATTTAGGGACTAATTAAAATTGGAATGTATCCCGAAATGCTATTTATAGTAATGCTATTTTTAGCATTTCTATATTTATCATTTATTGTTGCTATTTTCAACACTCCCTCTCAACAAGAAAGGGATTATCTGTCACCTCGATCCTGTATCTGTGGAACTCGAATTTGCATTTTGACAATGCCTTAGTCAAAATATCTGCATCCTGCTCCTTGGTCGAAACATATTGCAACAACATGATCCTCTTCACCACACAGTCTTGAAGATGATGATACCAGATATCGATGTTCTTGGACCTATCATGAAATACTGGATTCTCACAGAGTTTGATACAAATCTGATTATCGCAATAGATCACAGTTGGATCCATCCTTTGATCAAACAACCCAACTAGATTTTTCTGCATCCAAATGGCCTCACATGCTACTTGGCTTGCAGCCATGTATTGAGCCTTTGCTGAGCTAAGTGCAACTGACCTCTATTTCCTACTGTACCAAGAAACGACAGTTGAACCAAGGTTGAAAATTCCTCCTGAAGTGCTCTTCCGATCTGATGGACTCCCTACCCAATCTGCATCTGTGAAGCCCTAAAGCTTCACTCCCTATGTCCGTTTGTACCATAATCCATACTGATATGTGCCTCTGAGGTATCTCAGCACATGCTTCGCTGCCTTCCAAAACAGCTTGGTAGGTTGAACCATAGCTTGAATTAGCTGGTTCACCGCAAAGCACAAATCTGGTCATGTGTTCACTAAATACATCAATGAACCCACAAGTTTCCGATACACAGTAGCAACTACTAACTCACCTGAAGTAGCATCCTCCTTCCTCCAGTTACCTGCTAGAGGAATCTGCATGGGATTGCACTTCTCCATGTGGAATCTCCTGATATCTAATTGGCATACTTGCCTTGAGACACAAACACTTCTCCATCCTTCTGCCACACTTCCATGCCTAGAAAGTAGTGCATGAGACCCATGTCTTTCATATCGAACTCTCTTGCAAGGTCCTCCTTGCAAGAAGTGATCAAATTGTCATCCCCTGTTAATATTAGATCATCAACATAAAGAACAATGATCAATGGCTTACCTTCTACCATGATGTGGTATAGGTTCGCATCCGCTTCACTCTTTGTGAAGCCCAACTCGGTGAAATAGTTGTTGATCCTAGTGTACCAAGCACGAGGTGCTTGCTTCAGCCTGTACAAATCTCTCTTGAGTCGGCACACATGCGACTCACGATTGAAGGTCTCAAATCCTTCCGGATGCTCTATGTACACCTCTTCCTCAATCTTTCCATTGAGGAATGCAGTTTTCACATCCATCTGATGGATCTTCCAACCCATCTGTGCTGATAGTGCCAACATCGATATGATAGATGAGTACCTTGCTACAGGAGAAAAAGTCTCATCATAAT
The DNA here is from genome assembly GCA_031772625.1 of Pinus tabuliformis. NCBI lineage: Eukaryota > Viridiplantae > Streptophyta > Pinopsida > Pinales > Pinaceae > Pinus > Pinus tabuliformis. The sequence goes on from CM062810.1 coordinate 272,102,028, forward strand.
CGATCCCCTCGACCTGTGAGAAACCACAGGCAACAAACCTTGCCTTATGTTTCTCCACACTACCATCAGCTGCTTGCTTTACCTTGTAAAGCCATCGGGAACTCACCACTGACTTGTTCTCCAGTCTTGGAACAACATCCCAAACACTGTTCCGAACTATGGAGTCATACTCCTCCACCATAGCATCAACCCAAACTGGCTGCTACACTGCTTCCTCGAAGGAAGATGGTTTGGTCTCTATACATTCCCCAACAAGGGCCATGTAACCAGTGTACCGCTCAGGTGACCTCCTCTGTCTGCACTAAGAAGATGGCTCTCCCACATTCTCTCTTGCATCCATCAACAATCTGTTAGCTTCCCTTGAGCGTTTCTACCCATCTTTGGAAGACTCTGCATGAGTGGATGTCTCCACTCCTGGATCCTTTGCATGCGGCTGCTTCGCATAAGTCTGAGGCTCCTCCTCCTTAGGAACAAAAAGTTCCTCCTCTGCATGCAACTTGAGATACCTCTCAAGGGATACTTGCATGGCCTTCTGCTCATCGAACTTTAGATCTTTGCGTACCATTGTCCTCTGACTGGTAGGCAAGAACACCCGATAGTTGTGGGGTGTATCAGTGTACCCCACAAGTATCCCCATCTTAGCTGTTGACTCTAGCTTCTTTCGGGCATCTTTGGTCACATGGAAAAATACCAATGAGCCAAAGATCCTTAAGTGACTCACATCTGGTCTCTTCCCGGAGAAAGCCTCGTTTGGTGTCTTCATCCCAAGTATGTGATGCGGGCTTCTATTTTGCAAGTAAACCGCTGTATTGCATGCCTCAGCCCAAAAATGAAGTGGTAGGCCTTGGTCATGCAACATCGCCCGAGCTGCTCCCACAATCATTATGTTCTTCCTTTCAGCCACCCCATTCTGTTGTGGGTTATGGGGTGCCATCAACTCTTGTTTAATTCCTTCTGCTGCACAAAAGTCCTTAAACTCTTAAGAGACATACTCTCCACCATTGTCGCTTCACAAGGCCCTTATCTTCTTTCCAGATTCTTTCTCAACCAAGGATTTGAACTCAAAAAACCTTGATAAGGTTTGATCCTTCTTCTGCATGAAATAGATCTAGCATCTATGAGAAAAATCATCAATGAAAATAACATAGTACCTTTGTTTAGCGGTGGAGGCTGTCGAGAATGGTACACACACATCTGTATGAACTCGCTCCAAGATCGCCCCAACTCGACTGTCTCGATCCTGAAAGGAAGATTTTGCATACTTACCCAAGGTACAACCTTTTCATGTATCCACTTGCTCAAGTTTACCCTTGGGAAGTCCGATAGAAATCTGCTGCATGATCTTCAAGGCCCCATGGTGCAAGTGGCCCAATCTTCTATGCCATAGCTTGCCAATATATTAGCCTTGCACCAACTCTGCTTTGGAACTTAATGCAGCACAACCATCTACCTCCAGCTTGTAGAGATTCTTTACTCGAATCCCAATCCTCTTGGTTCGTCCTGTGCCGATGTGTCTCAGGAATTCCTTTCCTTTACTAAAGACCACATCATAGCCTTTGTCTTCCAACATTGCGATGGATACTAGGTTCTTCTTCATTCTAGGCACATACTTTACATCAGTCAGGGTGAGAGGAGCTCCATACTCCCTCTGAAACATAACCATGCCTTCACCTGAAACAGGGTACTTTCCATCATCACCCATCTCTATGCACATCTGGAGGTCCTTCTCCTCCAAGGTATTGAATAAACTCTTGTTGCTGATCATGTGGAATGAGGCTCCACTGTCCAGGTACCAAACACAACCCACCATCGATGAAACCATGCATGTGATGAGTGTGAAATCTAATTCGAACTGTGAGGCTAGTGCCTCACCATCTGATCCTTTTGAGGATCCCTTCTTGGATTTCTTCTGTGGACAATTTGTTGCATAATGGCCCACCTCATGACAATTAAAGCATCACACTTTAAATTTGTCAATCTTCTTCCCACCGTGGGAAGAACTCGATTTGGAATGGGAAGCCTTCCCTTTCCCTTTCCTTGCCTTACTCTCTAAAGCTATATTTTCTTTATCATCATGCTTTGATGAAGAACCATCTCTGGTGCTTCTCTTGATCTCCTCCTGCATCGGATCTGACCATAGTCGTTCCCAATCTGGCAGTTTATCTCTTCCATTTACTGAGTCTTGGTAGCTATACCAGCTCTTAGGAAGACCGAGGAGAGTAAGACTCACCATGTCATCATCGACTGTCGTGATTCCTACACTTCCAAGCTCATCCCTGCAAGTGGTGAGCTTGTTCATATATGTAGAGATCGTGTCACCCTTTTCACACTTGATTTTCCAAAGCTTGTCTTTCAGCACTAGCTTCCTTTGATCATTGCTATTCTGATATAGATCCTTCAATGTTTTCCACATTGAAAACAATGTCTCCTTCCCATGGAGACTCAAGACAATGTGGTCTCGAACTCCCTCCAGAAGAATCCTCCTCACTCTAGCCACACATTTCTTCCATTCCGCCAATTCTTGGGCATTAGCTACTACTGGCTTGGGGACTTCTTGATCAATGAAGTCCTTCAAACCGTTGTCCTCTAATACCACTTCCATGTGATCCTTCCAGGCTATATAATTCGAGCTGCCATCTAGGGCATACTCGAGTCTCAAACCATTGAATGCCATTGGTGAAATTTGAGATGTGATAAGAATTCGATTTCTGTAATCAAGAACTTCAAACTTTGAACTTCTCCATTCTTTGTATACTATTCTATGCTTTGATCACCTTTTCTCTGATACCATGTAAAAATTCTCACTGTAGATCACCTGATAATGCAATATACTAAAGCAAAATACTTGATGTACTTCTACAAACAAACTTGTGGAAGCTTAATCGATTTTGAGTAAGATCAAATAGAACATATATAACAGAGAATAAGAAATCAATCACACATGAACACAGAAGAATACTTTGGGGAAAGCCTCAGCTAAAAACCCCACTATCTGTATTATCATACAAGTGGAAATATCTTAGGATTACACAAAGCTTTAGCTCACAAGCTATCTAGCTCTCAGTACAATCCCTCACTGCTGCTCATAGACAAAATAGACAACACATATGCCTTTCCTCTGCCCTCCAAGCCTCCTATTTCCTTGCATTGTTTCCCCTGGTTCCTCAAGCTGCCACTTGCGTGTAATTACCTCACACACTGCTCACCAAACTCAGAAATAACTGTGCAATCCTCAAGGAAAGAATTCCTTATGCATGCAAGAGATATCCTCAAGGGAATATTCCTACAACTGATAGTACACTGTCCCATCCTTTGATCTCAATTGGGTCTCTGTCTGAACTGACATGCATGAGTTACTTATGAGAGAATATTCAGTTATCTGAAGTACACTAGTTGCATGCATGCATGCATTGACTAACCGAGCTCACAATCAGTTCCACAAACTGTTGGAACTAATCTAACTGGACGTAACTCAGTTAACTGAGCTAATTAATTACAACTCAAAGTACAACTCATCTTGATCTCCTTAATTAAGGGATAAATTCCTCAATCAAAGGGATAATTGTTGCATGTCTTCGCATAGACTTCATGTTTGATTTTCTCTAATTACTTAACTCAAGATGAATTAATTAATTATTTTACAAACAACTGATGAGCTCAAATTCGAATTTTAATTCACAATTTTAATTTAGGGACTAATTAAAATTGGAATGTATCCCGAAATTCTATTTATAACAATGCTATTTTTAGCATTTCTTGTTGCTATTTTCAACAAGTGGAGGGGATATATGCAGTATCTGGGGAGCACTGGATGGTAGAGCAGTGACCCCATCTGCATCCTTTGGATGATCCAGACCTGAGGGTTGCTCGTCCACAATCGGGTCTTCCACTTGTCGATGCTTTGTTCCCTTTGTAGTAGCCAGAGTAGCAGGTGAGAGCAGTGGGCAATCCTTGTAGAGGTGACTGACCTTATGGCATCATCTGCACCTAAATGGAACTCCTTCATAGTCGAGGTTTTGATGACGAGAGAAATGTCGCCAATGGAGGGTTATCTTTTCCTCCAGCCCTTCCCTCGTGTCCAAATGAACCAGGATGTGAGCCATTGTCATGATTCCTGTCTTCTCAAAGGATTGATCATGTTCTAGGTATGTACCCAGTGTGTCTCCAATGCGCTTGAAAACCACAGGAGTCCAAAATTGCATCGGAAGGCCCGAAAAACGGACCCAAATCATCCCTGCTCCTAGTTGTTCCCTCTTAGGGTTGAAGAGTGGATCCCATCTCTTCAGCAGAACCAGTGCTAATTCAATGTGCCAGAACCGAGATAAAATCCAGTCTGTGTACTCCTCCCTGTGAAAGCGTAGGGAAAACCACCCACGAGCCAACACCCGAATGATGGGCAGTTCTTTAAGCAAGGAGCCCCAAATCTCTGTGGTCCAAAGATGAAGCCTCTCAACTGAGTAGTTCCTCCCATGAACACGGCCTACCAGGACCTTCTTAGCTGTCTCTGCAACTTCACCCATCGAGATGTCTTTGCCCAAAGCGAGGTTGATGTCCTTATCCACTGCTTTAAGGCACCTGCCTTTTTTGAGTTTATCAGAATGGCGAGTCGTCGGATAGTCCTTGAGAAGGCCACAGATGCCCTGATTTACAGTCTGGGGGTGGATGGGTTGGATTTATGGTTAGGGATCAGGGAGCTAAAGCAACCAGAGTGGATAGGTGTGCTAGGGTTAGGGCCACCAGGGTTTAAGGTAGCGCTGGAGAGTGCAGGGTTAGTGAAGGAGGAAGGCTCGGGTGGGGGGATGCCTGAGGAGGATGGGGTGCAGTGCGGAGCGGAGATGTGGGGAAGCTAGGGGAGCAACGCATCGAAGGTGGGTGAGGGTTGAAGACAGGTACCAAGCAGGTTCAGGGTAGCCGGGGAAAGAGGAGGACAGTCCAGACCAGGGGCATCATCGATGTTAACCGAGGGCGGGGGATGGGGCGTAGATGGACCTGGTCGGACCTAGGCAATGTGAGTAGCTGACAGAGGTCGCAATGTTGTAGTGAAAAGACTAGAACCCGACGCAAAGCGATGGTGAGACCAAATTACCTCCTGGGGATGAGGGTCCTCCTCATAGTCCACATTGTCCAATTCCATTGTTATTGATAGTAAATGGTCGGTGATAGTAACGGTTGGCGAGAAGAAACTGGGAGATCACGATGACGGAGGGAACCAGGTAAACCGCAGGAGGAAATGGTAGTTAGACAGGTTAGGGGTCAGGTGAGCCGCAATGGTTAGCCCAGACCGTCAGGCCCTGGGCTGATGAGCCACAGAACCGCCATGGTTTCCGTCCTTCAGAGCTCGATTGCATGCAATTATATTCACCATAAATCTCTCTAATTGTTCAGCAATGAAGTTGAATACCTAATCAATTAACGGGTATTAGTTATATTAAGTAGTAGTGTAATTAATGATTAATAAATATTAATTAAATTAATGTTACATATATTAATTTTATTAAAATTAATGAGTATTAGTTATATTAAGAGTAATGTAATTAATCATTAATGAATATTAATTAAATTATTTAATTAACTATGGTATCTATAGAAAACTCAACACTAATCCTATATCTAAGGTCATAAAAGAAGTCGAGAAGGCAATTAAAGAGTCCAAATGTGGTTAATCTATCATCACAAGAATTAAGCTCAGAGACAATAAATGTTCTCAACAAAGGCTTGGGGTTTTCCATTGCCCCAAAAAACATTCCTATAGAAAACATCATTTGTAACATAGAAGAAAGGATTCAAGGCATTTGCTTGGAGGACAAAGAAGGGTTAAGACAAGAATGTGCCATCATTTTGAGGAAAGCCAAGCCCCCAAAGAGAAATTTAAATAAAAAGGAACAAATCACTCTTAAATAGCTTCACAATAATGACAAAATTATAGTTATGAAAACAGACAAAGGCGGGGCCACAATTGTTATGGACAAGAAGGATTACATTTTTAAGATGAATGAACATCTTGACTGCAATAGCTATAGAAAATTCAACACAAATCCCATATCCAAGGTCATAAAAGAAGTCAAGAAGGCAATTAAAGATTCCAACCTTGATGAGAAATTGAAGAAGAGGCTTACACCTTCATGTGAAGTTATCCCTAGAATTTATGGGCTGCCAAATATTCACAAAAAAGGGGCTCCTCTCAGGCCAATAGTCAATACCATTGGGTCTCCCACCTATGAATTAGCAAAGTATGTTTCCATAATCCTTAAACCTCTTATTGGGAACATTGACTTTTATTAAAGATTCCAATGATTTTGTTAAGCTTATTATAAACAAAAGTGTGGATCCAATTGACATCCTTGTAAGTTTTGACGTGTTGTAATTTTTTACCAAAATTTCGATAGACGAAGTCATTCAAGTTGTTAAAGAGGTTGTTGATCCTGAAACAACGAATCTTGCTGAGATATGTTTGCATCTACATTTTTCAATTTCCAAGGAGATTATTATGAGCAGATATATGGAGTTGCAATGGGATCACCACTCTCGCCAATTGTTGCCAACTTATACATGAAGTACTTTGAGAAGAAATGCCTTGAATCCTACCTTTAAAGCCAACTTGGTGGAAGAGATTTATTGATGTCATGAACATAAAATAGACACATGGTAAAGTAGAACTTGATAAGTTTTTCAATCACCTTAATTCTATCTCTTATGAAATTAATTTCACTATGGAATTGGAGGAGGACAAAGAATACCATTCCTAGATGTTCTGATTACTAAGAAGGAGGATGATACATTAGTACATCAAGTTTTCAGAAAGAAAACTCACATAGAGAGTTACCTCCATGTTGATTCATATCATCGTCCTTCTTAGAAGTTTGGTGTCCTCAGTACTCTTGCTATCAGGGCCCTTAGAATATCTAACACTGACATTAGAGAAAATTTGAGATCTAAAATGGGCCTCCTAAGGAATATTATAAAATAATAGTGGAAATAATAAAATAAGATTAGATTACATCATCAAATTTTAAAGGGAAAAAAGAAAAAAAACTACTTTTTGTTTTTGTTTTTTGTTTTTTTGGTTTTTTGTTTTTGTTTTTGTTTTTTGTTTTTTGTTTTTTGTTTTTTTGTTTTGTTTTGTTTTGTTTTTTGTTTTTTTTTTTTTGTTTTTTTGTTTTGTTTTGTTTTGTTTTTTTGTTTTTGTTTTTGTTTTTTTTTTGTTTTTTGTTTTTTGTTTTTGCTTTTTGTTTTTGTTTTTTGTTTTTTGTTTTTTGTTTTTTGTTTTTTGTTTTTTGTTTTTTGTTTTTTTTGTTTTGTCTTGTTTTGGTTTGTTTTTTGTTTTTTTTGGTTTGTTTTTTGTTTTGTTTTTGTTTTTGTTTGTTTGTTTTGTTTTGTTTTTGTTTTTGTTTTGTTTTTGTTTTTGTTTTTTTTTTTTTTTTGTTTTGTTTTTTTTTTTTACTCACATTTTCAACTTATCTCCCTACAATTTTACTCAAATTTTGAGCAGCAGTACTCATTGGATGCATAATTTAATTCCTCATCGAAGGAGTACCCATGTTGCATACTTTTGATGGACCCTGCTACATGAAAAATGAGAAAAAAAATGTGATTACAATAATGCTTTTTCATGTATTTCTCATTTTTCATGTAGCAACATCCATCGAAATTATGCAATATGGGTACTCCTTGGATGAAGAACTAAATTCTGCATCCAACGAGTGTTCTCGCTCGAAATTTGAATAAAACCACAGGGAGATAAGTTGAAAATACAAGTTGAAAAAGTAGTTTTTTTTTTTTTATTATTATTTATTATTATTATTATTTTTTTTTATTTTTTATTTATTATTTTTATATTTATATTTTATTTTATTTTATTTTTTTATTTTTCAATATTATTACTTTTTTCACTCCAAAAATGGTGAATCATCCTCCATGGTTGACATCATCATCTTGAATCCTATTGGTTTTTATAAAGTTGATTTTAGTTGTACATTTTTGTTTTGATGCCTATTTTGGACCTCGAAATTTCTCTAATGCGCCTAGATAAAGAGAATAAGCACTTGACTACTGCCTTTAAAAATATAGGATACAAGGAACAAGACATTTGGAAGGCTATAAGAGAGTTGAAGGAAATGTTAACTCTTAGGGCTCTTAATCACATTGTGGTAAAGTCTATCTCCCTTACATTCAGGGGGTTACTGATAAGATTGCAAGGATTTTGGGTAAGAAGGACATATCCACTCATTTCACAACAACGAGGTAATCAAGCAAATAATGAGATTTGTGAAAGACAAAATTGATCAACATCAGCTTAAGGGAGTCTACAAAATTGATTTTTCCTGTGGTAAAAGTTATATTGGAGAAACAAGACATTCCTTGCAAAGAAGACTGAAGGAGCACAAAGCTGACATTAAAATGAAAGATCACACAAGTCATCCCTTGTTGAACACTCCTCGAAAACTAAGCATCATGTTTGCTTAGAAGATGCTAGGATCATTGCTAGAGAAGACAACATTCAGAAGAGGAAAAGCACAGAGGCTCTTGAGATAATGAAACATCCGCATAATCTCAACATGGATGGTAGCCTTGAGATCAATGGCAATTGGGTTCCTCTAATAAGGCAGATTTGTTCTACCAACTCCTCTCAAGTATAACATCTCAGGTATGAATCTCTATCCCTAACTTGAATTCATATAATATTTACTTATAATAATAATAAATAAAAATTAATATTAACATATCATATGGCATAATATAATATAATATCGATGTCATTATATTATTAAGAATATTAATGTCATATAACATTAGGTTCATTCATTACATTATTACTTAATATAATTAACATATGTAACAATAATTAATTAAGATTCACTAATCATTCTCTCAGGGGGGCAACTCAATTGGCGATCAAAGTAATGTGAAATTTTTGAAAACTAAGAGATCAAAGGTTTAAATCCCCCCAGTTGTGATCCGGTTTACGGAGAAGAGGACAAGTCGTAGACCCAAGATGTTTACTATTAGTTACATGTCAGGTGGGATGTTGGGTTCCTCTAGGATATCAAAAAAAAGAAAAACCATTAATCATTAACTACATTACTACTCAATATAACTCATATTCATTACTTTTAATATAATTAATATATGTAACATTAATTTAATTAATATTCCTTATTATGGATGATATATATCATATAGAATTATATTTGTAACATGTATTCATCATATATGAATGATTAATTAACATATATTATTATTAAATTATTAATTACAAAATTTGTGATTTATTTCATTAATTATTAATAATATTAGGTCAAGTTTATTTTAGTTTTTTAGCTGATCATTTATTGTTTTTTCATTTTTCTTCCTTTCCATTATTTATTCCTCCTTCTTTCGCTTTGAATCATCTTTCCTCAAGCATTTTCCTGATGATGGATCCTCCTTGGGATTTGAAACATCGAAAAATTTCGAATACTATTGTGGAAATTCCAAACTCTCTGTCTATAATCTTGCACATTATAAGTTATTTAACAAAATTTACTTCATACTGACATTCCATCAACCCACCACAACAACAAACTCTGCCATGCTAGCAAAATCCTTTTCCTCTTACATAGTAACCTGTGTTTCAAGGTATAATACAACATGTTGACATAATCAAAATTTTATTTTCGATAAATTAAGGACATTACAAGGAATATTAGTTGTTGACAAAGAAAAAATCATGTAAAGAATCAAATGAATTTTGAACTCAATTATAAAGAGAAGGAAATTAGAGGAAGAAGGGGTTCTAAAACCATTTCTTCTAATATTATTATTTTGTGAGCCTTGTATATTTCTCAACTTTCTTCCCTCTTTACTTCTTATAAAATGAATTATCTTTTACTATCTCTCCCATCTCAAAATTATAAATGGATAGAGATATATTATTGCTTATTTTAATCACAGGTCTAGGATTTCTTAAGAAACATTGCAAGCTAGGAGTGAAGACTCTTGATATTTTTCTCCATATAGAATCTTTTGATCTTTATTTATGATTATTTCTATTGTGTTATTACTTTGTAGTGTACCTATGGGGGGTAATATGGGGGTAGATATAGAGGTAACCAAGGGACAAATATTAGATAGATATTGCAATAATGTGAACAAATGTAGTGTTCTTAGAAGATAGAACAAGTCACCAGAGGGTTCCTCCTAGTAGAATGTTCCTTCTCTAGAGTGTTCTTAGGATATAGGGAGTATTATAGATAAAAGTATAAAAAATGTAATGGGAATGGTGAATAATATTCTAATAAGAAAGTATTTCTTAAGGAGTGTTTCTTTCCTTCATTAATAATAGATGGTGTCACTATACCTCAAGGGTTTTCTCTAAATTATTGTGTTAATTCATTTTGTGTGAATGATTTGATTTATTTGTGAATTCAAGGATTCTCTTATAGATTATATTTTTAGATATAAGGGCATACCATTTATTATTAGAAAATTTCCCTTGTCAAAAAAAGGGGCACTATTTTGTTTTTTCATTTTACGTATTTTTTAAAAGGACAAGAAATAAGTGGCACACATTACGTTAATTTCTTCTACTTTTGAAGAAAAAAGTGCAAAAATCAACTACATATTTGATATCCTCTAAAAAAACACATGGTTTTAAAAAAAATCATCTGAAATGGACTACGGATGAATGAGATATCATTGATTTAAAATTTGCAGTTTTCAGGGTTTTATTGAGGATGACCACCCAAATTGCAGATATGTTGTCATTTTATAGAGTGACCAGATTTCAATCAAACCACTGTAATTAAATGCAACGTGGGTGTGGAAATTCATTAGTGGGGTCATAGCAAAAAATCAAAGAAATATAGTGATTGCTTTGCTCATTTTCATCTACTTGCCTCAAGGAGCTCCATTGAAAAAGTAAGTTATTTTTTTATGCAAACCCTAGTTTTATTTTGGAATTATAGCGAGAAATATTTATTTTAAAATAAAATATAATGGTCCTAGTATTGAATAAGTCATACAAAACCAAAATTCAATATGGAAAGAGAAGTGAAAATTTTCTTTACACTTACATTTCAAAGAAGATGTTACCATATGGTAGAAAGCATTAGAAAGTTGGAAAATGATAGCACTTTCTGATAGAGAATATGATGAAGTACTTTTAGATAAATGGTCTCACACTAATACGATTGATAAAGAAAGCACAAGGGGTTTCTTTTCATGTGGAAATTATATATTACAAGTTGACATGGATGCGTCCAATAAGAGTAGGTGATTGTCTCTGTAGATCCTAGCAACCAATATAATTCATTAATTTAATTTTGTAAAAAATTGCAAATAATAGCTAAAATTATTCAAAGCACACATGTTGATGGTGTAAATGTTCACATTTTTAGAGATTTGAAGATTTCTATGGATAAGTATGTGTTGAATTCATATTTTATGCTATAGATATCCATGATGAGGATGTTATGCTTGGATATCCTTGGATGGAATCAACTGGTACAATGAATACTAAATCTCAAAAGAAGTTCATGAATATTTGGTACAAAAAAATAATATCACACTATAGGATATTTCTCTTGGTAAACTAACACGGCTACATGCAAAAGTATCTATAGTGAACCCATTAGTAGAGGCCAAGTACCTGATTGAATGAAAAGAAGAGCATACATAGAACCTCCAAAATAACCATATGAGGGGTATAAATAGAAAGAAGAAGCTAGGGAACCTCAATTTGAATTGTCCAAGCCAAGGGAACTAGAGTCAAGATTATCATATATCTCCACACATACCACACAGTTAAACATCAATCATTAAAGCATGGGTGTGATCAACATGAAACAACATGGCACCATAATGACAACTAGATGAGATATGCATGAATGCATAACAACATTTCATGGAGGCATCATCATAGCATAGTAAGGATCAACCGAATTCCATATCATAATGGAAAACAAATAGTTGAACCCCATGTTCACATGTCGCCAAGATGGATGGATGTCAGTGCTTGGTAATAAATGGCTACATTGCTTACTCACTCATATTGTATGGTTTCTTCCCATGTTTTAAGGATAAGTGAAAGGGAATGTGTTGAAATGTGGCAACGAGAATATTCCAATTTAATTTGTCCTTGAATTAAATTGTGAATTAAAATCCAATTTTTGTCTTAACATCAACTTGGAAATAATTGATTAATTCATTTTGGATTAATTAGTTGGAGAAATTCAAGTTAGAAGTCTTTCTGAAGTCATGCAAGAGTTATCCCTTAAATTAAGGAGATAAGGTTGAGTTATATTTGAGTTGTAATTAGTTAACTCAGTGTATTGGGTTAAGTCCAGTTAAATTAGTTCCAAACTGTTTGAGGAACTAATAGAGAGTTAACAATCAGTTGATGCATGCATGCACTCAACTAGTGTACTCCAGTTAACTGAAGATTCCCTCATCAGAAACTCATGCATGTCTATTCTGAGAAAGACCCAGTTAAGTTAAATGTCAAGGACAGTGTACTATCAGTTGCATGTGTTTTCCTATAAAGAAAACTCATGCATGCAGAAGGAATCATTCCTTGAGGATTGCGCAGTTCTGATAGTGTGTGAGATCAGGAGATCATCCACTTGGTAAATCGAGTTTTTCCACTTGGTTGAAGGAGATCATCCCAGAGGAACAACGCAAGGAAATAGGAGCTTGGAGGGCAGAGAGGAAGGCTTGTGAGAAGCCAAGATTTCCTGTGAGCATCTGTGAGGATTGTACTGAGAGCTGGCTAGCTGTGAGAGCTAAGGCTTTGTATAATTCCTATGTATTTCCACCTTGTATGATAATACAAATAGTGGGGTTTTTAGCTGAGGCTTTCCCCAAAGTATTTTCATGTGTATTGTGCATTGATTCTTCTTCTTCTGGTTATATTGTTCATCTCCATCTTTAAGATTCCTCAAATTGATAGTAGAAATAGGTTATAGTATTTTGCTTTGGTTATATTGCATTATTGGGTTAACCTACATGCAAAGTTTCTACATGGTCTCAGAAGAGCGAGATTTGTATAGAATTTGAGAATTTCTACATGGTATCGGAGCCAAGTTTATCAGAGTTGTGAACAGTATACTGAGAAGAGAATTCGATGTTTGAAGTTCGGGGTTGCAGGTGCAAATCAAATTCATATCATACTTCAAGGTTGGCCAATGGCGTTCTATGGCTTGAGACTTGAGTATGCCTTGGAAGGTATCTCGAATTACATAGCATGGAAAGATAGAATGGAGGTTGTATTAGAAGACAATGGCTTGAAGGATTTCATTGATCAAGAAATCCCAAAGCCAGCTTCAACTAATGCAAAACAGTTGGTTGAGTGGAAGAAGTGTGTGGCGAAGGCGAGACAAATCATCATTTATAGAGTTCAAGACCATATTGTCTCGAGTCTCGATGGGAAGGATACTCTATATTCAATGTGGAAGACATTGAAGGACCTCTACTAGAACAATAACGACCAGAGGAAATTGGCGCTCAAGGATAAGCTTCAAAGAATCAAGATGGAGAAGGGCGATACTATTTCCACATATCTGAACAAGCTCACCACCTGCAGAGATGAGCTTAGCAGTGTGGGAATAACTACTGCCGATGATGATATGGTGAGCCTCGCTCTCCTTGGCCTTCCAAAGAGTTGGAATAGCTACCAGGACTCTGTGAATGGAAGGGAGAAACTGCCGGATTGGGAACGACTGTGGTTGGATTTGATGCAGGAGTAGATCAGGAGGAGCACACGATACGGTTCTTCATCCAAGGATGATGATGAAGAAAATTTGGCCTTAGCAAGTAAGGCAAGGAAAGGGAAGGGGAAGGCATCCCATTCCAAATCAAATTCTTCACATGGAGGGAAGAAGGGTGACAAGTCTAAAGTGAGATGCTTTAATTGTCATGAGATGGGACATTATGTGACTAATTGCCCACGAATAAGTCCAAGAAGGGATCCTCGGAAGGATTGGAAGGTGAGGCATTAGCCTCTCAGTTCGAAATTGACTTTACCGTCATCGCATGCGTCGTGTCATCGATGATGGGTTGTGTCTGGTATCTTGACAGTGGAGCCTCATTCCACATGACCGGCGATAAAATTTTATTCAGTACCTTGGAGGAGAAAAACCTCAAGATGCGCATAGAGATGGGTCATGAAGGAAGGTATAATGTTTCAGGAGTAGGCACGATTGCTTTTCAGAGGGAGCATGGTGCTCCTCTCACCTTGACAGATGTGAAATATGTGCATGGACTGAAGAAGAACTTGGTATCGATCGCAATGTTGGAGGACAAAGGCTACGATATTTTCTTCAGTAAAGGAAAGGCATTCCTAAGACACATAGCCATGGGTCAAACCAAGAGGATAGGGATTCAGGTGAAGAATCTCTATAAACTAGAGGTAGATGAGTGTGCATCATTGAGTATGAAAGCAAAATTGGTGCAAAGCCAAGACATTGGCGAGTTGTGGCACAGGCGGTTGGGCCATTTGCATCATGGGGCTTTGAAAATAATGCATCAGATATCTATAGGACTTCCCAAAGGTAAAATTGAGCAAGTTGACACATGCAAAGGTTGTACCTTGGGAAAGTACACCAAGTCTTCCTTTCATGATCGAGACAGTCGAGCATAGGCTATCTTAGAGAGAGTTCATACTAATTTGTGTGGACCATTCTCTAAGGCATCCACAACGAAGCAAAGGTATTATGTGATTTTCATTAATGACTATTCTACTAAATGCTGGATTTATTTCATGCAGAAGAAGGACCAAACCTTCACAAAGTTTTGTGAGTTCAAAGCTTTGGTCGAGAAAGAGTCAGGGAAGAAGATCAAGGCCTTGAGAAGCGACAACGATGGAGAATATGTCTCTCAAGAGTTTAAGGACTTTTGTGCAGCGAAAGGAATTAAACGAGAGTTGACGACACCTCATAACCCACAACAGAATGGGGTGGCCGTGAGGAAGAATAGAACTATTGTAGGGGAAACACGAGCGATGCTGCATGACCAAAGCCTACCACTTCACTTGTGGGATGAGCATGCAATACAATAGTCTATTTGTAGAATAGAAGCCCACATCGCATACTTGGGATGAATATATTAGAGGAAGCTTTCTCCGGTAAGAGAACAGATGTGGGTCACTTGAGGATCTTTGGCTCATCGATATATTTCCATGTGACAAAAGATGCACAAGAGAAGCTTGAGCCGACAACAGAGTTGGGGATATTTGTGGGGTACACTGATACACCTCACAACTATCGAGTGTACTTGCCTACCAGTCGGAGGACAGTGGTTCGTAGAGATCTCAAGTTTGATGAGCATAAGGCCATGGGAGTTTCCCTTGAGAGGGAGCTCAAACTACAAGCTATGGAGGAACTGTTGGTTCCTAAGGAGAAGGAGCCTCAGGCTGATGCAAAGCAGCCACATGCAGAGGTTCTAGGAGAGGAGACATCCACTCAAGCAGAGTCTTCCAAAGATGGACAAAAGCGCACAAGAGAAGCTGACATATTGTTGGAGGATGCGAGAGAGAATGTGGGAGCACCATTTTCTCAACGTTGATAGAGGAGGTCACCTGAGAGGTACACTGGATACATGGCCCTTGCTGGGGAAAGTGTTGAGACCGAGCCATCTTCCTTTGAGGAAGCAGTGCAACAACCGATTTGGGTTGATGCTATGGTGGAGGAGTATGACTCCATAGTTCGTAACAGTGTTTGGGACATGGTTCCAAGACCAAAGAACAAGTCAGTTGTGAGTTCCCGTTGGATTTACAAGGTAAAGTAAGCTGCCGATGACAAGAGGATCATGTTGCTGCATTATATTTCGACAAAGGAGCAAGATGCTGACATGTTGACAAAGGCATTGTCAAAGTGTAAATTCCAGTTCCATAGAGACATGATCGGGGTGGAAGGTAATCCCTTTTTTGTTGAGAGGGAGCGTTGAGATGTGGCAACAAGAATATTCCAATTTAATTTGTGCTTGAATTAAATTGTGAATTAAAATCGAATTTAGTCTTAATAGCTACTTGGAAATAATTGATTAATTAATTTTGGATTAATTAGTTGGAGAAATTCAAGTTAGAAGTCTTTTTGAAGTCATGTAAGAGTTATCCCTTAAATTAAGGATATAAGCCTTAAATTAAGGAGATAAGGTTGAGTTATATTTGGGTTGTAATTAGTTAACTCAATTTACTGAGTTAAGTCCAATTAAATTAGTTCCAAACTGTTTGAGGAACTAATAGAGAGTTAACAATCAGTTGATGCATGCATGCACTCAACTAGTGTACTCCAGTTAACTAAAGATTCCCTCATCAGAAACTCATGCATGTCTATTCTGAGAAAGACCCAGTTAAGTTAAATGTTAAGGACAATGTACTATCAGTTGCATGTGTTTTCCTATAAAGAAAACTCATGCATGCAGAAGGAATCATTCCTTGAGGATTGCACAGTTCTGACAGTGTGTGAGATCAAGAGATCATCCACTTGGTAAATTGAGTTTTTCCACTTGGTTGAAGGAGATCATCCCAGAGGAACAACACAAGGAAATAGGAGCTTGGAGGGCAGAGAGGAAGGCTTGTGAGAAGCCTAGATTTCCTGTGAGCATCTGTGAGGATTATACTGAGAGTTGGCTAGCTGTGATAGCTAAGGCCTTGTATAATTCCTATGTATTTCCACCTTGTATGATAATACAGATGGGGTTTTTAGCTGAGGCTTTCCCCAAAGTATTTTCATGTGTATTGTGCATTGATTCTTCTTCTTCTCATTATATGGTTAAGCTCAATCTTTAAGCTTCTGCAAATTGATAATAGAAGTATGTTATAGTATTTTTCTTTGGTTATATTGCATTATCGAGTTAAGCTACAGGCAAATTTTCTACATGGTCTCAGAAGAGCGAGATTTGTAGAGAATTTGAGAATTTCTACAGAATGGAATACAGTATACCTATGAGGGTACCTAGTGAAGTACCCAAGGGAAAAATAATAGACTTGTATTGTAATAATGTGAATAAATGTAGTGTTCTTAGAATATATGATTTACTAGAAGGTTCTACCTACTAGAATAGTCCTTCTCTAGAATGCCCATAGGAGATAGGGAGTATTATAAATAGAACTGTAATAAATGTAACAAGCACGGTGAAGAATATTGTAACTTGCTAGATTTTAAAATTTAATATAAAATGAACCCTTGATATTCAACAAATAAACCCAAATAATCCACATAAAAGAATTAACAAAATAATGTAGAGAAAATTGGCGAGGTAGGGTAACACCATATATTATTCTTGAAGGAAGGAACCACTCCCCAAGAAATACTTGATTGTTACAATATTCTTCACCATGCCCATTAAATTGCTTGTACTTGTATTTATAATACTCTTTAACTCCTAAGAACATTCTAGTAAGTGGAACCTTCTAGTAACTCCTTCTATCTTCTAAGAATACTACATTCTTCACATTATTACAAGACACGTATATTATTATTCCCTTTGGTACCTCCATAGTACCCCTATTGGTACACTACATGCTTCCATAATTAACCTTCTAAAGCTATTACAATACACTATTTTCTTATTACTATTAAATTCTTTAACATTCTTCATTTATAACTCCTTGATATTTGAAAGAGAAACACTCCTAACATATTAAATGGTATTATTATTCATGAATAAGACATGCTTTTCAATGTATGAACATTGTATTAAGACACAAATATATTATCCTAATTAGTATTATGACATTTTTTTTCCCATGTGTGCTACATTTATTGGTGTTCCCCTCCAATACCAAATTTCATAAAAGGAGATTTGATCCAAATTTATGGAGGGAATAAAATGATATATATATTTGCAACCAAAATACAAAGATAAATTGAAACTTGACTTCTATTAATAAATGGAAAGTGTTGAAATCATATAAATGCAAATATTTGGGAAGAGATGTGATGACTACATGCCTTCCTAGACTGAGTTAAAATGAGGTTCCAAGGACCTTTTATCATAAAGAAGCAATGATAAAATCCATAAACATCCAAAAGCCTAACCCTAGGAGATAAAGTGCCAAAAGGATTGTGGGCCCTAATAGGGTAAGTTTGTAACTTTAACATACAATCACCGTTTGGGGCGCTTAGTAGCTAGTTGGAAAGGTCTAACCAAGAAGTATAATTTTAAACTGTGTTTGGAAATTCATGATTGACAAGTGATTGTTTCACCAAAATACGTTGTTTAGGGTCTCAAAACAACTCTGGAAGTTTAAGACCAAAAAACTGTACAAAAAATGCCAAAATAGAAAATTGTGTTATGAGCTAGTGGAATAGGTGAGTGGCCATCGATATACATTAGGATCAAGAGTAACGGTGAATGTATCTAATAGCATATTTATTTTACATGAGTCTCTTCACTCATTTAGTCATTTGTATAATTTCTTTTGTTTCCTTTCTTTAAAGTTAATTTTATTTATGAAAATTTATTTCAAGCAAGTCCTCTTTTAATTTCCAATGGATTTAATAAGTATAATTGAAATATTTAATAGATAATTGAAGAATTTTTCCTTAATGCATATTTGGAACAAAAGATGAAATATACATTTTTTTTCCCTTTTTTCTAACAATACAATTCATCTCATCATCAAGCATATCAATGAGACTAATTTTTTTCGTACTTTTCTAACATAAGAATGCGATTTTCTGTATTTTGCTAACCCCATCAACAATTGGCTCAAAAATAGCGTAATCAACAATCAACTCACAAAAAACAAATATTTTATAAGATGGATTTAACCCAAGTGGAGAGAATAATATCTGTGCTCTAAACCACTGAATCTAGGTTCAGTCAACAAAATACACCCTTATTCACTCAAAACATGTTAATTTTTTCTTCTAGATGGCCACAATTATTCTTTCTATGTGAAACAACATATCTAAAAAACACTAGATGTTTGATTGATTATATCATGAATATTAAATAATGGACATTAATTCTTCATGATGGTTCTATTTAAAAGTTGACAATACATTAATGTTATCCATGTACCATCCTTCTTTAAAATCTTAATAATGGTAGATCCAGAAATAAATGAGTTGATTTGAATGTGTCCCTTATTCAACAATACTTATATATGCCTCTTGATCTCTTCATTGACAACAATGAACTACTACACGTTGCTTCATTTTGTAAGTTAATTCCTTGTTATAGATTATTGGGGTTCTTAGTTACATGTATCAATGGAATTTTGCATAGTCCCTATAACAAATCAAAATAACAATACATTAGCTTGTCTGATAAGTTTTTCTTTATGGAATTATCCTCTCACACTAGATACATGTACAATGAGCCCTCATTATCTTCAAATGATCGATTAGAGAGGGACACTCTCTCTTTCTCTAAGTGTGAGACTAACCAAGAGATTTGTCTTGAGGATTTGATTAGTCTCTATGCGTCAAAAAATAAAAAGATCGTTGAGGGTGTTGGATAATTTTGCATTACAATTGGCTAAGACTAGCCAATGTTAACAATTCTATTTTAGTTTAAGTAGTGCCAAAATATTATATCATGATCTACGAATAAGGATTTCCCAAGATCACTCCACACATACTCAACATAACAACTTCAAACTCTACTTTGTTATTGTAATAGGTGTAGATGGAAAATTTCATCTTGCACTTGTGTTGAATAAGAAAACCCTTATTCCTACCATGGAAACCTTAGGAGTAGAGTTCAAGAAACACAACTATATATAGGTCATGCTTCTTCACTACTACTTCTGAGATAATATCTTAATGGATTTTAGTTCAAATATTATAGTTAAAAGAACCTTCTTGGTCTTTTTTTAATGGAAAATAATGTATCATGCTCTACACAACTAGGTTATGTAGCTTCCATCAATGGGATTATTTTGTTGCACTATTAAGTATTAATATTTTCTTCTCTCCTCCACTATCATATTTAACTTCTAGTGTGTCTTTATATGTGGCTTCAAAAATTTCTTCTTGCAATGTTCTTTATGCTTGCAATGGCCATACTTAGAGAATATTCTTATTTTGCACACTATATGTTTTCTTTGGCACTTTGGGTTCAATGTCCATTATGTGACCTTATCAAATGACTTCTTCCACATACCATATTGCAAGAATTATGTTTCCTTAGATATAATTAATGTCAACAATATTATTAATCTTCCTCTAACTATAATTAACATTTGCTAACATAAATTATTGACATACCTCTTCAAGAGTGTGGATGTTAGACGTCTCTATCTCCTCTTGAATTAGTGTTATTAAACCACCAATGAATTTAGTCACCAACTTAGCTTCTTGGCATCCATCACTTTAGGCCAAATGGTGTAGTGGTTGAAATATTTTATGTAGGAATATAATGTCTAGTTCAAATTTTATTATTGGCATTTCCATCGTTGTTGTTACTTCTTCCAATAATGGATGGGAAATAATATGTTTGTAATGGATATTTTTCATTTGTCCCATGTCATGACTTATGTGGAACTAAGGGTCACTCATTTCTCACATGGACTCTTCCACCACATCAAATATTCTCCATACATGCATATATTTCCAAAGGAATCTTTATTTTTATTTATGAATGGTATACTTCATAAAATAAATCTAGGTTTCTAGCTAATCATCTAGTTACTCATTATCCATCTGATTACTATAAGGTAAAATATATTAATTAATTTCCACTTTGAAAGAGGAATATAGGTTTTTTATTGGACCCCTCTAGTACGTCTTAGCTTGAGGGTTGTTATTCTTAAATGCCAATGTGTAATGTTGTTATAGAAGTTTCCAAATTCTATTAGGGATGGGAAATATTCATCAATTAAAAACCCATGTACTTGGTTTTTGAGTTAAAAGTAACAAATTTGACATCAAACATAGGTTTTTTTTATTGGACCCCTCTAGTACTTCTTAACCTGAGGGTTGTTATTCTTGAATGCCAATGTGCAATGTTGTTAGAGAAGTTTCCAAATTCTATAATGGATTGGAAATATTCATCAATTAAAAACCATGTACTTGGTTTTTGAGTTAAGAGTAACAACTTTGACATTAAGCATTCCAACATGACTATAATTCATCCTCCATCTCTTTTATCATCTAAAAAAAATATTGGTAATACATAATGTACTAAATTATCAACAATTATTTAAGAAATAATTTGCTATAATACCAATTTGGTCCTATAACATCCATAGAAAAAATAAGAACAACCAAAACAATAATTGCAATGTATCATTCTTGCGAGAATAATCAATAGAACATCATTAGGAAAATATATAAATCATCATAAAATATCATAATCATAACTAGTTTTTTATAATTATCATACATAATTGACACAATAAATCATTTTACAATATCAACTTGATATATTCATTATATAGATAAGTTTATACAACAATGACATGAATAACATGAAGCTTTATCAATTAACAACTATTGTCCATCTACTTCTATCAACCCAAAGATTCAAAGCAATTGAATCAACTGTATCACAATCTTAGAGATGTATTAAAAAATATTTTATATCATAAAAATACATTAATACACAAGTGTTAGGAAGATAAAGATATAGAAAGAAGGAATAGGAGGAAAATGTATTGTCAAAATTGTTATAACAACAAGAGGAACACATATTCAAAAAACATTATGACAAATAAGTGTTTTTTTTAAATTTTATTGTCGGTTTGAGTGTGCCATGCTTGCGCTATAGTGTAATGCACAAATGATAAGTGAGATCTCTAATATCAAGCTACAACATAAATGGCCTTCCCGCCAAAAAAAAAAAATTAAAAAAGAAAGAAAGAAAGAAAGAAACCATTCATGTAAGTATGTTTACATTAAACTATGTTATGCATGTATCTAACCTCAAGCCTGTGTCAAAGATGAACCTAATATGTCTATTATACAATTAAAATATCATTTTGATGTTTTCCAAATATTCCACCAAATTAAACACTCGTACCTAAACATATTTCATGTTAAACTTTTTTAGCACAACTTAGTTATAAGCTTAAGAAATTACTAAGTCTAACTAATTCTATTTCCTTTACCTTTATACTATTTAACAAAAACACATGTCAGAGCCTTAATTGTTTTTTTTTTACTTGCATGAATGAAAACACAAGAAACCCTATAGTACTTCCTCATATTTCATGGACAGTAAACCTGGTAAATTGTCAACCCTGATTACAAGGCTTTGCCCCAAAGGAATTGAAGAGAGTTGAACCTGTGATCAACAACAACTAACAACAATATCAAGAAACTTCATATCTAACTCTACAACACTTAAGCTAACCCTTAAAACTAGAAACCTCAATTAATTATTTCAACACTTATGTAACAACTTATCAATATAAACCCCTTGATCGGGGTGCGAGTCAAAGAATGATCC
Organism: Pinus tabuliformis; assembly: GCA_031772625.1. Lineage (NCBI taxonomy): Eukaryota > Viridiplantae > Streptophyta > Pinopsida > Pinales > Pinaceae > Pinus > Pinus tabuliformis. Next base: position 272,124,402 of record CM062810.1, read on the forward strand.
CATCAAGATGAAGTTAATGTTGAGTATGCCGAGGTACAACACCTCTTCCCCCCACATGCTTGAGGCGATGGGTGTGGTGGCATTATGCATGCATAACATTACCGCCACAGAGAAAGGTGGCAGAGTTATGAAGGGAAGTTGTTTGGGTAGTAGCGCTTGCAGTGGTGAAAAAATTGGTAGAAAATGTGACTGGGTGAGTGTGGCTCAATGTGTGAGGCAAGGTAACTTGGTATTGGGTTGGTGAAATGTCTCCAGGAGTGACGAAGGTTCCATCAACTCCAAATGCAAGAAATCGGGTACGTAAACTGCTTTTTACTCCCCACCATCATGCTCCCCTGTCTATGGTTTGGTTTGTGGGATCTACATGGGGCACTTGGCTATTGCGTGAGAGAAATTGGCAATGGGGGAATGGTTTGGTGGTGGTAGTCTGTAAGAATAACTTGAATCCCAAGGGAACCCCTCCAATTTCAATTTGCTACGAGATTTTCCTTTCTCGCAAAGGGTTAATTTGGATATGGGGTAGGGGTGATAACTCTGGGGAATGGAATTTCATTTGGGTCAGAGTCCAGAGGGTTGGGTGATGGGATAGTGTTGATATTTGTCTTAATGATGAAGCCCGTTTGGAATTTACGAGCTGGGTCGCCATGCTGCATGGCTTGTGGCTGGATGGTTGTTGGGGTGATGCACCCATGTCCTGAGTTACAGTATCTGCAAAATCACTATTGTGGGAGTGCGCCAATTCGGGCATAGACATTTCCAAGTGGGTGCAGGAAAGGGGAATACCGGGCTCGGGATTGTCTACACTGCTTGTGATGCAAGAGGGCAGGGGGGGGAAGATATTGCATGCGTAAAGGGGATGGTGGACTTCGATGGGTGGCGGAGCTTGTGGGTGATGAAACGATGCAGTATAATTGATTTCCAAATTTGGTTTCTTGACACCATGACAGGTACACAGAGTGGTAAACCTCCTCCGGGGGTTTCAAGGCCTGCTCCGTCACTGGTTTAGGGATCGGCCAGCTCTCACCAGAGTATTAAGCATCGGGTCAGTGTGGCTATGGCTCACACCACAAAGACCAAGGTTCAAGGTAAGAGGCCGTGGGGGCCTGAGCAGGGAAATGAGCCCAACTCCTTGGGAGGAAAACACGACAGAAAGCTTGTCAAGACCCTCATCAATGAAGTGACAACAACTTATCGGAGGGGACCAATGAGGAGATTAGGAGATTGATAGAAGAATGGGAGGCTAACCTCAACTGCCAGGTGAGCACGATTGAGATAGAAATGGAAGATTGGAGAATCCTCCTGCCAGACCCAGGACATACCCGCGGGCGAGTGACTCAGTTTAAGAAGACCCTTTACCTGTATTGGCTAATGAAAAGTCTCTTGGGCAAGGCCATGGAGCAGATTTTGGTGAGCATGGTGACAACGGTCTAGGATTTTCTAAACTACAAACAAGATTTTCAGAAGTTGCAATTCCAAATGCAAAAATAAGAAGGATGCCTTGGCTGCATTGAGAGACACCTTCCCTGTCTTCTCTCATAGACAGAGATGCCATGCTCTAATGTCAAAGATCCGGCTCCGGTTGATTCTGCCTCTGCTGAGCAGGAAGATTAGAATGTTGGTTCCTGTTAGTTTTGTTCAATACTTATGCGGATAGCTTTTAATTTTCAATATGCAATTATATATGAATATAGGAAACTAGAGTATGGGTGTGGACATGAGAATCAAACTTATATAGCTTGGGTAGAAAGACATATTTTTTTGCTACTGGATGGCTTATCATGCGGTTAGGTGACCAACAGACTTGGTTTCCCACCGAACAAGTTGAAGCCACCTAACCTATTTTATGTGATATCAATTTACTTATTATTAATGAATAAAAAGGATCCACCAAACTTACAGAAAAAACTTATCAATATAAACAATAATAAATTTAAATTTAATTTTAATATCAATATAAAATGCTCATATTATTGAGGTAAACTTTTAAGTTTATGATTAGTTTCTAATATCCCTCAATGGTATACGTTCTATGATACAAAATTATGAAACAACTAAATAAAATATAAAAATAGACAACCCTACCTTTATGTCAATTTTTATGTACAAAGTTTACCTGTGTGTCATTTAATAAAATCATTCCTAGAAGTCTCAACTACTCGTGTAATAATTAACTTCAATAACTTATCAATATCAATAATAAGAAATTTAAAAGTAATTTTAATATATTTACAAGATCCTAAAATTATAGGAGTAAACATTTGTTTATAACTAAACTCTAATACCCCTTAATGATAAATGTTCTAAAACTGAATCCTCTTCTTTAATATTTATGTAGCAAAGTATAATCTAAAAGTAAAGAGCCCTACCTTTTTATCAATTGTTGTGTAGATTCAACAATCTTTTCCACCATATGTATGCAATAACAATATGTAAGACCATGGAAACCTATCGTTGACCGTTGACCATTTTTATCAACACAAGAGTGACAATTCTTGACATCACATGAACCACTTAGTTACCTTATCTATTACATTCCGTGATCAGTCTATTTTTCTTGACAAATGATTATGCAACATTGAGTGAAAAGGCATTATATTTTGTATATTCACTATTTTGTTTTAAAACCTAACCTATTTTAATTAAAACAAAACCTATTTTGAGTGAATGTGATCAGTCTATATTTCTAGACAAATGATTATGGAACATTGAGTGAAAAGGCATTATATTTTGTATACTCACTATTTTGTTTTAAAACCTAACCTATTTTAATTAAAACAAAACCTATTTTGGTTCACTCACGTTTTTTCTATGAATCTACTCACAAATATTCTATTTGCAATTTATTTTTTTATTTTCAAAAGAATATATACATATATACACATAGGTACAAATATCTCAGTGTAAAACACATGCATTTAAAATGAAACGATACCAATATTCCATTTTTCTTAAATCATCATTAATAATATATAATATTCAAGATGGCCATCAAGGTGTCAAGCTAGAGTTGTTATTTATTTCAATCAAAATCATTACTATTGGTTAAATCACTACTATTTGTTGCATTACATTTTAGGTAGGGGATTGACTTCTAAGGTTGAGTTTGTAGTATTGTGGATTTTGCTTTATATTACACATCATAGATTCAAACTTTGAAAATTTAAAGTGTGTAATATTTAATAACATATTTTTGATTAACTTGCGTTGTTTATAAATCTACTAATAAATATTTTATTTGCAATTTATTTTTTACAGTTTTTTTATTTTGAAAAGAACATATACACATAAGTATGAATATCTCATTATAAAAGACATGCTTAGCCGGAGTTGTTATTTATCGTAATGGTAAGTTGTTATTTATCGTAATCAAAATTACCATTATTTGTTGCACTACATTTTAGATAGGGGATTGAATTCTAAAGTTGAGTTTGTAGCCATGTGGAATTTGATTTATACTACTAATTATTTGGGAGTCAAGAAGATCTAGGTTCTTGGAGATTCAAAGTTTGTTATCGATTGGGCTAATAAGAAGAAAGAGGTAGATATCCCTTCTATAAATCATATTTTGTGAGAATCAACATAAAGCTGGATTCTTTTGAGAGGACCTCATTTGCTCATATTTATAGGGAATTGAACCAAGAAGTAGATCAAATCTCCAAAGAGGCTTTGCAGCTTCATGCATGATCCTTTGGTCAATATGAAGGTGGGATGGTTATAAAACCAATGGCATGTTGTGTCACTTTTAGAGGTTCTTTAGATTCCATAAAAGCATTTTGAGCATGCTTTTTTGTATTATGATATCGATCTATACATATTTAAAGTTTTTCTAAACAACTTTTTAAACTTAAATTAATTCAAATGTATATTTTTCTTTAAAAAATATAAGGATTTATTTGGAAAAATATGATATTTAAATTTTTAGTTTATATTTATTTAAAATTTTTAATAAATTTAAATTTAAATAATACATGTATTTGTGTATGAAAACATAATTTCTACTCTAACAATAAAAAATAATAATATAAAATCAAAAAATTTATTATAAAAAACCTTTTTAAATTAAAAAATTCCAAAAAAAACCTATTAAAAACCGTAAGAATACAATTTCCTTAAGCCAATAATTAAATAAAACATATTGAATAACAATAAAAGAAATACATAAAAATAAGGGATTTGAACTAAAGAAAACCCTTTCTAAGATAAATATTCCCTAAATGTATAATACTTAAAAGATAAAACTTATATAGAATTTTAAAAATACGATATTTTCACGTTAACACGGAGGGCTACAAGTTTTTTATGATCAATGTTCTAGTCTACTTTTAACAATATATTTCTAAAAAGGGCTATATAGTAGCTAGTACCTGTGGCTTAGCTTAAATATAGCTTAATGAAATAAAAAAAACAAAAACAAAAATTTCATTAGAAAAATAAAACAACTAATAAAATATTGTATTGTTGAATGCCATCACCAAAAATTAAGAATATGATTAACTAATATTATTTATATTAAAATACATATACCTATATCTATGTGTGTGTTTTATTTTTATTAATATATATAATTTTCTATAGTTAAATTTATTAAAATATGTTTTATTATAATAATGAGTCACCTTAAATTGAAAATATTGTGAAAAAATTATAATTCATGACAATAGATATAATAGAAAAAAGAAAAAGAAAAAAAAGGTTAAAAAAAAAGAAATAAAACTAAAAACAAAAAATTAGTAATTAATAGGAATTGAAGTTACTAAACAACTCATAATAAAACCTCAACCAATCACCTTACAAATAAATAAATTTCAATAATAATAAAAATTGAATTCCTAATATTATTAAACTATGGATAAGCATCATAAATTTTTGATAAAGACAAACAAATACCCGTCAAAAACAAATCTAAATTCGTTATACCATACCTACAACATGTACAATAAAAATATCTTCTTTTAGGTTAAGAAATACTTCACACAATTAAAAAAAATAAATTTTATTTGGGCCAAAGAAACCAATATTTCATAATATTAATATTAAAATATCAAAATTTCAATGTTTTAATTAACTAAATCACTAATATATAACTAAGACGTGTTCATAACTGACTCACTAGTTGTAATAATCTATAGTCCACTTATGTAAGACGTGTTCATAACTGACTCAATATTTATAAAAATCTATAGTCTAGTTCCGTTCTTTGGTGATCATTTATATCATGACTTTTACTTTATAATAATTTATAAGCCTTTTATATTCTTTGGTGATCATTTTTTATAAGTGCTTTCACGGTGCACTTATAACAAAGACACAGAGATACTTTTAGATTTGTGATAGAGTACTTAGTTTAAACAATTAACTCCATAGATGACTTAATATTAATTTTAATTTTATATTAATAAATAAAAGATAAAATATGTAATATAACCTATATTATAATTATTTATAGATACATTAGTGAGTATATATATTATATCTTTTTAGTATATATAAGGTAGGAGTATGTGTTTGTTTAATGATAAAGCTGTGTGATATTTTTATTTTAAGTTTAAGAATATTGAGGGTTGGTTGTAAAAAATATTTATAGTATAGGTGTTGAATAAGATTGTTTTATATTTTATATATTTTGATATATTATTGATAAGTTAGAGGGTTGTGAAATGAATATAATGTGTTAACATTTTTTTTGGAATAGTTATCATCATTTTTCTTTATGTTAGTGATATTGTTTTTATTGCGAGGAGTTATTATGATCTTGACAAGTAACTAAAGATTTTCAAATAGTTTTTCTCTAGTATGAGTATGATTGTTAACATTAGCAAAACAAAGATAATGAGTAGTCAAAAACAAAAAAATCACTTATGCTCATTTCATGTATGACAATAATAGCTTGGAGGAAGTGACTTTAAACAAATATATCATAACCAATCTCTATCACAGGCTCAACTGGAACTCTAACATTGAAAAAAGGATACATAGAATGTGGTAAACTTATTATGGATTTGAAAACAAATTTAAATTGATGGGCCTTTGGCTTTGCGATAAGAAGGAATTCCTCTTTGAGACTCTTTTCACTCTTGTTATCTTATATGGATATGAAGCTTGGGGATACATGTCTAGAGAATCATAGATAAAAATAAAGGAAGTCCAAAAGTATTTTATAACTTTTAATATTAAAATTAAAAGCAATACACCTTATATTATCTTCCTTATAGAAGCGAACCTTTTCCCCATTGCAAGTATGGTTATGACTAGTTACTTAATGCACAAGAACAAGATAAACACCACGAAAGCCAAGACGCTTCCTAAGCTTGCTTCAAAATCTAGTCAAAACCATATACATAAATTAAGTCTTGGGTAAACCATTGGGCTGTTAAGGAAGAGACCACTTTACAAAATAATGATATTATTAAAATCATTCTTACATCTAAATTTAAGAAGAAACTATGGTGCAATAAAGAATTAGAGGATAAGAAAAAGATATTACTAGGTGGCCAACCTTAATCTCTGTTTTAGTTAGTGTAAAGAAGAAAATTAACATTACTAAAATAAGAACAAATTCTCACGATATTTATGGTGAAATAGGGCACTTACAATTCCTAAAATGCCAAGTTGAAAAAATTTGCCAACTTTATGGCACTAACAAAATTAAAGATGAAAAACACTCTCTTAAAATATTATATCCACATTAAAACTCAATTTCAAAATATTTACTACACTATTAATTTTTCTGACTTTTCACTCATTAATATATATATATATATATATAAATAATTTTTTTTAATTAAAATCTAATAAATCAATGATTTTAGTAGATGTTAATAACAACCATTATCATCCACATTTATCTAATAATTATTTTATAATTATCATCGAACACATAATAATTAATTTTATATAAAAATATATTTATATAGGTACATAGATAATTTATATTAATCGCATAACATCATTCATAATAAAAATTAAAAAATTAGAAACTTCATTATCGTTGCTATCATTGTTGTCACCACAGCTGAGATAGAAGAATAATTTTTACTTAATTATGTGAATACTTATAATGAGAAGTAGAGATTTGATTTAAAATTAATATAAACCAAATTACTTATTTTGCCTAATAATCTATGGGAATGGCACTAGAACGAAGACCTTTTAATAGCACTAGAGCGAAGACCTTTGTATGGATGCAAATACTTCCATTTACATGTTTTCACGATTCATATTAAAAAGTATTTATGCGGAACATACAGATATTTTTTAGTCCTTTGGCCCATACGTGTGTACATGAATGATGGTTGACTTTCCTTGGCAGGCGCGTGTTTTTATAAAAATATTAGTTAAACCTTTTAGAAAATATCTCGTTTTTCTTTATGGAAGCAAAGGAATTTTTTTTTTCCCTCATTTTGGGTTAGAATTTGCACCCAATAGAGAAACTGCACTTGGAGTAGTCTCAAGGGGTGTAAAGGGGTGTACATGGATAGTAGTCCCAATAGAGAAATTGCACTTGGAGTAGTTTCAAGGGGTGTACATGGATAGTATTCCCAATAGAGAAATTGCACTTGGATAGTAGTCTCAAGGGGTGTACATGGAATTCCCCGGAATAGATCGCGGGACTTGTGAGGAATTAACCCCACACATAGCCGTTGGACCAAGCACTCGTGGCTGGAGGCAAAAGACTTGTATATAAATATATAAGTATATATCATACCTTGTGATTACCTGTTTTTTTTTCCCATGAAAATTGCAACAGTTATTTGCCATTCAAAACTGAATCAAAGATACATACAAAAAACAAGGAATTGTTCCTAGAATGAAACTCCAAAGAGTACGAGAACGTTGTTCTAATCAAGGAATAAGAGACCAAAAGTAACCACTATTGAACTTATTGAACAAAGAGACTAATTGTTATTGTTAACGCTATGGATGAGAAGCCAAATATGTGAGGCCAAAAAACAACAATACAACTTACAGCATATTGAGACTAACAAAAGACAAGAGGGTTCTAAAGCCAATTATATATGTTTTACATCTATATATCCACAATATCACATGATGACTCTTACAACTGATATTACAAAATTGCGATATCAAAAGAAAACACATAGAGACACAAAAGGAATCACAACTTGATTTCATTAGGAAAATCAACATCACAATAGGCACACAAATGAGTTCAGAAAAGGTGAAATAGATTCAAGAAGGTGCAATCCCTGTTGTTCCATTCCTTAAGTTGATTTTTTTTCTTGTTTTTGGAAGGAGCCCTTTCTTTGAAAGATCATCTGCCAGCTTATTATACTCCCTGTGAACATGAAAGAAAGATAAGTGCTGGAATTGTTGAATAATCTTCTTTACCTTTTTCTTCCAATAAATAATATTTAAAACTTGGATATCATACTCCCTGCTTAGCCAATCTATGATGCATTTTGAGTCTACCCCAACTAGAATCCTTAGCAGGTTTAAGGACTTTGCAATGTGAAGAAAATCCCAAGCTACTATGAGCTCTGCTTTTGTGTTGGTTCCCTGTCCAATACCCAAACAAGCTTTCACACAATGGTTATGGGAGAGTTTGATGATAACACCTCCTCCACAAAGATTATATTGAGAAGTTCCATAAAAAAAAAGAAGTAGGAATATCAATGTTCTAGATGGCGAAGGCTGTCATTCTTCACCCTCCACTCCTTTGATTTCGTCCATCCCTAAGACCGATTCAGTAGTCTCCTCTTCTTCCCTTCTTTCTTTCAAGGACATTTTGAAATCCTCCGCCCTCCTAGTCATGAACTCCTCCTCTATGGTCTCGTCCTTGCATGGTCTTCCAGTCTTTTCAGATGCTAATGTGACTGTCAAGAAAAAGAAAGAAAATAAAAAATATATGGCCAAGTCTCGTCCTCTACAAAGCCCCTCATTTGTAGTTTCCTCTTCTTGGGCTCTTAGAGTGCAGGAGCCCTTCGGTGGGGGTCTAAAAAGATTCTGCTATCCCTTAATATTAAAGGAGTCAAGGGAAGTTCCAAAGCCCTTTCCCTCAGGAGATTAGTAGAGTCTCATCGACCTTCTTTGATGTTGTTTAAGGAAACCATGGTGTCTGGGGTTAAAAATATGGAATTCTTCTCTAATATTTGGCCAAGGTGGTGTGTTTGTGCTATGGATGCTGAAGGCTTGTCGGGGAGTTTAGCTGTTATTTGGGATCCTCCCCAAGATTCCTTAAATGCTTTTCAATCTAATGTGGGCATTATCCTGGAAGGCTCTCTGAGTGGATTATCTAAACTTATTACCATTGTGAGTTGTTATGGGTCGTATGATGAAAGAAGGGATTTCTAGGACTGTTTTCAGCTAAGTGGGTTCCTTGGTTGTAATAAGTCGATTATGGTTTGGGATCTTAACCTAATTGTCTCAACCAATGAGGTTTGGGGAAACTGAGCTAGGATGGATCCCTTGGCCTCTTTCTTCGCTAATCTGTTTTAGAGTGCAAACATGATTTACATTTGCCCTTCCCCCTTAGCTCCTGCTTGGAGAAATGGGCAAGAGGGTTTTGTTGGTGTTGCTAAAAGATTGGACCGGTTCGTTATGGCCAAAAATCTTGCCTTTGTTATTGGAAAATACAGGGCTTGGATAGCCTCTAAAGGTATTTTTGATCATATGCCTATCTTCCTGGAGTTGGACTTCCATAAACTAAAATCTCCTCTTCCCTTCAAATGTAATCATATTTGGCTCAAGGATCTTTCCTTCAATGCACTGGTTAGGGGTAGCTAGAAAAATCTTGATGTGCCAATTTTTTCATCCAATATGGATAGTCTCTCCTTTAATTTAAATGAGTTGAAGAAGTTAGTGATCAGATGGGAAAAAGAACGGAAGAAATCTTTGAATGCATAACTTGATTCTATTGAACATGAGTACCTTTTTTCAGTCTCTCTTTCTATAAAAAATATTTCATGTCTGAAGTAAAAGGTCATCTTTGTAATCTTCAGTTAAGGAAAATTCAAATTCTAAAGTTAAAAGAGGAATCATGGAGGATCAAAACCCAGGAAAATTGGATTACCCACAGTGATGGTAATTCAAATATTTTCCATACATATGCAACTTCTAGGAAAGTGAATAATTCCATTTGGGAGATTCAGGGTGTGGATGGAACCATTATTTCCTCCTAAAGAGATCTTAAGAGTGATGTTGTATCCCACTTCTCTTCTCATTTCCAGCAACCTTATGTCAGTAATATTATTGAATAGTTACAAGTCATTCAACATTTCCTCCACCTTTTCATTGAGGAGGAGGCTCTTCTTATTGGTAGCAGGTCACTCTGGGGGAATTTTAAAATACTTTGAAAATATGTGCAAAAGAAAAAAATCCCCGTGCTAGACGGGTGGTCGACATAATTCTTTTCACATTTCTTTGACCTTCTTGGTGAAGATATGCTTAAAGCTACATAGGAATCTAGGATTAAGGGTAGGGCCAACAAAGTATTCAATGCCACTTACATTCCCCTTACTCCTCCAAAGCCCTGCCTTTTGATCTTTACAAGCACATTTCTCTTTGCAATTTGGTATACAAAATCATCTCAGAAAACATTGCTAATAGGCTGAAGGAGAAGTTGTCTGAGGCCATCTCGTTGGAACAATTTGGTTTTCTCCCTAGAAGACAAGTTCATGAGGCTATTTGGTTCACATCGATCTAGGACATTCGATCACCAACTAGGTTATGACTTGTGTCACCTTGGCAAACTTTGATTCCCTAATATGGATGCCCCATGTCCCCTCTGCTCTTTCTTCTAGTTATTGAAGGTCCGAGCATAATGATTCAGAAAGAAAAAAGGAATGCAAGCATAAAAGGGATTAAAGTTTCCTTTGCCTAGATTATTATTCACTTACTTTTCATTGATGATGTGCTTATTATGGGGGAGGGATTAGTGGAGGGATGGTTAGCATTTAAAAGGATTAGTTTCACTTTTTGTTTGGCTTCAGGGATGGAAGTAAGTCTCAGTAAATCTATTTTCCTCTAGCATGATATTGAAGCCCCAGTCCTATCTTTGATAAATGAATTTTCTCCTTATAAAATGGAAGTTTTGGATACATGTTTCAAATATTTAGGTTTTTGGTTAAAGCCTAATAATTATAGGAAAGAGGATCGATCTTGGTTGGTCAGGAAGGTGGACTAGAAAATTGGGTGTTGGTGTTTTAGGTGGTTGTCCATTGGAGGGAACCTGGTTCCTGTCAAATCAATCCTTGAAAGCATTCTAGTCTACTGGTTGAGCCTGGTTAGAATTCCTTCCGTTATTCTCAATAGAATTAGACAAATGATGTTCATATTGTTATGGTCTGGTAAGGAAGAGAAGGAGAAATTCCACCTTGCCAGTTGGGAGTCTCTTTCAAAGCCAAAAATCATGGGGAGATGCGGTCTAAAAAGCCTTTTCTAGATTGGGAAAGCTTTAAGTTTAAAGAACCTGTTGTTAGTCCTAGAGACAACCTCTTGGTTGATAGGAGACTAGTGCCTAAGACATCTTAATTAGTGTTGTCAAATTTATCTTAAAGACTTATAGCACCATATATTTTACATGTAATTCAAATAAGGTTGATTCAAAACCATACATAAAATGTATGAACCAACATACACATAGGAGTACACAGGAAATGATCCTCGGTTAGTGGTGGAAAAATAAAATTGAGAGATTGCAGCAAATCAGTTGTTAAGACAGATGTAATGGTAGAAGATAGTAGAGGAGAAATCCATCATACAAAGCTTAAACTTTAAGAATTCTATATATTTGGATTTATAAAGAAACAAGAGAAAATGAATGTTTATGAAGTGTTAAGATACATGGAGCGCTTTTTAAAGACTTAATTTCCACATCAATACAGGAATTATCCATCAATAACTTGATCGAAATGAATCTGCATCTAATGAGAAATATGTCTAGCAACTACGTGACATGAAATCTGAGAAGAATATTTAACATATATGAAAACACAAAGGGAGATGAACATACTACAATCCAATAAGTTGGAATCACCAGAAATCTCGTATTAATCTTATGAGAAACATACATACATCGAGATTCATAACATTGTCTTCATGAAAACAGGAAAAGGCCCTTTCCAAGAGTTCTTTCCAAAAATTCTGAACCTTGTTTAAGTGTTTCTTCCCTCTATTTATAAGGAGAGGGGAGCTTTGAACAATAGTTACAAAATATCTCAGCCGAGCTCCAGCTGTCTGATTGACTAGTTGTCTCGGCGTGCGATGGATCTGCTGCCCAAAATGATTACAACAAATTTGATTGCTTCTTTAAAATGCAACAAAGTACAAAATAATAAAACATGGGAAAACTGAATGATGACCATAAAAAATATCTCCATGCCAATTCTTGCGATCACCTCTAATTAGGCCATGCCTTTGTCACGATGATCCTTCTCTTTTACTCGGCATGTTCACCTGTCATTTTTTCCTTAACTACTTGAATTCCCCACTTTCTGGAGCTTGGAGTGATCAATTGTTGGTTTCTTTTCACAATGCATAAACAAAGATCAACCTGGCAATATTTAATTTCTTGACTGCATGGAGCTCCATGCTAAGAAATTAATTCTCAGGTGACCTGCACACTACTTCCTGAGTCCCACACCTCCATTTACTCACTGAAGATGTGTGTCAGAGCACATATATGGCTTGTATCACCTCAAGGTAGACCCAACACTCTTTCGTGCGGATCGTGATCCTTGTTGCCTTGACCCAACGATATTTGATAATCGCCATTACTCCTAAGATCAACTTCTATGTTCCCGCATTCAATCTTGTATTTGCTGACCCATATGCCTTTAACTCTTTGTACCGTGTTTATCAAATAAATTCCATATTGCAATTTTCACAATGGTGCAGTATTCTAATCTTTCGATTGCTGACCTTTGATATGACAAGCTCCTTTCGCTTATCCCTTCCCGTATTTCTCACCCTAGGACCAAGGGTCGTGACCTGCCACTTAGACTTGAGTTGCTAGAGTGTTGTTTCCTACTGGGGGGATATTTTTCCTTTGTTAAGTGCTTAGTGCCCTTTGTTCTTGAAGTCTTTGTGACCGTGGTGCCAACGCAATATCAGAGCCCCCTTATTGGAATTTTTTCAAGTATCAAGTGTTACAACATGCTGACATCCTCAACCTCTGATATGCCAACCTCCGATATGATGTCATCGCTCCATGTGGCACGTCATGAGTGGTGACTCGTGTCACCTATATTGTCCCCTTAGGCCCCTTCAAAACACAAAAACTGCCTGCCACGTGTCTTTCCATACTACCACATCATGCTGATGTTAGATGCCACTATAGCTTATTAGGACCAATCATATGCCACCATGTGTCCTGCCAGAGGAGAGAGAAAAGGGCTCCCCCACCTTTGGTTTTGCGATGAAATCCTTTGTTAATCCTTTATCATTGTTCTCGATGGTTTTTAACATTGTCAGCGCTTCACCCATATTGCAACTTTTTAAAAGGTTCTCATGTTCAAAAGTTCTGATTCTCCAATCGACGATATGTCTGACCTCCAATATGTGATTGTCAATATGCCTGATGCTTTGATGTTGCGATTGTCGATATGCATGATGCTCTGATGTTGCGGTTGGTGATATGGCTGATGCTTTGATGTTGTGGTCGTCGATATGGCTGATGCTTTGATGTTGTGATTGTCGATATGGCTGATGCTTTGATGTTGCGATCACTGATATCTCTAGACCTCTGATATTCCTTCCTAACGCTTCAATCCTTGAACTTCAACAGACCATGTATTTTGATCTAGGAGTCCATTTTTGGATTTCCACATATCGTTGGAAAGCTTGTTTAGAGAAATTTCCAGTGGAGAGGGTCCGATTTAGGTTTTGAGTCCTTCTGCTTCTTGGAAAATGACTGCAAACTTCTCTGCTCCTTTACTCTTTGGACAATTGGAAACACATTTTGCAGTAAGTGACAAAATTGGTTCCAATTGGGGATAGTGTTTTGCTGGCAAGGTGTTGAGAACCTGTAGACTAGTAGCCTTCACCATTGGGCATGGAGTAAAAAATATAATGAACCTATAAAACCAAGAAAACTCCATGGAACTTTATTTGTTTGTAGTCCTTTCCTCATAAAATTGAAATGTAGAACTACAAACTCTAAAAACTGGAAATTAAACACTCACATAGTGAGCTTATCTATATACAACTCCTACTTATGCATAGGGCTCAATTCACCCAAGTGAGGTGAACCTTCCAGTGATACCAGCCTAGCATATGAGTACTCGAACTTATGTCATTTTTCTCTTAAAAGTCCACAACTAAAATAGGCATGCAACATTTTAAATATTGAGGTATAAACATTTAATGCATACCCCATAATTGACATTGGTTGCTGACCAAAGAAATATGCCATATAGTCGGCTACTGGATCATGGAACTAATGAGAAAAATTTATGGTTGTATCCCTTTCTTGAACAGTTTCCAAGGAGGAATCTTTTTGTAACATGCAACCACCAACATTGCTTGGCTCTTCAACTATGGGCTCCTCTCGAAGGAGTTGTTGTTGGTAATATTCTCCCCACTTGTTTGTAAGCAGATCTCTTTGAAAGTCTACAACAATCTCATCCTCCTCTGAATCATTTGAATCATAGATCGAAGAATCTTTATCGACTTTAATATCAGCTTCTTGAACTTGTTCTCCATTTGAAGGATGTGGATCATAAACTGGAGCCTCTTTATTAACCTCCTGGTGGGCCTCCTCTTTTTGTGCAACTTCCCATGACTAGGACTGTTGTATTCCTGCATTGCTCAACATCCCATCAGAGTCATATGAATCATAAGAAGGAGAATCATCAAATTCAGCAAAATAAGATCTCTGAGGGTATATTTGCATCTTGATAATGTCTCCTTCTTCCCTTTCTTGATCGTTGGGTGATGCTTCTTGATGAAAGTATATGTTCTCTTGGAGTTGAGGCCCACAAAAATATTCAGCAGGATCATTAACCTCATAAATATTTTCAACATTAAAATGTGCACAACAATATTAAAACTGAGCACCCGACGGATATAATCTTTTGCAAAAAATATTAAATGCTATATGAAAGCTCTTTAAGGAAGATATGTTGCGATGAGGTATTGTTATATACTAAACTCTAGCATTTTCATCCAAAGAATACATGAAAATTTTCATTTTCACATCTTCAAAAACAATACCCAGTTGTTCCATGCATTCATGAAAATACTTGAGGTGTTGGTTTGGCCTTCTATCTGTGTTTCCACTGAATCTAGGAAAATAGGTATACCATTCATGAACTAAAGGGACATGATGGGGATAACCAACAACAAAAGAAAATCCAGTGGGGAAAATTTGTTGGCCAAGAATGCATGAATGGACATTTTGGAAACCCCTTTAGGTGAGCGATCTCAAGTTCAAATGTAGGGGAAGTTTTATGTTGTTTAGCATCAGAGCGAGTATGAGACCTCTTGAAAGCTAGGATGACCAAATAAGGATATAGACAATGAAGTCGCTAGGTTGTTTACAATAAGATTCAAACAATGGAGTTAGCAAGGTGAGAGATATTCAACCCACACTTCCCTTGCTCACCCAACAGAGGGATGTAAAAATTGTCGTACCCAGGGAAAAATATTCTAATTCGTTCCCCGACAACGGTGCGAGGAACATATTGTCACTCCTAGAGACAACCTCTGGGTTGATAGGAGACCAATGCCTAGGACATCTTAATTAGTGTTGTCAAATTTATCTTAAAGACTTATAGCACCATAGTTTTTACATGTAATTCAAATAAGGTTGATTCAAAACCATTCATAAAGATACAATGTATGAATAGACGTGCACACAAGAATACATAGGAAATGATCCTCGGTCAGTGGTGGCCAAATTAGATTGAGAGCTTGCAGAAAATCAGTTGTTAAGACAGATGTAATGGTAGAAGATAGTAGAGGAGAAATCCATCATACAGAACTTAAAATTTAAGAATTATACATATCTAGATTTAGAGAGAAATGAGAGAAAGGGAATGTTTATGGAATGCTCATATACATGGAGGGATTTTAAAGACTTAATTTCCACATAAATATAGGCATTATCCATCAATAACTTGATCGAAATGAATCTGCATTTAATGAGAAATATGTCTAGCAGCTACATGACATGAAATCTGAGAAGAATATTTAACATATATGAAAACATAAAGGGAGATGAACATATTGCAATCAAATACGTTAGAATCACAAGAAATCTCATATTAATCTTCTGAGAAACATACATACATCAAGATTCATAACATTGTCTTTATGAAAATAGGAAAAGGCCCTTTCCAAGAGTTCTTTCCAAAAATTTTGAACCTTGTTTAAGTGTTTCTTCCCTCTATTTATAAGGAGAGGGGAGCTTTGAAAAATAGTTACAAAATATCTCAACCGAGCTCCAGCTATCTAATCGACTAGTTGTCTTAGCGTGTGATGGCTCTGCTGCCCAAAATGATTACAAAAAGTTTGATTGCTTCTTTAAATTTAAACAAAGTACAAAATAAAAAAACATGGGAAAACTAAATGATGACCATAGCAAAATATCTCCATGTCAATTCATGTGATCGCCTCTGATTAGGCCATGCATTTTCCATGACGTTCCTCCTCTGTTACTCGACATGTTCACTTGTCATTTTCGCCTTAATCGCTTGAATTCCCCACTTTCTAGAGTTGGGAGCGATCAACTATCGGTTTATTTTCACAGTGCAGAAACAGAGGTCAACCTGACAGTCTTTCATTTCCTGACTGCGTGGAGCTCCGTGCTGAGAAATTAATTCTCAGGTGACCTGCAGACTGCTTCCTGAGTCCTATACCTCCATTTACTCACTGAAGATGTGCGTCGGAGCACAGAGATGGATTGTATCACCTCAAGGAAGACCCAACACTCTTTCCTGCGGATTGTGGTCCTTTCTGCCTTGACCCAAAAATCTTTGACAATCGACATTACTCTTGAGACCAACTCCTCTGTTCCCGCATTCAATCTTGCAACTACTGACCCATACGCCTTTAACTCTCTGTATCATGCTTATCGAAGAAATTCCATATCTCAATTTTCACAATGGCGCAGTATTCTAATATTCTATTTCTGAGCTCCAATATGACGAGCTCCTTCCGCTTAGCCCTTCCTGCATTTCTCACCATAGGACTAAGGGTCATGAACTGCCTCTTAGCCTTGAGTTGACAGAGCATTTTTGTTTTTGTTGGGGGCTATTTTTCCTTTCTTAAGTGCTTATCGCCTTTAGTTCTTTGAGTCTTTGCAACTGTGGTGCCAACCCATTATTGAAGCTCCCTTATCGAAATTTTTTCAAGTATCAAGTGTTACAAAGTGTCAAAATTCTCAACCTCTGATACGCCGACCTCCGATATGATATCATCTCTCTACGTGGCACCTCATGAGTGGTGACACGTGTCACCCAGATTTGTCCCCTTAGCCCCCCACAAAACGCCAAAACTACCTACCACATGTCCTTCCGTATCGCAACGTCATGCTGACGTCAGATGGCACTATGGCTTATTGAGACCAATCATATGCCACCATGTGTCCTGCTAGAGGAGAGAGAAAAGGGCCCGCCCACCTTTGGTTTTGCGATGAAATCCTTTGTTAATCCTTTATTAGCGTTCTTGATGGTTTTTAACACTATCAATGCTTCACCCATATCACAAACTTTTAAAAGGTACTCATGTTCAGAAGTTCTGATTCTTTGATCATCTTTATGTCTGACCTATGATATGTGATCGCCGATATGCCTGATGCTCTGATGTTGCGATCATCAATATGCATGATGCTTTGATGTTGCGATCACCGATATGGTTGATGCTCTGATGTTGTGATTGCTGGTATGACTGATGCTTTGATGTTGCGATCGTCGATATCTTTGGACCTATGATATGCGATCTTCGATATATCAAACCTTCAATATTCCTTCCTAAGGCTTCAATCCTTGAACTTCAGCAGACCATATTTTTTGATTGAGGAGTCCCTTTTTGGACTTCCACATATCGTTGGAAATCTTGTTCAAAGTAATTTCCAATGGAGAGGGTACGATTTAGGTTTTGAGTCCTTCTGCTGCTTGGAAAATGATTGCAAACTTCTTTGTTCATTTACTCTTTAGATAAATGGAAACACATTTTGTTGTAAGTGGCAACATAAACTTTAGGGGGTCTTGTTAGGTAATGGGATTTGGAATTAGGTGATTAAGGAAAAATACCTAAGAATATCATTCTCGGTGGAATGGATTCATAATGTTTATACTAAATCCTCTCATTCTGGTTCTCTAGTGTAGAGGGGGATGATGTCATCCTTTAACTGGTTGTTCCAATGGTTGATTTGGAAGGTTGGGAATGGGTGTCAAGTCCGACTTGGCAAAGACCCTTTCCTGGGAAGTTCTACTTCCTTTATTTTCTCACAGTCTTTGGTTAATATTCTAAATGTAAAATGATTTTATATCTTCTAGCCGAAGATTATATCTCCTTTCCCTTCGTCTGTTCTCAGGATCAACAATTCAATTCTTCAGATTTGGACTTGCATGGTGGACATGATTCAGAATGGAACAAATTTATTGAAACTATGTCCCAAAATGGAGTTATTCTCTCGAATGAAGAAGATAAATTAGTTTTGGCTTTGGAACAATGCTTAAGGGAGTGTGGAGGCCAAATATGCTTATGTAAATATCTACTCTGCATTATGCTCTTCTGTTTCAAAATGTGGACTTCCAAAATTTGGAAGTGGAATCTTCCACTCAAGCTCAAAACATTTGTGCGGCTGATTCTGATAAAATAAATTCTAATTTGGGAAAACTTGTAGAAAAGGGGTCTTTATGGTCCCAATCCTTGTTGCCTTTGCTGGTCTAGAGAGTAGAGTATAAACTGTCTGTTTCACAATTGTAGGGTAGCAAAAGAAATTTGGGAAAATGTTGTCACAATGACCAGGATTTCTATCCTTGGAATTTGTATTTCTTTTTAGCAGTGTTTGCAACTTTGGCACTCCAAAATGAAAAGGGCTCAGACCCTCCCAATTTTAATTACTTGGGGTCTGTGGAGCTTAAGAAACAATATCTTTTTTTTAGAACACTACTCCCAACCTTTTGCAGGCCACATCCAAAGTGGTGGATTTTTTCAGAGAGTATCCTCCTTAGGATGGAGACAAAAGACCTATATATAGATATATATCATACCACGTGATTTCTAGACGTGTTTGATATATGTGTGTGTGTGTGTGTGTGTGTGTTATATAGATATATATCATACCGCGTGATTTCTAGATGTGTTTGATATATGTGTGTGTGTGTGTGTGTGTGTGTGTTCACTATATCAGAGATCAATACTAGCTACATTCACAAAAAATCTACGAAAAATCTATTAGTGTCTACGTGAGCGAGTTATATTTCATGTAGAAATAACTCCTAAGGAGTGAGCATGTCAATATTGGTGGGACTGGAACACAGGTAGAGAGGATAATAGCGATTCTTCCCTACCAGCTGAGCTACACCCACTTGATAAGTCGTGTATGATATTACCTTTGTCAAGTTGTGCCTAATATTACCTTTGTCTCTGTATTTTTATGAATGCGTGTGTGGCACTGTTAATGAATGTTAGCTAGTGAGGAGAGAAATTTTCCTCTTTTCCAAATTATAATTCATAGGCATTGTTAATGAATGTTAGTGGGAGTGGGCCGAGAGAGATTTTTTCCTCTTTTCCGAATCATAATTAAATTATTATGGATATAAGGGGGTTAATTACTAATTGTAATGAATGATTAATAACCTTAAAATATTTTATTGAATTTGAATTTATAATTTATATTTTATTGATAGATAATAT
Organism: Pinus tabuliformis; assembly: GCA_031772625.1. NCBI lineage: Eukaryota > Viridiplantae > Streptophyta > Pinopsida > Pinales > Pinaceae > Pinus > Pinus tabuliformis. The sequence goes on from CM062810.1 coordinate 272,144,226, forward strand.
ATTTATATAATTTAATTAATTAAATTAAATTTATAGATTAATTAATTAAATTAAATTTATAACTTAATTAAATTTAGCATTATAATATTTGAAGTGAGTGTTATTTAATATAATGATTTATTATATTGAATATTGTTTTTTATTATTATTATTAATGATATGTATTTACATCATTTTAAATTATTTGTTAGTTATTATTTTATTTTGTAAATTAGTTTAAACTTATTTTAATCTTGGATGTATTAAGTGTTGAAAGGGATCAAATTATTGGAGGTGAAAACAAATGTAAGTGTTAAAAGAGATAGAATTTTAGAGGTGTAAATCTTTTTATGAGTGTAAAATTTAAGGAAAGCATTGCACCTCTAAAGATTTGATCTCTCTGAATTTGATAAGTTAAAAGTTGAGATGGTTCTAAATTGATTTGTACTAAATTATAAATTTTTTCAATGTTATATATATATATATATATATATAATTCAAGCTATTTAGAAAAGCAACTTAGATCTATCTTAACTCCTGACCTACCAAGCCCAGAGAGGGATCAAACCTCTTTTCCTTCTAAAAGAAGTTTGTATTTCAATAGATTTGATCTCTCTCAACCTTTGGTAGATCCATAGTTAAGATGAATCTAGGCTGGTTTAATTATTAATTATAATTATAATTATTCTTTTATGTTTATTATTTTTTTAATAATTTTAGCTTGACCATGTCAAAATATTTAATAGGATATTATAACATCTCTACCATACTGGGATGGAGAACACCTCTAGATGCAATAAATTATAATATTTTATTTTTGAAATCATTTACTAACTTATATTGTTATTTCATTGCTAGACCAACCTAGATCCATCTTAACTCCATATCTACCAAGTCCCAAGAGGGATCAAATCTATTTTCACTCTAAAAGAAGTTTGCATCTCAAGAGATTTGATCCCTCTTGGCACTTGGTAGATCAAGAGTTAAGATGGATCTAGGTTGGTTTATATATGTGAAATACTTATTAATTTTCATTTGGATAATTTTTATCTCACACAAAATCATTTTAACTATGATACCAATTACATCAAAAACATTTTTGTTGTTGTTCAGAATTCGGATATTCCACAATCTTCATTTTATGTTGTCTACGTTTCGAGTCTAGAACAAACTCATCATTAGGATTGATTCACAAAGAAGAGAAACGTGAGTTATAAATATAATCAAGTGAGTTGTAAAGTAAATCTGACCAGTTCAAGATGATTTACTTTATTTTAATTATTTTTTATTATCTTCTTCATAAAATATTTGTTTATTTTATAAATTTCTCTATTATTTACTTTGTTATAATAATGATTTACTATCATAATTGTTAACCTATTTTTATTAATATATCCATAATGGTTATAATTCATGATGTTATTTATATTCCTACCTTTATGCTTTTTTGTAATAAGATTAGTTTCTTTAATTTTTAATTTAATTATATTCTAATTAAATTTCAATAGTTTATAATGGTTGTATTTATGTGCAAATTAGTAATTAATATTTATCTATAATATTTAAATATTGATGAAATTGATGATTAGTATAAGTCTATTGGAAAAAAACCATGTACATATAAACGAAATGCCCCACTAACATTTAGTCGATTTCACACCTTGAGAGAAACAAATCATGGTCCATGAAAGCAATTATGAAATTTTATCACACTAACATTCAATCAATTTCACGCAATGTAAACAAAAGAAATTGCGTTATAAACATGATGATGAAATTTTAAATTAATTCATAAAATTGTTAAGTCACAAATTATCACATTTTTCACCATTCTAAGCACCCATTTTCAATCATTTTATCACACTTCCTTGCCAATACATTACTTGTTTTATTGTGTTTCTTTGTAAATATGCCATAATAATCTTACAAATGCTAACATAGTCAATTATCATTATTATCCTTTGTTTTTGATGAATTACAAAGGATTGTTGTTGGTTTTACAAATGAAGGTTTGCCTAGTGTTGTTCCTATGGCTACTATGTAGTTACTGTAACCAACCTTTGTGGTTAACATATCTACGCAGCTCCAGGAGAAATTTTGAAACATGGGTGTTGTTCCTAGGGATGTTGAAATTAATTTATGTTACTTAATTCATATCCATGTCGACTCCATAAGGATCCAAGTCATGATCTATATTTCAGATAACTTGTGTTAGGTAGAATCAGGTAATGAATTCTAGGTATGATTTATGGAGAAACGAATATGAATCTAGAAAATATGTGACATGGGTTTTGTACAGAACATCCCAAATTATGTGAACTACAAGTGGTTTCCCTAGAAAATGTGTGATTTAGGAAGTAAGTGTGATTCTTTCTATCATATTACTCTTGTTGCGGCCATTGGAAAATTGTAATCCAAACAGAGTAACCAATTAGAAAATAAATTTAATCAAACCTATTCTTAGATAATTATATGTTAGATGAATTAGATGTTATCAAATCTTGAGTTTTTATCCAACCAAGATCTACCAAAAATAAGTAAACAAAATATTTTGTAATATGTCCATAATCTTGGCAGTCTAGATTTGAGGGAATTGATTACAATTCACCCCTTGCTTCTTTTTATAAAATGTATGGGAGGATCACATGAGAATAACTAGTTAGTCAGAGAGAGGTTGGAGTAGAGTAGTATGGAGGTTGCCAAAGATTGTAGAGAGAGTAACTAGGATTTCTAGATCATTCACCTCCCTTCAATGAAGAGATTGTTAATCATTGGAGTTTTTAGTATGTATTGTTGAGAAGTTCTCTTTAATGAAAGTATTAATTTCTCGTGTTTACAAATCATGGGTGGATCGATTGCTTTTCATGTCCTTTTTGTAATGCAGAATAGTTAGTTTCCTTTCCTTTCAATGCTTACATTGATGTGTTTTTACTTGTTGCCTTATTTTCATTGCTTACAAGTTTTGTGGTTTTGTGTGAAGAATAGGAGCATATTTAGGCTCTTATCCCTTTTCCCTACCCTTTACTTGGTTTGGCATGCATTTACTTTTTGCACCAATGATTTAGTTTCCACATGAATGATTTCCTTTCCACGTGAGTGATTTAATTTATGTATGAGTGTCCTTAGATAGATATGACTTGAATGTTTTGGTTTCCATTTTGTAGCAATAGGATAGGAAGAATATCAATGCCTTAAACTACACACATATAGTGTAGCATCTTGAAGTTTATGAACATCCTAGCTGAGAATTAATATTTGAGTGAATGAATTATTTTTAATATAAAATGAAATTCCCCAACATTTTGGCATCGATTTTGGGGAGGTGCTAAAAGAGATTAGAGATTTGATATTTTTGTTGAAAACACTGAGAGGGGTTGAACTAGAGTTTTCTTTCAAGTGCTAATTAGCTAGTTAAGATTTTTCTTAAATATAAGATACTAGAACATAGAAAATAAAAAGAGAAAAAACTTATATAATGATTGTTCGAATATGAGGACATTAATCCTCTCAAAAAATCCAAGCACCAACTTGGTCAAAATGACTCCAATCCTCTCAACAAATTCAAGCACAAACCTATTCAAAATTAGGACTCCAAGCCTATCAACACTTCCAAGCACCAACTTAGTCAAACTAAGGACTCTAATCCTCCTAGTCTTAAACCTTTCAAAATACTTCAAATAAAATTCAAAATCAACTTCCTTAAGATGTATTCAAAAATTATTTTCAAAGTAAGTTCAAAATACACTTCAAAATAGGTCTTCAATAACTTCTCTAAGTCTGCTCCAAGAATGCTTCAAGTTTGCTTCAATAAAGGCTTCCAAGGATGCTACAAATGGTCTCCAACACACCCCAAGGAATTCTTCAAAGTCTAGTTCAAATGTTGCTCCAAAATTTTACTCTAGCGATTCTTCAAGAATTCTTCAAAAGTTTCTTCAAAAAGGTCTTCAAGAATGCTCAAAAACTTGCTTAAATAGGCCTCGAAAGTATGGACTAAAATTGTCACCAAAGTATGCCTGAAATCTGAGTCAAAAGTGCGCTGAAACCAGAGCTAGGTTCAAACCCTTCCCTATGAATACCAAGGAATAACATAACTTCTCGTAATCTAGGTATTAAATGATGAAAGAGAAACACATTTTTGGTTCCAAGATAGGAACACAAAATGTTTGAAAGGTTAGACAAATTATAGATCTATGGGGATCCAAAGAGATTTTTTCATTATGACCAAAACTTCAACTTTTGGATGGAAGGACCCCAGGTTAAAGCCAAAAAGATATATAATGATGAATTTGGTTTACTTGGGTTATTGGCATTTCGTTCGAGCTCGGTGGAATTTGTTCTCCTAGGGATCAAAATCAGTAGAAATAGGGAATGAAGTAAGTAGAAAGATATGTGATTATTTGAAACTTTTCAAATTTCTCTTTCTATCAGGATCATCTATAAAGTGAGTAAGTATTCTACAATTTTGGGCCCTTCACTAAAAATAGAGAAGAGAAGAAAGAGAAGAAACTGATGCAGATGTCATGGGTGCGATAAGAAATTAGGGTTTTATTAGAAAAGAGAAAAAAAAGAGGATAAAGAAAAGAATTGAGATTTCCTTTCACAAATATTTTATATAAATACTTTGCTTCTTCCCTCATACCGCTCTCTATCCCCATGAAGGAGTAGAATGACATGAAATTCTCATGTTCGGTTTTGAATTAGGGGCATTGAATAATCAATGTCAACTATAACCCCTAGCCTTCCAAACTAATAATGTGGGTTTGATTCATGCTACTTGCTAACAAATATCTACCTATTCTATATCTATTTATATAGATAGAATAGGTAGATATAAACTGATTATGTATATAACATAATTTCATGATTCACTCGGAATCAATTTTCCGTTGAAATGTGAAATAGATTCCATTTCTCTCCTATCCTATAACCTCATTGTGAATACAAAAGGTAGATCAGGACAATGTATGCCAAAGGGAGTGAAAATTTAAAAAAAGGGAAGAGAGAAAGAGTGTCCAACATCTAATGGATAGGACAAAGGTGTTTTAAACTTAAGTATAGGTTCAAATCATATTGGACGTAATACTCTTCAATTGTTCTAAATTATTGTGCAATGTATTGGAACAAATTCTTTAGTTCTTTTTCCTGTTCTAAATAATCCCACCAAATGATCAAATATTCATTTTTGTTCTTGAAGTAAAAAAAGTTTAGTATGTTCCTTAAGAGCCTCTTCTAGAAGAGCTTTCACTTCTTCTGTAAATGTACCAGTAGAACGTATAATTTCTCCGAACTGAATTTTATTCTTTATCAAATACTCGTGTAACCGGACGAGAAATTTTCTCACTTGTGATATTTTTTTATTAAAATAAATGGGACCAGTCCCTACATTGTGTATTGGTACATACAAACGATATAATATATTTTCCTCTCCCTACTATTATGTATGAAAAAAATTGTTTCAAACATGTCCCATCATTATAAATGTCCAAGTGAATAGATGTTCACTTTCGAGATGATCTAAGTCTAGCTAGATAACATGATCTCTTCCAATTCAATGTGTGAAAGTTACGTAGTGTCTACTTTTTCCGATAAAGTGGTGTTTGCATGGGTTTCTTGGGATGAATTGTTTCTCCATAAGAGGAATATATTTATGGGATTGATGTTTCTGATTCTTACATGGATTTATGTTTCTTATTTCTTAGGATAGACAAATATTAAATAATATTTATCATCTTTATAATTTATTCCATATAAGGTTTCTGATAGAATTGATGATCCATGATCGAGAAGATTAAAAAAAAAGGACCAATTATTCCTACTCTTCTAAAATCCAAAATTTGATCCCTAAAACTCCATAGATGGTTTGAACTGGATAATGACAATAATCAATCCTAGCCCGAATTATCCATAGGGGAACCCTACCTCCCCTGTCCCATTTGACCTGGGCAATTTCTTTTCCGTTGAAATGTCCTACAATTTGGATATGAATTCCTTCTACCGCTTCCCATTCAGCCAATTTAATAGCTTTCTTCATTATTTTTCTGAATGGAATTCTCTTCTCTAGCTGTAGGGAAATATACTTCGCAAGAATATTAGGTTTTCTATAGGGTTTTGCAACTTTTTATATAGAAATGTGAAGTTTTTGGTCCACAAAATCGAGCATATATAGTACATTGTTTCTTAATTTTTCAATTCCTTGGCCCCTACCTTATATTGACAACAAGTTGGGAAATCCAATATAGATTTTAACCTAAATCAAATCAATCTTTTTGTAAATCTCTACACATGTAATTCCTTCATAATTCAAGGAGCTCTTTATAAATGTTCATACATAGTTTTCAATGCAAGTACGTATTTTTTGACCTTCTCATAGATCTTTGGAATAATTCCTTTGTTGCACAAACCAATGGTAACAATCATTTTGGGTTATACCAAGTCTAAAACCAAGTGGCTTTATTTTCTACACCATACATATCCATTTTTTCAGGATTCTATTGACATAATCAAATCATTCGATCTGGATATTTCCTATGATATAATAGTTTTATGACAAGTGGGTTTTTGTATTGGATAACCACATACCTAAGCTCTAGGTTGAATCCTTTTAAAAACAACACCCTCATTCAATTTGACTCTACCAACGAGTAAATTTGCTCTGTTCAAACCCATATTGGTATTTGCATTCACCATCACATAATGAATTAATTGTGATATGGGATAACAAGTCCCATAAGGCATCAGTTCCAATATCATAAGTGCTTATCCATATGAGTGACCACAAATTTTATTAATTACTCTATGCATTTTGTGAGTAGAAATACGTATATTTCTCGCCTAAGCTCGTATCTCTAGACCTGGACTATTATTTCTCGTTGACTCCATCCTCCTCAATGAATGACAAGTCTCTCTCAATTAACGACGAAATTTCTTATTGTTTCTTGCACGTCCCTAGAAAAGTAGAATAGGTGCAAATTCGCCCAATTTGTGGTCTACGATACAATTTGTTACATAAATGGGTAAATGTTCCCTCCCATTATGAAAAAAAATTGTATGATTGATCATTGCGGGTACAGTGACAGATGCCCGTGACAAAGTAACTATTATCTTATTATCTTCTTTTATGTTTATATTTTTTATTTTGCTCAATGAATTATTAGCCGCAAAAGGATTTTTTCAGTGAACGTGCCATGATCAATTACCTTTCTTTCCCTTTTTTTATGGATATCTAACCATTATCATGCATGTCTACGAAGGATTGAAGCATCACTGCATCTATTCCTCTTCCGAAATTTCTTTCCAAGTGCACTATAGCCCCAAGGGTTCATAGGTTGTTTCCTGCCAATTGGAGTTCTTCCTTCCCCACCTCCATGAGGATGGTCTATAGGGTTCATAGCTACTCATATTACCTAATAGCGCTTACCCAATGGTTATCTCTAGCTTTATCGAAACTTCTATTGTTTGCAATGATATTACCCACTTGTCCAATTGTGGTTGAGAAATTATCAGATATTAAATGAAATTCTCCAGACGGTAATCTTAATGTGGTCGATCGATATTATTTTACGATTAGTTCTACTACAATACCTGCTGCTCTAGCAAATTTTCCACCCTTTCCAAGTGTTATTTCTATGTTATATATAGTCATGCCTAAGGGCATACTAGTTGAAGTAGACTATTATTTTAATGAATAAAAATCCCTTCCCAAACTGTACAAGCCTCTCTCAAGGCATAAAACTTTTTTTTTTTTATGTATATGAGATGATATTCATATATGTTGACTAAATATAATCGAGATGAGAAGGTGCATATATTGTATTCTTTATGTCCCACTTATATACGTCCTAGGTCTATCTATTCCATCATCTGGATTAGATTCTTTATGTAGCATTCATAATTAATGACTTTATCAAATTATGCTAATACTTTTGTATGTTATGGATAACATAGGAGGAATATTAAACATCATTTTCTCTTCTCTCTATTTTTATTTTTTCCTCTCCCCATCTTTCTAGTTTGGGAATTACTACCACTTTCCAGCTCCAAATCCTCCTCTGGCCATGAAATCAAATGTGAGTAACTTGTGTTTTTCGAGGGTGCATCTATCCCATTTTGTTCATGCTTCAGACAAACAATCTGGTCCTCCCCATATTATCATATCTTCAGAGCAAATGATCTGATATGAACAATTTTTTAATCCAATCACCTGTTGTTATTTATCCTTAGTTTCCTTTGGGGTTTGTCCCGTAAAAGTGTCCTAGTTGGATCAATGATAGATTTATAGGTTTCACTATATTTCCAATTGGTTGCTCTCGATCACGTAAATTAATAATTCAAACCACACTCAGAGGTAGGGATTTTCCTATTAATATAAGATATTTTGGACCAGAAAGAATAGTATCTCCAATCATGACCCCTATGGGACGCATAATATACATCTTGTTGTCGTTCTTGTAATTCACCTTGCAAATGTATGCACTTCTATTAGGGTTGTATTCTATGGTTACAATTTCTCCTGATATGTGTTCCTTATCCCGTTGAAAATCAATTTGATGATATAGATGCTTCTGACCCCCTCCCCGTGTCTTGCGGTAATAATTCCTCTTCCATTGTGACCTTTCCCACAATTATTTTGTCCAAAGCTCAATTTCTTCTGCGGGTCCAACTGTACTCTTCTATCAAAACCTGATATAAATTTATTGTGTGTATCTAGAGTTAAAATTATTTATGAATGGATGGTCATTTAGTTTCAATTTTGAAATCTTATTGTTCTGAAAAGAGTGGAATAGAATCACCGGTTCTAAGTGTAATAATCATATGTTTACAATGTATTGGATGTCCTATCATTGACCCTCTCTTTCCTCCTTTTTCAGGGAGGTAATAGTTGTTCATAGCTATTATTTTAACATCAAAGAAATGTTCAATCCAATTTTTAATCTTTGTTTTGTTCAATTATGAATCGATGTTAAAAGTATATTGGTTCCTTTGCAATAGACACATACTTTTCTTCATAAGTACTATATATTTCACTTCATCCATAAATTTTTCTCTCTCCTTTCATTTTTTTCAATTTTTTCATCCTTTTCTATTTTTCCCCGTAAGGCTTGTAGCTATTATTATATCAAATCATATACCAATTTAATTATACATATATATCATAGGTTAGGTATGGAAGTTATGCACAAATGTAATGCTCACAACTTTCCTCTGGATTTAGCCACCGGTGAATCAATTTCAATAGGAAGATAATACTATGATGAATTGTTATCGTGTATTGCTTAGTTGAAGCATACCAATCCTTTCAATAAAATGAAAGGTTTGGTATGCTTCAAATGTTTTTTGTTATTCTCCATACTTCTTCCCATTCCATCAATAATGGATATGTGTAGTTCCCCTGCATTCAATAGGAATTGAACCCGTGAGTTCGCCAATTATGAGTTGGGTGCTTTAACCATTCAACCATGGATGATGGATAAAGATCATCAACATATATATTCTATAATGTGAGTATAGACTCGTATCTAAAATGCGGTAATTTGGGATTGAGACCCATTTACATTCTTTCTCTCATACTTGATTCATGTCAAATATTATTAATAGACATTCAAATAACATTTCATTAAATGAATTTTATAATAAGTTGTGGACAAAACAAATAATAATATGTGAATCAATTAGAATTGATTATATTGATTGTTCGTTCCTTCGGTGTTTCACTCATGGTGGGTGGGAGAATGATGAAGAGGTTGACGAAAAATATAAGAATTTAATCTATTTCAAAGGAGTATATTCATGTTCCTATTTCCCGAATATAATACTTTTTGGTTGGATATTTTCACTAATATCTAGTCTCATTCCTACCTATTCTTTCCTCCTTTATTTCGAGAGCTTTGGCTCCCATTGATCAAGAACTAGACTACTAGTTACAAATTAAGGATCGAACCGATGGGGAGATACTTGGATCCTATCTAAGATCATTATATGTTCTCTCCAGTTCTTATTGTTCTTGATGTTGGAACAATCTCCCTTTCTCTATGGGCTATGAGTTCTAGTATACATGGTATATCTGCATTTATAGGAGTTTCAATTCTCGTGTTTACTTTCATCATTGGTTTAGTCCATGCGTGGAAAAAAGGAATATTGGAATGGTCCTTATTTTCCAAGTGGGAGAGGGAAGTACAATATGACATCAAGCTAATGATGAATCATATAGAGTTACCTTTACTCGATCAAACAATTTCGAAACCAGGTATTTCAACTACCCCAATTGATTTGTGTTAGGTCTCTATAATACTAGTGATTCCCCCATTACTATTGTCATTGTATCCCTTATTTTATATTGTTGTGCCCCTATTGTCCCCATATTGTTATTATTGTGTCTTTATACTATTATTGTTAGGTCGGCTTTGGTTATATTGTGACCCCTTGGACTCCTATATATATAAAGGAGGCTTTGTCATTTGAATCATCTAAGAATTGTTCATTTGTGTAATTTAAAGGAGGTTTCCCCCTCGAAGAGGCTTATTTCGAAGGCGTTGATATATCTTTTCTATCTTTTTGTGAGCTGGTTTCATAACATTTGGTATCAGAGCTTTGGATTTTAGGGTTTTGCTGCTCCAAACAAGTCATCATGGATTTTTCGCTATAACTTTTTTTCTGCGACATTTAAGAAGCTTAAAAAAAACCCATTTGAGACGAAAGCTCACTGAACCTCCAACCCAAATTTAAGATCTTGAATCACTACATTTTCGGAGATATAATTTGAGGAAGTTAGGGATTTTGTAGACCCCCGAATTACATTCCAAATAGGTGACCTTGGGAAAATCGTCATAACTTTCACTCTGAGCATTAGATTGAAGTTTTGTAAGAAGTTATAGAAAGAAAATGGACTAAAGCTTTTTGGGTATCATTTTTAGAACCTAAGGTTGAAACAGTGACCCGCAGAACGTCGTACAAGTTCGCTCTACTGAACTAGTCTATACTCAGGTCATCGTGGGAGATTTGGAATAACTCTTCATTGGAGAATCCAATCTTGATCAAACTTGTGGGGTTAGAAATATTACTCAGAGGGTTATCACAGGAAGAAATTTCAGACCTTGGAGATCCAAAATTACAGAGATACATCAAATTCAATATCGAGCTCCTACAAAGTGAAAAAATTTGTGTAGTTTTTTTTAAATTTTTGCATAAGCTTGGTTTGAAAAATTAGTTTGAAGGAATTCAAAGGGCATAGTGAAGCATTATTATTGGTAATTGATGCCCCAAAGAAAGAAAATGAAAACACCTAGTAAGTAACCTAAAATATCTAGCATGACTCATGAAGAAGAGGAAGAAATGCAACATGATATATCAAAATTACGAGACCAAGTGCAACAAATTTCACTCGCACAAAAAGTAACAGAAGCTAAGATGGATGGTTTAAAGAAAGATGTAGAAACTAAGATGTATGGCGTGGAAGCTAAGATGGATGGTTTAAATAAAGGCATAGAATCTAAGATGAATGACATGGAAGCTAAGATGGATGGTGTGGAAGCTAAGATGGATGATTTAAAGAAAGACATGGAAGATTTGAAGACAGATTTGACAAAGTTTCTACAAGAAATGCTTACTAATGGAGAAAGGGTAGTAAAGGAAACTCATGATGAGAACAAAATAAATGTTAATCATGATTTCATAGACTCTAACGTTGGATCGAAGAACCACCATGTTCCAAAGATCGATATGAGGAAGTTTGATGGCAAGGATCCCAGAACATGGATACTACAGATGGAGCAATTTTTCGATCTCCATAATGTGCAAAACACACAAAAGGTACGCATTGCAACTTTATATTTGGAACCAAATCAATTTGTATGGTATCGATGGCTTTGCTCTCATAAACAAATTGTCACTTGGGCTATTTTTACAAATGAAATGATAACACATTATGAGGATGCAAAAAGGTACACTTTTTTTAGCCAATTGATAAATCTCAAACAAAAGGGTTCAATGATGGAGCACATTGGGGACTTCCAAAAATTGAATATAAGGGTAAAAGATATTCTAGAGGAGCATGGGATTGATGTGTTCATAGAGAATTTAAAAGATAACATCCAACATGAGGTTCACCTTTGGGAACTAGATTCATTGGAGAAGGCATTCAGGTTGGCAAGAAAAATGGAAAGCAAAATTATGGCAACAAGGAAGCCTACCACTCACAATCATAAAGATGGAAGTGTTGCTGCCCATAGCCATCCACAACCTACAAGGTTGAAAACACAACAATTGGAAGAAAAAAGAGCAAAAGGGCTTTGTTATAGTTGTGATAGCAAATACACTAAAGGTCATAAGTGTGTCGAGAAGAAATTATTTTACATCTATTGTGAAGAGGAGGAAGAAAAGGAATAGGAAACGTCAAAAGAAGAGGATATACACTAGGAACAAACCCTACAAAAAGAAGAAATGAATCTGAACATATCTTGTAATGCATTGGCTGGGATTACGACTCCTCAAACTATCAAGATATAAGGGCATATCAAGAAGAAAAAGGTAATAGTGTTGATTGATTCGGGAAGTACCCATAATTTTATTCATTGTAAGATAGCCAAGGAATTGAATTGCTTCCTATATCTAGCACCAGAGTTTCAAGTGATGGTTGCAAGTGGAGGAACCATAAATTGCTCAGGAAAGTGCCATAATATCAAGCTATCCATCAGAGAATATGTATTGAATAGCCCAATGCTTTCCATTCCAATGGGTGGTGCTGATGTTGTACTAGGAGTCCAATGGCTACAATCCTTGGGTACAATAACTTTTAATTTTCAAGAACTTTCATGAAATTCTCTTCAGAAGGAAAGGAATTTGAATTAAGGGGTATCGCAGGGAAACCGGGAAAGATAATCAGCTCTAACGGAATGACAAAGCTTCTAAAGAAATAACAACGAGGCATAATTACACAATTATGTTCACTAGAGGTTCCCACATCAAAATCATACATTTCTCCAGATCTCCAAAAAGTCTTGGACAATCATTCCAAGGTATTTGAGACTCCCAAAGGCCTCCAACCTATTCATGATCATGATCATGCTATTAATTTGATTCCAGGAAGTGTTCCTCCAAACATCAGGCCTTACAGATATCCTATGTCCAAAAGAGTGAAATTGAACGTATGGTTGCAGAAATGCTAAAGGCTGGTATAATTCAACCTAGTCAAAGTTCTTTCTCTAATCCAGTAGTATTGGTTCACAAGAAATATGGATCATGGCACATGTGTCTGGATTATAGGGAGCTCAACAAGCTCACTATTAAATATAAATTTCCCATTCCTGTCATTGATGAATTATTGGATGAATTGCATGGATCAATTTACTTCACCAAGTTGGATCTTCGTTCATGATATCATCAAATCAGAATGAAGATTGAAGACATTCCAAAAACAACATTTAGAACTCATGAGGATCATTATGAATTTTTGGTCATGCCTTTGGCCTTACTAATGCACCTTCTACGTTTCAAGGTTTGATGAATTCCATTTTCAAACCCTTCCTTAGAAAATTTGTGTTAGTATTTTTTGATGATATACTAATCTACAACAAGTCTTGGAAGGATCATGTCCAGCATGTTGACATGGTGCTCAAACTATTGGAGGAGAAACAATTATATGCAAAAATATCCAAATGTTTCTTTGGAGTGCAAGAGGTGGAATATCTGGGTCATATTGTATCTCATGAAGGTGTTAAGGTATACCCTAGCAAAATTAAAACCATTTAGGAATGGAAAATTCCCACATCCCTAAAGCATCTACGAGGATTTCTTGGGTTGACAGGGTATTATCGCATGTTTGTTAAGAATTTGTGGAGAATAGCAGCACCTCTAACAACATTATTGAAGAAAGATGCATTTTCATGGACTCCAGAAGCAACAAAGGCCTTTGAACATCTTAAAGAGGCAATGTGCCAAGCACTAGTCATAGCTACACTGTACTTCACAAAAACCTTTATTGTGGAATGTGATACCTCACGAAATGGAATTGGTGTTGTTTTAATGCAAGAATAAAGACCCATTTCTTTCGAAATTCGTCCAATCAAAGGAAAGTATTTACACAAAGCTATTTATGAGAAGGAAATGTTGGCAATACTACATGCACTTAAGAAATGGCGACCCTACCTATTGGGAAGACACTTCAAGGTAAAAATAGATCATGATAGTCTTAAATACTTTTTAGAACAAAGATTATCTTCATAAGAGCAGCAAAAATGGGTCATAAAGATGTTGGGTTATGACTTTGAAATCATCTACAAAAAAGGGACGAAAAATGTTGTGGCAGATGCACTCTCAAGAAAGGATGAGGATGTGGAAGCATTTCTTTGTTCCATTTCTATTATCCAACTAGATTGGATAAATGAAGCAAGGGATGAATGGAAGAATGTGGAGGAAGTGTGGGCACTCATTCAGAAGATACAATAAGATCCTAGTACATCTGATACATTTAGCTGGAAAAATGATTCGTTATGGTACAAGGATTAGTTATACCTATGTAAGAATTCACAACTCAAACAAAAGATTCCTAGGGAATTGCACACCTCTCCCTTAGGAGGGCACTCATAATTTCTAAAAACCTACCACGGGGTTAATAAGGATTTTTTTTGGGATGGCCTTAAATCGGATATTCAAAATTTTGTGGCGGAATGTTTGTTTTGCCAACAAAATAAATTTGAAACAATTAAGACTCCATGACTATTACAACCTTTATCCATTCCAAGCCAACATTGAGAGGAGGTTTCAATGGACTTTATCATAGGTTTACCCAAGTCCGAAAGAAAGAGTGTTATCATGGGGGTAGTTGACGGACTTACCAAGTATGCACACTTTTGTGCATTATCTCATCCATTTAAAGCGAATACAGTTTCTACTGCATTTATGGTAACAATTCAAAAGCTACATGGAAACACAAAAATTATTGTAAGCGACAGAGATCCCATTTTCACTGGAAATTTTTGGACAAAATTATTTTTCTGTCTTGGTACTTAGTTAGCTCATAGCTCATCTTATCATCCTCAATCTGATGGGAAAACTGAGATAGTAAACAAATGTTTGGAAGGATATCTTCGTTTCTTTTTATCTGATAAACATACACAATGGGTCAAATGATTGCCTCTAGCTGAATTGATCCAGGTGGATATTGGTGGCCACCTGCCAAGTCCACCTGGACCCCCACCATTTTTTCTCTCAACATTTTCGGTTTCCTTAATTGTAGCACAACTTACTATTTTTAGCAGTTTTTTCAGGTCTTGAACTTCCGGAGCCGTTTTGAGGCTCTAAACGATGTTTTTTGGGAAATTTGGGGGTAACATGGGTCCATGGACCGATGTTTCCGTTCCCAAAGTGGTAGTGATCAGATAGATCTTTCTAACAAGCTATTGTAATCGTCAAACGGAGATCGTATGCCAAAGTTACGACCCCGGGAAGTTGATGTACCAATTTACCCAAACAGGGCCCACAGTTTTGCGTTTCATCTTCTAGGGTTAGGTTTTGGAATGTTAAGGGTTTTCCATTGTTTCTCAACAATAAATAAGCCTTCTAGCCTCATTGTAACACAGTTCAGAGGCATGTAGCCACCACACATCTCTTCTCAGAGATAAGCTACCATCGCCCTAGCTGGTTTATTTCCATTACTGTTTGTAAGCATATCTCAGTGTTTTACATTAATGAAATGAAGTATTATTTCCGCTGCATATATGTGTTTATGGTTATCTCTGTAATTTGTTGTGTTCCTGTTTAAGTCCGGATCAGTGGTATCAGAGTGGTTTGCTTTTTCTCTATTTTTCTTTGCATGTCCCCAACAAGGTCGGGATATAAGGAGTTAGGGCTTGAATTGGTCGAACCTTTGCAAGACCGGCCTCGCAAATCCCGAAGGCCTCTCGTGGCGGATGAGAAGAAAGATGAGGGGGCAGGAGATCCTATCAAAATCTTGCTTGAAGAAGCCCTCGAGCGACAATGGAACGCGATGATGGACAACTTTTCCCAGATCCTTCAGTGGCTACCCAGAAGCGACGCATCAGCTTCCAGCAGCTACTCTGGAAATGCCATGCTCTTTAAGGTACAAGTTAATTTTGAAATCCCCATATTTGAGGGTCAGATAGACGCAAATGTCATAGATAAATGGTTAAATCTGCTAGAGGGTTATTTTTCTGTTCATGAATTTTCGAGTCGGGAAAAGATTGTTTTCGCTCTTCTCAAAGTAGCCCCCCACGTCAAGGACTGGTGGGAAACCTACTGCGAGCAGAAGGATGAAAATACTAGCTCACTATTTTCAGCCGCACCCACTTGGAATTCATTCTGAGATGCCATCAAGGAGAAGTACTACCCTATCGGAAGCTATGAGGATGAATACATAAAGTGGACCACGCTGCGACAGGGAAGGGACCAAGACGTGTCGGAGTTCACCAATCTTTTCCATACCCTTCGCACAAAGTTGGGTATCAAGGATTTGGAACAACATTTGATACTCAAATACCGCGGCTGCCTGCACAAGTACATCCAGGAAGAAATAGAATTCCTGAACATCTCCTCGCTCAGCACAGCATACTGATATGCCGTTAAGGTCGAGCAAAAGTTTAAACAAAAGAAGCAAGACTTTGGATCTGCGAATTCGAAGCAAGGGAAAGGTGCCCCTAGACCACAAAACAAAGGACAAAGCCAAGGCAAGGCAGCCCAAGACAACCCGCCAAAGTTGCAAGCAAAGAATAGCGCCGCGAAGCCGAAAAAGGACACGGGAAAATGGTGTGAGTTCCATAAGAGCTCCACTCACAACACAAGTGAGTGTCGAGCCAAGCAATCACTGGTGGCTGAGCTAAAGGTTTCAAAATCAGATGCATGTTCTGACTTTGAGTCAGAACCCGACAAGGGGAATGACAAGGGGAAACAAATCATTGATGTAGATCCCAACGCCACTGTTGCTTCCGCCAAGATCTAGAAAAATGAACCCGAAGATCCAGAGGAGGAGGAGCGTCTCTTCCACTCCCAGATGTGGGTAAAGGGCTCCCCGCTACAGTTCATTGTCGATAACAGGAGCCAAAAGAAACTCATTTCGGAAAAGGTCGTGAAGCAGTTGGGCTTACCGACCACAACACATCCACAACCGTACACCATCGGGTGGCTT
Source organism: Pinus tabuliformis (assembly GCA_031772625.1). Classification (NCBI taxonomy): domain Eukaryota; kingdom Viridiplantae; phylum Streptophyta; class Pinopsida; order Pinales; family Pinaceae; genus Pinus; species Pinus tabuliformis. Next base: position 272,161,339 of record CM062810.1, read on the forward strand.
CACCAAGGACGGGATCTTCACGTGAGCCAGCAGTGTCGCCTTCCATATAACATCAAGCCCTTCACAGATGAGGCATTGTGTGACATTGCTCCCCTTGAAGTTTTTGATGTATTATTAGGACAACCATACTTGTGGAAGCGAGATGCTGTGTATGAATCAAGGCCCCGTGCTGTTATTATTACATTGGGAAATAAGTTGTACAGGATACCAGAGGTAGCACCGCCTACTGCCATCTCTTTGATTACTGCAAAACAATGCAGTAAGCTCATTTCCAAAACCGGGAAATTTGTTTTCCTGATGATACGCCCTCAAGGAAAGAAGAAGACGGTGGCCACGGCCTCCAAACAGGGCCCCTCCGCACAACAACTACATATGGACAAGGTCATGGAGGAGTACGAGGACATCTTCACCTCCCCCGCAGGGGTTCCTCTGCACTGTCAGGTCAAGCACTCCATCGATCTGACCCCACGTGCGCCGCTACCCAATGGACCAATTTATCGATGCTCTGTTCTAGAGAACGATGAAATCAAGAGGCAGATTCAGGAGCTTCTGCAGAAAGGTCACATCTGCCCGAGTTCATCGCCTTGTGGGAGCTCGATCGTGTTGGTACAAAAGAAGGATGGGACTTGGAGACTCTGTATTAACTATCGGGCGCTGAACAAGATCACTCTCTATTATAGGTACCCGATCCCACGAATTGATGACCTCCTGGACCAACTAAAGGGGGCAAAATATTTTAGCAAGATAGATCTGAAGTCAGGATATCACTAGGTACCAATCGAACCCTCTGATGTGTGGAAGAATTCCTTCAAAGCCAAGGAGGGCCTTTTCGAATGGTCGGTTATGCCTTTCGGATTGACGAATGCTCCAAAAACCTTCATGAGGCTAATGGATGACATCTTGCGGCCATTCACCAACTCATTTGTAGTGGTATACTTGTATGACATTCTGATCTTCAGCCAGAGTTGGGAAGAGCACCTCCACCACATCTGACAGGTTCTCCAAACACTGTGGCAACACAAGCTATGTGCCAATTTGGAGAAATGCAATTTTGGCATGACCCAGGTTCAGTATCTGGGATACATTATTGATGAACAGGGGGTGCATGTGGATCCAGCCAAGATCCAAGTCATTTGGGATTGGCCATCTCTAACCACTCTAATAGTGCTAATAGAGCTTCGTAGCTTTCTAGGTCTTGCCAACTTCTACCACAGGTTCGTGATGGGGTTTTCTCATATCACTTGGCCCTTGAGTCAAGTCACCAAGGGAGGAGCGAAAGAAAAAACAAATTGGTCTGAATCTCAACAGAAGGCATTCATAGAGTTGAAAGATTGCCTCTGCACGGCACCAATGCCCACGTTACCAGATTTACAACAATCATTTGAGGTTGAGATAGATGCCTCTGACTATGCTATTGGGGCAGTCCTTACTCAACACAGGCATCCAGTGGCATATCATAGTGAAACACTTTTAGACACAATCTAGAAGTATCCCACTTATGATAAAGAGATGTATTCCATTGTGCAGGCCTGCCGACAATGGAAGCATTACATTTTCGGGAAGGAAAGGGTCATCCACATAGACCATCGACCCCTGCAGTTCATACAAACCCAAGGGAAATTGCAGAATGATCGCCATCATAAGTGGTCTACATACCTGCAACAGTTCCATTTGAATATCAAGTATAAGAAGGGCAACACCAATAATGTTGCAGATTGCCTCAGTCGACCACCGATCATGGCGTTAACCACCGTGCTCAACTATTGTGGGCACGAGACTTCCGATTGGCCACTTCTCTACAAAAGCGACCCAGAATTCAGCCACACATACCAGACACTCTTGGAGGGTCGGCATGTTCCAGATTTTCACCTTCAGGATGCCCTGTTATGCCACCTGGGTCACCTTTGTGTTCCTTCAAACGAGCGTGCCAAGATGATTTGGGAGGCACACTACAGTCGAGATGCTGGGCATTTTGGGGTCGAGAAAATGGTGGCAATACTGCAAAAGTATTTCTATTGGTCGAATCTTCAATAAGATGTCAGGAAGTACATCATATCATGTACTGCTTGTGCCATTGCCAAACCGATCATCAAGAAGCAAGGCCTCTATACCCCGCTGCCTACCCCTAGTCGACCTTGGGAATCCATCTCGATGGATTACATGTCAGGCCTTCCTTCCACTAAGCATGGAAATGACTATGTTTTTGTGGTCGTAGACAGGTTCTCGAAGATGGCCATTATGGCGGCCTGCAAGAAGAATATCACAGCAGAGGCCACTGCTAAACTCTTCTCTGAACGAGTGTGGGTGCACTTTGGGATCCCACAGTCTATCATCTCAGATCGGGACAGTCGGTTCCTCAGTACATTTTGGTCCAGTCTCTGGTCAATGTTGGACACCAAACTCACTAAGTCCACAACCTTCCATCCTCAAACTGATGGCCAGACAGAGGTTGTCAATAGGATGATTGTACACATTCTGTGCATGTACAACTCAAAGCATCCACGCACATGGGACGAGAGCCTCCCATATGTTCATCACAGCTACAACCGAGCTCTTCATAGCTAGATTGGCCACAGCCCTTTTCAGGTGGGCTTGGGATTCCAGCCATTATGCCCCATTGATGTGGCCATGCCACTTGCAGCTACTCACACAGATTCGGCTCATGTCCAGTCCGAAACAGACAAGGCAACCAACTTCATTGAGCACATCCAACATATTCGCCAGCAGGTCCATGACATTCTGGAGAAATCAAATGCCAAGTACAAGCAGCGACATGATCAACATCGGGTGCCACACAAGTTTCAGGTGGGCGACAAAGTCTAGTTGCATTTGCAAAAGGAACGCCTTACTGGAGCCTATCAGAAACTGAGACCAATCTGCTATGGTCCTTACACCATTACTAAGGCTATGGGAGACAATGCATTTGAGCTCAGCATTCCTCCATTCCTTGGACTGCACCCAGTGTTCAATGTGGACCGCCTTCGGCCATACTTTCCACCATTGTTAGACACATCTGACATTGCAGAACAGCTCACACCCACATAATTAAATCTAGATTGCATGGAACAAGCTGCAACTGATCGGATCATGGACACATAGATAAAGAACACTCGCCAACAGAATATCCAACTGTATAGAGTTGTCAAAGCAGGCCAACTCCTTCACCAGGGCAAGTGGCTCACCAGGGACCAAGTTCAACAAAAGTTTCCTCATCTCATGGAGGAACTCAACACAATGGGGACCATTATTTCCTAAGGGGGGAGGAATGATCCAGGTGGATATTGGTGGCCACCTGGACCCCCACCATTGTTTCTCTCAATATTTTCAGTTTCCTTAATTGTAGCACAACTTACTATTTTTAGCAGTTTTTCGGGTCCTGAACTCCCGGAGCCTTTTTGAGGCCCTAAACGACGTTTTTTGGGAAATATGGGGGCAACATGGGTCCATGGACTGATGTTTCCCTTCCCAAAGTGGTAGTGCTAAGATAGATCTTTCTAACGAGCTATTGTACGCGTCAAACGAAGATTGTATGCCAAAGTTACGACCCCGGGAAGTTGATGTACCAATTTACCCAAACGGGGCCCACAGTTTGGCGTTTCATCTTCTAGGGTTAGGTTTTCGAATGTTAAGGGTTTTCCATTGTTTCTCAACAATAAATAGGCCTTCGAGCCTCATTGTAACATAGTTCAGAGGCATGTAGCCACCACACATCTCTTCTCAGAGATAAGCTACCATCGCCGTAGCTGGTTTATTTCCATTACTGTTTGTAAGCATATGTCAATGTTTTACATTAATGAAATGAAATATTATTTTCGCTACAGATATGTGTTTGTGGTTATCCCTGTAATTTGTTGCGTTCCTGTTTTAGTCTGGATCATGAATTGTGGTATAACACTTCCTTCCATACTGCAACAAAAATGACCCCATTTATGGCACTTTAGGGATATCATCCACCATCCATCACATCATATTTAAGAGAAAAATTTAAGGTTCAAGCAATGGAAGATCACATCGAACATCAAAAACAATCTCTCCAACTCTTAAAGGATAACCTCACCTTGGCGCAGAATAGAATGAAATAGCAGGCAGATCAACATCGCAGCGAAAGAAGTTTTGATATAGGTGATTGGGTATTCCTACGGCTACAACCATATAAACAAATGTCCCTCAAGCAAGCTAAGAAGGATGATAAATTATCACCAAAGTATTATGGTCTGTACAAGGTGTTGCAAAAGATAGGCACTATGGCATACAAATTGGAGCTTCCTGCAGCTTCCCGAGTGCACCCAGTTTTCCATGTTTTACGCTTAAATAAGGTTATAGGTGACAAGATTCTAGTTCAAACAATACTTCCAGAACTTGATGGGGAAGGAAAAATCATATTGGAACCTGAAGTAGTCAAAGAAACAAGAAATCGACAGCTATGAAATCGATCCATTTCAGAGTATCTCATCAAGTGGAAGAACTTACCCATTGAAGATTCCACATGGGAGGATGCGAATTTTATACAGAAGCATCTAGAACTCCTCAAGCGTTGAGGACAACACTTTTTTGAAGGAGAGGGGCATGTTAGGTCCCTATAATACTAGTTATTCCCCCATTACTATTGTCGTTGTATCCCTTATTGTTATTTTTGTGCCCCTATTGTCCCCCTGTTGTTATTATTGTGCCTTTATATTATTATTGTTAGGTCGGATTTGGTTAGAATGTGACCCCTTAGACTCCTATATATAGAAAGGAGGTTTTATCATTTGAATCATCTAAGAATTGTTCATTTTTGTAATGTAAAGGAGTTTGTCCCCTCGAAGAGGCTTATTTCTAAGGCATTGATCTATATTTTCTAACTTTGTTGTGAGCTAGTTTCATAACAATCTGTCTAATGAATTGGGACAAACTCTCAAGTTTATGACCACTGCTTTACAATAATAATTGTGGTTTCATAAAATTCACTTCATTAATAGGTTCATGATTTAACTCTAATCGTTACGGTCCAGTACCAACATCTAGTCCTAGATGAGATGAACTCATTATAACAACAGGGACTATGAGCATGAAAAAGGCTCCTTTTGTAGTGAGATTGATTATACGAAAAAATGTCGGAACTAAAATATGTAGTTTCCCTAGGAACATGTACTATAAAAAATAAATGTTTGGTACAAATTCTTATAGTACCATCCACAAAGTAAATAATTTAATTCCTGTAGATGTCTATTCACTAAATTTCCCACTTGAACCAAAGGCTATTATAGATGCTATAACAAAACCCCGTGAAAGAAAATATGGTTCAATGTGTTTACTTTTGTAGCTTGGGAGGTACTCCAAGCCTTGCGGATCAAGGGTTTGGGGGAAGGAGCTCCACAAGTGGCCTTGTGGGCTTGAAATTTAGGCTTGGGGTTTTGTACCCATCGATGTTTGGGCCAAAACTGTGATGATATTGCAACATGTAATGGATGAGGATGATAGTAGATGATGAGACAATTCCAATGCATCAAGAATCATTTGATTCTGAGTTGTCGTTGAAGAGATATTAATTTTTGAAGGTCATGGTTGGGTTTTCACATGTGTTGGTCAAGTCAGCATAGTGTTTAAAGGCCTAATGACAGTTGTACAAGATCATGGAGAGAATTCGTTGGAGCCCTTGACAAGTGTATAAATAATAGGGCTCGTTGAGGCTATTTGAGACATCCTAAGTGCATCAATATCAAAGGAACACCTCTGCGATTGGACAATGAGATTAAGGGAGGATGAAGAAGGCTAGGAGCACAAGTTTGGGCCTATGTTAGGAGTGTGGATTTCTGAGGAACATGGCCGCAGGTTTGAGGCATGTGCAGTAGCAATTGAGTTGTGTATTGGCTTGGTTGGAATAGTCCATAAGTGAAGATCATAAGCCGTTGGGTTAGAGGTGAGTTAGGGATTGTTTGTGCATTATTTAAGTGTGTTATTACATGTTTTTTGGGATGCAGATAAGAAGAATTTCATCAACATCGAGGAGGGAGATTTTAGCGGGCTGAGAGGCCTAGGAGAGACCCTCTAACCCAGCCAAATTCATCTCTAGAAAGTCGCATCCTAAACAAACATTTTCTCCATGAGTTTGGGCAGATTTGTATTGTTGGAAGGTACATGTATGTTGTAGGGTGTTGTGAGGAGGATTCTCAAGCTCTACTACTATGCTTTGATGCCTAGAATGAATAAAAAGTGAAGTAGCCTAGTTGGAGAAAGGTGAACACAAATATTGGGCAATAGTGTAGGGTTGCATGTGTGCCCTAACCAGTTTGGTACATGCACATATCTTGAGGGAAATAAGATAGCATCAGTAAGTTTCCGATGTCTTCTTATTTGATGATTGGATACTATAGGATGTGTGTCCTAGGAGAGGATTGATTGGAGAAGTCTGTTAGTATCCATGTGGAAGGGTCTCCATAGGTGCTGGATGCCCTAACTAGGAGCAGATATTACAACAAGGATTGGTCTCTTGTGGTCTGTTGGAGGGAAGCGTGAGAGTCGACCAAGTGTGGACATGGATTCAACATTTATGGTCTGCTGGAGGATAGTGTGATAGTGCCCAAGTTGAAGCCCGGTGTGCACCATCTTCATGGACTTAGCTAGTTGCTAGAGTGGCAGTTGTTGAGCTCAAGGTTTGGTGAGCCAGAGGAGTAGTTGAGTATCCCTATACTTATGTGTGGAGAAGGACTTCTACAACAGATGATGGGAAGTCATCCTAGCCCATGTTCATTGTGGGAGATGGAAATATTGCAATGATAGGTGGAATCCCTCTGTGCCCTATGTTGGTCTTAGTTGGCGCAACATAGGAAGACCATAGTGGGCACAAGTCCATTAGGAGCTGAGGAGAAGCAGTGGGAAATTGTGAGTTTTTCACAAACGAAGTTGTGAACAACTCAAAAGGAGTCTCAATGTGTTATGCCCTTGATGGAATAAGGTACAACTAGTGAGTAGATTGGATAGTCGAGGTTTAGTGGCCAGATGGACTTGGATTGTTGATAGAGGCAGTGCTGCAGATTAGGAGCTGAAGGACCGGGCAGGTACAAGGTATGACCGAGAGGAGCCGAGAGAGCATGCGACAACCAAATGGTTAGATTATATTGTTGAGGGTAGATTGGTTGTCAATGGATTGCACTAAACCCTAGTTTTGTATTCTTGTACTAGTTGATGTATGAGGGCCATTATCCCCGGTATGGGAGCCGTAAACTGTTGTATAATTTAGTTTGATTAATATAACGAAGTTGGGTTGAAAATTGTAAAAAGTTGTCTGTATTTTGTGTACTAGTAGATGCTATGCTATTTATATTTCGCTCTACAAAGTATCTTCATTGTGATTCTTGGTTTGGTAGTGTTAGATATTTAAGATTCTATCTCAGACACCAAGATCGTGGAAATGCAATCTCCCTTTCTCTGTGGGCTATGAGTTCTAGTATATAGGGTATATTTGCATTTATAGGACCTTCAATTCTCATACTTATTTTCATCGTTGGTTCAGTCCATGTGTGGCGAAAAGGAACATTGGAGTGGTCCTTAGTTTTGTAGTGGGGGAGGGAAGTACAATATGACATAAAGCCAATGATGAATCCAATTTTGATCCAGGGATTCCAACTACCCCAATTTCTCTGTCAAATGAATTGGGCCATGATCTCCAGTTTATGACCACTCCTTTACAGTGATAATTGTGGTTTCATCAAATTCTCTTCATTAATAGGTTTAGGATTCAACTTTGATATTTACGGTCTAGTACCAACATCTGGTCCTAGATGAGTTGACCTAATTATAACAGTGGGGATTGCGACCATGAAAAGGCTCCTTCTGTAGTGAGATTGATTATACGAAAAAATGTCAGAACAAAACATGTTGTTTCCCTAGGAGCATGTACTATCACAAAGAATTATTTGGTACAGATTCTTATAGCACCATTTGCAAAGTAGATAATTTAATTCATGTGGATGTCTATTCACTAGATTTCCCACCTAAACCAAAGGCTATTATAGATGCTATAACAAAACTTCGTGAAAGAAAATATAGTTCGATGGATATATGAGGCCCTAAATCCAACAGGGAAAGAAGAAAATATTTCACTATAAATCATATGGATCATCATATTGGATCTAGTATTCATACTAGAAACTATGATCACAATTTATTACATCAATCTTTTGAACCCCAATTCAAATCTAATTTTGAGATACCCTTTGCAACCTTTAGATCTACTTCAACCCTGATATTATAGATCTATTGTTGGGATAATATATCCCATTTCGGTTTGGATGGAATACGATGAATAGATTTTGACTAGTATCGAAGTTGAATTCCTAGTCCCACCATCAAATCTTGTCCTCTGAGTTCTCGATCCTACTTTTTTATATGTACAGAGTATCAAGATTCATTTGGAACAGATAGGGAGGGATAATATGATTAAAGAAGGAGAGAACAAATTGATTCATCTTTCTATTTTAATCAGTGTGTCTCCATATGCACATATACAAACATATATGTACATATTCATGTACCCATATCCATCTAGATAGAGTAGATTTAGATATATGGAGATCTAGATAGAATATATAGATGGATATGGAGACATGGATATTTACATCTTTCCAGGAACCAGATTTGAACTAGTGGGACGAATATTTTCAGTTCTCTGCTCTACCAACTAAGATATTCCAACCCTTCCCTATGGATCATCTTGGTACAGGGTTTTAATTTGTGTCTACTAAATATAAGGAAAAATGAATTTTTCCTAGTTTTTAGAATGAGCTTTATTATTTTTGATCTGGAAGTCACTAATATGAGAAAAAATGGACTACAATTGAATAATTACCGAATGATCTAATATGTGTAGATCATATATCACAAAATGAATTGATCATATGAACAACTTATTAATGGATCAACTCAACTTGTCATAAGATGGATGAAAAGATTCATTTTCTAATTTCATCACATCATAAAAAAAAATAGTGAGGAAAAAGAATCAGGAAATAGGAATGGATTCGAACTATTGGAATTGGATAAAATAAATCAGTCTATTTGGGAACGAATCTGGGTGGTTTATCTGTCCCAGGAATTAATATCCTGGGACCATACAAACCCATTACATGAAATACTCCAAATCCAAAACAAGCTAATCCTAAGAGGAATAAATGAATTCCAAATAATTTTGGCAAATATAAACAAAGTTTTCTCGTATGTTCTTCATAAAATATTTCCAAATTCAAATATACCCAATGCTAGATAGCTTCCAAAAAGCACAGAGTAGAAAACATGATATGTGCCTTGGCCACACCTTCATAACTCCAACTACTGATATTAATTACATTTTCTCCAATGATTCTATTTGGGGATATTATTTCCCTCGACCTGAGATATTCCTCCCGCTGCCACCTCTCCTTCTTCTTCAATAAAAAGAAAAATATTTTAGGATAGCAATTATTGTCCAGAATCTCTTCGATATTTAAACCCATAGCTGATAATAGAACTAGAATAGATATTTTTCATTTTCTACATACATGAGCCCATATCCTTTCTCCCACATCAATCTCTAATTTTTATCTTCTTCCCCAATCTGAAATCAGAGTGCCAAAATATATATCTATATATATATATATATATATATATATATATATATATATATATATATATATATATATATATATATATATATAATTTCTTCTATTATGGTCTAATAATGAATGATACTAAATACCTAGACTTATTAATATTTGATTCACCATGATTTTGTAAATCCCATTGACTACAAATGTTCCATGGGAATTCATTAAAAGAATAAATGGATTTATTGATCTCTCATATCAGTTTAAATGTCAGTAATGTTCAGAATGCAAAGGTGGACCATTCATTTCAACTTCAACTTTGCACTATGGTTAATAGTTCCCTTATCATCTTGATGATGAAATCATTATTTTTTAGAGAACGTGATCTGTATGGATATAGTCAATATAACTTGGGTTGCTTTAATGTTAGTTTTACATTTTCCCTTTTACTCATAATATGGGGGACTATTGGGATATAATGGTAATACTTAAGAATTGGTTATTGTGTTCATTCCATATCATGCATGATAATATATTATGCTCCATAAGGATCCAGTGGTATTGAACCTTCATTCCAAATTGAAACACTCTCCATGGAATTGTTTCCTCTTTATTCCCATAAGGGATGTGCGTAATCCCTTATCATTATCGCTTTCCTATGACAAATCTGATTTTATCCAACAAATTTTAATTCATTAGTTCTTTTATAGAATGAGTCAATAATCTTGTTTATTCCACTGAAGAATGATCTCTCTACTCTTTCTTAGTAGGAATAGGAAGAGTCCCTGTTTTATCAAATGGTTCTGAATTGATCGGATCTGATATGAATTTTGTTCATGAAAGACATAAGTCATAGATTCCTTTTCTTTTTTCTTATACCATTTCAAGTTCCATATCTAATATCTGCTAGAAAATGATGTTTGTACTGGAAAAAGATGCTCAACTTTGATTCTAAAGAATCTGCAAGTACGTTCAGAATTACACCTGTCTCCATCGGGTCTATTATTCTAGGGGCAGGAAGAAGGTGATCAACTCCACTAGTTTATGGTACGAGGTCCTTCATCCTACATTTACCATATATGGATAAGTACCATCAATATCTATTTATCCATATATGGGTTTAGAAGAAGTAGTACAAAATAAAAGGTTAGATATTATTTTCCTTTGTACTACTTTTTTTCTTTTCAAAAGAAATCCCTACCCTGTATTGTTGTAATACAATAGATCAACCTACCTTGTATTGTTTTAATATAATAGATCTCATAACCTATTTTATACTTATGAACTAGATCATAAAGATCTATGATCTATCTAGTGATAAAAAATCACTTGATTTTCATCAAAATCATTTTCTTCCATTGCTTTCACTAACCGTTTTAACACAAGGGATAAGTGGAAAAGTAGTAGGAAATGTAACGAACAATAGAACAACAATAAATGCAAGGTTATTTATTTCCATGACCTCCTTATTTTAACTTTGTTCAAAAATAGCTCAAAATTTGATCTCATTTTGATGCCATAGAGATGAATGAAGCTTTCAAGATCCATGAAATAGATGTATGTCATTGACAGAATCAGATCAAGTAACTACATATAACTAGTGGATTGAATGAATTATTCAATGGAAATAGTATAACCCAATATGATCATTTTTTATAAGGCTAGTAGTAAAAACTTACGTGCATAATAAAATGTTTCGATCAACACATGTTTGTATCATTTCGAAATAATAGGATTCGTATGAATAAGAACATTTTGCTACTCCAAAAGATGTTTGTCAGACATGAGAGATATTTTGCTTAGATCTCTGCAATTTAGATGGAATTGTGAGTCTATCTCACTTCGACGATGATATAGAATCATAAACATAAATCCAAAATAGAATAAGAAACATAAATGGGATTTAAATCCATGCCAAGAAATAAGGAACATAAATCCAGTGGCCCAAACAAGATGCCTAAATAAGAACACCCATGTCCACAGATAAATTGTTCATACCAAAAGGATTGTATCCATTAATAAGTTGTGAAGAATTTAACCATAGATAATCTCTTAACCATCCCATTAAATAACTGGAAGACTCATTAAATTGTGCTACATTGCCTTGCCATAATGTTATATGCTTCTAATGCCAATAAAAAGTAACCCATACAATAATATTCAATATCTAGAAAAGTACTAAATAAAAATAATCCTAGGTCGAGATATCACAAGTATCACCCCATCTCAGACCATTTGGGACAATCGCAAGGAAAAATCTAACCAAAATCCTTTTTATTTTGCATTAACCTAGAACCACGTGCATCCAAATCACCTTTAACTAGGATCAATATAGTTGTATGCAAACCTAGAGCAATAACATGATGAACCAAAAAGTCTCCAGGACCGATTGTTGAGAACAATGAAGTATTATTATCATTAATATCATTTAACCAACCGGGTAACCATATGCTCTTACCTGCATCTAATGTTGGACCACATGTTGAAGATAGGAGTATATTGAAACCATATAATGTCTTACCATGAGTAGATTGTATCCATTGAGAAAATATGGGATTGATCAAGATTTATTTTTCTAGAGTACCGAAAGCAAGCATAACATCATTATGAACATAAAGCCCCAAGGTATGTAAACCTAGTAATAAACTAACCTAGCTTAGATGAGAATCCCAAAGGGGTTTGTGGAAAATTTTGAGCAAAAGTAAGCAACTCCTGGTTTATCTTTCCAAGAGGGATAAACTTCGTTATGATGATTTAATTGGTCAATTGGGTATGTGTGGGCTAAAACCACATTAATTTCAAAGTTTTCAATTCCAATCCAATTTTTAGAGATCCCAAATCCAGTCGTTCTTTTTTTTCTCATTTAGGAATGAATCGAAGAGGTGTTACATATGATCATGCTTGTTGAAAGACCCTCTGATGGTAACTATGGGTCCTCATTATCCATCGATACACGATTTTATTTAACTTATTTCTAGATGGTAAATATATTATTGACTATGAAACTCTATTAGATTATTTACATAGGGGGAGGAAGAAAATTGTTTAGAACCGAACAATAGTCCAATATCTCCCCTATGTAACACAATGGGATTATTGCGCTACTATGTTCACATAGGCAATAAAGGTAAATGCGCTGAAAAGATCGAACAGGAAATATGTATCCCAAAGGGATAGCTATAGCAGAGCTATTATGATAAAGTTGGGTCGTATATCTATATATATATATATATATATATATATATATATATATATATATATATATATATATATATATATATATATATATATATATATATATATATATATATATATATCTATAGATATATATATATATAGATATATATATATATATATATATATATATATATATTTTTTATAGCCTAGTTTTTTTTCATGGTGAATATTGGTGCTCAAACGTTTTCGTCTTGTATTTTCCAAAAAATCCATTCTCTTATATTTTTGGAGAGATGGACATGATATATGATCTACTTGTTTTATACATATGCAAATGATGTATAATCATTGTATCTCATGAATCATTTAGCTATGACTATTAAATATCCCTATAACAAATTGATCTCCCATCCCCATCAAAATGATTTTGTGGATGAATACACTTTAGACTCTTTTAAAGTATTGCTTGTCCAGTATGATGATGAGGCTCATCAATAGATAAACTGTATGGGTCACAATGCCACTCTCCAGCTTATTAAAATTGACTTTTCTCACATTTTTATTTACATATTTTCTTATATTTTGCTTAGTGAGAAGGGTAAAGGTGAGTTGCTATGTCATGTGACGTAATATCTATTAAATGCAGGAATTGGAGTAGTTTTGGGCTAACTTAAGTGCAGGAACTTGAGGTGAACAAGAAAGAGAGGTTTTAGGATATTGGTATCCCTCATTTACTCCTCAAATCATTCGAATATTCCTCCACCATATCTCATCAGCTCAGAGTTACTAGCAACCAAGCAAGACGAGTTCATTGGAATCCAAACCAGTGATAGTCAAAGACAAGTTATTATCGAGTTAGGGATCCAAGTCTCCCTATTTTTTAGGAAGATTTTGGTAGCTTCAGTTTGTATAAATAATACAACCAAGGGACTCATTAGGATTCAATTTTTTGATGTATCCTAGAGGCAATTTGAGCGGAAACATTTGACATTTTGATGATAATGAGAAATTCGACCTTGATCCAGCACTGAGTTGACTAAGAGGGTTAAATCTCTTGGGTTAGGGCCCAACCCTAGTAGCAGAAGTTCCTCTTTTTGTATATGTATTCTTAGATTCAAATGATAGTTAGCTGCTGAAGTTATTTATGATTTGTTTAGCTTAACAATTATTTGAACGATTGTTTAATCTTGTTTCCATTAGTTTGAAGAAGTAGATCATGATGCAGTAGTGAAGAAGAGTACTTCAGAAAAGCTTGTGACAATAGCCTCTTCCTCATCTCCCTTGTGGGATCATGATTACATGGTCCCACTCATGGAAAATTTTAGGGGCTAATATTCGCAAGTGGGCTAATTTTACATGATTTTTCCAAAAAAAATATTTTCCAATTTCCATTTTCTATAAAAAAGATTCACCCAAATTGTACAATATAAAAATATTTTAGCTTAAAAATTGCCAACATTATATAGAGACTATATATCAAATCATTATAATTTTGAATAATTTTACAAATATATCAATAAAATTTTTATAGTTTGCACATTAGGGACTAGTGATATTCGCCAATGTTTTTAAACTTCATGATAATTTTCTATCCTTAAAATTTTCCTTGGCCCCACTCTAACAACCCCCAAAATAGAGTTTGTCTTTTGGTCATTATGTAGAGTAGGTTCCATGCTTAAATATATCATTATTTGTGATTTCTTGGAAGCACCTGCAATTGTTATTTTGTTTCTTAAGTTTTCCATATCTCAGAAGGCATTCCATTCCATAGATTTAGCCATTAGCAATAGATAGATCAACTTTCTCAAAATTCAACTCACATTTTCCATGTTCGTATATAGTGATGCATAGATGAAGAGGAAAAAAGGTTTTGTTGCAGGGATTGTTGATCTGTAGGGAGGAACTCATCCAACTAGCTTCACCTAAGTCTTCTCCACCTTCTGCCAAGGCATACCAACCCATAGTTCGACTGTTTTGCAGCCACTGTGAACAACCACCTTGGGAAAATGCAACCTCCCTAGAGAGTTGGGCTTAGCCTTAGGTAATTTTCTCCTTCCTTACACCTTATTCCACTATTATTTCCCTCCTAAAGCTTTCATCTAATTTCATGTAGAAAACCATGACATCTTGTAACAAACTAGGACATCTTGTAGCAGTTCCTGTAGGAGCTATAAGATCTCTTGTAGTAGCCTGTTTGACCCCGTTTTGGTTAGAAATGCTAGTCTGAGTACAGGTTAGGCCCTCATCTTGGATTCCATGCCTACGTGTGCCACCTGAGACTTACTCTCGCATGCCTTCCCCCCCTGCAAGATCAGATAGTATAACATAGCATTTATATTTCTGAATTTAGAAATTAAAAGACTCTTTTTTTGCAAATGAAACATGAGATAGTTAGTGCATGCATATATGAATCGTAAGATGATAGAACAAATTCCCATGTCCAATTAGTCAAAATATATATATGATAAAATTCAAGGTTATCTTAGTTCTTTTTTGCAAGTAATTTGTGTCATTTCCTAGCTAGACGATTCATGGAAATTTCCATTCAGTAACTTTCATTTCCTAAATAGACAAGCATTTACTTTCCTGCATTAGAACTAGCTTTACATTCACTGTTAGTAGTTAGAATCCTTCTATTCAATAACACATTGGTTTGAAACCCTAGTGGTCTAACGCCTCAGTCGAGAAGTGACATAAGTAGAATGTTGCATCTGTTGTGCATATAGCACTGTCACCTCCAAGTTTGTACGAAACCCCAGGTTGATAAAGTAAAGTTGGTAGCCCTAGGAGGTGCAACATCCTTGTTGCAATACTGAGGCTCATCACTTTTTGGTGCCGTTGTTGGGGAGGTCTCTAGGTAGATATAATTTATGCTTTTATTTCTATTTTGCATTTTGTAGATAGTTGCAATTTCTTCTTTCTTTCTGTTTTGTATTTAGTAAATAGTTGCAATTTCTGGTTTCTTTATGTTTTGAAAGTGATTATGAAAAAGACCTAAAAAAAAGAGAAAATTTCTTTCATGCCTCGTAGGAGTAGAGACAATTTAGGGAATTTTTTTTCAAATACCCCCACACCATCAGACAATCAACCTTCCCTCTTCTTCGGTGGTTGTCAGCTTCCCTCTTTGACTGCAGGGGAGCTAGAGGACCCATTAGGTGAACAACCAGAGATCTTTGAAGAGCCTATTGGGGAAGAAGAAGAAGAAACCCTTCCACACACTTACAACATGGTTGAAAATATAAATGAAGGTGCTTTCCCATTAGAGAGACTAATGGAGATGCTAGGATGAAAAACATAAGCCACTCTGTCGTTCCTCACTTCCATGGATTAACCTCA
This sequence comes from Pinus tabuliformis, assembly GCA_031772625.1. NCBI lineage: Eukaryota > Viridiplantae > Streptophyta > Pinopsida > Pinales > Pinaceae > Pinus > Pinus tabuliformis. The sequence goes on from CM062810.1 coordinate 272,177,415, forward strand.
GAAAACCCTGATACCTTCTTGTTTGAGTTTTCTGACATCTACAAAACTTGTGATTATACATATGATAACCAGAAGTTGAAGTTGTTCCCATCCACCCTTAAGGATGCAACCTTGCACTAGTTCATGGGTTTAACTAGGGACAACATCACTACCTGGGCTCAAATGCAGCAATCCTTTAGTGACAAGTATAGGGACTACTATAGGTCCAAGGACACCAAATAAGAAATATTCAGAATGACCTTGGGACATGATGAATCCTTGGAATATTATGAGGAAAGGTTCCAACTCATCTACAAAAAGGCCAGATGCACCCTTGATCCTGAATCACTCAAGTTAGTCCTCAGAGGGATCATGGACGATATCCTATAAACCCTAAACATGTTGTATGGAGGGGACATCTATCAACTATATTATGATGATATCAAGAAAGTTTTTAAAAATCATTCTAGGGCTACTAGAAAGAAGGGTAGGTCTAGTCAAGATTTGGCTAGTTCATCCTCCTCCAACACATCTATCAAGAGTGAAATTGGAAACATGTTGGATGAATTTAAGAGTGAATTGTTGCATACCCTTTCTCTGCAAATGGACACCATGCAGATCAAGATGAAGCAGGAGAAAGTAGAGAGAACCTTAGCTATCTTTTGCCCTAGATGCACCAGAAGGCACCCCAAAAATGAATGTCCATTGAATGTTATATAGGTCTTCTCGGTCTGTGAGGAAAACCACTCCACATATAAGTGCCCTTCTCTGCCTGGATTGAAAGTTGTATATCAAGGAACTAAAGGTGTGGCTCAACAACTCTATTATATCAACCAAAGGAGGCCTCAAGGACCTCGACCATATCAGCAAGGCATGCAAGGGGAATCCTATTCATATTACAATCCCAATCAGAATTCATCCATTCCTCTTTGGTGTCCTCCTACTCATCCTTCATGGTCCATGCCTTCTCCTTGGTCTTATGCACCTCAATACCATTCCCAACTTGCCAATCAATCATTCTAGCCATATGCTCCCCCACAACCTCAGTGGAATATCCCATCACAGGGGTGGAGGCCCCCATTCAACCAATCTCCAACCTTACTGCCTCCACCTCCATCTCAACCACATATCCTTCATCTTTCTCCACCTAAGCAACCTCAGATGCCTGCTCAACCAAATCCAAACCCGAACAATAAGCAGGCACATCAGGTCTATAGTGGAGAGACATCCTACCTTGACTATGCTGTGGAAATTCAAGAAATCAACCTTGGGTTTGGAAGAGTGCTTCCAGAGAACCAACCTCCATCTCTACCTGAGGAGCTTGAAGAGGAAAAGGAAGAGAGTGTTCCTAAATCCAATTAACCTCCTTTTCTTGAAATATTGATCCATTCTAGTTAGCACACCCCAGAAGAGACTGAACTTCTGGGAGAATTGAAAAAATTGTGTGTTAAAATCCCACTCCTCCAAACCATCAAAGATGTACCCATCTACAATAAGCTAACCAAGGAGAAATGCTTCAAACATCCTTGGAGGATAAAGAAAGACGCCCCTATCATTAATGTCATTGGACAATTGTCTGACTTAATGTTGGGGAGAGTGATTTTGCTAAAGTGTCTAGACCATGGGAGTCCCGTGGTAGATGTGCACATTGATGGCATCATTGTTCCCACACGCTGATTGATCTTGGGGCTACCATCAATGTGAGGACTAAGGAGACAATGCTCAAACTGAATCTGCAAGGATCATTGAGGAAGACCACAACAATATTGCAGCTTGCATACAGATCCACAATATCTCCTGAGGGAGTTGTTGAGGATGTGATGGTCTCCATTGATTCCTGGGAGTACCCTACTGACTTCTTATTTCTCCAGCCCAAGACCAAATTCAATGGTTATCCTCTCATCCTTGGAAGGCCATGGATAGAAACTATTGATTCTTACATAAGTTGCATGGCTAGGAACATGACCATTAAGAATTGGCATTTGTCCAAACATTTGATCTTGTATCCTCCTGCTCAACCATCCTTAGAGCATGAATTACACTTATGGTTGGAAGAGGAAGAGGAAGATGAAATGTACCACACCACATCCTACCCAATTTGTACCCTAGATACTATTATAGGAGGGGGGCAACCTGATGAAGATGACCTAATTGATCAAATCCTCCAGAACCAGCCCCCAAACACCATGCCTCTTGATGATATGGTGAAGAAATATGAAGATAACCCTTGGAATAATTTGTTCCTAGTTGACTCAAGTCCTGCTCATATCAAAATGGTAGAATTTTTTCCATCTAAAACATTAAAAATCAACCCCTCACTCTCAAGCCATCAGGAAGAGAAGTTGTGCAACATGATGAGAGATCACTTGGATGCTTTTGCCTAGAGATATAAGGAAATGAAGGGAGTGCACCATTCATGTGTACTCACCACATCTGCATCAAGGAAGGCTACAAACGAGTGAGCCAACCTCAGAGGAGAATGAACCTAGCCCTCAAAGGCATAGTCAAAGAAGAACTGCATAAGTTGTTGGATGAAGGGCTCATTTACCCCATCTTAGATAGTGAGTGGGTGTCTCCTCTAGTTCTATTCCCAAATAAGAATGGAAAATTGAGGATCTGTGTGGATTACATAGCATTAAACAAATCCACTTAAAAAGGCTATTTCCCTCTACCTCTCATTGATCAACTCTTGGATGGTCTTGCAGGGAAGAAGTTCTTCTCTTTCCTGGATGGATTCAATGGTTACAATTAGATCCATATCATCCCATAGGACCAAGATAAAACCACATTCAATTGTACTTGGGGCACCTTTTCTTATAGAGTCCTTCCATTTGGATTATGTAATGCCCCTTACAATTTTCAAAGGGAAGTTCTGAGCATCTTTGTTGAGCTAGTCCATGACTCTGTAGAAATCTATATGGATGATTTCACTCCCTATGGGTGTGATTTCTTGGAGGCTCTCTCTAACTTGGGGAAAATATTAAATAAGTGTAATGAACCGGTCCCTTAGTACTTAGAAGTGTGAGTTCTTGATGAATGCAGGGACTATTCTAAGTCACTCAATATCCTAGGAAGGACTACAAGTGGACCCAAATAAAATTGTTATCATAAAAAGGGTCCCTACTCCTCAAAAGCAGAAGGATGTCAGGAGTTTCTTGGGCTTAGTAGGATACTATAGGAGGTTTATCAAAGACTTCAGCAAAGTAGCCTCACCATTGTTTGGACTGCTGGCCAAGGACTCTAAATTTTGCTAGTCATAAAGTTGCCAAGAGGCCCTAGAAATATTGAAGGACAAGTTGACTACTGCACCCATACTCCGAGGCCAAATTGGGCTCTTCCTTTCCACATCCATGCCGATGCCTCTAACAAAGCTATAGGAGCATCTCTAGGCCAGATAGATAACAAGTTTCCTTATGCAATTTACTTCATTAGGAAAAAAATGTCCAAGGATGAATTAAACTAGACAGTGACTGAAAAGGAGCTCCTAGTTGTTTTCCATTCCTTGAATAAATTTAGACACTACATTACTGGTTATTAGACCTTTGTTCATACTAAACATGATTCTATAAAAGATTTGATGAACAAGCCTCATGTGAATGCCATAATTATTAGATGGTTGCTTTTATTACAACAATTTGATTTAACTATCATTGATAAGCTAGGTAGGGAAAATGTAGTTGCAGATTTTTTGTCTAGACTTGCTTTGCCTACAGGTGAGGAAGGGATGGTTGATGATCAACTATTGGATGAGAATTTAGTTTCTATTTCAACTCTCTCCCCATAGTTTTTTGACATAGCCAACTACCTAGTTGCTGCACAGTTCCCTCCAAATCTGTCGTCCAAGGAAAACAATATAATTGTAAGGAAGAGCACCCCATTCACTTGGATTGGGGGAAATCTCTTCAAGCTAGGCCCATATCAAATTTTGAGGAGATGTGTCAGGAGGAGGAATTCTTTGACATCCTTCTGCCTTGTCATGATGGGCCTTGTGGAGGCCATTTTGCAACCAAGAGGACAAACTTAAAGGTACTACAAGTTGGCTACTACTGGTCCACTCTCCACCAAGATGCAGGAAGATACACCAGTTGATGTGATCAGTGCCAGAGAATGGGGAAGCCTACTCCGAAGGATGAAATTCCCTTGCAGCCTCAGGTGGCTCTAGAGCTATTTGATAAGTGGGGCATGGATTTAATTGGGCCCATTGATCCACCATTAGGGAAGAAAAAGTACATAATTATATGCATTGATTATTTGACAAAGTGGGTTGAGACCAAGGCTATCAAGGTAGAAACAAAAGAGAAAGTGGTTGAGTTCTTAAGGGAGAATGTATTCTACAAGTTTGGGTACCATAGAGAACTAGTCATCGATCAGGGAGCTCAATTCACATCACACCTGACTGAGATTTTGTTGAGGCGGCATAATATCAAATATAGGAAGTCAACTACCTATCATCCTCGGGCCAATGGATAAGTAGAGGTCACTAATAGAGCATTGGAAGGCATTCTCACCAAGGTTGTGAGCAACAACAGAAAATATTGGGCACACAGACTTGTGGAGGCCACTTGGGCCTATAATACAACCTAGAAGACAACCACTGGCTTCACCCCTTATGACTTGGTCTATGGAAAGAAGGCTCTGCTCTCCATTGAGTTTGAGTACAACACTTTGAGAATGGTAGCACAATTGGATTTGGATGTTACAAAGGAATAGCAGGAGAGGCTTCTCTAGCTCAATGGTTTGGATGAATTCAGGATGCAGGCCCTCCTACACATTGAAGTTATTCAAGTATAGAGGAAGGTCTGGCATGACAAGAACATCAAGGACAAGTTTTTCAAGAAGGAGATTGGGCTCTGCTATATGACTCCAAGTTCAAGGACTTCAAAGGAAAATTGATGACCAGGTGGCTGGGCCCATATCTGATAGAGAAGTGCCATGACAATGGGGTTGTTCAAATCAGGACCATTGATGAGGAAGGTATCCCCTTTCTTGTCAATGGATATAGATTGAAAGCCTATAAAAGACCTTTGTCAAGGGAAGAGTTCATCAGTACCATTAGTAAGGAAGTAAATGTGATTGGAAGTGTCTTAGCTTCCAGATCACCCAATTCTTGAAGACTGTTTTTATTTTTGAAAAAAAAAAAAGGGACCTAGGTGAAAACCTCTATGAGGCATCTGAGGCCAACTCTTGGGTTGAAAACCTCCTTGAGGCAGCCCAAGAGTGAAAAAAGGAAAATAAAAAGATCCCTGGGTGAAAACCTCCTTTGAGGCACCTAGGGCAGGCAGACAGGCTGAAAACCTCCTTTGGGGCAACCTATGTGTCTTTCAAAAAAAAAAAGAGAATAAAAAAAACCCAAAAATTCCATGGCAGGGACCTCAAACCTGCCCACTAATAAATTTTGTGATTTTGCAGGTTTTTGAAGGCAATAAAGGACTCAGAGTTACAAGGACAACAAGCCAAGTATCACCTCACTTCTTCCTCCATCCACTTCATCTCATTCATGCCTACCATGTCCCCATCACTCATTTCCACTTTCAGGCATCAAAAATCAAATTTTGAGCATTTTCTAGCTTGCTACAGGATGTCCTGTAGTTGCTACAAGAAGATCTTGTAGCACTACAGGATGTCCTGAAATGCTACAAGAAAGGGATCCCGATAGGAAAACAACTATGTAGGCCTATTCTAGGTTAATTTGGGACCCTACACCTCACCATCTCTCACCCAACATCAAGTCATATCCATACCTACCTCTATGTCCATCAAAAAACACAGGAAAATGTGAAAAATAAAAATAAAAAAAGAGGTCTAGAGGACATGTCCTCACTGAAATCAACCATCCACCATTCCACCTGAGCCTTCATCACCATCATGAACTCCTACACCACCACCCAACCTCCCTCTAAGAAAAAAAGCAATAAATAATGAAGAAAAATGCAGCAACATGGTTTCCTATAGTAGTTACAGGATCTCCTATAACAGCCTATGTCATCACTGCAACCAGTCGAAGCCTGCATCCTTCTTCACAACCAAAGCAAAAAGGAGCTCCATCATCTCTGAAGATCTTATTTCTCCTCACCAGATCTCCACAATAGCAACTCCAACAAGGATATACCAAGCACCTACACACATGAAACAACAAGCAAACAACTACATAAGCGGGAGGAAATAAAAAAAATGACCAAAGAGGAACACTTACCTGAGCAAGAAGCACAACAATCCATCCTTGAACATGCATCGATCAGCAAAGGTAGGCACATGTATGGCACCTCATCCAACACTTCCCCGAGTAACAATATGATAAAAATTGTATGAATGTTGAAAAAGATTTTTTTATAAGCTGGAGGCGGCCAGTTAACTTGGCCACCCTCAGCTCGAGATCAAAGAGTGAACTCATAGTCAGCATACCATGTTAGAATGTCAAATCAATGAGCATCAATAAAAAAAGGTGGTCAATCCAGTTATGTGAGAGTGGGTGATGATTACGAGGGAGAGTGCATGATCACCAATGGTGGGCCAATGGTCCCAATGAAGAAATATCGTACCACTGCCAGCCAACACAATGCTCCATAAATCAACCATAAATAGCATAAATTCAAAACTTTCATGCACCAACTGTTCATTTCGAGATCAAAGAGATCGAGACCACCTTGGAAAGTTATCGGAGAAGCAAACCTTATTTTGGCCACCCTATAGAAAAAAGAGCTGCATGAAGCACTGGAGTTCCAAAAGAAGTCTGCAAAGGGGTGCCTAGGGTCAAATTGTTTAGAAATTCTCATCATCCCAAGCATCATAATGAAAATTAAGTGGCCCATCTCTCCTATGTTCATGGTTTGATAACAAAAAAAAAAGGAAAGAAGAAAAGACTCTATTTTCTCCTAACAATTACAATGGGAATGAGCTATAGACATAATTTGTGGGAATTTAAGAGAATTGTGTGATATATAAGAGGGTATAAATTGTAGTTATCTCGCAAGAATACTTTAAACTCTTAGCCACCCTGAACTCATACTGAAGCTAGCTTACAAGACTTCCTGCATTTAGTTAACCAGAGAAGAGAAATGGGAGGGGGATTCAATATAAGAGAACCCACATATACATCCAGGATTCACCTACATCCCCCTGTTGTAGATATCTTTAGGAGGCATCACTAGTTGGGCTTCTTTGAGTTGTTGAGGGGGTACGATGATGAGATAGCCCATGAGTTTTCCATGGCACTCAACCCTCATAAGGAACAATTGTTACCACTGTGGTGAGAAGGTTTTCAATTACAATCAACACTGAGGTAATCAGTAGAGTAACCACACTTCCTCAAGGGGTACAATGGAGAAGGGGGGACAAAGCTAGCAGCACCTTTGCTAAGAAAAACTTCTTCCTAAATGGTGAAGAGCCAATTAAGGATAAAAGTGGGGTTAGGAGGGAGAGCCTTTCTTATCCTTGGGATGAGGTGAGCTACCATATCCTCAAATACATTTCTTGTGAAGGGAGGCTCAATGTAGTCTATGGCTACCAATGTTAAGAAATTTACTGCATAACATAAATAATTACCGAGAGGAATAAATATAAAATAACCAACAACAACCATAAACACATAAACACATGTTTATCAGGGAAAACCCCAAATTCGAGGAAAAACCCAACCATAATGAAATTTCATTATCTTTGGCTAAAACCCTAGCCAATCCGGCCAAGTGAGCCTTCACCGCTCACCTCCAGGTCTTGCATTACAATGAAGTCCTTCCAACCTTTTATAAGCTCCATTACATATAATACCATGGGCAGAATACTATGGGTGCACAATACCATGTGCCCCAAAACCATCACTATTTCACCTGGTCAACTTTGACTCTATCTTAAGTCAAGTTTAACTAACAATTACCCCCTTAAACTTGACTTGGGGTTCCTTGACTAACTCCAGCCAAACCTGCTAAGTGAGACAATCCCGCTCACTCTAGCTCTTACCCCCCTCAGAGTTTTTACCTGGGATATTGTTAACCCGACATCCCCCCTATCACCTAGGTCTAACCTAGACTTTACCGGTGATCAGCGAGGGGAACACATGCCTTACCAGGTCTTACAGTAGTATGCCCATTTACATGCAATAATTTTGACTTCATTAATTTTTTTTTTTTTTTTTTTTTGCAATTCTGATCCATCCTCTCTCAATTTGATTTGCTCAAAAACTTCTATCAAATCACTCCAACTACGAGCCCGAAAAGAACCTCGTAGATTCCAGCACCGGTGGCCTCACGTAGATTATGACACTATCTTCCGCACATTCTCCTCGAGGTTCTTCCGCGTACGATTGTTCCACCATTATTTTCAGACCTAGATCTGTAAAAAGGTTGCATTGATCTCATCAGGCACTATAAAACCTTGGCATCAAAGAATCCCTTTGAAGCCAATATCTAGCTCTGATACCAGTTGTTAAGAAATTTACTGCATAACATAAATAATTACCGAGAGGAATAAATATAAAATAACCAGCAAAAACCATAAACACATAAACACACATGTTTATCCGGGAAAACCCCAAATCCAGGGAAAAACCCAACCATAATGAAATTTCATTATCTTTGGCCAAAACCCTGGCCAATCCGGCCAAGTGAGCCTTCACTGCTCACCTCCAGGTCTTGCATTACAATGAAGTCCTTCCAGCCTTTTATAAGCTCCATTACATATAATACCATGGGCAGAATACTATGGGTGCACAATACCATGTGCCCCAAAACCATCACTGTTTCACCTGGTCAACTTTGACTCTATCTTAAATCAAGTTTACCTAACAACCAATTCAGACTCCTCCATGAGTTGAGATTTGGAGAGGATTTACCCATAAACCAAAGGCTCAGTGTGCCTTATTTCTTGTTGCAGTCAATGATAGACATGATCCAGAAGGTACAAGAAGGGAAACACCAACAATTGGCACATCATGGAATCATTAAAATAATACTAGAGGATGCCTTGAGCCAATTGAGAATTCCTTTTCTCTGGTCCACATTTAGAGACATGGACAAAGAGGTTGTCCTTGAAATCCAAGCCCTTGAATATGGTGGGACCCCAACCTCTAGTGATGAAGAGGAAGCAAGAGAAGAGGAAGAAGAAGAAGAAGAAAAAGAAGAGGAGGCAAGAACAGACAAAGAAGGAGAGGAAGAAGAAAAGGAAGAAGAGAAAGAAGAAGAGGAGGAGCAGAAGGTAGAGACTAGCCCTGAGGAACATACCAGAGAAGGGGAGAAATCTCCAAGATTGTCTCCTGAGCACACTGAAAAGGAGGCAATTGCTGCCTTGGCTGCCTTAAGCACACCCATCAAGTCCAAGAGGAAAAGATAGAGGCAGACTCCCCTCTATTTTAAAACAAGAAGAAGCACTAGGATCAAGCAGGGGAAGCCAAAAACACCTACAAAAAATCCCATCCTAATTGAAGAGTCACCGAGAAAGCAGGAAGAGATAGGTTCCTTAGGAATGAAGAGTGAGGAAAGCATTTCACAACAGGCAACCCCAAAGGCTCCCATCACCTATGTTAGGAGGCTTGTCATCAGGTCAACATCTGCAAAGAAAACAAAGGCACTTGTGACCCTCTTAGAGAAAGGAAAAAGCCTGCTATAGGAAACACTGTCAGTGCTACATGAAACACAAAAAAATCTATAAGAAGGATAGAAGGGGCACAGAGAAGGTAGGGGAGCAACACCATAGGTGTAGGAGGGGGGCAGCTTCTCCAAAAGCATCTAAGGGATATTTTCCAGAGTTGCAAGAGCCTAGCCCATGTCCAAATATGAGTTCTTACTACAAGTTCATTGAGGGAGGTAGAGTAATACCACAGAAATTTGCAATCCATCTCTTCTTTGAGCTTGAAAAAGAAAGGGCAAGAACACATCACTGGATGCAAATTTCCAAGTCAAAGAAAGTAGAAGATGTGGGTCATATGGAAGAAAAAATCCTAGAGATGGGAAGGGAGTTTAGTGAGTTGAGAGACAAAAAACACATCATGAGGTCTCAATTACAAGCATAAAACACATGTCTAGGGAGGCAGTTACAGGAAAAGGAGAGCCAATTGGCCACCATGGAAAGCCTCTCCATGGAGGCACTTTAGTGCAGGATGTCATCCAAATCATATGCACTATACCTCAAGGATCAATTGTTGTAGTTTCAAATGAAGACATTAGCACAAAAAGGGACCATGCCATTCCAAGACTATAGACAATTCATAGAGCTATGTGACAAGAGCACCCTAGAAGACAAGGCCAAAATATCTGAATTTTACCTACACAATTTTGCCTTGACAGATTTGAATGTGTGCGACCCCAACGCAAAGTTGGGTGACTTGCAGCTAATGGCCCTTGCAACATGGATGAGTCATGAGAAGGCCAGGTTTGAGGAAGTAAATAAAATAGTATAAAAAGATAAAAGAGAGTTCCTCTACATCAGAGCGGAACAGATAAATTCCACGACTGTCATTAGTAGCCACAACATCATTTCCAATGATGCCCAACTTGCACCAAGATACCTGGATACACAAGAACATGCCATCTCCCATTTTCAAAACACTTTAAGATTGTTGGGGAATGAAATCCAACAAGCATGCCAGAGGAGATGGAGCAACTTGCCACACTATGTAAGGATCAGAGAGTACCACACCCTTGAGAGGTTGAGAAATGCATTGGAAAGGACCCCCCTGTATAAGAGTGCCATGTAGAGACTAAAGATCAATTGGATTGGACTAAAACTTAGTCCACCCTTGCTATTGGGTTTGTTAGAAGGTAGGAAGGAAGAAGAGGAAAGAAAGCAGTGGGAAGAGATAGAGAAAAATGCAGGGTTCTATCCTCAAGAGGAAACTCCATCAACATAGGCCTGGGATGTCAGAGAGGCCACCAGAGCTATGAAGGATATGGATATAGACTAAGTTGCTCAGAGGATGAGAAACACCTTCAGTAGGGGGTTGATGATGAGGATCATCAATAAGTAAACAATATGGGTCACAATGCCACTCTCCATCTTATAAAAATTGACTTTTCTCACATTTGTTTACTTATTTTGTTATATTTTTGTTAGTGAGAAGGGTAAAGGTGAGTTTCTATGTCATGTGGCCTAATATGTATTAAGTGCAAGAACTCGAGGTGAACAAGCAAGAGAGATTTTAGGAGATTTGTCTCCCTCCTTTACTCCTCAAATCATTCGAAGATTCCTCTACCATATCTCATTAGCTCGGAGTTACTAGCAGCCAAGTAAGCCAAGTTCATTGGCATCCAAGCCAATGATAGTCAAAGACAAGTTATTCTTGAGTTAGGGAGCCAAGTCCCTATTTTTAGGAAGTTGTTGGTAGCTTTAGTTTGTATAAATAAGAGAGACAAGGGACTCATTAGGATTCGATTTTTTGATGTAGCCTAGAGGCAATTTGAGGTGAAACATTGTGACTGTTATTTTCTATGTTGTATTTGACATTTTGATGATAATGATAAATTCGACCTTGATCCAGCACTGAGTTGACTCAAAGGGTTGAAGCTCTTGGGTTAGGTCCCAACCCTAGCAGCATAAGTTCCTCTTTTTTGTATCTATATTCTTAGATTCAAATGATAGTTAGCTGCTGAAGTTATTTATGTTTTGTTTAGCTTAACAAGTATTTGAATGATTGCTTAATATTGTTTCCAGTAGTTTGAAGAAGTAGATCAGTGGTGCAATAGTGGAAGGAGAGTACTTCAGAAAATCTTGTGATAGTGGCTTCTTCCTCATCTCCCTTATGGGATCATGATTAGAGGGCCCCACTCTAACAACCCCAAAAACAGAGTTTGTCTTTTGGTCATTACATAGAGTAGGTTCCATGCTTAAATAGATCATTGTTTATGATTTATTGGAAGCACCTGCAATTGTTATTTTGTTTCTTAAGTTTTCCATAGCTTAGAAGGTATTCCATTCCATAGATCTAACCATTAGCAATAGACAGATCATCTTTCTCAAAATTCAACTCATATTTTCCATGTTGGTATATAGTGATGCATAGATGAAGAAGAAAACATGTTTTGTTGCAGGGATTGTTGATCTGTAGGGAGGAACTCATCCAACTAGCTTCACCTAAGTCTTCTCCACCTTCTTCCAAGGCATACCATCCCATAGTTCAAATCTCTATTTTGTAGCCACTGTGAACAACCACCTTGGGAAAATCCAACCTCCCTGGAGTGTTGGGCTTAGCCTTGGGTAATTTACACCTTCCTTACACCTTATTCCACTATTCTTGCCCTCCTAAAGCTTTTAGCTAATTTCCTGTAGAAAGCCAGGATATCCTGTAGCAAACTAGGACATCCTGTAGCAGCTCGTATAGCAGCTACAGGGTCTCCTATAGCAGCTACAAGATCTCCTATAGCAGCCTGTTTGACCTTGTTTTGATCAGAAATGATAGTCTAAGTATAGGTTAGGCCCTCATCTTGGATTCCATGCCTACAAGTGCCACCTCAAACTAGCTCTCATATGCCTTTACCCCCCGCAAGATTAGATAGAATAACATAACATTTACATTTCTGAATTTAGAAATTAAAAGACTCTTTTCTACAAATGCAACATTAGATAGTTAGTGCATGAATATATGAATCATAAGATGATAGAATAAATTTCCATGTCCAATTAGTCCAAATAGCTAGATGATAAAATGCAAGGTTAGTTTAGTTCTTTTCTGCAAGTAATTTGTGTCATTTCCTAGCTAGATGATTCATGGCATTTTCCATTCAGTAACTTTCATTTCCTAAATAGACAAGCATTTACTTTCCTGCATTAGAACTAGATTTACATTAACTATCAGTAGTTATACTCTTAGTCAATAGAAGACTGGTTTGAAACCCTAGTGGTCTATCACCCCAGTTGATAAGTGACACGAGTAGAATGTTGCATATGTTGTGCATATAACACTATCACTTCCAAGTTTGTACAAAACCCCTAGTTGATAAAGTAAAGTTGGTATCCCTAGGAGGTGCAGAATCCTTGCTGCAATACTGAGGCTCATCATATGTGTCTATGCCTGATTAATCCACCCATTGTTGATTGGAAAATATATTGGGAAAAATGAACAATTGGGAGTTTATAGTATTTATTTTGGAATTTGTATCTTTCATGGAAATTGTTTTGAGTATTGTCCCACAAACTTTATTTTGACGATTGAAGAATATGAACTCTCAGCCTATTTATGATAGACATGAATTAAATTATGATTATATTGTTCCAGGACGTTTATCAATATTGGTGATCAAAGATTCGATAATTTAAACAATACAAAGTTAAACTTGTCTGGTTGAAGGAACTATGGACGAACATTCTGACCATTCAAATAATTTCTATCAATTCTTCAGATTCAATTTGGATTCTATCTAAGAGGACTGATGGGTCGAGACTGTTAGCGCTTGAAATTTCACCTCAGGCTGAGAAAGGTAAACCTCAAGGCAACATCAAACCACTTAACCTCGTAGCTAGCCCTACGGGGCTGGAGAGGGCTCTCTCCGGTCTATCTCGGTGAGATCTTCAATGGATGAGATGACCAATAGGGTAACACTGATTTTAGGCTAGTAAACTGATCAAAAAGGTTGATTTAGGGTTTTTAGGGTTTTTGGTGGCAAATTGAGGGGATGGCAATTTTGGGTGCGAGGATTGCACACAGTTTCTGCAGGGGGTTCTTTGGGGCGAGGTAGGAGACAGTATTGATGCTTTTGATTGAGGTGGATGGTCCAGAATGACAGGTGAGGAGCTACGGAGAGCAAACAATAACTTTGAATTCTCCTTAAACAGTAGAAAACATTGAAATTAAACAAACTTAAAAGCAGAGCATGAGAGTCATGAATTCTTACTTTAACACTTCGTTTGTTTAATGTGCAGAAGGAAAAGAAAGGAAATGATTCACATAACACACTTACAGGTACATAGAGAAACACACCATCAATACATGTAACCACAAGAATCCCAAAAAGGACTGCAAAACCCTGGTCTTCCTTAGCCAAAAATTGCAGAGATACAATGAATAATACAATGATAGCTTATCCCTCAAGAGTCCAACCTTCCAACCCCTGAAAATGATTAAGAAAATACATAATATAGGCAATCCAACCTCTTCCCTTGCCTCTAGGGGTCGAGCTCATCCTTCTAGGAGCTGTTTCAACTAATTCTAAACTGAGCACTAAAATCTAGGCAGTCAAAACAACTTGCCTCTATAAGCTAGGAAACCAATTCATTCATTTAATTTTCACCTTTTTCATGAATGAATCTTCTAGAAGAGGCACATAAGAGTAAAAGTGTCATAAAAGTACATTAATTACATCAAAGAGCCTAATAATCCACCCCAAAAAGTCAAACAGGGTCAAACTACGTTTTTCTGAGCTGTACACTAAAATTTGGAAAAGTTTGCCTAACGGGTCGTGCGCCTTTGGGACCATATTTGGGGCACTTCCCGGTGTTGAAATTGAGCAAGAGTAGGCTTGTTGGAAAGGTCTGTGAGTCTACTTTCCAAATAAACTGGAATTTTTGAATTTGGTGGTCATTTTCCCCTCCAAAATTGCAATATCCCAAGACTGCTTTCTGCAACTCAAAAATGTGGCAGAAAGTCAATTTTTGCTTGTTTTTTGACTTTCTGGAGGCCCAAAACTTCATAAAATCTCAAGTCCATTGATGAGCATATGTAAATTCTCATGAAAAATCTGGAAATGCTGATTTTTTGCAAAATGGAGTTGCCATGATGAAGGGTCTCGCGGGGGATGAGACCCGTTAATGGAGAAAACCTGTGTTTGGCATAAAAAATTCACAAATGACAAAATTTTCTCCAAATTTCTTGAAATTTGGACTGGGAGTCCCCAATCAAGTACCATGCTCATTAAAAGAGGCTTTGGCCAAAATTTGGAGTGGATCGGGCGTTTTCCTTCGTTTTTGTGCTTTGGCCAACCGTCCTTGGAGCACCTTTGTTCTCGCCGGTATTTTTGACATTTCTTTAAAACCATGACACCTGTGAAAAAAGTGAAGGAGGTTTTTCTTCCTTGGCATGTTGTGGACAAAAACCTCTCTCTGTTTTCAAAAATTCATCTTTTATTGCTCTGGAACATCATTTGAGTGCGACTTGTCCCGATGTGTGAAACAAGGAATTTTGTCGAAATGGAGCGAAATGAAGGGAATAGGGGGCTTCTAAATTCTTGGGGAAATTTTTGGAAGTAGGGAGGGATGTTAGGAAGTAGGGGAAAGTTGAATCTTAGAGATTGAGTGAGGGGAAGGGGTCCAAAAGGGCAAAACACAGGCCCAACCTAGAAAATTGCCAGGTTGTAGCTAGAAACTAGGGTTTGTGCAAAAATGAGGAATTTGGCGGATATAAGGGATGGGAAGTGTTTGATAAGGTACTTTAAGGATAGGGGAAGGTGTATGAACATCAGGAAACAATTTTTTCCGGTGATTTGACCATCCAAGAGAAATTGCCTTCAAAACCCTAGGAGAGGGAAATGACCTTGCCTAGGCACAACTGAAGCATGAATAAGGTGTAACATGACCCAATGGAACCTAATATGATGATAGAAACCCTCTGAATGATGATAGGCTCAGCTGAATGATGACATGGACTGACATTTGGACAACTTTGAAAAGTGTGAAAGCAAACCCTAGACCTAATGCCTAGTGACCAAATTTTGCTTGAAGACTCACTGAAATGACAAAATCTGACCTTGACACTTCAAAATCACTTTGTAAGAGCATATTTGATCACTGGAGGAAGGCTGGAAAGACTGACACTAACAGAGACCATACCTTTTTTCTGGATGGATCATAAATTAGGATCAAGATATTTATAATTTGATTAAGAATGCCACATGCATTATTGATCAAAGTCTATTATCAACCAATGGAATTATAGACCAGTTCATGTAAATATGGAGCAAATATTTGGACGAGTTCATGTAAATATGGACCTGGGAGATAGATTGATCATAGAATTAGGAAATCATCCTATTGGGATTCAATAGATTGGAAAAACAATGGATGATAATAAAATAGTAGGGAAAAGTTACAGAAAGAGAGGGATTCAAACCCTCAATAAGTATAATCCTACATACCAATTCCAATGCTACACCTTGAACCACTCAGTGATCTTTCCTATGAGATCTCTTGGTTCTGATTAACAAAATTAGTGATATAAACTTCCTGAGGATTTATTTTATTTTAATTTTTTTAGGTACGAATAGTTCAATCTTTCAGAAATAAACAGACAATCAATAAGGTAATGATTCAATCCCTCCCCCCCGTGAAAAGACGAAAGGACATTTTCTTCAACTTCCTCCTATTTTAGGAAATCCTCAATCATCCTTATTAAGCTAACGTATTTAGATCACATAATCAATAATTTAAGGTATACTAACTTATCCATTCCATATTATGATCATATATGGATCTGTAGTGATCATCTTATCAATCATATAAGAACTAATTCTTTGGAAATGATCATCTGACATGATGGCTATATTTTACTATTTGGAGGTTTCTATGGATGAGTTTTGAGGAATCAAAAATTGGACATAAATCCACAATAGGCATTATGGATCAACGTTTCAGGTCACAATCACGACCCATCATTCAAATAAAGCACACAATTTTCCTGATATTCCTTTATATATATGGATAAAGCATACAATTGTTGGGTGGTCATTTCATTTTGATTATGCAATGCTCGATATTTTAAATCTTTCTTTGTTCAGACCATAATTGAACTTGAATTCCCGAGTTTACCCAATCTATTATCCTTTCAATAAGAATATTTTTCCATTATTATTCATATTACTAATGAACAATTATTAAAAATATTATGTATCTATTCCAATTTTAAAGAATAAATTGAAATAGATAGAATGAGAACATATTTACAGTTGTAAGGAAATCCATTTCATTGTATTGCACACTAGAAAAAAATGTCATTCATGGAATCATTTGCGTAAGGGAATGAAGGAAATTATCAAATTTGTAATTGACTAAGCCTAGATCTTAGGTAAATGACAATTTTATTAATGAGACCTTCACAATTGTAGCAAATATCTTATTGCAAATAATCTTGATGCCTCTAGGGGAGAAAGAATCATTTACCTATTATAGAGATGGTGTGATTTGATATTTTTTCCATTCTTATTTTTTGGGGAAAGAAGAGGTAAGGTATTTGGGAATAAAAATTGGGTGAAATAAAACTTACACACAGTGAAGGTGAGTTTTGGAGATAGAAAAATTCCTTCTGTCATGTATCCCCGTTCAATGCACCTTTAGATGCTCTCATCTCTTGAGGATTTTAGTACGGAGAGAAAGGTTACATCTATGCAATATGCCTTGCTTGTATACTTGAACCTATTTGATAGGTGTGCATGAGGGGAGAAATCACTATGTATAGAAATAAAAAACACAAAAGCTTCATTATATCCCATATGCATTACCCTTTTCTGAAGGGTGGTGAGAATGGTTAAGACAACAAACATCCATCTCGTTTGTACTTCGGATACCCTTATCATGGAACCATCAAATATTATAGAAGTGATTAATCCCCAGAGAATACAAGGCATTAAAATGAAAGAAATTGTTAGAGGTTCCATTCCTAGTACTAACATCCTTGGTATTTGGAAAATAATATTTACAAGAAGGATGGTTAAAGATTCATTGGAAATACACTAGCCCATGTTAATTCATAATATTGGGGCAATTTTTGTATTATTATTATTTTTTTAATTCCACATATTACTCCCCATATTACACCACTGTAGAGAAAGAAGGAGTCATATGAGGTGGGAATCTCATGTACGGTTTTGAAGCTGAGATCATTTCAATGGAATGAACGATTGTAATGGATGTTATCTCAATTGTAATGGGAATATGCAAAAGTTTTACAAAATTATAATGAAGCTATGCGACTGGAAACTGACCCTTATGATTGAATTTATGTACTATATAATATAGGTCTTGTGCATACAAGTAATGGGGAACATATGAAGGATTTGGAATATTATTTCCAAGCATTAGAACGGAACCCGTCCTTACCACAAGTTCTTAATAATATGGCATTGATTTGTCATTACGTGCGGCTATTTGTACCATAGAATAAATTAGTTAATAACCATTTCGAGTAAGGACAAAAGAAAAGGCTTTCTACTGTAACTGGTAAAAAATAAAAAATATCATAGGAGCATGAATATGAATATATAGAGCCTAAATATTCCATGAATAAAAAATACAATTGATGATGGAAGCACCATAAATATCATTTATTGAAAGAAGGTTTAGGCTGATAGGATCAAATCTACTCATTGGTAAGAATCAAGATTCAACTTATGTAATAGAGTTGATCTACTATGTTATTGAGTAGAGGTGTAGCATTAGATCCTAAAGATGTGAAGTACTCCAGCCAGAGAGTACTCTCCAAAAATTCTATACGAAACTGAAATAGTTACCTCGCAAAAAGACTTTGATTTGGAAATAAATTTGAAGTATATCTCTTTCTATACTTCATCTTTTTTAGAGTAGGAGAAAAGATAGAACTTAATCATCAAATTGATTGGAAGTGAAATCAGAAAATCGTGTCATTGAATTTTTTTGGTCCTTTGGTTAATATGAACTCCCAATGAAACATCTCCAATTAAATAATATTTTGGAAATTTGGGTAGAGGAAAAAAGAACAGTGGATTGAGCCATATGAGGTAGGAAACTCTCAAGTATGGTTCTGAGGGAAGAAAACATTTCCAAGTTGACCTATCTCGGCCAAGGAGAACATATCATTTGACAAGGATATCTTGAAACTGTGAAGGCTTGGTTCAATAAAGTTGCTGAGTATTGGGAACAAGCTATAGCATTTTCTCTAGGAAATTACACCGAAGCACAAAATTGGTTAAAGTTTACAGGACGCTTTGGAGAATGGTAATTTCTATTATTGGTTTTTTTTTTTTCATTATTGAGTATCTGAATCGAAATCAATGGGTTTCTTCCAAAATATTTCCAAAAATTAGATTATATTCCATAAACATCTTGTAGGAATATATTTACAATATAAAAAGAATACATTTTCTAATTTTGGATTGTTAATGGATCTTCTTAATAGGGGTCAAATCCATCCGGAGATGTTTTTCATTAATGATCCATGAATAACGATTTATAATGGATGGCCTTTGATATGGGACATACAAAGGAGTATCAATAGATGGATAAATATATGTACATCCATACATATTCATATATTTATGTATCCATATAGAAATGGTGTAATAATCACCATTTCTTTTTCCATTACACTGGAAATACCTTTTCTAAATGGTAACATCCCACAGTCCATTGAGCACCTCAGAGATATGTCATAATAAAATTGAACACCTGCCTCAGATCGACTCCCGTATCATAGTCACTCTAGTCATAAACTAGAAAATAAGGGGAGAAACGAGTTGAGATACATCTCTCAGGAGTTCACTAATTGTTATTTGTAGGTTTCTTCTTATTTATGTCCTATCCGAAAAGGGGGGAATGCAATGATCATTTATTCACCAGAACCAGAAGTAAAGATCCTAGTGGAGAGAGATCCTATAAAAACCTCTTTTGAAAAATGGGCCAAACCTGGGCATTTCTCAAAGATGCTAGCTAAAGGCCCTCATACTACCACTTGGATTTGGAACTTACATGTTGATGCTCACGTTTTTTATAGCCATACTAATGACTTGGAAGAGATATTTTGCAAAGTCTTTAGTGATAATTTTGGTCAACTAGCCATCATCTTAATTTGGCTAATTGGGATGTACTTTCACGATGCTCGTTTCTCCAATTATGAAGGATGGCTGGTTGATCCCATTCACATCAAACCCAATGCCCAAGTAGTTTGGCCAATAGTAGGCCAAGAAATATTGAATGGATATGTAGGTGGATGTTTTTGAGGGATACAAATAACCTTTGGGTTCTTCCATATTTGGAAAGCATATGGAATAACTAGTGAATTACAACTTTACTGCAATGCAATTGGTGCATTGATCTTTGTAGTGTTAATGGTTTTTGCTAGGTGGTTCCATTATCACAAAGCTATGCCAAAATTGGCTTGGTTCCAAGATGTAGAATCCATGTTGAACCATCATTTAGAAAAATTACTGGGACTTGGGTCTCTATCTTGGGCAGTACACCAAATACACATCTCTCTACCATTAACTAACTTCTAGATGTTGGAGTGGATCCTAAAGAGATACCACTTCCTCGTGAATTTAATTTGAATCGTGATCTTTTGGCTCAACTTTATCATAGTTTTGCTGAGGGATTGACCCCATTTTCACCTTGGATTGGTCAGAATATCTAGAATTTTTTATTTTTCATGGAGGATTAGATCCAGTAATGGGGGGTATGTGGTTGACCAACACTGCACATCATCATTTGGCTATTGTAGTTCTTTCTTGATATTTGTTCATATGTATAAGACCAACTAGCACATTGGTCATAACCTCAAGGAAATTTTAGAAGTTCATAAAGGTCCATTTATGGGGGAGGGAAATAAAGGTGTTTACAAGATCTTAACTACCTCATGGCATGCTCAATTATCTATTAACCTAGTTATGTTAAGATCTTCAACTATTGTTGTAGCTCACCACTTGTATTCGATGCCCCGTATCCATACCTAACTATTGACTGTGGTACCCAACTCTCTCTATTTTCACATCATATGTGGATTGGTGGGTTTATCATAGTTGGCGTCGTTGCACGTGCAATTATTTTTATGTAAGAGATTATGACCCAACTACTCAATAATTTTTTTTATTATATCATCTTCGTAGACATCACGATGAAATTGTATCACATCTCATCTGAGTATGTATATTCTTAGGCTTCCATAGTTTTGGTTTGTATATTCATAATGATACTATGAGCGGTCTAGGATGTCCTCAATATATTTTCTCAGATACTGCTATACAATAACAACCTATCTTTTCCCAATGGATACAAAACACTCATGCTTTAGTATCTGGTTCAACAAATCCTGGTGCAACAATGAATACCAACTTAACCTAGGGAGGTGGTGATTTGGTGACAGTAGGTTCCAAAGTGACTTTGTTACCAATTCCATCAGGAACTGCGGATTTTTTGGTACATCACATTCATGTATTTACTATCCATGTGATTGTTTTAATCCTACTTAAATGTGTTCTCTTTTCTCGTAGCTCCCGTTAATACCTAATAAAATGAATCTTGGCTTTCAGTTTCCTTGTGATGGACCTGGGAGAGGAGGAACATGTAAAGTATCTTCCTTGGTTTATTCTAGATGTACAATGAAATTTTGGTAGTAATATTCCATTTCAGCAAAAAAATGCAATCCAATGTTTGGGGTAGTATAATTGATTAGGAAGAGGTAACTCATATTACGAGAGGAAACTTTGCATAAAGTTCTATTATGATTAAGGGGTGGATATGTGAATTTCTATGGGAACAAGCCTCTCAAGTGATCCAATCTTATGGTTCTTCATTATCTGCATATGGTCTTTTATTTTTATATGATCATTTTGTTTGGGCATTGAGTTTAGTGTTCTTATTTAGCAGTTGTGGGTATTAGCAAGAACTCATTGAATATATTGTTTGGGCCCATAACAAATTGAAGGTTTCTCTTGCTATCCATCCCAGAGCCTTGAGAATTTTATAGGGACATGGTGTAGGAGAAGCTCATTACTTTTTGGGTGGAATCATCACAACATGGGCGTTCTTCCTAGCAAGAATTGTTGCAGTAGGATAATGTCTAGTTGACCAAAATGAATTGGTATATTTTATCCATGTAAATGGGATTTAAATCCACGTAAGGAAATATGAATCATCACTAGAGAGTTGAATTCATATAAATATATGGAATCCCTCCAATCATTGATTTGTAGAGAGTTGCATCTACTGTAGGGGATTCATCGTCCTTACTCAGATTGAAACCTATAATCATAGGTGTGCTTACAACAACACATCCTTCCATCCCAAATAACTTAAGCATCTCCTTGAGGTACCTTTTTTGTGTTATGAAAATTCTAGTATCAATTTGAGTTACTTGAAGTGCAAGAAAGAAAGACAACTCTCTAATCATTGACATTACTTGGGAAAATTTGTGACTCATCTCATCATTGTGGCAAAAAAAAAATCATATCATCCACGTATACCAGTGTGATCAACAAACTATCTTTGTTTATTTTGATGTAAATATTACTTCCTGCAACTCCTTTCTTGAACCCTTGTTGTTGAAGATAGTGATCAAGTCTAGCATACCAAGCCCTTGGAGCTTGTTTTAATCCATATAGGGCCTTCTTCAATTTTCATACGAAGTCCTTATTTTCTAACAAGTAAAGCCATTATGGTTGCTCCATGGATACTTATTTTAAGTCACCATTTAGAAAGGTTAAATTTACATCCATCAGACATACTTTTAATCATTTTGAACATGCAAAAGCTAGAAACATCCTTATGGCCTCTATTCTGGCAACTGGAGCAAAAGTCTCATAACAGTCAATTCCTTCAATTTGAGTGTATCCCTTCACACAAATCTTGTTTTGTTTCTAATGAATTGTCCATCTTCATTCATTTTGTTCTTGAATATCTACTTGGTTCCTATGACATTTTTATTGTTTGAATATTTCTATGGTAAGTATCTTGAGTATTTTTAGTGTTCAAAATTAGTTCCACAACAACCATTTTTGCGTCGACATTTCGAGTCTATAACAAGACTCATCATCAGGAAAAATACCTACAGAGAAGAGCGATAATTATGGGCAATAAATATGGAATGGAGGGAAATGAAATGTGAAAGAGCTGGCAGTGAAACCTAAAATTATAATTATTAAGGAGAATTAAATTTTAATTTTTTATTAAATTGGAGCATTTATCTTATGTAATATGTTAGTTC
This sequence comes from Pinus tabuliformis, assembly GCA_031772625.1. NCBI lineage: Eukaryota > Viridiplantae > Streptophyta > Pinopsida > Pinales > Pinaceae > Pinus > Pinus tabuliformis. The sequence continues at coordinate 272,200,255 of CM062810.1, forward strand.
TTATTAATAATTGATATTATTAGTAATAAAGTTTAATAATTAATATTAGGGTAAAAATTGTTAATAGGTTAGCTATTATAAGTGTTTAATTATTATTAATAACTAATAATAATTAAACACTTATAATATTTAACCTATTAACAATTTTTACCCTAATATTAATTATTAAACTTTATTACTAATAATATCAATTATTAATAAGAACTAACATATTACATAAGATAAATGCTCCAATTTAATAAAAAAATAAAATTTAATTCTCCTTAATAATTATAATTTTAGGTTTGGCTGCAAGCTCTTTCACATTTCATTTCCGTCCATTCCATATTTATTGCCCATCATTCTCGCTCTTCTTTGTAGGTATTTGTCTTGATGATGAGTGTTGTTATAGACTCAAAATATCGACGCAAAAATGGCTACTGTGGAACTAATTCCGAACACTAAAAATACTCAAGACATTTTTGTCCTTTGGACATTGTACAAGTTCCCATGTTCCATTCTTTTCGATTTGGTTCATCTCCTCTTCCATTTCTTTTATCCAATGTGGATCCTCACATGCTTCAGCGGAGTTCATTGGTTCTATCTAATAGAACAAAGTGATATCATTTTGCTTTGGTGTGTTTGTCATATTTCTTCGAGTTTGTATTCCTCCATCCACATCTCCAATGATTTGGTCTTCTGGATGATGTTTTTGTACAAACTTTAAGGTTGTCTTTGATGGTGTTTGAGATGGTTCCTCCTTTTGATTTTTCGACTCCTTCTCTTCCTTTGCAACACCTTCCTTTGGATCTACAAAGATAGGGTCTTCTTCATTGGTTTGAACAAATTCTTTTTAAGGAAGAGCCCCATCTATATTTACATCAATTCTTTCAACTATCTTTTGCAAATGATTATTGTAGCATTTCTAGGCCTTGCTTCTTAATAAGTATCTAAGGAAAATTCCTTCATCAACATGTGAATCAAATTTGCCTAGTGAATCATCATTAATATTCATAAAGCATTTGCTTCCAAATATTCTTAAGTGTTTCACAAAGGTAGGCCTTCCTTTCCATAGTTCATATGGAGTTTTATCATGATTTACCAGAAGCAGAGCTTTGTTCATGATATAGATTGTTAGCACCAACCACCTCCCTCCATAATTTAGCCTGTAAATTAACTTCCCACAACATTATTCTTGTAGTCTCTTGTATAGATATTTTCTTTCTTTCTACTACTCCATTTAATGTGGAGTTCTAGCAATAGATTGTCCCTCTTGATACCATGTTTTTCACAAAATTCACGGAAGTCTCTTGAGGTAAACTGTCAACCTCTATCTTTTATTAAGCATTTGATCTTCAAGTCATTCCATTTTCAACTAACGATTTGAAATTAAAAAAAGAAATCTATTGCTTCGGACTTATATCTTATGAAAAATACCCACATCATTCTAGCATAATCATATATAAATAATATAAAGTACCTTTCTCCTTGTAGAGCTAGAGTTCAAGTTGGACTACACAGATCTGCATGATTGATTTCTAGAGCCATTGATGTTGAGAATTCCCTTGATTTGAAGTTGGTCTTGGTTTTCTTTCCATGTTGAAATGGTACACAAATAACATTTTTTGGCTTTGATATTTGGGGATGTCTCTTACTGCTTGAGTTTTGCTAATATTTACCAAGTTGTCAAAGCTTAGGTGTCCCAAACGCTTGTGCTAGTGCCAAATTTCATTTCATTAACTCATGTAACATCTTTCTTCTTGAATTTCACCGAGAATGTATACATTATCTACTATTCTTACTCCTTTTCCTACTAGTTTTCCTGTGGATGACCTCCTTATCTCACAGTGTTTGGCACGAAAAATGAGATCATGTCCTTGATCGCATATTTGGTTGACACTTAGAAGATTATGCTTGAGCCCTTCAACATATAGTGCATTTTGTGCTTTTCCCTTGCCATTAATGAGACTCATTGTGCCTTTTCCAACAATTTTAGCAGATCCATTATCTCCAAAGGTCACATTTCCATCCTTTTATGTGCTTAGTGAGATGAAATTTTTTTGGTCACCTGTCATGTGCCTAGAACATCCACTATTTACAAACCATATATTTTCCTTTTTCTGAGCATACAAGGCTAGGCCACACTTCTCAAAGTCAGATTCTTTAGTCTTCTTTCTTTGTATTGTTTCTTTTGGATTTAATGGGCAGTTTTGTGATTCATGACCTAGATTGTTGCATTTAATACATTCTAGACTATACTTTGAAAGAGGGGCAAAATAATTTTAAGTCTTGACTTGATTTTTCCTTGTGATGTAGACAATTATTTTTATGATTATTCCAATATGTAGTGCAATGTTTTACCCGATGACCAATTTTTTACAATAGAAACAATTTCCAAGAAAAATAGTCTAGTGCATGTCAGTGTAGTCTTACCTTGATGGATTATTCGTTTTTTGGAGGGAGTTCTTATTTATTGAATGAAATTTTTTTTCTTAAGAGTTATTGAGATGAGGTCCTTTAACGACATCAACAAAAATTCTAACCTTTTATTTATGGTTGCCATTGGTGTCACCTTAAGAATTAGAGGATTCTCCTGTATAGCCAAGTCTAGATTTATCATGTGGTGGCCTTTGGAAGTTGAGTATGTTTTCCAAGGTTTGGGAACTCTTCAAATTTTTGTTGGCATTGTCTAACTCTCTTTCTAAATATACCACTTATGCCTCCGAATTTCCACAAATATCTTCATTTTATTTAGTTTACTGCTCAATACTTCTTCTATTTTTTTAGGTTCTTCCTTCTCCATTTTGAGAGATATGATTTATTGAGATAAATTTACATTTGTTTTCCTAAGCCTCTTATTTTCTTCTATGGCACTAATCAATAGTTCTTCCATATTTCCTTCTACTTCTTGTGGACTTCCTTCTTCTCCTTTTGGATTAGATGTTTCATTTGTGAAGGACATGAATAATACTTCACTACTTCCATCATATTCTTCTTCTTCATCAGAATAATCATTGTCTTTCTTGGAAAATAAATTAGTTTTGCTTGAGCCTTTCTTCTTGAAGGTTCTTCTCTTAGGTTCATCCTCATCATCCTTGTCATCTTCAAAATGACATTTTTTCAAGCATAATGTCCTATTTTACCACATCTAAAGCAAATGGGAGGTAACTTACCTTTGACTTTGGATCCTTTCATCAACTTCCTAACAAAGCATGTCATTTCAGTATCAGAATCATCACTACTGCAATCACAATTATTTCCCTTTCTTGATGTCTTGGATGCCTTGAATGCAACTTACTTATGAGTTGAATTTATTGACCTCATCTCATATGTTGTGAGAATTCCATGAAGTTCATCCATTGATAAAGGGTCCAAATATATTAGTTATTTTATGGCACAAACCTAGGCATAAAAACAATCTGGAAGGGATCTCAATGCCTTTTGGACAATCATCTTTTCTTTTACTTTTTCACCTAGTCCTTTTAGAGAGTTCACTACCTCATCTACTTAGGGGAAGTAAGCAGCAATATTTTCTTCATCATTCATATTGAGACTTTAAAGTTTCCTTATAAAGGTTTGAAGCTTTTCCTTTTTGACCTTTTCACCTCCTTCATAAATATTGATGATATTTTCCCACATATCTTTAGTTATTTCAATAACCATAACTTTGTTGAATCCTAAATATCCATCTGTGACAAATTACCAAACGTCAACTCCAAGAGACGTTAGGTAATACTCCATTCTAACCTTCTAGAAAGAAATATTTGTTCCATCAAATTAGGGGTCCTCAACATATTTACTAGTCATTGGGATTCAAAAATTCTTCTTCCAGTTGTTAGGCTAATCATGAAGACTTTGGCTCAAATTCCAATTGTTGAAAATATTGAGTGATCTAGATCTTTTACTTCAAGGATGCAAACAAAATTTAATTTTAAAGAGCATGTAACCAAGTGACATAAACACATAAAAGAACTAAAATAAAAAAGAAACCATGAGATCAAAGCCACAAAAACAACTTGATAATTGAGTTCACCCAGTGTGGGTTACGTCTCCAGGCCCTGCTCAATGTGGGGAGACCTCTTTCATTAATTGGCAGTGAAACCAATTTACAAGTAATTACAAAATGACACCTTATACCTCCATTTCTAAGGATGGCATGAAAATGTATACCTTTGCTGAAGAAACATGTTTCACGGTTTGATTCCTGGTGAAAACTCATGAAAAATGACTATAAAGACGACCCTGTTCTAGTTCGGTCAAAATCTGACCCTTGGGAATCTCAAAGATTCCCCAAATATTTCCTCTCGAGGGTTGACAGGAGTTCGACTGCCCAGATGACAAAACTGACTGCACCACTGCGTTCCTTGTAGAAAATCAAGTAAAATGAGTATAAACATGGCCTATTTCTACTCTGGAGAATTATGAGGCTCTAAGGAATCTAAAGATTCCTTACAAGATTCCCTATAATATTCCCAGAGAATATTCCTTAGAATATTCCCACAGCATAGCTCTTGAAACACACCTAGACATTTTCACATAAAATTGACACCACTTGAAACCAGTACAAAGGTACTCCATGTCTTCCCGTCATGAAGTTCTAGTTCTCCTGTCAAGAATGATATCCTCAGGTATCTTGTTCAAGTATTCTGGTGCAAAGTCGGCCACTGAAGGAACTTGTCCAACCTCTTCGATTTCCATGATCAAAGGAGGTTCATAAAGCTTCAATTTTTCAACATTCACCACTGAGTACATCTGCATGTATGCTGGAAAATCGAGACAAAAATCATTGTCTCCAATCTTCTTTAATATGGTAAAAGGACCATATCGGGTTGGTATCAACTTATTTCCTTCCCCTTTAATCATATCCTTACTGATGTGGAGCCACACCCTGTCTCCAACCTGGAATTGGTGATCAACCCAGTGCTTGTCATGTCGAGCCTTGTATTGAGCTTGACTTTTCTCCAACTTCTCTTGTACTTCCTAGTGAATCATCTAAATTCATTGAATGAACTTCCACGCTTTGTCCCTGTCATCTTTCTCGCTAGAATATTTATCTCTCCCAAAGACCATGTCTAAGGGATCCTTTGGAAAATATCCAAAGCATGTCTCGAATGGTGAGCTTTGAGTGGAAGAATGCATTGCCCTAATGTATGCATTTTTTACATAAGGAGGTTGCTCATCCAACAACTTGGGATGGTTACCACAATAACCCCAAAGTAAATGTATCACTGTGCAGTTGACAACCTCCATTTGTTCGTTGGTCTGTGGATGAAATTTTGTATTCCTCTTCATCTTGGTTTCCATCATTCTCCACAAACTCGTCCAAAACTCCCCAATGAAATGAGAGTCTCGATCATACACAATGGAAGTGGTCAACCTAAAGTGGACCCATACAAATTGGAAGAGGAAATGAGCAGTCTGCTTTGCAGTGATCTGGTTTTTACAAAGCATTAAAACACACATTTTTCTAAATCGATCCACAACGACTTACAAATAGTCATGGCCTCTCCTAGACAAAGGAAAACCACCAACAAAATCCATTAACACACTTTCCCATGGATGACTCAGAATAGGGAGTGGTTTGTAGAGCCCCAGTTTTCTATGAGTGGGCTTGCAAACTAAACACAACACACATCCATTTACATATCAATTAAAAATGTTTTTCATGTGAGGCCAATAGCAAAACCTTTGAAAATGACACAAATTTTTCCCTACACCAAACTGACCTGACACAAGAGAGTAATGTGCCTCTCTAATTACATGTATTCTTTCATTGGTGGGGACACAAAGTTTTCCAAGATGGTACAACAATTTACATGCAAATGGTAACTGTCTACTTGCGATCCATGAGTCAAAATTGCATAAATCTCTTTAAAATATTCGTCATCAACATAATTTTCAACATAACTTTCAAAAGATAAACAAGCATTTTGAAAAACTATAGATGCAAAACTAGGAGGGTGAGAAAGCATATCTGCCACTTTGTTGCTTGTTCCCTTCTTGTATTTTATTACTAGGTGAAATTGCTGAAGGAACTCAATCCATTTGAAATTACGTGCTTCTTGAAGCTTGGTTTGCAACTAGAGGTATTGCGAGGGATGGTGATCTGTGTGAATGATGGTCTCCTTTCCAATCAAATATTGATTTCATTTCTTCACACTTTGGACCAAGGCATACAAATCCTTGTCATATGTGGGATAGTTCACAATAGCTTGGGAGAATATCTCTAAATGGTGACATAGAGGTTTCCTCTACTTCATCAACACTTCTCCCATGGCATACCCGCTAGCATTTGTCTTGATCTCAAAAGGCTGTTGGAGGTCAGGTAAGGCCAAAACTGGTGCGATACTGATCTTCTTTTTCAGTGTATCAAATACTTTATGTTTATTTCCTCCCCAATGAAAGGTTTGCTTCACACTTTCTAATGCATGCAAGGGGGATGAAATGATGGATATGTTGACAATGAACCTTCTCCAGTATTGTATTGTACCCAAAAATCTACGAACCTTTGTAACGTCGGTTGGCTTATGCCACTTCACAATCACATCAAATTTAGAAGGATTTATTTTTAACTGTCCACCTCCAACAATGTGACCCAAGTAAACCAAAGAGGTCTTACCAAATTCACACTTAGACATTTTGACATACAATTTTTCTTTTTGCAAAACATCAAGCACCTTTTTAACATGACTCACATGATCTTCCCATGTTCTACTGAAAACAAGAATGTCATCAAGATACACAAGTACAAAATCATCAATAAAGGGATGAAAATATCATCCATCACCCTCATGAATGTGGCCGGAGAATTGCATAGTCTGAATGGCATCACTAGCCATTCAAACAACCCCTGTTTTGTCTTGAATGCAGTCTTCCATACATCATGTTCTGCAATCCTGACCTGATGATAGCCACTACGCAAGTCCAATTTTGTGAAATAGACAACATTTTTCAATTGATCTAATAAATCATCAATGCAAGGGAGATGGTACCGATTATTCATCGTTATCTTGTTGAGTTCCCTGTAGTCCACACACATCCTCCATGTGTCATCCTTCTTTGGCACCAAAACGATGGGTGAGTCGCATGGAGAAGAACTTGGTCTTATGACCCCTTGGTTCAACAATTCCTGCACTTGTTTCTTTATCTCCTCCATCTCAATGGATGACAACGTGTACATACCAATATTTCATAAAGGAGCATCCCGCTAAAAGTGAATTTCATGTTGGATCTCACGCTTCGGAGGAAACCCACTTGGTTCCTGAAAAATTATATTATAGTTAGAAACAATTTCATACAATCTTTTTATATGAGTGGGATCACAACCTTGGAAAGCTTCAGATGTCTCTACATATTTTTCTCTCACAACCATGAGCATGCACCCTTTATTGGCGTCAGGCCAGGAGGTAACTCCTCAATCCAAATTGTGTTTATTCATTAAGATTTATCATGGTTATATATAAGGAGGGAGAGACTCTTGGGCTTCATCTCCAAGTGTCTCTTCATTTTCCTATTCTCCATTATTTACTATTTACATTATTTACAAAATTTCACCCAATCCCAATGATTCGGTGTCAAAATTCCCCCTCTTAATCTGAATGGATGTTGGTGACTCCAAGTATCATTCTAAATCATTAGAACTTTTCTCTTCCAAGTGCTTTGGTGAAGATGTCTGCAATTTTCTGATTAGTGGAACAATGGCATAGATGGATTGTCTTGGCCTCAACATGATGTCGAATAAGATGGTATTTTGTATTTACATGCTTCGTTCAATCATGGAACTTTGGGTTCTTGGCCAACTTTATTGCAGAGGTGTTGTCAATCATGAGTGGAGTTGAATGTACTTGTTTTACCTGCAAATCTTCTAGAATTTTCCTGAGCCACATAATTTCTTTTGTTGCCTCAACTGCTGCCACATATTCTACCTCTGTTGTGGAATCTGTTGGAACTAATTGCTTGCGTGATCTCCAGGAGACAAATATTAATCCAAGGCTCATAGTATAACCTAAAGTAGATACCCCAGTTTCTTTGTCTCCATCGAAGTTTGAATCAGAATATCCAATCAAGCTGAAGTTACCCACCTGTGTATTCTTGAGTCCAAAGTCTTGGGTTACCTTCAAGTACTTTAGAGTTATTTTTGCAGCAAACCAATGTCCCTCATAAGGCTTTTGCATAAACCTGGAGAGGATTCCAACAACAAATGAAATATCTGGTCTTGTAGTAGTTAGGTAGTTGAGACTTCCTACAAGATGCCTATACCTTGTTGCATCCTAAAATTATTTTCCTTCAATGGATGTGAGCTTTAAGTTCTATTCACTTAGAGTAGTCAAATGATTGCACTTAGCCATGTCAAACATTTTTAACAGATCTCCATTGTACTTCTTTTGAGAGAGGAATATATAATTCAGATGTTGAGTTGCTTCAATAAAAATATAGTAGTGAACATAGCCCAAGTCAGTCATTTCAAGCCTTTCCTCAATTCCTTCTTTATGGATACAATGTAGCTCTCATTGTTCCATGTCATCAAAAGATCTCTACATATACCACAAGATAGACAACTATTTTTCAACCTTTCTTGACAAACAAAGTTGCAGTGCTTACTTGAGGCCATAAAAGGATTTCACAAGTTTTCATACTTTATGTTCATGTCCCTTCACAAAAAATCCTTCTGGTTGGGACATAATCTTTCAGATCTCCATTCAAGAAAGCAATTTTTACATTCATTTGATGGACTTTCCAATCATTCTGAGCAGCCAAGGCAAAGAGTGTCCGGATGGTAGCCCATTTTGTTGTGGCGACAAAGGTCTCCTCATAGTAAACCCCTTCCTTCTGTGCAAAATCTTTTTCCACAAGCCTGGCTTTGTGCTTGTCAAGTGAGCCATCAACTTTATAATTGTTCTTGTAGACCCACTTGCAACTAATTGGTTTGGTTCCCAATGCAGGATCAACTAGTTTTTAAGTGTCATTCCTTATCAAGGCATCATACTCCTTTTGCATCGCTTCTTTCCATTCATCATGAGAAGCGACTTATTTGAAGGAATTTGGTTCAAAATCCGTAGACAAATTCAGTTCAAAATCATAAGAAACATCCATATCAATAGGTGAGTCAAAATCATCTACATCACCTCCATTTTTCCTGGTTGAATTTCTTGTTCCTATCTTTCCAACCTCACCAAGATGAACCCTTCCAAGTGTCTTTGTTATCCATTTTGGGGGACCTTTCTAAGATGGTCTAGGTTGCTCAATTGACTGAGTTGGGAATGAATCAAGATTGAGTCTCCCAATTCTGTCAATCACATCACTCAAAGTGTCATCAGTGGTTGGAACTTCATGTGGGGGAGAGAGTGCTTCAGAAGAAGATTCCATAGAGTGATCCAGTATAAAAATCCCCCCTTCAAGATGTGGAATCTGATTATCAAATGCTTGAAATGATTTTGCATGTCTGAATCTATCCAAGCGACCAAGCTGCCGCTCAACAACATTGTCAGCATTGGAACATTCAAGAAAGATTACATCTCTAGATACAAAAAACTTCTTATTAACTTCATCATAGAGACGATATGCTTTGGAGTTACTTGAATACCCCAAGAAGATACACTTATGACTCCTTGCAACAAGTTTTTTCTTTGTACCTTTGTTATCAAGGCATAATAGGTGGAACCAAAGACCCTGAGATGCTTTACCGAAGTAATGTGGCTATACCACATTTCATAAGGAGTCTTGTTTCTAATATCATTAGATGGACATGTATTCTTTACATATACAACACATAGAACTACATCAGCCCAAAACATCAATTTTACATCCTTGAAAAACATCATAGAACGTACCATATTTAAGATTGTGCTATTCATTCTTTCAGCTACTACATTCTGTTGGGGATTATAGGGCACAGTTGTTTGATGTTTGATCCCATGCTGGTGAAGCTAGTTTTCAAATTCATTTGAAGTGTATTATTTTCCATTATCAGTGTGAATAAACCCAATATGAGATTGTGCATCATTTTCAATCCATGTATGAAATTTCTTGAATGTTTGAAAAGCATCAAATTTGTTCTTCAATAAATAAACCCAACACATTCTGGTGTAGTCATCAATAAATGTCATCATATATTTATTTCCATTTGTAGAAGGAACATGCTTTGGACCACACAAATTTGAATGAATGAGTTCAAGTTTTCAATGTGCTCTGGAATGTGAATCATGAAAATATTTTTTGCTATGCTTTCCTAGAATACAAGCATCACATTTCTTAAGTTTCCTAGGAATTGTAGGTAAACTAGTAACACCTTTTTTCTTCAACAAGCGAAGGTTTTCATAGTTCAAGTGTCCAAATCTAGCATGCCATAAAAGACTTGATGGAAATGTACCTTCATCATAATGAGAACTGTATGAGAAATTTTGTGCACGAGCAGAGGTACCTTGCAGCTTCAAAAGTCTTTCTTCTTCTACCCCCATCATGACAAGTGAGTGATATGATGCTTTTCTCACCTCAACTTTGCCATCAAACATATGAATGGAGTGTCCTTGATAGTGGATGTGGACCAAGGACAACAAGTTTCTCCTCAGCTGTGGGAGATATAAAAAATCATGCAAAAGAAAGTCTGGAAGACCAAGAAATTTGAGCCTGATTGTACCAAACCCTGATGACAAGATTTTTAATTTGTCTGCAAAGTATACTGTTCCATTAACATTATCAGTAAATTCCTCAAAAAAATCTCTTCTAAAAGTCATGTGGCAATTTGCTCCTGAATCAAGCAACCAATCATTTTTCCAAGAAGCAAGTGAAGCATTAAACAGGTCTTAATTTACTCCAATATTACAATGTGCCACAACATAGTGAGCAGATTCATGTGCTTTACATTTCTCTTTGTCATTGGTTTTACCTTTGGCTTGATTTCTTTGTTGCTCAATTTTGTCCCAAGGCAACTTGCATGTGGATGCATCATGTGATCCATCTCTATTGCAACGTATGCAATGAAGATCATATTTTTCTCCTTGAGAGTGTGTGGCCCCCTGCCTCTGAAATTTCTTCTTCATCTTCCTCTTCAACCACCTCTTCCTCTGGAAGAATCTTGAGCATGATTCTTCTCTCTATGTGCAAGACACACAACTTCTTCAGAATACTGAGGAGTTGTCTTCTTCCCAAAATCTTTCTCTCTCTCAGCAAATTTCTTCACAATGGAATCAAAGGTAATTTCTTTGAGGTTTCCATTTGCTTGCTGAATCAAGATAATTTGAATAAGTGGGATAAAATGCCTTAACAAAATATATCAGAGGAATGTCTGGTTCAACATTAGGGACTTTGATATCATGCATAATAGATCTTACTTCTGATGCTAAAGCAGGAGGATCATCATTTTCCAATTCTGGACTGAACAATTTAATCATCAATTGGACAACTTCAAGTTCAGAGTATGAGTCATAGAGTTCCTTCAATTCCTATAAGGCTTCAAAAGAATTTGAAATTGGTGAAATATGACGACTCACCTCTTCATTTACAGATGCTAAAATCAAGGCAAAGGCCTTGTTTTTCTTGTTTTCCCAAATGGAGAATTCCTTGTCTGAGGTAGGCTTTGCAGGTCCATTATCTCCTTCTCCTACACAAACTCCTTTCCATAGATCATTGAAAATGAGAGTGTGTTTTATCTTCCTTCACCATTCAGGATAGTTCTCTTTTCCTGAGAGAACTACTCCAATAATAGATATCAGTGAATTCATTTTAAATATGTATACTCTACTACCAATATAAAAAAATTGTACTTCAAGTGGAGAAAAAATGTAGTTATGGTGTAAAAATTGTAAAAGAATTACACTCTGATATATAGGACAAAGGTATTACTTTAGGGAGTTATCAATTGGGGGAGGTTTTATATGGGGGAAGTTGTATGAGGGGAAGGGTGATGATTGGTAGGGGAGGTATTACCATAGGAGGGCGAATATGGCGTTATTAACGTAACGGGCCAGCGTATGGTAGGCCAGGCATATGGCAGCGACAACGTGTGCATGGACTTTGTGTTTGGAGGCTGAGGGAGGGTTGAAGCCAAGTGGGAGGATGGGGGGCGCGTATGACCTGTATTTATTAATCGTGCGGTATTGGAGGAGGCGATTTGGAGGTATTACAAAGCGTATGACAAAAAATTATTAACCATGCGGTATTGGAGGAGGCAGTTTGGGGTATTCCGGAGCATATGACTAACAAACCTACGAAATAGTGGGGAGGGCCAAGGTACTTTAATGGGGAGGTCAATGGTATATGTAATAACATATGTAAACAACATATGGGAGCATATGGAGGAGGGGTTATACGATGTTAAAACAGGTGGGGCAAGACCGGTGAAATTCCAACTATGGTTTAGTCACACCACTGTTTGAGTGCAGACAAAAAATAAATTAACACTGTCTATGCATAGGTCAGACCATTAAATCACCACCCAGTAATATGGAGCTAATACATAGTCACCTATGCCATTAGAAAAAACATCAAGCTTACCACTCTTCCACTACGCAACAGTCATAGAGGTTATGCATTAAATTGATACAACATAATGCTTCCAGGCAACACAACAACTAGTAATTCTTGTTCACCAGTCTCCCACCAAAACAACAAAGACGACCCTAGAAAATCTAATAAGGAGGCAGCAAAAAAATAAATTTTTAAATTGCAAGACAATCTTCAGAGCAGAGATTTGGGATGCAAAAGTTATGAATGGCAGGACAAATTGCTGTCAAAGTAGAGGGGCAGAGGATAGACTACAGAGAAAAAATGGCAGAAGGTAGTTACAAGGGCAGACTGGAATGCCAAAAATTGAGTTGTCTCTGATACCATGTCAGACCAGGAGGTAACTCCTCAATGTAAATTGTGTTTATTCATTAGGATTGCTCATGGTTATATACAAGGAGGGAGAGACTATTGGGCTTCACCTCCCATTTTCTCTTCATTTTCTTATTCTCCATTATTTACTATTTACTTTATTTAAAAATGTTCACCCAATCCTAATGATTACATGTCAACAACTGGAATTGATCAATCTCTCATCTGACTTGCACTTACAAGACTGACACTGATCTTAGAATTATGAGCTCTAACAATGTATTCCACCTCATCTTTCATGATATGATACTTGTTTTCATGGTGAAATAAAACCACTTTCCAGTCATATAAATATGGACTCCCCAATACAATGCCATAGATATCCAAAGGTACAACATCAAGGTCAACCTCATCTACTAGTTTGGATGCAATCGTAAATCTAGCCCTACACTGTTTGGTTACATGTAATTTGGCTTTGTAACACACCTAACCTAGAGGGTAGGGTTTCAGATGAGGTTTGGTTTCCAACCCTAATTTCTTAACCAAGGATTCTGAAATCAAATTTTCTTGTGAGCCCAAATCAAACAAGGTTTCCACTTTAGTATGTTTCATCACAACTCTAATGTGGAACAATTCAATCCTCTTTCATTCATTAACAAGAGACTCATTTGAAGAAATTGTACTTACATGCAATTCAGAATTTTCATTAGCATGAAGAGAAAGGGTACCTTGTATGCCCACTGTTGTGATCTGTGTCTCATCACCAGAGTTAGATCCAAGGTCTTGTTGCACGGTTGCCACTGTCCTTTGCTTGCTCTTTCCACCAAATATCTTTGGCTTCAAATCTGGATGCAACTTCCAACAGTGTTCATCATCACGACCTTCCTTCTTGCAATGTGTGCAAGATGGATTTGATCCTTATTCCTTCTTAGTTGTAGCTTCCTTCTTGTCCTTTCCCTTTCCTTTTCCCTTGAACTTTCCATTATGAAGTTTGAAAGATGATTTCTTAGGTTGATCTTCTTTGTTATTCTTGCCCCTGATTTCAAGGTGAATGGCCTTCACACTGGCTGCATCAATAGTAGTAAGTTCAAATAACAACAAATAATTCCTTATGTAAGTATGTAAAGCACCAATATACTTTGTTACTGTTTTTTGTGAATCAAGTGAAATGCCCAAATTTAAATCTTGTTTTCTGAAATCTTATGTGAATCTTTGTACATTTTGACCCTTTCCTTGCCTCAAATAGTATCATTCCATTAAAGCCTTTTGTCGATAACCTAAAGGATAAAACTGATATTTTAATGCAGAAACAAAACTGGACCAAGAAGAAAGGAGATTACCCAAGTTTTTTCTAGCTTTCTGCAACCTTCTCTCCCACCAAACGAGAGCAGTGCCACTCAGCCAAAGAGATTCTAATTGGATCTTGGCCTCATCTTCCTTGATCTGCTGAATTTGGAAATAGACCTTCATCTCTCTAATTCAATTGTTTAATTTCTCTGCATTACATTCTCCATTATATGTGGGAAAATCAAACTTTACATCTAGCTTACAAAATGGCTTTTTAGATGCATTCATATGATGCATGTTAGAATGATGAGAATATGAAGAAGAAGAATTATCACTGGTGGATGGAGAGGGAGAGGGCTCTTCTCCTCCACCTCCATGGTTTACCGAGGCAAGATTATCTGTCTCTTTCTTTTCAGGCTTGATTGTCTTCTCGTATTTTGCAAACAACTTATCAACTTTCTTTTCCATGGTGAAGATGATATTGTGATAATTTCACTCTTCCTCCATTCGAGCTTCCTCATCTGCCATGTTTTGTCTTCGTGTTGTACCGCCCACTTTGGGATCAAAGGATTTGAGAATTCCTTCTCCTCTTTGGATCTTACTCCTGGTTAGCATTCACTCATGCAACTCGCATCAAGAAGACCTGCTCTGATACCAAACTTGATCCATATCTTTTACTTCAAGGATGCACACAGAATTTCATTTAAATGAGCATGTAACCAAGTGACATAAACACATAAAAGAAGTGAAATTCAAAATCAACCATGAGATTAAAGGCACAAAAACAACTTGATAATGGAGTTCACCCAGTGTGGCCTACGTGTCCGGGCGCTGCTCAATGTGGGGAGGCGTCTTTCATTAATTGGAAGTGAAATCAAATTATAAGTAATTACAAAATGACACCTTATACCTCCACTTCTAGGGGTGGCTTCAAAATTTAGACATATGTTGATGAAACAGGTTGCACGGTTGGATTCCTGGCAAAAAATCGTGAAAAATTACTATAAATTCGACCCTGTTCTGGTTCAATCATCTGGACCCCAAGAATCTCAAAGATTCCCCATATATTCCCTCTCGAGGGTTGACTAGAGTTCGGCTTCCCAAATTATGAAACTGGCTGCACCATTGTGTTCCTTGTAGAAAACTGAGTAAAATGAGTATAAACTCGGCCTATTTTTGCTCTAGTGAATTCTGAGGCTCTAAGGAATCTAAAGATTCTCTACAAGATTCCTTGGAATATTCCTAGAGAGTATTCTCTTCATATGGGTCTCGAAACATGTGTCCAAGGGTGCAAGGTTCTGACGGTGGCAAGGTTTCGTTGCATCTCAACACCTAGCGTGCTCGCTCCTCCTCACTTGGCAACAGAATAAAAGTTTATATAACAATTGTTTGGCGTGGTTTTTAACGACCAACTTGTGGTCAAACCCGCAGGCCTACCAATCAATGTCTATATTTCATATAAAACATATGTTGTCATTTAATGGTTCATAGCTATCATTTTTTTTTTTAAATAAAAAAACATTAACTGTTGTCCGCCTGCCGGCAAAAATTTTGGCGGTGGTTGGGGGTCACCACAAAATTAACGAGGTGACAATTTTATCACCACCTTTGACCGTATTTCAGCGACTGTTGTCGGTCAAATTTATCGCCTGATTAATAGAACACTAGCCAGGTGCCATGTGGCCACTCCTCATTGGCTCTACGTACACTGACATCATCTACCACCTGTCACAACCGGATTGGTCCATATCGCCACATCACCCTATTGATTTCATGTTGCCACGTGTCGCTCTGTAATTGGTTTTTACCACCACATCACCCTGATGATGTCATCCTACCACATGTCATCCTGTTATTGGTTCATACTTCCATGTCATACTTATGACGTCAACATTCGTATGGCTGACGTCAGCATTTGCATTGCTGACGTCAGCATGCCAAGTGTCCTTGCTTGCAAAAATTTCGTTGTTTTGGAAAAACTTCAGCGGACCATAACTTTCACATATGGTGTCCCTTTGAAGTTTCGTTTCCGTCATTGGATTCAGAATGATGAGATCTTCTATTTGAGATAGATTTTTTTGAATTTTGATTCCTTCGAAATTTTTTCTTTTTGGGATCCTCCTGGATCATTGAGAGGGTAGTTGAATTAGTATTTTCTTTCAATTTTAATTAGCCAGTTAATATTTGTATTAAATAAAAGATACCATAACATATAAAATAAAATAAAAATAAAACTTGTATAATGATTATTCAAATATGAGGACATCAATCCTATCAACAAATCCATGCACCAATTTGGAAAAAATGAGGACTCCAATACTTCTAGGCTCCAACCTTTCCAAATACTTCAAATGAAATTCAAAATCAACTTATTTAAGGTGTCTTCAAAAATGATTTCCAAAGTCATCTCCAAATACACTTCAAAAGAGATCTTCAAGATATTATCCAAGTTTTCTCCAAGAATTCTTCAATTATGTTTCAATAAAGTCTTCCAAGGCTACTACAAATGGTCTCCAAGATACTCCAAGGAATTCTTCAAAGTCTGGTTCAAATCTTGCTCCAAAATTTACTTTAGAAAGTCTTCAAGATTGCTTCAAATGTTGCTTCAAAAAGGTCTTCAAGAATGCTCAAAAACTTGCTCAAATATGCCTCCAAAGTATGGACTAAAATTGTCACCAAAGTATGCATGAAATCTGAGTCACAAGTGGGTTGAAACCAAAGATAAAGAAGGGCTAAGTCTTCTCCTTGTTACATGACAAAAATTCATCCATTGGGTTTGATTTCTACTCCTAGTTGTAGGGTCAAAATACCAGAAGTCGAGTCATATGTCTGAGGTTTTTAATAGGGCGAAGGTCTACTATATGGCTATGGTTTGTTACAGGCCTAATTTCTTGCCTCATGGCCAAACCACAAGTCTAATTTCAAACAATCAAGTGGCCAAAACATGTGCCTTACCACAAGTCTAAAATAGACCTAGTTTTATGCCAAATTTTGTGACACAAGGAGGCCAAAGCAATACTCCAAGGACAATCCCAATTTTGATCCAAAAGATGCCACAAAATAGGTCGAACTACAATGGAAGATGGCTTTAAAATTTGATTAGAAAAACCTGCCAAGAATTTGATCCAGGTGGATATTGGTGGTCACCCACCAAGTCCACTTGGACCACCACCATTGTTTCTTTCAACTTTTCAGTTTCCTTAATTGTAGCAAAGTATACTATTTTTAGCAGTTTTTCAGGTCCTGAACTTATGGAGCTGTTTTGAGGCCCTAAACGACGTTTTTTGGGAAAATTGGGAGCAACATGGGTCCATCGACTGATATTTCTCTTCCCAAAGTTGTAGTTCTCGGATAGATCTTTCTAACAAGATATTTTGAATCCAGATCATAATCCTTAATAATAATAAAAAAGATATAAAACCAAGTCTTGCTCCTTCAAACAACTCCAGTTTCATGAAATATGAAGCTTTTTACTTTTTCCTTTAGGTCTGAATTCTTCTTGTCTTGTCTTCACTGAGCTAGTCTCACCAAATTAGGAAGAGCATGGCCTTTATTTATACTAATTCAATCACATACTGAACTGACATGTCTGTTGGGGAGGGGGTCGACTTGTTCTTAAGTACGTCGACTTGATGGAGGTCAAAAACAAGTATTTTTGACTTGAAAAATTATCTTCCCCTCAATGGAGAGGAGTTAGGAGTTATGGAGATATTTGTTGGAAAGGGTTTAAAGTGATCTTAAAGCCTATGAAATTATTTTCTTCAAATGATCATACTTTGACATCAATAACAATTTATTTCTCCAATAAGTTTTATACCTTGCTTCAATAAATTACATTCAAAGTTTTATATTTTGTATTCCCCCATGCAAAAAACTACGTGTTCACAAATCCTACTAACTAGTAGAAGATCTTGTTGAACAAAAGAAGGAAATGCAACTCCAAATAATATCTCAACTATTCACAATAATTAAAGGCCCATCTACATCTCAGGTGGAGCAAATATTGAT
The DNA here is from genome assembly GCA_031772625.1 of Pinus tabuliformis. Taxonomy (NCBI): domain Eukaryota; kingdom Viridiplantae; phylum Streptophyta; class Pinopsida; order Pinales; family Pinaceae; genus Pinus; species Pinus tabuliformis. Next base: position 272,218,342 of record CM062810.1, read on the forward strand.
TGCGGTAAAATACCTATCTACATATTAGGTGGAGCAAGCATTGGTTGTAATCAAAAACATGTTTGCTTCTCAAGGAGAAAGAGAAGAGAAAGGCACCCATGAGTAACATCAAGAAGCATATCTAGAAGTTCATGAACAATATCAAGAAGAAGACTCAAGGATTTTCCTTAATCATCCTTATTTATCTATGGAAGAAACCAAAGATTCATAAGAAATCATCAAGAGAGATAAGATATTGGAACCTGAGATTGAGGAGTTTCTTTCATGCCTATCGTCGGATCACCTACACATTCAAGAGAGAAATAAACAAGCCACAAAATATTTTATTGGCATGATAAAAGGAGATGCCAATAAATGCTAGTGAAACATAGAGCCAAGGAAGCATATCTTGCATTGAATCTTGGTTCCAACAATTGTTAGCACACAACTTTCCTCATCCAACATCTCCTAGTGCCAAATCAGCCAGAGTAGCTAGATCCTCATATTCTATTATTCAAAGCATATCTTCCATATTTGAATACGAGTATATTTGTAATTTTGTTGCGCACATGGCTTCATATGAAATCTTCGTACACTTGAGAATATGATTCCTCTTTAAAGTAGAGTAGGGCAATGTAGATGAATAAATAAATAAAATAATAAAGATAGAAATAGGTCTAACTGTGAAAACCAAGACACTAGCATAGTTAGACAAGGACTTTGCTTGAAAACTAGGTTAATGGCTAGAAAAGTCCTCAATAATTTCTACATGATGTTGTTGATCGTCTACAATTCTTCAATTTTTTTATATATGCTCATCTTAGTTGACATGGGATGCATTAAGGCCCTTCTACTAACGAGTCTTGACCAATCGACCCCAACACATTACCTGGGTTCAAGAATATAGAATTCTTTTAGTACCTTGAGGCTTGCATACATCAATGGCAAGTTCTCTCATTGACGAAAGTGGGATTACATCAACGTCCCATAACTGTAAATTATTCAACTTTAGCTCCTTTATTTGTACCTATTAAGATGTATTAAGGTACCTTGACACTCTTTACATCAATGGTGAGTTGTCTCACATTGGTTAACAACATACATGAATCACTGGTAATCCAATAATTTCTTTCCATGCTCGACTTTAACGCATCCATTCACATGGTGATACTTGTACCACGAGTTCGTTTTTGATGAATATTTTGTGAAGAAATCAACAGTAGTTGCAACCTTTAATTTTTGTAAAGAAGAAGGGCAAATCGATAATTGGACAGCTAGCGAAGAAACAAGTTTAGACTTCATCCCCTCAAAAGCTTTAGCAACCAATTTTAGATGTTGTTACTATGCAGGTGCTATTACTCTCCAGGTGTTGTTACTCCACAGGTTTTTTTATTGTGTAGGTATTTTTACTCTATATGTGTTGGTACTCTCCAGGTGTTGTTACTCTCTAGGCATTGTTAATCCACAAGTGTTGTTACTACACAAGTGTTGTTGTTCTACAAGTGTTGTTACACTGCATGTGTTGTGACACTACAGGTGTTGTGACACTATAGGTGTTGTGACACTACAGGTGTTGTGACACTACAGGCATTGTGACACTACAAGTGTTATATTTGTTGCTACTTTGTAGGTGTTGTTTCTTTTTCATTTCTAGGTGTTGTTATAGGATGATCAATAGTGTACTTGTTTAGATCTTCCCTATGAAACAATATTTGATCAACAACCTTCATCATTTTGATCTCAAATCCAATAGAATAGTACAAAGTTAATAGTCATTGACCTTTCGACATAGTAGGCTAAATAAATCAAAGCTCTATTTTGGATCAACTCAACAACATCTAAGTCTCAGGTTTAGTATCCCTTCATTAGCATGCCTGACAACATCAAAATGTTGAGGTAAAATATAAGGCAAAAAACCAACTTGAAACTTTATTATTTGTTGCAAATTTAGGGAATAATGATAAAATACTACTATAAGATTGGCATTCTATTTTATTTAATCTTATCTCTTCCCTTCAAATAGGTTTTGACCCTCATCTACTACCATTCCCTTAACCCATTTGTCTACATCATTCATCCAACAAGATTCAATTATATCTCAGCATTTTCATAAGTCTTTATTATTTAGAGCTTTTATTCCAGTCCCCAACAAACTCTTTTTTGACTATGCATTGTGTCCTGCAACCCATAATCAATAACCATTTGATTTGGTGGTGTTTGTGCGTGTTAAACCCCTGTTAGGCTTTCTATACTTGTAGAGTTTCTGAACTTGCAACCACTTTTGCACTCAAAAATCCTTCATATGAAGCACAAATAGGGAATGTTGTTAAAGGTTGCAGTTGGTTAATATCTATGCAAAAGATGGATTTGGTTATGAATTCATTAAAGCTATTGAATCAGTGGTTTCTTTATGAGAAGTAGTAATGGTAATGTTGAGAAAGCATTTTCTAAGGAGGCATTATTATTGTTGCAAATAGTTTTGGAATCTTGCAAGTCATTACCACTAGCTTGTGGTTTCTTTTATTTTGAATTAGCAAGACTCAAAAGCTATATAAGAGTGAATATTTTTGTTATAGAATGGAGATCCAAACACATGAGATATTTTGAGGGACTTTTTCTTTTAAAGCTAAAGTTTGGCCATCTTTAGGTTGAGTTTAATCCACATGACTCCTTTTCACATTAATTTTGGAACACCCTATTTTCTTTCCCTACACATGTTAGGCCTAAGCTTATTTATAATCAGTCATTCAAATATTGTATTGGTATGTGGCTTCCATTTGTAGATTGGGATTTTATTCAGTTTTCTCCATCATGTTAGTAATTCATCCTATTGTGTATAGAGCAAACTTCATATTAGCTACTTGGTTGGCCATATCCTAGAAAGAAAATATTAAAATTTTAATCCTTTCACCATCCTCAACATTGGATGCAAAAGAAATGAAAATAATTATCTTAAATTTGTTTTTGGAAAACAAATATTCTTCCGTTAAGACAACTTGAGGAGTATATTCAATATTTTTGGCAGTCGAATTGATCCATATGAAGTGATTATTAGTGCAGTGAATGTTGTTGAGAAATGTTACAGTTGAAGGTGAAAAAATTCATGTCAAGGAGCTAGGAAAGAATTCATTCTCTTCCTCTATTTTAGGGAAGAATTGATCCTATCGAGGCTACAATATCTAGTGGTAAGATCAATTGGTTGTTTTGAATGAAAGAGGTATGAGGAGATGACAAGTTGTTAACTATTTTGTATTCTTATCAAAAACATATATGTACATTCTAACTTGTGCAAAGAGTCTCGTGTCAAAATCGATGGTAGATGCAACTAAAAAGCTTTGAGAAGCAACTCGTACTATTATAATAGTTGTTGAACGACTAGGCTTGTTAACTATAAAAACATCCTTTTAAGGCATCATGATAAAAAGATAGGGGAAAGTGCAAGTTGGTTGACTTTCATGTTGACAACTCTGCCTTGTTTGCATGAGGACATGCAAAAGGGTAGGTGTGGGGAGATTGCTTGTAAAATATGGATTATGCTCTTTTTCTAGCTTGGTATGTTGAAAACAAATATAAGTTGAAGAAGGTCAAGAGTAAGGTATAGTTCTAGCTTAGGCTTCCAAGGACAAGAAAAGGACTCTTAGTAATTTCTCATTCATTGACATTGTCATTTTCATATAAAATGTAGCAATTGATTCAAGGATATCTTCGAAACCATGTGTTGCATGACCACAAAATTTGGAGGAAGGAAGCATTAAGGTAAGATGAATAAACCAACAAAATTTCAAGCAAAACTAGTTTATGAGTTTTGAGAAAATAAGAACCATCACCTACAACCATTTTTCTTATATCTCCAGCTCCATGCTTTAGGTGGCTTCTACTTTTGGTGTGGAGAAGCATTAAAATAGTAAAAAGCTACTCATAAAATTTCATAAAAATCTAGCTTGTACGTTGTGATAAATTGGTTAACAAAGTTTGTTGGTACACTTGTAACAATTTTTTGCCACTGATGTGGCAACTTATTTGTTATATCTCGATATCTATGCAATGGATTGCTATGATTTTTGGTAGATAAGGACATTAATGGTAATAAACATACCCACCAAAAATATCCTCACTCTGAAATGTTGTTGGCATGAAATGTCCATTTCTTTGAATTTGTTGCAACTCCATGTACATATTGTTGCAACTCCACCATAATTGTTAAAAGGATACTTTTGAATATATGTTGGCTATGGGAACGAACATAAAACTGATAAATTGGTCCAGGTAACCATGGATTGAAATATCATAAGTTAGATTACTTACTTTTGTTCATGATTGGCTAATGGAGACATGTATTTTAAGAAGGCCTTTTTATGAGAAATGCAATTTTGACAAAATGGGAAAATCATTGTTTGTATAGGTTTTAAGGCATTATTTGGCAATAATTGTTTTCTTTTATTGAAAGAATAAGAAGAGAGGTATTAACAAGTGGTGTTGGTTACTGTGCATTAACATTTGTGCTCAACACTATGTATTTTCTTGGGCAATTTAAATATCAACACAAAAATCCAATTATAATAGCATGTATGTATACCCAGCAGATGCAACAAATTCCAAGACAACATCAATACTTCCACACAAGAACTAGTGTTGAACATAACACAAAATGAATTAATGTTGCCATACAAGCACCAATGTTGGATGTGAAAGGGAAAGTTGCTCCATAAGAACCTTTTGTGGAAATAAGAGAAATGATCAAGGCCATCAACATTATTTTGATGAAATCATTCATGGAAGGATAGTGGGAAAATAAGAAAATAATTCATGGTCAAGGGAAAAGTATTGGTAGACGTATTGGGTGGTGTCACAGTGGCATTTTTTGCAATAAACGAGAAAGTTTGATGCACTTATTCCTAGCTTGTAGTCCTAAAGAAATGTCAACAACAATCTCTACCAATGGTAGAATGACAAATGGTGAGAGTCACAAGGGAGATTGTTTTCATGAAACTAACCAAAATAGAGTGAGGATGGAAAATGGCATTCCATTGCACTTGTTGTCAATGAGATACTTGGTACAACCATTCAAGTTGGATACATTTGAAAAGTTAGAAGACTCTCTACTGTCAACCCTATCTTGTTTATGTGAGGATGTGTAAAAGTACAGGCATGGGGGAGATTTCAAATCACCAAATTGGCACCTTTTTCACCATTCGAAACACCCATTTTTAGTCATTCTATTGCACTTCTTTACTAGTGTTGAAAATGCAACAAGATGATGGAGCTTAGTGAAAAGAAGTCGCCTTCACTAAGTGGGCCCGCAGGCTATTTTTGGTGCAAAGTCTATTTTTAGACTATGTCTATTTTTAGACACATGGATCATGGTCTATGAGTTGCAGGATGCTATTTGTGGATGATTGGTCATGTTGGTAAAAATAGATGGACTTCTATTTTTAGACATATGGGCGGAGTCTATTTTTAGACTGCCAAGCTAAAAATAGAACAGTCGAATATTATTAGCTCTTAATAATATTTGGACTATGTTAGAGCCTAGATTTGCCTCAGGCTGAAAGGCAAGGTTCTAGGTCCACATCAAACCACGCTCAGCCTTGTAGCTAGCCCTATGAGGACAGGAGAGGGCTCTCTCCGGGTCAATCTCAGCGAAAGATAATCAATGGGGCTGGAGATGACTGAAATACAAACTAATTTAAGGCTAGGTATGAAGTGCAAGGATTTGATTTGAGTTTTCGAGGGATTTGTTGAAAAAAGGGAAAGGAAAATTTGGGTCCGGGGATGAGGCCAAATTTTTGCAGAGTTCTGATTGGGGTGAGGTACGCAGTAGTTTTGATGCTTTAGATTAAATGAATGGATGGAAAAGACCGCTGAGGAGCAGAAGAGGGCATGAGGGTATCAAGAATCCTCCTCAAACTGAAGAAAACATTGAGAATTAAACAAAACTACAGGCAGAACACAACAAACTCATGGATTCTACCTTTGTCACTTAATTTGTTTAATTTCATAAGCAAAGAGAAGGTAAATGGCATACATAAAACATTAATGAACTTACAGTCACATGAAGAAAAACACCATCAAAACACAGAGCCACAAGGATCCTAACAAGTGCTGCAAAACCCTTGTCTTTCCTTTGCCAAAAATGCAGAAATGAGATGTACAATGAAGTGCCAAGCAATCCCAAGTATCCAACCCTGAAAATGACTTAGAAATTACATAATATAGACAAGCCAAACCTATTTCCTTGCCTCTAGGGGTCGAGCTCATCATTCTAGGAGCTGTTTGAACCAATTCTAAACAAGGAACTGAAAACTAGGTAGTCAAACAACTTACCCCTATATGCTAGGAAACTGATTCATTCACTCACATTTCACCTTTTGGTGAATGAATCTTCTAGAACAAGTAAAAATGTGCCAATATTACATCATGGTTTTCAAATTACATCATGAAAAGTCAAGAATAACTTCAAGAAGCAAAACTAGTCAAAACTGGGCGAATTGTTGAGCTGAACAGTGAAAAACAAGCCAAAATTCTCTATGCGTCGTGCCGAAATCTCTATGTGTCGCGCCACTTTGGAGCTGATTTTGAGGCACTTCCTGAAGTCCAAATTGAGCCCAAGTGTACTTGTTGGAAAGCCTTGCCTGTCTACTTTCCAACCCAAGTGGAATTTCTGAATTTGGTGCCCATTTTCCCCTCCAAAACTTCAATCTCCCAAGACTGCTTCCTGTGTGTCAAAATAGGGGCAGTGAGGTCATTTTTTGAGTGTTTTTGACCTCCTGGGGACTCAAAACTTGCCCAAATTTCTTGGCCATGCACCAGCAGTCATGATTTTGCATGCCAAATCCAATGATGTAAACTTTTTGCAATTTGGAGCTCCCTAGCAAAAGCGCGCGCCACGTGGCGCAATGCATAGGGAGAAAAACCCTGTTTTTTGTGCCAAAATTTGTCAAAATGCCAAAAATGCCCCAAATTTCTTGAAATTTGGGCTGGAGCTTCTTTATTAAGTTTCATGCTACGCTAAAGAGGCTTCGGTCAATATCTGAAGATGATCAAGCTCCCTTTGCCTCTTTTGCTTCCTTATTGCCTTCTTCAATTTTGCCTTTAAATTCCTGATTCGTGCCTTGCAAACCATATTTCGCGCCCTATAGTGAAAAGCCATGTGTCTCAGCAATGCCTTGTCTCTATCAGCCTTATCCAACAGTCTCTCCAAGTGGATGTTGACTCTCTCGAGCCAAGACTCTCGATCAGCGTTGATTTCTTGCTCAAGCGAAGTGAACTCCACCCTCCTTCTTTGGGCAGCTTGGCAGTTTTTCTTTATGTTTTTGCCACCTCTATGAGGCCTCCTGGGTGCATGTACTTCTGTTGGTGAATCACTGTGGGTCTCCTCCTCATGATCATATGACGGATCAGATGCCATCTCTACTAGTGGATGAAATGTCTTGGAGCTGCCTTGAACTGTCTTGATGCAAAATAGGTGATTTTATGGTGTGCCTTGACCTTTGCCACCAAGGGGAACAGTGATAGGTGGGACTGTGGAGGGAGAGGGTAAGAGGGGTTTTAGGAATGTTTCCGACTGGAATTTGGGGAATAGAAGGGTTTTAGGGATAGTTTTTAGATTTTGGGATAACAATTAGGATTTAGGAACATGTAGCTAGGGTTTGGGATAATGAGAATTAGGGATATGGGGTTAGGGAATGGGTTTATGAAATTGGAAAATAAATCAGGGAGGGAGTGATGAAGTGGACTTGACAACAAAAGCTCAAACTGCAAACCCTAAGCAATTGTTTTTGAGGAAAAATTGCAAGGAGGTAGGGTTTGAAAATTTTCTCACTAAAACACCATAAACACCAAGGTAACTCATTCATTGGTCATGGGAGAAATGTTAACTTACTTGAACACAAGAAGATTGAGCAAAGTTTGCAATTTGGGAGAGTTTTTTGAGTGAATTTCAAGCTTTTTAGCCCAATGCGCCGCGCCTTCCCTATGCGTAGCGCCCTTTTGCAGGAGCCTTTTGGAGGCCTCTCGGTGTCCAAATTGGGCACATTATATCTTATTGGAAAGGTATTTGAGTCTAATTTCCAACCCAACGGGAATTTTTCAATTTGGAGTTCATTTTCCCTATAAAAAATCAAATCTCCCAAGACTGGTCAAAATGTGCCAAATGAGGCTGCCTCAAAGCAGAGTGCTGTTGCAGTCAACTTTTGAAGGGCTTCCTGAACTCAAAATTGAGTTCATGATAGCTCATTAGAAATCTATTTGTGTCTAGTTATCCTTTGACTCATCAAGCAAGTCATTTGGCCAACCAAGCTAGGATAAAACTTGATTTTCCCAAGGTCACTTCAGAGGTGCATCAATTCTCCCAAAGCGATTGTATTTTTGAAATTTCTCTAAAACCATGACACCTGTGTAAAAATTGAAGGGTGTTTTTCATCCTTGGCCTATTGTGGACAAAAACTCTCTTAGTTTTCCAAAATTCATCTTTTGTTGCTTAGAAACATCATTTGAGTAAAACCTACCCCGATGTGTGGAACAAGGGATTTGTCAAAATGAAGCAAAATGAAGGGGATAAGGGACTTCTAAATTCCTGAGAAAATTTTGGGAAGTATGGAGGGATGTTAGGAAGTAGGGGAAAGTGGAATATTAGGAATTTAGTGAGGGGAAGGGGTCCAAAAGGGCAAAACATAGGCCTAGCCTTGAAAATTGTCAAGTTGTAGCAAGAAACTAGGGTTTGTGCGAAAATGAGGAATTTATGGGATCTCAGTGATGGGAAGTGTTTGATAAGGTACTTTAAGGATAGGGGAAGGTGTATGAACATCAGGATACAAGTTTTTCCGGTGATTTGACCATCCAAGAGAAATTGCCTTTAAAACCCTAGGAGAGGGAAATGACCTTACCTAGGCGCAATTGAAGCATGAACAAGGTGTAAAATGACCCAGTGGAACTTGACATGATGATGAAAACCCTCTGAATGATGGTACACTAAGCTGAATAGTGACATGGAACGAAATTTGGACAAATTTGGAAGGAGTAAAAGCAAACCCTAGACCTAATGCCTAGTGACCAAATTTTGCTTGAAGACTCACTGAAATGACAAAGTTTGACCTTGACACCTTAAAATCACTTTGTAAGAGCATATTTGATCACTGGAGGAAGGTTGCAAAGACTGACACTAACAGACTATAAACATTATCTTATCCTCTTGGAGCACTTCAGTTCGAGATACAGATGTGGCACATGCAGCTGTCAAAAGGAAATACGCTTTTCTTATGGGTCAGTTGAGCTATTGCATGATGGACTTCAGTTAGAACTCAAGTGATTGAGTTTGGTGGAGTTGATTGAGGAGTTGATGGAGTTGTGTTCAGTTTGACTTGGTTGAACTAGTTGTATTTAGTTTAACTGCTAGTGATGAGTGATGTGAATTAATTGTTAATTAATTCACTAATTATTAACTCATAAAGCAACTAAAGAATACATATGTTAACTCAGTGCATGGACAGTTCAGTGGAGACAGGTGGTAGAGGTTGAGATTGCTGTCAGTTGTGACTATAGTTGTGCATGAGATTTGCACAATCAATGGATTGAGTATTGCCAATGAGGATTGCGTGGTTCAGCCAAGGGAAATACGAGTTTGGATCAACCATTCTGATCTATTCTCACATTGGATTGCGCAGTAGAGGCAGGCAAAGAGTGGAGGAGATTTGAGCCTGTGACTTGATTCAGATCTGAGATAGTTTGTGTGTAGCAGGTGGAGATAGTACTGAGTACTTGTGAGGAGTATTGTACTATGTATTGTTACATGTTCTCTATCATTATAATATACAGATAGTTGGGGGTTTTCAGCTGTATGCTTTCCCCAATACATACTGTGTTAATGTGCGCATGCGATTGATGTTTCATTGTTTTTAATTCCGCAAAATTGATGATCAACGTAGAGGAGGTTATGTATTATGCATGCATTCCGCAAATAGTGTATAATCAGGATAATCTCTGTGAATAAGTGTTATATTATTCAAAATTTCTACAACTAGTATATTACCTATTTTCTTGTATGTTTTCATAAATATGCCATAATAAGATTAGGAATGTTAGAATAGTTAATCATTGTTAGTTTACTTTATTTTTTATGAATTAGTAATGATTATTGTTGCTTTTACTGATGGTGATTTTCCTAATGTTATTCATGTTGTTCCTATGAAGTTATTGTAACCAGCCTTTGTGGTTGGCACATCTATGCAGCTCCAGGATAAATTCCAGAACATGGATTTTGTTCCTAGGGATGTTTAGATGGGTTGATGTTACCTAATTCATATCGACGTTCACTCCATAAGGCTCTAGCTCATGATCTACAGTTCAAACATCTTGTTCTAAGAAAAATCGAATAACAAACTTCAGGCACAATTTCTAGAGAAAAGAAGATGAATTTGGAAAATATGTGATATGAGTTTTTTTCCATAACATCCCCAATTAAGTGACCCTCAAGAGGTTCCCTAGAATTGTTTGATTTAGGAGCTACATGTGGTTCTTTCAATCATATTGTTCTTGTTGTGAACATTGGAAAAATTCAATCCAAACAAAGTAACTAGTTAGCAAATGAACTTAATCAAACTTATTCTTCGTTGATTGTATGTTATATGGATTATATGTAATAATATATTGAGTTTTTCTCTAACCAAGATCTACCAAAAACAAGAAAACACAATATTTTGTAATCTGTCAATAACCTTAACAGTTTAGGTTTTTTGGGAATTCCTTCCAATTCCCCCCTTGCTTCTTTGTCTAATATGTATGGGAAGATAAAAGGAGAATAGTTAGTTATTCAAAGAGAGAGGTTGGAGTAGAGTAGTAGGGAGGTTGCCAAAACTTGTAGAAAGAGTAACTAGGATTGCTAGATCATTCACCACTTTGTAATGAAGAGATTGTTGATCATTGGAGTTGTTGGTTATGTATCATTGAGAATTTCTCTTTAATGGAAGTATTAATTGTTGGTGTTTACAAATCATGGGTGGATTGATTAATTTTCTTATCCTTTCTAAAATGTAGAATAGTTTAGTTTCCTTCCCTTTCAATGCTTGCAGTTGTGTGGCGTTAATACTTCCTGCCTTATTTTCATTGCTTACAAGTTGTGTGGAATTTTGTGAAGAGTGTGAGAAGATATAGGCTCCTATCCCTTTTCCTTACCTTTTACTTAGTTTGGTGTGCATTTAATTTCCATATGAGTGATTTACTTTCCGCACAAGTGATTTACTTCTGCATGAGTGATTTACTTTCTACACAAGTGATTTACTTTCCACACGAGTGATTTAATTTCCACATGAGTGTCCTTAGATAGCCATGAGTTGCCTACTTTGGCTTCCATTCTACAAAAATAGGATAGGAATACTATCAATTCCTTGCACTCTGCACATATGGTGTAGCATCTCAAATTTTACCAACATCCTAGTTGACGATTAATATTTGAGTGAAGGATTTTTTTATTATAGACAATTAAATTCCCTAACAAAAATGACAATGTGATTTTTTCCACATGTAACAAGTCGACGCATTGCCATCCCCAAAGGAAATTTCAACTTTGTATACAACATTGCATGAAAAAATATGTATGCATATAAGGAAGTGAAATAAATTTGGCATCAAAAGATGATTAAAATTGTTGTCAATTTCATCCTCATCTTTTGAAACCTACTTATCTGCACTCAATAGAAACATAATAAAATAGTATGATTTCAATAAATTCTAACATCTAAATATTATGGGGGCTTATAGTCTATGCTCGTATGTATAAGTAATAAAGTCACATTTTAATGTAAAAAGGGAACTTGATATATATGTAATTGATGGAGTCAAACCTAATCAAAATTGATTTCATCAGTAAGACACATTATAAGAAGACAATAGGAAGAGAGTGAAGGTTAGGAAGGAGAGGTCCCAAAATTGGCCTCACTGCATGTAATTGTTCTTCTTAATTCAATCTCTCTCTCTCTCTCTCTCTCACACATCATCATAATTATAGAAGAATATGATATTTGAATCAATGAATAGGTAATTCTAAATATATATATAAAGTTTAAAAAAGAAAAATACATATATGAAAATAATTACCTTGGGCATGGGATGTAAATATTCCATCGTTCTTTTGTAACCATTCCTTAGGGACTACATTAAGTGGACTCACATTTCTGTGGAAATAGAAATCTTTATTTTGATCACAATATATTTCTAACTGTAGAAGATGAGGGACTTCCTTAGTGATTTGACATATGTCCATCCATAATGATTTGGTACTCATTAATAAAATAAACTATGTGATAAGTGATCATTGTTTACCATTTTTTTGGTCATTAGTGTCTACAACTACTTGTTTTTTCCCTTTTACTTTTACATATCCTTTCTCATGTAATCATAATCATGACCTTCAAACTCATATCTATAACAAGGTAAATACATTATTAGAGACTAGTAAAATGAATTACAACATAAAAGAAATAACAAAAATAAAGTGTCTACAAATAAGGCAATCCATAATACACATAGATATATCAAAGATAGAATTTTGTCCAAATTATTTCGTTCAAAAAGTAACTTGTCTATATGAAGAAACATAGTATTGGGTATTGTTTGGTTAGTTTTATCACTTCCACAATCATTAATTATCAACCAGGGTAAGTCTTTTTGTTTCAAAGGTGTCTGCACTATTTGTGCTGATACATGTAACAGCCAAGTAAAACAGAAAAGAAAAGATATTGTTGAACATGCTTGCAGAATTTAAAATACTCTTGCAGAATGGAAATACAAACTTGCATGAATTAAAAATCACACTGCATAAATGAAACACGCTCGACAAGGAAAGAATCCACACTTCATAAAAACTTCAAAATAAAGATAGGCACACCATACACTATCAGTGAAAGATATAACACCAGTTAAATAACATGGAATTGATTAATCTGTGTAACAACACACAATAAAACTGGAAGCAGAAGTGTATCTATCACAAAGAACATGTACAATGATAATAAAAAATCCACACTTAATGCATGAAAGAAATAAATATCCTAACAACACTGTGATCCTTGCTCAAGAGGAGGCCCCTTCCTCCCTAATAGGATGTAGGAAGAAAATGAAAACTTAGTTAAAAATTCAACACAAAAATTGCAATAACATCACGAGATATGCTTATATTCAAAATAGTTGAAGAGTACAAGATCAAAATGTTAGTATTGTCTTCATTTTATTCATCCCCCTTCACATGAGACTAAGATTTTTTTGTAAAGTCTTTTTAGAGTCCCAAAATTAGGAAAACAAATTAGTGATGAGAATCTATGATTCTCATGCTGATTAAGCTAACAGAGATAATAAAAATATATAAATTGTTACAAGTTGTTTCAATACACCATTCTTGGTTAGACACAATTATAAGTGCTCAAATTTTCTTATCTGCGTGGAATTACCTTATATGGCCCTTGAAAATTGTCTTTGAAAATAGCAACTACAATTTTGACAATTCGTAGTGTAACATCAGCTTCATGGTGTAACAGCAACTCGAACCATGTACAACAAAAAATGACAAACCTGAGGTGTAACAACAACTTGAACCGTGTAACAACAAGGAATCGCAACAGTCGTTCATCCATGGCTATCAATAGCTATGCCAATACATGAAAGAAAAACATTCTAAAGAACTCTTCCAGAGATACCCTAGTTAGTCATCCCAAAGAAAGCATCGTTTCATTCAATAATTAGCAGAAAATAGCATAATAATACATCAAAGAAAAGATTGCTTCTTTATCAGAGGGAGTGACATTGTACTAGGGAGATTGTAGGTTCAAATGAGGGAAAATGGTCGAAAATGGGGGAAAGGATGCCTGAAATATCCTTAAATATTACACCCAACATCTCCCCCCAACTGAATCCATTGCATGTCCTAATGTAGTCTCTTCGAAATCTTCAAGTTCCTCGGCTATTGTGACATTGGCATGTTGCTAATGCAGTCTTGTGAAATCATAGCACCAATAGTGTCTTTGTTGTCTTTCCTATACCCCTGCGTAGACACAAGCTGAGTTGTCCAGGAACGTTTATCATATCTGTTCAAGTAAAAGTGAGGTTGGTATTTCTCAATTGGGAGCAAAATCAAAGGAAACTTGAATTTGAGCCCCATCCAAAAAGATCCCATCATTTTGACAATTCGCACATATTCAGGGACTTGAGTAACAACAATCATGAAATTGGGGTATCCAAAGGGATCCCCTGCTTGTAATGTGTCACTGCAAGCTTCCCACTATTTCAGGCTCCCAACCAATGCTCTACTTTTCAATTGTTCATGAATATTAAAACAAAACCCAACAATCCTTCTCCTGTAGAGGGACAATTTTTCTATCATGCTAGGGTTACTGAGAAACTTCTTGAATTCCCGTCTCATAGTAGTGGCCATACCAAGTTTTGATCTTACCATTGAGGTTTCCTTTTCTTCATTCATAACAGATGATTTTGTGGCAAGGTGCCAATCAATTTTATTTCTCATAAAAGATATGAAAGCCCGTAGCTGCAAATATCCAACATAGGGGGTGATATTTATAGCTATCTGTAAACTAGAATGCTCAACAAATATATTAGGTAAAAAGAGTTCACCTAACAAACTCTGCTCATCGAAATCGCATGAGCGAAATACCTCTAGAAAATTTTTAGTGGAATTACTCTTGTAGGGTCTATTCTCATAAATGACTTTTAATTAGAAAAGATAATATATATATATATATATATGTATATATATATATATATATATATATATATATATATATTCCCACAAGAAGATTTGGTAGGATGGAGATGGCGACCTGCAACCCAAAAGGTTTAGGGCTAACACATACATTTTACCTTTCTCTTTAGTCAACCTCTTTACCTCTTGTTGTATTTGTTGTCTCTGTTTTTCCTTCTCCATCTCAACTTTCCTCGTTTCCCACTTTATCAACTTTTATGTCAACAATTCCTCAGCCCACTAATCCTTAAGGTTATGAATAACCTTATGATGTTCTTCTACATAAATCATTCCCCTTTTTAGGGACAGTGCTAATTGCTTCCAATTCTGCAGTTCTGATACCAACAAAAGTTTTTCTAAATGCCACCCTGCTTCAGGGTCCTATGAAATTTCTTGTTCAATAATAGTAGAGGTTGTAACAACATCTTGGGTTTCAAAATGCTCTACCTTAACTACTAGTTCTTGTGTATCAGCAGCTTCATTGATAGGTTCTTGTGGAACAATTCCCACTTCTTCTTCCTTAAAAACCTATGTCTCAACTGTGGATTCTTGTGTATCAACAACATTGTTGATAGGTTCTTGTGTGTTGGTTTCTAGGTTAAAATTCATGGGGTGCTCTGATTCAATTGTTGGTTCTTGTGTATCAGCAGCATCATCAACGGGTTCTTGTGTGTCAGCCTCCCATGGTTCTGTTTGGGTTCCTTATGAGATGTTGTTTGAATGCAAATTCTATACCCTATTGTTGCCAAACCCTCTGCACATGCTATACATAAAGGCCCCTGGGTGGTTTCTAATCCTAATTTTTCAACAACCTCAGCCAATGTATTAAGACCCGGAACCTTTGTTTTCATTTTTCTACCTCCTAATTGTTGCTTTAATTTCTTATTTTCTTATTCTAATTTATCAATTTTAGGCAGCAAGTTTCGGGTTTTGTCCTTACCAAGTGAAGAAGCGTCTTCCTGCTTGGCTCGTTCCTCTTCTTCTACTTCTCCTTTTGTTCTTCTTGTTTGCCTAGTCTCTTCATGGATGATGGTGAGGATTTTGGTTTCCTCTTTGGCGGTGAGGATTCTGGTTTCTTCTTTGGTGGTGGGGGTTCTGGTTTCTCCTTTGGTGGCAAGGGTTCTAGCTGAGAAACAACCTTAACCCTTTTCTTTGGTATCTTGCCACCCATCGGTTTCTCAAGCGACATTTTCTTGACTCTAACTCTCGAAGACCTACTCCTTAGCTGTATCATCTTCCCTCAGAGCATATGTAGGAGTTTCACTGATAACATTTTCCCAACTTCTTCCTTGCTGCTCCAGGGATTCTATCACTATCAACCTTATCAGACCATGATTGGTAATGTACCTCTTTGGATGTGAGGTCACCTTTACTATTGTAGCCATATGTTTAAAATTTTCTAACAGGAAATAGGAAAGATTGACCAATTGTCCATGTCGAATATGGCTCAGCAACGAAAAATGATAGTTGATGACTATCATCGAGTTCCCCTCACATTAATGTACTAAATAATGAATAGGGAAACATCATCCCACGGCTGAGGAAGGGAAAGGCAGTCAACTCCTCTTCCCTTCTTGAGCAATGGTTCTTCTCCGTGTAAGAATTCAGCTTTGAGAACTGGGTCATTAATTTTCCAATTGAACCACCTCTTCCCTTCGGGTCTAAGTGTTATTACTCTAGAAATGTCTTCCTTTGTAATCTCCAGTCTTAGGCCTCTAACCTCTGTTCGACTCCTATTCAAATTTCGAGCAAATTCCATAGCAACATTTTCATCTGACCCCCTGAGTCACTCGAAGAATTCGATCCACCCTACTTCTCTGAAGATTTGGTATGCTTTCAAGCATTTCTCCAAAGCCTTGGTGGAATCTAGTTCATGCCTTACCATTGCTCCCCCCATCCTTCACTATTACGGACTCTTCACAATCACTTATGAATTTTCACCTGCTTAACATCACAATTCCTGAAAAGTTTGTGCAATGAGGGTGCGGAGCTACATCAAGGCAAATATCAAGGCGATAGGAAAGGATATCAAGTCAGAAATTTGTGCAACGCGGGTTATCATTTCATCATTAATTCAAAAGGTGTAAAAATCTGACTTGGATACAGTTAGAATTAATTAGGTAATCAATCATGCAGGGTGGTAATGATTAATGGGTGTTGTCACTTTAAACCAAGTTATGTCACGGATCACAAAATGATTTGTCACCACCACAACTTAAATGCAAAGGTCATCCTCGGCCGTCAAAACGAAATGACATATTAATTGCCATAATTGCTAAATAAAGAAAGAAACAATATTCCTTTTTTAATGACTTACCGACGGGTGATTTGATCGATGCCGACAGCGGAGTGCTGGTGATGGTGATTATTAAAGAGGATGACTGCAACTAGGTTCATGCGATAGCTATCTTCATCGGACCAAATATTACAAATATAACAACAAGATAATTTATGATGGTTGAATAATGTTTGCAACAATACTTTATTACAACAATGTATTCCTTTGAGGGCATTACAATTTTGTGCCTACAAAAGAATTCTCAAAATAATACAATAAAATAAAAACGGGCTTGTAACAAGCATGTTGTTATATATCATAAATGTCATATTATTACAAAACTTATTAAAAGGAAAATGTGTATCAATCACCACAAATTGGTTTTCAGCTGATACGATTATCTACCTGTGCCCTACAAGAGGTTCTCACACGCAGATTTATTTATTTACTTTTTTTTCCTTATATTTTTTTGTTTTCTCTCTCTTATTTTTGGGTGTATCAGCTACCAAAAAAAAGTTGGTTTCCAACTGCTACACTTATTGAAATTTAAGAATTTGACAACACTAGAGAATTTTCCCTGGCTCTCATAACTTGGAGATCAGATTCTGAGACAATGTTAACAAATGAATCCTTTGAGGTTGGTTTATGATATAACTGAAGACAATGCCCATTGGAAAGCAATGGAACTTTGGCATTGTCTATGGTAACTAATATCGGGGTCCCATTGTCAAAGATTGTATCTACCTCATAAGGACCTAGCCACCTGGTGCAAAGCTTCCCCTTGAAGTCTTTGAATCGTGAATCATACAGTAGAGCCCAATTGCCTTTCTGAAACACCTTCTTTTTTATAAACTTGTCATGCCACTTAACCCTCTATCATTGGATGATGTCTGTTTGTTGGATGGAAACCAATCTCTTCTCATCTAGTTCATTTAACTAGTTCAACCAATGTTTCTGAGTTGTAGTCAAATCCAGGTTCACTTGCAATGTTGTTCTGAGTGTTTTTATTTCAAACTCAATGGGAAATAATGGGTTTTTACCATACACCAATTTGTATGGTGAAAATCCAATAGTATTCCTCCATGTAGTTCTATATGCCCATAGTGATTTTGGAAGTTTGTCAACCCAGTTCCTTCGGTGGCTGCCTACAATCTTAGTGATAATTCCTTCTATAACCTTATTAGTGCTCTCCACTTGATTATTTGCTTGAGGATGATATGTGAAGTAATTATGTGCCAAATCTTGACTTTCTCAACTAACCTCTAGATCAAATGAGATGTGAACTGTGGTCCTCCATCTGTCACTATTTCTCTAGGTACCCAAAAGCAAACAAAAAATTCTTCAAATAAGAAATCTGAAACAGCTTGTTCAGTTGCCCTGGTTAGCGCCTTTGCTTCAACCCATTTTATGGCATAGTCTGTACAGACTAGAATGTAGGACTTCTCCAGAGATGAAGGATTAATTGGTCCTGCAAATTCTAAGGCCCACTTCTCAAATGGTTCCAAGACTATTTGAGGCTGTAACGACATTTCATTTGATCAGAGTGGTTGACGCAATATCTGACAACTGTCACATCCCTTCACAAATTATTTTCATATTGGAATATGGTAGGCCAATAATATCATTTTGAAAGCACTTTATGCCCTATCCTTTTGTTAGAAAAGTGTCGTACACAAGGTTCTTCATGGCTAGCTTTAAGGATTTCAAAAATCTCAACCTCTCTCACATAACGCCTGAACTGATGATCTGGCCCTGTGTAATAGAGTTATCCCTGTATCTTGCACTTTGCTGAACAATCCTCTTCTTTTCTTTTGTGGGTAGATGTTGTGGAAATATCCCTGCATCAAGGTAGATAGCTATGTCTACATACCACGGTGAGTGAGTTGAAATAGAAAAAATATATTCATCTGGAAAAGAATCCTCAATGGGAATGCAATCACTATTGACAGTTAGCCTAGAAATAAAATTAGCCACTACATTATCTTTTCCAGGTTTATCTAAGATTATTATATCAAATTTTTGTAACAACAACAACCAACGTGTAACCATACCATTAGTAACATGTTTATTCATTAAGAAATGCATGGTAGAGTGGTCAGCGTGCACAAATACTTGATAACATGTAATGTAGTGCCTAAATTTATTAATGGCATGCACTACTACAAGAAACTATTTTTTTGTAACTGTATAATATAACTTTGTTGGAGTCAGATTCTTGTGGATGTAGTAGATGGCATATGGCTTCTAGTTGACCTAACACTTCTCCCACAACATTGTCAGATACATCTATTGCTATGTGAAACGTCAGATCCCAGTTTGGCCCTCGCAAAATAGGGACTGCTGATACACACTGCTTTAAATTTGTAAAGGCATGTTCACATTTCCCTGTCCAAACAAATTCCATATCTTTAGTAAGCAGGGAAAATAATGGAGATGCAATCTTTGAAAAAAATCTATAAACCTCATGTAATACCCTACATGTCCCAAAAGACTACATACCTCCTTATGTGTTTTGGGAGTTGGAATTTTCATAATTACTTCTATCTTAGCAGGGTCTACTTTTATTCCTGCAACAGAAATATAATGCCCAAGAACAATTATTTCATTCATCATCATGTGAAATTTTTCATTGCTTAAAGGCACATTAGTTTTCTCACATCGCTCTATCACTTTTTTGAGATTGGCTAATGTTGGTTCAAAATCATCACCATAAGGTGTAAAGTCGTCCATGAATACTTCTAAATAGTCATTTAGCGAATCTACAAATATTCCCAATATTTCCCTCTAAAAGGTTGCTGGCGCATTACAGAGTCCAAAAGGGAGAACTTTGTATGAAAAAATCCCCCAAGGGAAAGTAAAGGTGGTTTTATATTGATCCTCTGGGGAAATTTGTATCTGATTATAACCACTAAACCCATCTAGAAATGAAAAGAACTTTTTTCCAAATAAGGTGTCAAGGACCTGATCTATAAATGGAAAAGGGAAATGGTCCTTTTGAGTGGCTTTCTTAGGTTCTTTGTAATCTACACAGATCCTCCATTTTCCATTCTTTTTAGGAACAATAACAAGTGGAGATACCCATTGGCTATCAGAAATGGTATAAATAAAGTTGGCATTTAGAATCTTTTGCAATTCTTCTTTTACTATTTCTTTAAGTGTTGGGTTCATGCGTCGTTGTGGATTCCTAACTAGATTGTAATCTTCTTTCAAGTAGATGTGGTGGGTACACAAGTTAGGGTTAATGCGTTTCATGTCTATGTAATCCCATGCAAATGTCTTTTTATGTCTTTGTAACAGCTGTAACAACATCCTGTTATGTTCGGGAGTCAGATTAGGATTAATATTTAAAAATTTTCGTGGCTCTATTTCAACTGGGATGCTCTTGAGATTATGGGTGGTTTTCATATGTTCTAGACCCAAGTCTTCCATGGTATCTTCTACACGTAAATCATCAATATAAGTAACAACAAGGGAATTGTTGATAAATCCATTGATAATATCATCCTCGGTTTCATTCTTAAAATATTGGGCTTTGCCAAGAGTGAGAAGTGGCTGAGAATGATTTGATTTAGGTTCAAATTCATCCCATAAGGGATTTTCCAAATCCTTACTTGGTTTTGCAGGAGGATAAAGGTTGAGGTTCTTTGTGGGTTGTCCATATGAAATCATCATGAAGCCCATCCTACAACCTATGAATGCATCTGCAGTGGCCAACCAAGGCCTTCCCAATATCAGGGGATGCTCCCCCATATTTGATTTGGTTTGAAAAATAAGGAATTATGCTGGATACCTCCAGGAGTCCATTGTGATGACTACATCCTCTACCACTCCTTCATGTTTAACACATGACCTATCTGCTATTTATAGCACTGTATGTGTTTGTCTCAGCTCGTGCAGTCCTAAAGTGGTGAATATTTCTTTAGTCATTACATTGATTTCTTCCCCTAAATCAATTAATATGTTCGGAATGGGCTTCCCATCAATATAAACAGTGATTGTAGGATTCACTGGGTCATTGTATTTAGCCAAAAGAGGCTGACCAGTCATTAGTTCTGACAATTTTCCCATCACATGGATGGTAACAGGATCTTTGGGCTTCCTTCCAGGTTTCTTAACACATAGGTCTCTTATTGTTTTCACATAGATGGGAACATCCTTAATGGCTTGCAACAAGGGAATCCTTATGTGTAGATTTTTCAACTCCTTGAGAAAATCAGATTTGGGTTGTGGAATCATCCTAGTTTCAGCTAGTCTTTGCGGATATGGAGGATCCTTGGTTACTATAACAGTTGGATTGGTTGTTACAGATGTGTCAGCATTATTTGAATTAACTGTTACAGGTGTAGCAGTTTCATCAAAATCCACAGGATCATCCCTAGGTGATTCACATTCCTCTTCAATAATGATAGGGGAGGTTTTTGAGTTTACTACTTTTCCTGATCAAAGGTGGATCTCATTGCATCCAACAAGGGTAATGTAGTAAGTCTGGAAAGAAGTGGGAGGTTTCCGTATTCTAAGTTTCCTTATTACTTGGGTTAGGGTTAGACTGTACAATTAATTGGGGATGTATGGGAGGAGTAGTAACAGATGATGAGAGAGGTGGAAGTTGCAATTATTGCCGCACCAGTAACATAGGAGGGATCGAGCCTAAAGAGTTTCCCCTCCAATTATGGGGCCAAGAATACGGCTGAGATGGAGAATACTGAAAAGGTGGAGAAGGAGACCATTGGTTCCATGGTGAAGGAAATTGAGCTGGAGGAGTAGGATACTGCCATGGAAATTGTTGAGCATTATATACATTATTCCACGGATTGAAAGAAAAATCTTGAGACATACCTAGTGGTCATGGTTGCCAAGGCTTCCTGGACCCAATAAAGTAAGAAGACTGAACCTCCTCACTTGATTCTTTGAGTGTTTCCTTCAGTCTTGGGAGATCTAGACAATAGTCTGTAGAATGCTCTAGGTCACAAAGATTGTACAAGTTGATGTTTTTGACTCTACATTCCTTTAGGGAATGTTTCTCTTTACATTTTGGGCAGAACACAGCCAAGGCTTTGTCAGCTTCATCCTGTGCCTTTTTCACTTGTGTTGTCATCAATTGGGCAGATAAGGTACTGAGAAGATCGATCTTGAGATTTTCAAATAGGTTTCCAATCTTAGCTCTGGTCACACCTCCATTTGAAGATTTATGTATTTTAACATATGCATCTCGTGCCATACTTCTTCCTCGTGACAATCCTCGTGAAAAACTTAAGAAAAGTTTATTATCTCATCATATGGCTCCTGAGATATATCTCCATTTCCTAACAAGTTCAACATGTCAAGGCAGACATATCTCATTCCTCGGATGAAGATTATTTTCAAAATCTTTGGATCCTGATCGCTATGTTTAGACCTTTGCAGGTTATAATGGAAGCACTCTACATGATCTTCCAATTTCTCTTCTTCCTTCTGTGTTATTATGAATATCTCCTCTCTTAGATCTCCGGTTCAGCAATAGTCCTATTATTTTTCCAAAAACGTATTCTTCATATCTCACCATATCTGGATAGTGGCAGAACCTAGTCCCATAAACCATCTTAATTTTTCTCCTTTCAGAGTGGCAGGAAATATTTTTAGCTTCTGAGCATCTGAAGTGTAATCATAACTCCTACAAAAAACATAAAACTCAAACAAAAAAGTATCAGGATCTTCGACAGTCAATCCCTAGAAAGACAGAAGGGTTGATAAAGGGATATTTTTCATGGGGGCTTCTCCCCTTATATCACTTATTGGAAATTCAAAAGTGGTAATAGTGGCATCTGTCCCATTATTTTTGTTGTTGTTATCCCCCATTGGAAATTCTCCTAATTCTTGTTCTAGTGAGTATCCTTCTAAATATTGTTTGGGAGAATGTTCTGTAGATAGAGACTCTTGTGATAATGGCTCGGATTGTTCTGGGACTGGCTGTTTTACTGCATTGCCTGAGTCTGGGTATTGAAAAGTAGAAGAATGTTCTTCTGATTTTGGTTCTTGATGATTCCCACTGGTTTCCCCTTGTCCTTCTAATCTAAAATCCTGGCCACTAGTTTCTCCGTGTTGTTCCTAAGTTAGGCTTACAAATTCAAGAGTTTGAAGGCTAGTTTGAGGAAAATGGGGTCTTAAAACAGAGGAACTAGATACTCATGTTTTTGATGTAGAAGTGGCAGCTTTTTGTGGGCCTATTTTTCTTGCGTCTCTATGTGGTTTTGACTACTCTCTCTACTTTTGAGATCAATTCTTGGATAAATGTTTTTTTCCTTTGATCAATATTTTTCTTGTTCTTTTTATGACCCTATAGATTTATTAGAGTTTCTACTTTTTGCTTCTTCTTCACTCATACATTCTACACATGGACCCTATGTGTAATTGTTTTCACACCCTAACTGTCTTAATTATTACAGTGGTGATCCCTCTCAAGTATATTAGAGCGATGTGCAGGTTCTTATCTCTTGTCTTATCGCCTAACACTTGTAAAATTAAAGACACGCTATCAAAATAAAATTCAAAAATTTACACACCCTAAGTGTTCTAATTATTACAGTGGTGAGTCCACTTAAGTATATTAGAGCGATTCACATGTTCTTACCTCTCGTCTTACTGCCCAACACCTATAAAATTAGAAACACTATCGAAAGGAAATTCAAAAGAAAGCGTTGGCTGGTTGTATCAATTAACAACCTTCCTCGGCAACTACGCCAAAATGTTTGGTCAATTTTATCACTTCCACACTCATTAATTATCAAATAGGGTAAGTATTTTTGTTTCAAATATGTCTACACTATCTGTGTTGATACATGTAATAGCGAGGTAAAACAAAAAAGAAAAGATGTTGTTGAACACGCTTGCAGCAATTAAAATACTCTTGCAGAATGGAAATACAAAGTTACAGGAATTAAAAAGGACACTACAGAAATGAAACGCACTCGGCAAGGAAATAATCCACACTTCATAAAAACTTCAGAATAAAGATAGGTGTGTCATACACTATTAGCTAAAGATATAACATGAATTAAATAACATGGAATTGATTAATTTTTGTAACAACACACGATAAATCTGGAAGCAGAAGTGTATCTATCCACAAAGAACATGTACAATGATAATAAGAAATCCACACTTAATGCATGAAAGAAATAAATATCCTAAAAACATTGTGATCCTTGCTAAAGAGGAGGGCCCTTCCTCCCTAGCAGGGTGCAGGAAGAAAAGGAAAACTTAGTTAAAAATTCAACACAAAAATTGCAATAACATCACCAGATATGCTTATATTCATAATAGCTTAAGAGTACAAGATCAAAATGTTGGTATTGTCTCCATTTTTTTCGTCCCCCTTCACATGAGACTAAGCTCATTTTATAAAGTCTTTTCAGAGTCCCAAAATTAGGAAAATGAATCAGTCATGAGAACCTGCGATTCTCATGTTGATTAAGCTAATAGAGATAATAAAAATATATAAATTGTTACAAGTTGTTTCAATAAAGGATTGTTGTAGTTACACCACGCTTGTTTAGACATAATTATAATTGCTCAGATCTTCTTAATTGTTTGTGTGGAATTACTTTATGCATCCCTTGACAATTGTCTTTGAAAATAGCAGCTACAGTTTTGACAATTTGTGGTGTAACAACAAATCGAATCGTGTACAGTAGAAAATGATAAACCCGAGGTGTAACAACAATTTGAACTATGTAATAACAAGGACTAACAACATCCATTCATCCATGGCTATTAGTAGATATGGAAATACCTGAAAGGAAAATATTTTGAATAACTCTTACAGAGATACCCTAGTTAGTCATCCCAATGAAAACATCATTTCATTCAATACTTAGCAGAAAATAGCATAATAATACGTTAAAGAAAAGATTACTTCTTTATCAAATCGAATGACACTGTACTAGGGAGATTGTAGGTTCAAATGAGGGAAAATGGCCAAAACTGGGGGAAAGGATGCCCGAAATATCCTAAAATATTGCACCCAACAGGTATTTTACAAGTCTCAAGGAAGCTAGGGGAGAGAAAGGAAGGGGGAAATATGGGGTGTAAAATTTAAAACCTTTACAGTAAGAAACGCATACACAAATTATGTATAAGTAGAAAATAAATAATCGCAATCACACATATTAATCATAGATTTACCCCAAACCTTTAACTAGAAAATCTACAAAATGTTTAGAGCTACACGCCTAATTTTTATCATCAATCAACTTCATCATTTTCAATACAATATAGTATCTTGGCATACCCAAAACCCATAATATATTAACCTAGATTATATTACAACCTTAATTCCTTGATCATAATTAGAAGCATGTGGGATAAAAAATAATGCACCACAAAAATTGTGAAAAGTGAAAATCATGTGCTAAAAACCACCAAAATTGGACAAAAAAAACTACCCAAATCATTTTTTTGGGGACTTGCACCCCTGTCACCCCTCGCCATTGCACCCAATGCATGTTAATTGCAAATTGGGCTAGTCTTGGAAAGAATAGAACATATATAAAACCTTTTCTCACATGTTTTCTTTGCATATAGGGGGTCGCATGATTACATGACCAACAATGCCCATTGTTTCTCTACACTAAGAAAAATTTTCATTGCTCATAAACTTTTTAATGAATTTGCAACATTCTTTAAAGTGTCCACCTTCACCTGTAGCACCTTATTGTCTTCAACCATGTCTCTAACAAAGTGATATTGAACATCACTATGCTTTCTCTTAGAATGATAAGCTGGGTTCTTTGCCAAAAGTATTACATTATGATTGTCACAATATAACCTTTCAACTTCCTATATAAACACAATAATTGAACACAATCTTTCTAACCATACAATTTCCTTCCTTACATGATTGGATGTCATGTATTCAACTTCTATAGTTTAGAGTGCTAATAGAGATTTCCTTTTTCTCATCTAATGAATTGTTTCTCCAAATAGGTTAAACACATAACCACTTGTAAATCTTCTACAATCCATATCTCCATCCTATTCTGCCTCAACAAAACCATGTATGTCAAACACTCTATCTTATCTAGGTATTTCTTGATAGTGAATTCCATTATTTATAATTCCATGCAAATATGAAAAATCCTTCATTATATTTTTCCAATTCTCCTTCCTTGGTTTTGTCATATACCTACTCAAAAATCCCATTACATGTGCAACATCTAGTCTATAACAGACTATTTCTTATGTCAAATTGGTAACAACATTGGTATAAGGAAAATGAGACATGTCATATTCCTCTTCTTGTGCCTTGGGACACTGATCTGCAAATAAATTTATACTTGCGGGAATAGAGACTTTGACATATCTACAATCTTGCATATTAAACCTCCACAATATTGTATCAAGATATTCTCCCCCATTCAATCAAAGTTTCCTATTTTCCTATTCTCTTTTAATTTTCATGCCCAAAATGAAATATGCAGCAATAAATCTTTCATGCCAAATTTAGAAGAAAATTGAGTTTTCACATGCTTGATGATTTCATTGTTATTTATAATCAACAACATATCATACACATATAATGCCACATAAATCACTAACTAGTTTGAAATATACATAGTGATCAACTTTGATACTTGTGAAACCATGTTCCAATATATAATTATCAAAGTTTTGATACCACATCCTTGGAGATTATTTTAACTCATATAGGGACCTTTTCATCTTGCAACCCAACTCTTTATTTCTTGTTGTTACAAAAAATTCTAGTTGATTTAAATATATTTCTTCTTTCAGATCCCCATGTAAGAATTCTATCTTTACATCCATTTGTTCTACTTCAAGATCAAAAATAGTAGCAATAGATGAAAGAAATATAACATAAGTTAAATTAGCAATCGAAGAAAAAAAATCACTAAAGTCAATTCCCTCTACCTGGGAATAACTTTTTGCTGCTAATCGAGAATTGCGCTTCACTTTAATTTATGCATCTCAACTTATTCTTAAACACCCATTTTCTACCAATGTGATTTCTTCTAGCTGATAATTCTGCTAGATCCCAAGACTCATTCTCATCCAATGCTACCACTTCTTCAACCATGGCCTTCTTTTGTAGTTTTCCATCCTCTAAATATATTTCCTCCCTAACAGTTTTTGGACAAGCATTAACAATACACAAAGGAAAACCAAAATCGAAATTAGGTGGATTATACCTTTATAGCTTCCTTCTTTCTCGAACTAATCTCCTTAATAATGAAGTATGAGTTTATTCTCTTTCTAAATCATGTTCCCCTATAAGGTCATATTATTTGTCCTACAGCTCGAACCCCACTACCTTTTATATCACTTTCCATTTGGAAACATCTTTGACCTCTCTAAAGACAACATCTCAAATAGAAACAACATTCTTAGTTTCTAGGTTCCAATGCTTATAACCATTCAAACCATCTTTGACCTCTCTAAAGACAACATCTCAAATAGAAACAACATTCTTAGCTTCTAGGTTCCAATGCTTATAACCATTCAAACCATCTTTATAACCAATAAAGATGAATTTTTTATATTTATCGTATATATTATTCCTATTTTTCTTTGGAACAAGTACATAAGCATCCAAACTAAAAACTATGATATGTTTAAGAGAGGGTTTCTTACTGTTCCATGCCCCATGTGGAGTCTTCGTAATCGATGTTGATGAGGGTGATTTATTAACTAGATAACATGTAGTACCTACTTCCTTTACCTAAAATTTATGTCCTAAATTGAAGCCACTAAGCATGCTCCTTGCTTTTTTCATCAATGTCCTACTCATTTTTTTTCAACCCATTCTATTGATGCATATATGACATAGTTTTCTACCTTGATATACCAAACTTCTTATAGAACTCCTTGAATTCATTACCATGGAATTCTCCACCATTGTCTATCCTCAACACCTTCATTTTGTTCTCTACTCATTTCTCCACAGAGCATTGAACTTTTTATATTTACCAAGTGACATAACATTTATTTTGAAGGATATAATTAGTCCATGTAGTCCTTGAGAAATCATCTATGAATGATACAATACATAGATTTACCTAGTGATAGAATAGGTACAAATCCAAACAAATCACTATGTACTAACTCTAAAATTCCCTTAGCACTTGTAGAAGTTAATGAGAATCTAACCCAATTATGTATATTCATAGAAATCAATATTGATAGTGCAATAAGACATACCTTCGAACATACATTTATTGTGTAGTGCTCGAAGGTCCTTCTCTCCAGTATGCTTTAGTCTTTGATGCCATGGCATATTTTTTCTCTATAGATAATAGTAGTTCTTTCTTCTTCATTTCCACCCTCATGAACAATATAAATTTTACACACATCAATGATGGTACTTCCCAAGAGCTTATACATTCCAGTTCGAACTTCCCTCAACAACACCATTGCTCCTCAAACCATCCTACAATTTTCCTTTTTAACACATTAGTTTCACATACATTTTGATTCATCTTACTTATGAATATCAATTTTCTAGCCAACCTTGGAATGTGTAGAGCCCGAGGGAGTGTTCTAACCATTCCATCCTTAAGCATCAACTTGAATTTTCCTCATCCTATGATCCTAGTTATCAAGCCATCTCCAAGGAAAATGTCACCTCCATCATACCTTTCATATTTGCAAAATGCCCCCTATGGAAAGTCATATGAAATAAGGCACCTAATTTGACCAACCATGTCATGGTCTGCATTTATTCTTAAAGAATCCAAGTCCCATCCTTCTTTTGAGGAGGTATTCTCTTCTTTGTTTGGACCATCAGTAGATCCTTTCTTTTTCCCAATGCTTTTGGATCTACAACTATTCTATAAATTCCCTTATTTACCACATTTCCAACATTTTTTTGTGAATTTTCTTGGAGATTTAGATCTACCTCTAGATTTAGATCTCCCACTTAAGGAATTGTTTTTATTCCTATCTAGTGAATTCCCTCTTATGGATAATTCATATATGCTCTGACTTTCCACGTTTATCTACCTCATCTCCTCTGATAACAAGGATGAGATCGTATCAATGAAATTTAAATTAGTTGCATCAATACCTATGGCTACAACTAGACTATCACATGAATCTAGTAGATAACATAGTAAATCAGTATACATATATGCATCATAAATCCTAATACCAATAGATAATAAATGAAAATGTATGGATTCAAATTCGCTACTAAGTCTCCATCATCCATAGGAAAAGTTTGTTTACTAAGGACTTAGACTAATACAAAGCCCCTAATTTATCCCATAATGTCTCGGATGTAGGTTCTCCCGAAACATTCCATAATAGTAAATCTAATAGACATAACCAAATTGTGTGTGTTTCCTTCCAATCCAACTTTGTCCAATCTTTTGTCGAAATTCCCATAGGTGCGGTATCTAGATCCATAATGAACCACTAATATTTTTCTACCAAAAGAGCTTCCATCTTGAGCTTTCACAACTCAAAACTTTTCCCATTAAATTTCTCAATATCTATTTTCAAATAGATCATCATTCTTTTTAAAGAATCACCACTATAGGGCTCCCATTGCAACAAGGTTTATCACATGTTTAAGATTACTCAACCCTTGGCCACAAAGGTGTCCCCATAAAGCCAACAATTGCTTTGATACCAAATGTAAGTTTTAACCCTTTAGAACAACAAATGCATACATAGCGTGTTTATAAACAATGGAAATAACCAATAATACTCATAGAATTATCCTAGAAACCCTCATTAACTAAGAAAAGCATCAAAATGTTTAGAGCCACACTTCTAATCTTTATCATCAATAAACTTCAACATTCACAATAAAAATATATAGGATCCTATGGCATCAAAAACCCTTAATACATTATCTAATATTAGATTACAATTTTAATTCCTTAACCAAAATTGGAAAACCATGGGTTTAAAAAGCATGTTAAATAAAATCACCAAAGGAAAAAATTATGTACCAAAAAAATACTAGAAATATATGCACATGTAGGGCATCACAAAACTTCATTTCATGACATTTCTTTTGAGTTTTATATCAAGATTGCATCATTGGTGCATTGACTATTCTAATGTAAACATGACATGCATGTCATTTTCACATTGGAACCTATGGCATAGCCACGATACAAACTTGAAGTAAAGATAATTTGAAAAAACACATCAACAAATTATGACATATGAATGATGATGATAATAATAATAATAATAATAAGAAGAAGAATAAGAAATGAAGTAAATAATAAATAATTAATAATAATATTATTTCAACAAGTGGTTTGAGGGATGCAACAACCTCATATTCTAGTAGTGAATGTTTGTTGCCTTATGAGTAGAAATCATGGGATTAAAAAGTGTTGCTTTGGTCAACTTATTAACTACAACTATGATTGAATCATGTTTCCTCATTGTTTTTGTGGTCAAGTAATGCTTATTACCTCCCATTTCCACTATAGAAGTAGAAAAGGTTGCAATAATTATGTTGGATGTTGATACTCATCTTGACCTATTGACATTACATACATCTAGCAAGATATTCGGTAACATTACTTTTCACACTCGACAAAAAGTATGGCTTCCTTATTGTAGCAACCATTCTTTAGTAGCCTTGATAGCCAAAATACGGTCTCTTATGGATTTAATCCATGCTAATTATTCTCAACCTCGCCAAGTAGGGTGTATACATTACACTTCAGGAAAGAAAAAATCCATCATTACTTCATTCACAACTTTCATATTTCTACTCATGGATGAGATGCAGGGGGAAAATCCCTGCCCTATGCGGCTAGGGTTACCCTAGTCGCCACCCTCCCCCCCTCCTGCATTTGTAGGTTTTCATGGAAAGTAGTTTTCTTCTTGGTGAATCTAGCTATGCATCTAATCCTTTTCTCTCTGGGGGAATCTCCACCATATCTCCCAATGCCCTAGGTTCTCACCTAATCTACCATGGGTCCTGCTCATCATTTTTAATTTGTTTCTCTAGTGCTAATGAATTGAAGATTCCTGACATTGCCTCCTCCTATTCACCCTACTAGTGTGACCCTCTGCTCGTGGAATAGCCCGTGTGGAATTTCCTGTTCATGGTCACCAGTTATAATGTTGATTTTTGTTGTTGGAAAATGGTTTGGTGGTGTTTCATCAACTCCTAATGTTTGAGAATATTTTTTGTTTAATTGATCGCCCAAGCATATTTGTTAAAAAGGCAGAGTCAATCCCCTATCTCGATCTAGAGTTTTCCTCCTCCGCGAAAAAGAATGTGACTTCATTAAAGGAAAGAGGGTTGATTGGTAAGTTTACTGGCCTTTGACCTAGTTATAATTATGTTGATTCATGGGTTATTGTTAATTGGGTAAATCATGAACCTGTAGGTATTTACTATTGTGGAAATTGGTATTATGATTTTCTTTTTGAAAATCAGAAGGATAGAGATCAGATCTACAAGTTTGGGCCTTCTTTCATGGGTACTAGAGGAATCTTTTTGACCCACTAGTATTTAGATTTTAATCCCATGAAGGAAATTTCTTCAACATCAGTGTGTATCACCATATATCCCCCTTATTTGTTGGGTTGAAGGTATTCTCAAGGCTATAGGAGATAAATTGGGCCAATTTATTTCTAGTTCTATGTAAAATGGAAATAACTTCTCTTGTGCCATAATTCATGTTGAAATGGATTTTTCAAAAGATCTACCTGAAGCAATTCAACTTAACTTAGATAGATGGTCCCAGCTTCAAGCCCTGGATTATGAGTAGGTTCCCTTTAAGTGTAAATTTTGTCATGAGTATGGACACTCTGAAAAAAGTTGTCTTAAGGCTTCAACTTCTCAACCTTCCTCAAATCCTCTACCATCTCCTCATAGCAATGATGAAAAAGGAGCATTCAAGCTAGTCTCAAGAAAACACAAGAAGCATTTGTCTAAGAAGATGCAGGCTAGTAATCCAGATTCTCAATAACAACCTTCCTCCAGTAATAGATATGGATTTTTGGATTCCCTTGAGTCAGAAGTTATGGATGATGATGTTCATGTTGATAAGAAAGTTCAAAATCTGGTGTTGATTGGAAATGATGTCAAAGTTTATCATCCAAACACATTTCAAGAGTATCCAAAGAACAAAGAATCATGATTTGAGAGAAATTATTCCTCTAACAAAATCCCTCTTGTAGAGCAGAAAAAAGGATAAAGATGGAATTGAGAATGTGGATCCCCCACCCTTCTTCCCCTTCCTAATTCGATGTGTTAAATAATAACCATTGTTATTCCCCTCGTTTAACAAGAAGCAGCAAATATCAAACCAATAAAATCCCAACATTTGATGTTGAGAATCCTCTTTCCTCCCATGGATCTCGCAGTGGGTCGATTTCTCTCAAATCTTAGAAATTTTTTGTTTTTGTGTCATCTTGTGTAAACAATTTGTAGGAATTCACTCAAGTTTTCAAGAAACAATAGGTGCAAGCTTTAAAAGGACTATTATTGGATCTTTGCCCCCCCGCTTCTTTTGTTGTGTGGAGGTTGATTTTTAGCTACTTTCCTCTTAGACTCATGGAAAAAATTTCATAAAGGTCACTATGATGTACTTGTTGCATGTTCTAGGCACACTGATTTTTAAGATAAGTACCAATACTATTTCTAGTTATAAATAAGTAAATAAATTTTATATTTTTACTCTACTTTCTCCTTCAGTAACCAATTTATTCAACAAGGGACTCTACGACTCTTTTATTCAAATTAGATTTTCAAATGTTGATAGCTATCACATGCACTTTTCTACAAAGTGAATTTGCAACCTTGTTTTCCATTTCTTTTATATGTTTGATTTCAAAATCAAACTTATAAAGAAATCCAACAATTTTGCTTAGTTGGCATTCAAGTTTGGTTGGTCAAATAATTACTTCAAACCATTATGATATATCTTTAGCATGAACTTTCTATCCATCAACAGTGTCACCACATCGTTAATGCATGTATTAGGATGGAAAGTTCTAGGTCATGAGTAACATATTTTTTCTTATGTTCCTTCAACTTTTGTGACCCATAACACACCAAATGGTTATCTTTAATGAGAACTTCACCAAGTCCTTTAATGCAAGTGTCGATGCACACAATAAAATCTTTATTTTTGTATACAAGTTTTAGAAATGTTGCATTAATAAGGATATTCTTTAACTGTTGAAAGCTTTACTTACATTCTTAATACAATTCAAATTTCTTCCCTTTATTCTATAAGGAAGTGATGGGATATGCAATTTTAGAAAATCCCTCAATAAACCTTTAGTGATAACCAACAAGACCCATAGAAGATCTCACATATATCACATTTCATGGAATGGGCTGATTAATTATGGCCTCAATCTTTCCCAAATCTAATTATATTCCCTCTTCGAAGATAACATGACCCATATACTGAATTTGTTCTTTATTATAGAAGCCACTTTTGTTGATTTTGGTATACAAATTGTGATCCCTCAACACTTGTAAAACCATTCTCAAAGGACTCTCATGCTTTTCTTCAAATTTTGAATAACTTTGTATATTATTAAGGAAACTAAGTAAAACTTGTTAAAGAATTTATTGAAAATATTATTCATGAGGCACATGATTGTAGCTAGTGCATTTATGAGATTGAAAGGCACCAATAAAATTCATAATGACCATACCTTGTTTTGAAGGTTGTCTTGAGGATGTTTTATTCCTTAATTCTAACTTTATGATATCCTAACCTTGTAATTTTTTTTAGAATGCCTTTGGTCAAATAAAACATCAACTTGAGGTTATGGATACTTGTCAAGTTAAAAATAAATGAAAATGAGCACAACTTGTCCAAGTATTTATTGAGAATATTATTCATGAGGCACATGAATGTAGCTAGTTATGAGATTGAAAGGCACCGTTAAAATTCAAAATGACCATACCTTGTTTGAATGTTGTCATGAGTATGTTTGGTTCCTTTTGACTTGATGATATCCTAAATTTAGATAATTTTTTAAAAATTCCTTTGGTCAAATAAAACATTAGTTTAAGTCAAAGAATATTGGTTGTTCATTATTAATTTATTTAATTGTCTATGGTTTATACTTAGCATAAGAGTCCCATCTTGCTTTTTAAACAATAAGATGGGTGCTATCCATGTAGTGGAAAAATGTATCTTTTCTCTAACAGTAATTGCAATTGCATTTTCATCTCTATTAGTTGTAGGGTATTAGTTCTATAAGGAGCCTTAGACATTGGAGTTGTTCAAGGTGCAATGCCGATTGAGAAAATTATATCTCTTTTTGGAGGTAGCTTTGATACCTTATGAAGGAATATATATCTTCATTCTTGCAGCATAGGGTAGTCCTAGAAAGTTTGGACCTTTATCCTCTACTCATTCCAATATAACAACTACATATAATTGACACCCCTTTCTAAAGAACTTCTTTAACTTCAAGGTTGAAATATACCTCATAAATATTTCCTTTGGATAACTCTTATTATTCTTGAGTTCCCATCTTTATCAATGCAATCAAAAGTCTTATTGTAGCAATCAAGCATAACTTAATCTCCTTCCAACCAATCCATACCAATGAGGAAATCACATGATCTAAGTGGCAAAATGTTGAAATTTTCTCACATTAAGACTCAAGAGCCCATTCACTCCTAGAAAACATCTCTCAACTATTTCACTAACTTTTCTTCTAGTTCTAGTGTTTAATTGAGTTATTCATGACTTACTATGCTTACAATTCGTAAGAGCACATGGTTCAACAACTTTAAGACTAACATAATTGTGACCATATCCAAATGAAACTAGATTTATTAGCAATATTACCTTAAAGTTCAACCATTTGATTGTTGATAAATTCCTTGTTTGTATTCTGGTATAGCATAGACCTTTGAAATAATTCTTTCCACATCATTAACAATTGCACCTTCCTAAATTTTATGAACATTCTTGGTGTTCTCCGTTTGATGTGTACACATTTTGAGCAAGTGGCCTTCTCCACATCCCCAAAATTGGATAAGTTCTCTTGGCCTCTTTTGCATTGATCTAGTGGGCTTAGTTCCATTTTTTATTCTTCTAGAGGTTCGTTTGTTGATTTTTATAATGAGGGAGCTTGAATCCTTTCTTTCTCTAGTCAATCTTCTCAATTCCCTTCATCCTTCCATGCCTTGTGGACCTTCAACTTTCTTTTGTTCTACTCATCACAATATTTAGCCTTTCTAATGGCCTCATCTATAATATGAGCTTCATCAAACTCACTTTCATATCTATATGATTAAAGAAATCCACTCAAGATGCATTAAATCTTTCCATCCCTATCAAGAATAAGTGGTTTTTCTTTTCTAAAATCCCCATGCAAACTATCTCTGAAAGGCCTCTTTCTCCTTTTCCTTCGAGAAAAATATCTTGAACTACTTGATCAATCTTCAATCACAAATGAATAATTGATAGAGGACTTTGATGGTGATTATGTTCCATCAAAGTAATGGTGAATCATAACTCTTTTCCAACATTAGCTCTAGGGTACACACGCACACACATATCATTTTTCAGGAGGGATGGTGTAGGGTTCAAGAGGGTGGCAGCCCCATTTAGCCTCCTTTCCCTACTCTATTGTAGGTAGAGGGAAACACCCACACTTTTTTTTGTAAATTCTTAATTAATTTCAAGCCATTCCCACTTATTGCACATTGATTTTTTCCCTTTTCACTAACCTGGATCTCTCATTCAATTTCTCTTCAAGCACTATCAATTTTGAAGTCAGGGCTATCAGCATCCAATGAGGAATAATTGATAGGGGAAAGATAGATTTTCTAAACATCTTAGCATCTATGCTCCTTTACAACCATCCATATTTCCTCTAGTATCCATGAGTCACTTTATTGTTGTTGGTTTTGGCCATTTTCATATTTTTATATTATTCTAAAGCATGAGGATGCAATTTTTAGAACTTTGGCGGTGTTTGTGCATGAGAAACTAGTGAGTGAATGAATTAATTTGAATTTTGAATGGAATGAGTGTGCATTGGAATGGAGGATGGGGACTCTTACACTTATCCCTGTGGTTGTACTTAACATCAATGCCTTCATAATTGTATGAGGTAAACTTCCCCACCCACCACCACATGCATTCAATGATTGATTTCTAAGTCAAAGATGGTGACTTAGATTTAAAGAAAGCACATGATAAAGAAAAAGGTAGGAGTTAGGAAACATAGACTTTTTTCTCCCCCACATTGACCCCATTTCCTTTTCCTCTTTAGTGCATTCATAACCTCTCACATGCTCTCTACAGTTAGCTTAGACCTTTATACTAATTTTCAAAATAATATTTACATATCTTGAGTATACCATGAAAAGTATACCACATTATATGTAGAAAACATAATCACCACATTTTAATGTTTAGCCCTTCACTAGTTGAGCCTTGGGTTTAGACTCTACACTAGCAATCCATACAACATAATTACATCATTTACACACACGACCATTGCATTTAAATGCATATAGCTTGACTATCATCATGATAACATTTATTACAATTTAGCACAAATTTAATCCATTACACCTAAAGGGTGAAAGCTCTATAACATGAATACATTAATTCAATGACATAAACACCATCAAATGTTAGCCCCGAGAATTAGTTTGAATGGTCATGGAGCTATACTTGAGTTCGCTTAGAGGTGGGACGTCATGGGTTTGATTCTTGATTCCCTTAAGGTCAAACATTGTAATCAATGTCTTCAATTCATCCCACTTTACAGCTCATAAATTTACACCATCTACAAAAATACCTTTTCACTATAGGCCATGTTCCTTCCATGGACTATGGCTCCTTTGATAGTCATGGGTCTAGACATGGTGAATAGGCATGAATAGGCATGGGTTTAGACATGGATCCTCTTAGAGTTGGGAAGTCACAAGTTTGACATTGTAATCAATTTAGTCAGATGTGATCCTTAAATTTACACCATCTACCTAAATACCTTCTTCACCATGAACCAAGTTTCTTTCATAAATTATGTTTCCTCCTCTAATAGTCCTGACATAGTGATTGGCACTTTAAGCATTAGCCTTGTCTTCTTATAATTCAATTTGAGGTTGTCCAAAGCAAAGAACAAATACCATCTATCAATACAACTTGGTTTTTAAATAACATCAATGCTAACGTTATAGACAATTGGAAAAACGGGCCCACTATAAAGTTAACAAACATTATAAAACATTATGTTTTGGGTTACTTGATATAATTCATTGTGCAATTGAAGTATGCTATTGGAGATCATAATTTAAAAACCAAAATCATAGAAATCATACCAAGGCGAACACTAAATCCTAAGCAAATTCTCTTGTTTTTCTAGCCACTACAGATGTCATTGAAAAAATAAAAAACATTCATGTTTTCATTATTTTGTAAAGTCCTTTTTGTGAAATAAGGGAGATATAAATTAAAATATTAAAGAGAAAAAGTGTTGTCTATCTTGATGTACAATGTACATAAACAAATTTAAAGTAAATAAATGGAAAAAAAAGTATAATGATTGATTAAAATATAATAAAATTTGTGATAAATATATAAAGAATCCTCTATGTTCAAATTTTAAATTCCTGCTTGGGTACGAACAACAATTATGATTTTGGTACCATAAAACAACTAAGATATTAAATTTTTTATCTAGAACATAAGGGATCCACCCTTCAAAGTAATTTCCTTTGAATAATTAATGATTGTTTCCTTACACCACGACATGACTTATGCATTATGAAGATGGTATATTCCCTTATTTAACATTTGAATATCACCACTCCGGCATCATGAATCTCAAGTATTTCCTTCTTAGCTTTAGAATGGGGCAAATATGATAGGCACTGAGAATGTGATGCATTGGTTCTTAGCCAATCAAATCTTATAGTGTTTAACTTAAATATGATTTTTTAAATTTGTTGCTAGAAGGGGTGATTGAAACAATTTTTACTTTTAAAATGTGTTAAGAGTTAATTTAGTATGTAAATTGTAATTGATGATTAATATGTAACTTAAGAAATAATTTCTGTTTATTGGAAAATGGTTTAACCATCAAGACATAAAGTACTTTACTCATTTAATATCTAAATTATCATGGATAATCTAAATTATCATGCCTAATCAAAATATAATTTAGTTGATTTTTTTTAAAGATGTGTACTATATTTGTATTAATAAAAATATTATTAGGTTATTATAATTTAACATTTAATTTTTCATAATGAATTAAATTAGATAGTTTGAAATGTAGAGGATACAACATATTATTGTTTTTCCTAAATCTTATTTATATATATGACAAAAAAAAGAAATGTTTAATATATGGTTAGTAATTTGAAAATATTTATAATTTTATTGTATATATAGTTTATGTAGTATTAGCATATGTTATATATTATAGAATGTGGTTTTATTTTCATTATTATTATTATTATTATTATTTTTTCTAAATAATAGTAATGTTTTTATTTTTAAGGAATTTTAGAGTGTTATAATATGTGATTATGTATTGGTTTTCAAACTATAAGTAATAGTTATTGCATGGGGTGTGATTTGAAGGTAATGACAACTCGAGTGGCATTCACATGTGGGTCGACATGGACTCACTCATGCACACATATTTACAAGTTACACTAAAGAGGATGTTAGCCTTCAATGCCAAAACACTTAGTGAGATCTATAGTGAGGCTTATGAGGTCGTGATCATCCCAATGTCATGTGGATTTATGAAGTCAGATGGGCTAGGGGTTCATATGGCTTGATAAAACCTAGGGAAATTTGGGACTCTACAAGGCTCCAAAGATGTTAGATTTCGCAAATATTTGAGCTCCATTTTCATCTTCTTCTCCTCTAACTTGTAGTTAAGTTTTCCATGTTTTCTTTCTGAGTATGTTTTTTTTCCTATCTTCTTAAGCTCCTTTTAATGTTTGTGGATGCTCCCAATTTCTAAAATCTAAAATATTATGCCAGGACTACCTTGCTAGTCTTTAGCTTGAGAAGGGAAACCATTACTCTTGCCCCTATTCAATATACCCAAGCCTCATGTTCCCTTGTTACTTTCCTTCATAGTTGATCCTCTATACTGTTTTCCAATTTCAAACTTTCATCAATGATGATTGTTGGTAAAGGGTTCTTCCCTTAATCCAGAAGGCATGAGTATAATAAAGGTTTTCCTCTTCTACTAGGCATTCCCCTTCTTGATAATCTCCCTAGCACATCACTGGAGTCTAATATGAAGTTGTGAAAGCCACTACATATTTCCATTGAAAATTTTCTTCTAAAACCAAAGTTGAGGTTGTTGATATGAAGAAGGAAATCAAACAAAAGAGGAGAAAACATTCCAAGGCCTAGCTTGAGGAAAAAATTTAAGGAGTGGGTGCTAGATATTAGAGACTCTAGACATTGGGAGATCAAAAATTTCAAGCTCATCAAGCATTACTTGCTAAACTAAGCCTCAATTACTCAAGTGGTGAAGGAAAAAGGTCTCTAATAGCAAGCCATTTTGCAAAAATTAGACTTGATGGACAAGAAATTTGATGCCATTTGTAGAGTAGTTTATGATATTGAGGTCTTATTCAATGACTTTATGGATCCCTAGGACAACTCAGTGGAAGAAGCTAACCTAGTTCAAGCATATGTAGGTGTTCCTTCCAATCGTATTATGTTATATAATTAACTTTAGGCTTAGATGGATATGCATTACAAACAAAATCAGGGATTTGATCTATAGGGATAGCCACCCATGTTTATCTTTGTCAAAAGCACTAAAAAATACTAACAATCCCCTCATGATCATGCTATATAATTTCTTTTATGTTCTCAATAAAATAGTTTAGATTAATTATAGGTTCCTAATTATCCAGACATATTACCAACAATCTTTCGAAAAAAATAAAAAATAAATAAAATAAATAAATAAATAAATAAAATTATAGTCTTGATTTCTCAAGTAACAAATCATTGTAATTCATTTCTTGACATATTAATATTAACTAACTTTATTTAAAAGAAATAAAAACATAAAACATTATAATGTAAATAAAAATTTAAAAATATAAAAACTATTCTATAACATTAAAAACGATATATTTGATATATTTATTATTTTGTTATTATTTATTTTCACATGTATACACATAAATGAAATGCGAAAAAAATTAAAATACACATTTATTAAAAAAATATATTAACATATATATTATAATATTTAAATTATATATAATAATAAACAAATATCTTTTATAAATTATAAATATTTTTTATTTTATTATATTAAAAACATGTTTTTACAATGATATGATTGATACAAACCCTGACCAATTGAGACTGTTTTATGTTGACTAGAGTTTGCATCTCTACTTGAAACCGTGATTGAAACAATGTCTTATTTTGACTAGAGTTTGCGTCTCTACTTGAAACCGTGATTGAAACAATGCTGGTCGATACTATTTAAATGCAAATACGGTACCTATTCACTTGTACTTTATAATGTTATTTATTGCTAGTTGACTGCATGTCACAATTACCTATGGATGCACTGTATTGTTGTGAAAGGAATTAAAAATTTAAAAAAATGAATAAAGATTATATAAGGAACTTGAGAGGTGCGTGCAATAAGTAATGATTTCAATGTTAGGTTAGGATAGGAATAGAAGAGAGTGGTGAATAATATATGAGAAAGAGAAATAAAATTATTTATTATTATAAAATTAAGTAAAATAGAAAATTAATTAAAAATAATATTTTTAAGAGAAGATTTTTGGCGAAAATCACAAGATAAATCATTTGTCGACGCGTTTCGAATCAGCTAGTGTGATTCATCGTCAAGACAAGTTGAAGAGACGAATCTAGCTTAGCGTCTTTTCAACTTGTCATGACGATGAATCACACTAGCTGGTTCGAAACGCGTCGACAAATGATTTATCTTGTGATTTTCGCCCAAGATCTTCTCTTAAACTTGATATAGATCACAAAAGCCTCAATTCAACAAAAAATAATATTGAAAAATAAAAATAAAATTTAATAATTTAAAAAGAATATTATTATTATTTTATTGAGAAAATATTTATTTATTTTGTTAGATCATCTGAGTTTTAAGATTGATATACTTAATTTGTGGATTGAGTAGTTGTCTTTAGGGGTATTTAAGCCCTTAAAATTACCCAAAAAAACGTATTCGACTTGGGTTATACTAATCCTTAGCATGGTTAGGCTTTTGCCCACCAAATTTCTAAAAGATAAATTTTACACCACAAAGTGCCTTAACAAAACTTCCTATCATTAACTACTCTACACTTTGTGAATAATTATTATAAATTAAAATATTTTATATAAAATTAAAAAAATAATTATAAAATTAAAATTTGTATATATATTTTTTAAAAATAAAATATAAAATGTAATGTTTGTAATCATTTAAATCCCTTTAGTTTGTCACCTTTTGAATCACTACATAGATGGATCAAATGACCTTATGAATCCCTAGGACAACTCAATAGAAGAAGCTAACCTAATTCAAGCATATGTAGGTGTTCCTTCCGATCCTATTATGCTAGATAATTATGCTAGATAATTACCCTTAGGCTTAGATGGATATGCATTACAAACAAAATCAAGGATTTGATTTATAGGGATAGCCACCCATTTTATCAAAAACACCAAAGGTACCAACAATCCCCTCATAATTATGCTATATAATTTCTTTTATGTTGTCAATAAGATAGTTTAAATTAATTATAAATTCCTAGTTATCCTGAAATATTGTCAACAGTGTTT
Source organism: Pinus tabuliformis (assembly GCA_031772625.1). Taxonomy (NCBI): domain Eukaryota; kingdom Viridiplantae; phylum Streptophyta; class Pinopsida; order Pinales; family Pinaceae; genus Pinus; species Pinus tabuliformis. The sequence continues at coordinate 272,260,112 of CM062810.1, forward strand.
CGACCCAAGAAATGACTTTTTAAAAATGTTGTAGTCTTGATTTCTCAAATTACAAATCACATATAGTGTTGTATATACTTCCTTTATTGACATATTAATATTAACTAACTAATTTTATTTTAAAAAAACATTATAAATAATAATAAATAGAAATTTAAAATTATAAGAACTATTTTATAACATTTAAAATAATATATTTTATTATTTATTATTTTATTATTATTTATTCTCACATTAAAAAATTATATTTTATTAAAAAAACTATTTATAATATTTAAATTATATATAATCATAAACCAATATTTTTATAGATTATAAATATTTTCATTTTATTATATTAAAAACATGTTTTAAAAGTGATATGATTGATACAAACCCTGACCAATTGAGACTATTATATTTTGACTAGAGTTTGCATCTCTGCTTGAAACCGTGATTGAAACAATCTTGATTTAAATGCAGATAGAGTACATGTTCACTTATACTATAATGTTATTTATTGCTAGTTGACTGCATGTCACAATTACCTATGGATGCAATGTATTGGTGCGAAAGGATATAAAAAAAATTAAAAATGAATAAGATTATATAAGGAACTTGGTAGGTGGAACCATCCATCAGTAATGATTTCAATGTTTGGTTAGGATTAGATAGGAGCAGAAGTGAATGGTGAATAATATAGGAGAAAAAAAATAAAATAATTGATTATTATAAAATAAAAATTTAATAATTTAAAAAGAAAATTATTATTATTTTATTGAAATATATATATATATATTTTTAAATATATATATTTTGTTTGTTTGTTTTGTTATGTGAGTTTTAAGATGATTAACACATTTAACATGTTGATTGAGTAGTATGTAGATTTTAACATGTGGATTGAGTAGTATGTGGATTGGGTAGTTATTTCTAGGGCATTTCAGTCATCAAAATCACCCAAAAATCGCACCTAACTTGCACTGCACCAATCCTTGGTATAATTAAATTTTTGCCCACAAAATTTCTAACAGATAAACTTGACACCACAAAATGTTTTAACAAAACATCATGTCATTGTCTACTCTACATCTTATAGATAATTATCTAAAATATTATTATATATTAAAATATTTTATATAAAAACTTTTAAAAAAATTATAATTTTTTTTATATATTTATAAATAAATAACTTTTTAAATAAATAAATAAAAATAAAATATAAAATGTAATGTTCATAATCATTCAGATCCCTTTAGTTTGTCACCTTTTGAATCACTACGTAGACCCGTGTAGGGCATACATGTATCAAAAGTTAAAGTGGAGCCCGACCTTGGAAGCCCTTAGATGCCTATAATTACTTTTTTGAAGTGGTCTAATGATGGGCAGAAAGTAAAACCATGTTCTTTATCTGCACTCGTACCAAAGCTAATTTAAACAAATGAACACGCTGAAACTCAACACAACATTCAAATTATTCGTTTCACCATAACTATAATAGGAAGTGGCATCCATAACCACATATATGGGCACTAGTATGACCTAATGATCCCATTGAAGTGATGTATAATAGTGTATTAGGATATTCATAGTGCATTCAAGTCTATGCATTTATTGTATTGTGAGTTGCTACATGTGGGGTTGGCTTGGAGTAATTCAAATATGTTCCTATGTTTGCAAGGTTGACAATTTTCGTATGGGAATGGGAATTTTTACGTGTAAATTTTCTAAAATAGGTTAAAAGATTTATAAAGAAAAGATAACTGGATAATTTGGTATGTGGAGTTTGGTACCTAGGTAGCTTTTTTATTTGGTTTTAATTTTTAGGGTTTGTTGGGTAATTGGGATCGTTATCCTGGAAGTTTTCAGTTTTCAGTTCCTCCTACACTATAATTCTGGAATTGTATAGGTCTCACAAATTACTTCCTCAGGGTTGTTTAAGGAAATCCCATCATATTTGGGTATCTAGTACTGGTTTTCTATTCTGATATTTTACCTTCATATTTGGCCTTTGGAAACAGCTTCGATCCCGCATAGAGGTATTGCCCACCTAGATTGGTTGTAGTCATCGACCCCAGTTTGCTTCTACTCATACTCTAATTTCGAACCCTCAAGCTTCAAACTCTTATCCATCTTTTGATTTTGTCCTTTGTCCTACACGCAGTAGTGTGAACATTGAAGTCATAGTTGGTTTGTTTAAGTTTACAATCCACCTTTTTGGGTAAGGGATAGTCTCATATCTGATTTCAGAAAGTATAACGATCTATCAGTTCAGTTTTACAATAATGACACCTAGACAAAGAATGCCCAGTTCCAGGGGAGGAGATCGCAGCTCAAGACCTCGACAAAGGCGTCCCTTTCAATGGAACTTTGTCGCCAACTATTTTGAATCAATGCCAAAAGAGGTTCGTACAGAGATCAAAATGCTTGAGACAAAAGAATTTGGAGAAAATTTTATTTTTCAGATTCAGAGGTTGGGTTAGAGGACCTCAAATGGATTCCATATCCGCGCAAATTTCGGAAGAGACAACTTTACTTCCTTCATTCCATGGCCATTCATCAACAACTGGACATATTCTTTAGAATGCTTTTGCGTGACAAATAGATGGGTAATTACCAACTCTTTGCAAGGCAGGGGGATATAAAGAGAATGCTCTAGAACGTTCGATTTAGTTTGGATGATACCCTGACTCGTGTGTGCAATGTGGAGAAGTTTGTACTTTCGGATTCAAAGCCAGAGGTATTGTCCGACTCTCCTATAGTATTTAATGCCCCACCTAATACTTCTTCTATGCCATCGAAAACTTCTCTGCTTTCTCCAGTGATCATCTCAAATTGATGTGTGTCTTAAGCGTAGGTCATCCTTTTGGTTTAGAATTGCTTGGTAAGCGTCACCACAATGTTGTGGTAACCATATCGAACAATCTTGGGTTTTTGGTATTAGTTGCTGCAAATATCTTGCAATGTGATGTTCTTGTCGTTACTTCTTGATCTCTAGATGACAATTTAAACAATATTATCTATGGTTCCTAGTTTTGGGTCAGTCTTGAAGGTTGAACTGTTATATAAATCTACGTATGTATTATGTACTATTATGTTGTTGGTACGAACTTGTTGTTGCAAGAGGTTGCTATGGGATAGTTTCGTGGTCTTTAGTTTTATGGAACCAAATTTTAGTGCAAGAGTGATCTATGTAATCATGCTTATCCTTTAATAAAATTTTGTGATGATTAGCAACAACAAAAAAATATAGATGTTTTTAGTCGTGGGCTATCTATCAAAGATAAGGTTTGAGATGGGCTTTTTAAATAGGGTTACTTTATGAATTTGTTTTTATTTTTATTTTTTAATATTTAAGATGAAAGAAATAATAATAAGATAAAGATTATTTTTGTGTGAATAGTAAATAGTGTTAATATTTTCTGTATTCAAGCTTCTGTAATCCATAATGAATTAAGCAAAGTCTTTCTATAGAAATCACATAAGAGAATTTTTTTTTTTTGGTTGAGGTTTTTCGAACCAACAAGTGTTAATATTTTTTAAACTTATTTTCACCCTTTATATTCAGTGCTTCCTCCTTCATTTGTAATAACTATCTTTTATCTTTTTCTGGTTGCTTTTATGTATGTATGTATATATATAGGTAAAGACAAGTTAAATAATTTTTAAATGTAATTATTGGAGAGATATTAAATTAATAAATTAGAATATGAGAAATCAGATAATCATATGAGAGATATAAATTATTTTTGTTATTATTCATTTAAGAATAAATATGTAATTATTTTTCAAAATTTATTTATGATGTGTGAATGTTTTTAATTATCATATGGAGAGTTATAAATTTATCTCTATAAATTTAATTTTACATTAGTATATATTTTACATTAATATAATACAAATAACTTTAGAGTTAAGAGTGTTCAAGTTCTTGGGCCTCCCAGTTTTCCTCAAAAGAGCCTACAGCAGAGATTGGCTCCCCCAATTGGAGAAATACACGAACAAGTTGCTTGTCCAGAGCTTTTCCTGGCTTAACATTGTTGGTAAGTTTGTCCTCATTAAATCTGTTCTTTCCAGTCTTCCCTTATTTCAGTTTTCTGTCCTTCTTGCTCCCTCTGGTATTCTCAAAAAAATGGAGGAGATCATTTGGAAATTTTTTTGGAAGGGGGCAAGCAGAATGAGAAAAAGATTCTGCTAGTTAGCTGGGAATCCATCTCCAAACTGCTGTTGGAAGGAGGCTTAAATTTCAAAAACCTTGGCTATCATAATATTGCAATTGGAGCTAAATTTATCTGGAGAATTATTGCTCCTAATCCTGGCTGGGCGCAACTATCTCTTTGGAAAAAATATTTCAAAGGCCAACGTTCTTGCTGCCTAGATCACCCTAGGACGCATCCAAATACGCCCTTTCTGAAGCTTTGCAACAGAGCCTGCTCTCTCATCAACGCTCATGCCTTCTGGGTTCCCGGTAATGGAAAAAGGATCAATCTTTGGACAGACAAAATATTGAACAATGAGCCGCTGGGAGACTATCGTTTGCTTCAAGCGCTGCGCAGATGGATGAATGAGGTTGGAATGCGTACTTTGTGGGACATTTTAGTTTGGAAGAATTCACGCTGGGCTGGTTGGAATCTTCAAACGCCCCCAGATTTATCTATGGAGTGCGAGATCCTACTTTCCAAGCTCCACGGATTGGCTCCATCACTGGATCGAAAACGAGACTCAAGAGGATGGGGTACACTGGCTAGTGGATACACCGTTGCTCAAGGTTACGCCAAGCTATGTGAGCGCCCTCACATGGCCACGAACCCTGAGCCGTGGAAAGGGATTTGGCATTATCCCTCCTTGCCTAAAATTGATTTCTTCAATTGGCTGCTATGTCACTCCAAAATCTTGATTGATGATAATCTTCAGAAGCGTGGTTTCCACGGTCTTTCAAGGTGCAGCCTCTGTAAAGTAAATTAGGAAAGTGTCATTCATCTGATGCTTGAATGCACCTTCACTTTGTAGATTTGGACAGAATTGTTGGGAACTTTGAGTTCCAACTTCACATTGCCTTCCTCCATTCCCGAACTTTTTGCTAAATGGTTGCAAAGTATCCTAGACCTCCCCCAAAAAATAAAATTATCAGAGCTACTTGGTCTGCTCTTTCTAAAATAATCTATTAGCAGGTTTGGCTTGAGCGAAATAAAAGAATTTTCAGAAACTACGAACAGGATGCCAAGCTTGTGGTAGTTAAGATTAAATGCCAGCTAAAAGAGTGTTTGAGAGACCATAAAGACGATTTAAATCTCAGCCAACAAGATATAAATTGGGGCTCCTCTCTCGATCTGCAGTTCCAAAATATTGCAAATAGTATCACCCTCCCGAAAGATTGACAAATAAGAGTTTCAGCAAAAGAATTCCAGGATTGGAATACAAAATAGCAAAGATACTCTCTCTTTTTTGATGGGGCTGCAAAGGCCAATCCTGGAAGAGCTGGCGCAGGAGGCGTCATATTGAACCTAGATGGCATAACGATACACAGTTTCGCCTAGGGTTTGGTTATTACTTCTAGCATTTAAGCTAAGGCTTTGGCTCTTTTCCAAGGGCTCAAGTTGTTGAAAGTGTTGAACATCAGGGAGGCTAATGTATTTGGGGACTCTCAGGTCATCATCAACGCTATGGTGACACATTCTAAGCCAACGGATCTAAGGCTTGCAAGGCTGATCTTCAGAATAACAGACCTTGGAGACTCTTTCCAGAATTTGAATTTCTACCATGTGTTGAGAGCTAATAATAAGGAGGCGGACATTGAAGCCAACAAAGCAGCCCTCCTTACGGCTGGAGCCTTACTCAAAGGCAGACAGGAAACATGGGAACCAATTCCTTAATTTAGATCGCTGTCATGTTTCACTGCTTTTTGTTAAACATGTTCATATGTATTCATAAACTTGGAAAAATCTCTGAAATTGACCTCATAGTAGCAGCGAAAAAGTGATGTGAGCTAAGCATAAATGCCATGGCCTTGCATGGTTACATGGTACTCGTGAAATTAGACTCACCTTTTGTAATCCGATTTTTGACATTAAGGCCAAGTATCTAATATATCCACTACCCAAAAAAAACTTTAAAGTTAGAGCGAGTGAAATTATTGGTACCAAATTGACACACAAGTATCATCACTTAAAAGCACATGTATAATTCACAAATCAAATTCTCATACAAATTGTATTATTTATATTATAAAGAAAATGCAATTTAAACTTTTAAATTTACACTTACTTAATGTAAGAGAAAAATTAAAATTCTGAAATACTAAAATAATTATAAAATTATCATAAAAAATAAATTAGGCTTATATTTTTACATCAAATTTTTTATTTTTATAATAATAATTTTTTAAATATATAAAAGAGAATTGTCTAATAATTTATAATAAAATATATTTTATACCAATTATAAAAATCTTTTATCAATTTATTTACATTAATTTTAATCTAAAAATGATATATAGTTTTTTAAATTAAAATAATTAAATTTTCATTTTTGAGTCAAAATAATTAAATTTTATTTTTAAATTTAATATAGATATTGTTTTAATTAATTAATTTTATATGTTAAATTGTTTTTAAAAACTCAAAAACTAAAAACACAACGCCGTTATTATTTTAAAAAATTAAAATTATTAAATTTATTATAATTTAATTATTTTTCAGCAAATTTACTTTAATTTAATTTATCATAAATATAAATAGTGAATTCACACTAAACCCACGTGACCAGCCGATTAAACGCAACGTAAAAACTTTCCGAGATTGGCATGAACAAGGAACCGGGGACTCTAATCAAGTTGAGTAAATTCCCATCCCACTAGACCACCATGACCAACTGATTACATGCATTGAAATCTAAAAGCTTTCGCACTAATAGAAACTTACATATATGTAATGTATATGTATATGAAATTATATATATATATAATTATTATTATTATTATTATTTTCCTCTGTAACACTTCCCTAACGGTAAGAGACAAGTCTTGCGCGGATACAGGCACTAACCCCGTTATCGGCGTCAAAGCAGAGCAATAAATTCAGTTTTTTTAGTTTTATCTAATTTGGTTGATATCGTGACAGATGATGATGTATGTACATGTATGCGTGCACGCATGGAACGGGATGGATGGAGCGAAGCAGCATCCAAGGCAGGGAGGCAACTGAAGACGAAGAATTCCACCTAACAAGGCCGGGAAAAATCAGAAAATATATACGAAAAGCAAATGCCGAAGAAAACCGGCATATTCATAGAAAACCACGAAATCTTGAAAGAAAACCGTTAACCAGGAAAATTGAATTCAAGACCGGCAAAATTATGTACGCAGAAGTGTATACGGAGGCAGAGCAGATTTTATATCGCAAGCGGAAGGTCGTATGCTGATTTGTCCAGCGAAAACACTATTTGAGGGCATTTTCATGGTTCTTTGCGACTTCTATTTGTTTGACCTTTTCTTGTCCTTTAAATTCTCTTTTCTTTGCAATATCTTGGCTCATTTCGAGCTTCCGTTCGTGTTCTTCAGTTCTGCGGATGTAATTTCTTGCAATAAATCGAGGCTTGCGAAGGCTTGAAGCCGTGAGAACGGTAAATTGGTTACCATTTTGAATTTCCGTCATTCGTTTGTTTGTGCAGACTTTAAAATGTTTGGTTAGAAGAATGGGGATGGTGATTCTGAAGATTTAGTTTGAACTCGAAAATTTCTCGTTGTTCCGCGCTTAGACGAGTATAGCATTAAAGAATAGAGCCGTTGAAAGGTCATCACAGTGAAGTCTTTAAATTATTTAGAAAGTTGGGAAGAGTAAGTCTGCTTGATTTCTTGCTTTTGAATGCGAGCTTTCATTCCGATTTTTGATAGATTTGCCGGATATATAGGCCTGCGAATTAAATGATTTTTGTAGAATGTTGTCTCCGATTATATGTACATTTTCACGTTTTTCTTCCTACAACAGAATATGTCTGATTTTGGAAACTTTTAGCCATTTGAACGTGGATTTGTCCGTCTTTAAACATTCTTACTGATTTCTCGTTATTCTGAAAGAAATTTGTTGATGTTTTTAACTGGCTGTTGTTTACCACATATTTGCCAAATTTCCGGTCAATTTCCTAAATATTTTGTAATTTTGTCTTCTCAAGCATCCGGAAGTTACTTTTCGTTTCTTTGAGATTTTCTTGAGTTCAGAATTTTACGTTTTGTCAAAATTCAAAATTGATTTGCCCGGTCTTCGTGAAATTCAACTTTGTCAGGGTCGGTTGTGATTCTCGTTTACGAAATTAGCGGGTGACCTTGGCCTGGACTCGTCAAATCAACGGCTACTTTCTGAGAGTTTTAAATCTGAGGATTCATCCTAAAACGTTTTTCAATACATAGTTCAATTGTTTAAATCGTAAAAATTCGACCATTTCTTGTGCACAGATTCTTCGAACCTGTAAGTTCTGGCAGAACATTCTTGGTAATAATAATGCGGAGGATTTTCCCACTGAAACCCGTAACTTCTTCAAGCAATTGCATGGTACCAAATTCAACCCCCGAGTCCGTGCAGAAAGATACAGAGCAAGCCAAGCAACAACACACTTCATGCAATAGCAAGGATGATTCAGTCGTGGTGGACATTAAAGGCAGGGATAATGTGACAGACTTGAAGGAAAACTCATTGGGAGCACGGCTGCGACGAGATCATTTGTCTCCTGTAAGACCTTCGCCATGTGGAGAGGAGAATTTTCCTTATGCTAGGGATACCAGACCGACGATCACTCCCAGACATGGATTTGCAGAGGAAATTGTGCCTAAAAAACGTAGCCGGCCATATTCGTCATCTTCGTCATCAATTTTCTCCACCTCTTCAACTCAAAGAAGTCTAAACTACTTTATTGATACCAAGAAGCCTTCAACGGGCGGTAGGGATGTTTTCACACCACGGTCTCAACCTACACCTATGTAAGCATCTTGGAAGCCTTCAATTTCTCTTTTTAGAGAAGTGTTGTTGGAATAGTTTATGCTTCCTTCTGTCTTATCTCTCTTATTACTGTTGATTTCTAGATTGCAGAGGTATTTGTCCAAGGATTTGATATGCATTTGACAATATGTTTGTTTATTGGTTTATTTGGTTGATTGGTTGGTTCTTTGAGGTCTGTTGAGACCCCCTTGGTCTATAGGACCTCTTCTCTTAGAATCAAAGTTGAAAAACAAATTTAGACGAAGACTTGATCAATAAGGATGTTTAAGGTCCCCTGCATGTAGAATGCACAGTTTCAATCATTAAGGATTTGGTGCAGAAACTCTCTGATTTTTTCTTCACATGATTCCTCTATGTAGTTTTAGGGTCCAACATAAATTTCATTGGATGTGGAAGCTTTAATACTGCTAAAGCATTTGTTTTTAACTAGTGCCTTGGCAATTACATATGCTTTGATTCGTCATTATGCTAGCTTGCGTAATTTATAGAAAAATGGAGGCTTCAGTCAGTCGAGTTTTTCATTTATCTAAAGAAATTTCTATATTTTTTGGAGCAGGTAAATAATTGTTGAATATATCTGATGTCTTTGCAGTGCAGTGGTTTCTAATGGTCAAATTGAAGATAGATGGAAGAAACATGCAAACAAAATGACAAAAATACAATGGACAAAGAGATCTGTCAGTGTACCAAAGAGCCACCGGGGGGAAACAAATAAAATGCAAATTCCAGCGTCTGAACAATGCAACTCTGTACAAACACCAATGGTTGCTGAAAGGTTATTTGAGCTTTCTTTGGAAAAGGGAGTGGACGACAAGGATAAATCCATTTTTGATAAGCCACGAGAAATTACTGCAATACCTTTTGAAAAGGCTCCCACAGAAATGGTGCATGCCACAAGACTGATAAGGTCTCAATCAGTCAAGTTAACAGATCCCTACAGCTGTTTTCCAAATTTAGCTGAAAAGAATTATTTGGACCAGCCTGGCTCATTTGTACTTTCTGCATCCATGAAAGGCTCTGTTTCATCTACTGGGGATTCTCTCACTGACAGGTTTTCCTTTAGGTGTAAAAGTGCCCGAACGGTTGCGGAGAGTTTGTTTAAAACATTGAATGGAAATTCTAAATCTCATCCGACCAAGGAAGATAATCTTCACATCAAGAAGTCTTTTGATTGGGAAGCTAATGCTGAAAATGAAGACAGAGTCGGAGGTGTCACGGAAGTTTCCCTAACAGCTTCTGAATTCGTAGATCCCCATAGTTGTTCTACTGAAGAAGAATCATCCTCATTGAAATTGTTCGAGGATTCCCCTCCAGGAAGTCAGGGCCTTACCTCAGAGTATCATAGGAGAGTTAATGAGAGCATATTTGGAACCTTGGACCCCATTTCTCAAATAGGGAGAACTAGAAAAACATTATCTAGTTCGAGACAGAAGAAAGAGAATAGAGATAGGCTTAACATGTGGCTTGAAGGCTATGTAAAGGTTACAGATACTGATGAAGAGTTGGAAAAGAAAGTAAGGGCAGCAGAGGAACAAGCTCAGTTACTTCTGGAGGAGATGGACTTAAGAAAACCATGCGGTGGTCCAAACCAAAAGGAGGGTCTTAAAAAGATAGATATTAGTTTAGAGTTATTGCAACAAAAGGTTAAAAAGCTTTACGAGGAAAAAAGAAATTTAGCTCTTGAGGTTGCTTGTGAAATACGAAACAGAATAGCAGAAAGATCTGCTGCAAATGAAACGCTTAAGTTGATAAAGGAAGAAATAGAATATCGTGTGAAGATGGTAGAGAAAGACAAGAATGTTTTGCAGTCAACCTTGGAAAAGGAGTTGGATAGAAGGTCAAGCGAATGGGAAAATAAGCTAGAGAAAATCAAGTTGGAGGAAAAGCGGCTGAGAGATAGAGTGCGGGATCTTGCAGAAAAGAATGTTGCTTTGCAAAGAGATGTTTCATATTTCAATAATAAGGGAACCAATGTAAATAGTCAAGTGAGAGAGTCTGAGCTATATATGGATCGGTTTAACACAAGGTTAAAGGATTCTGAGAATGAAATTGCACAGCTAAGACAATCTTTGACAGAGTCACACAGACAGACTAAGGAAGCAGAGCATAGTCTACAGTCCATCAAGAATCGTTATGATGCAAAAGAAAGAGAAAATTATGCTTTACAGAAGTCAATTGGAAGATTGCAAAGGTTGTGCAAGGATCAGGAAAGGACTATAAGTGGACTGTGGCAAGGGCTTAACGACGAAATTAATGATATACCACAGGAAAAGAATGATCATGCCACGAAGCTCCAACAGAGACTGAGTAGGATGCCTGGTGCAGAGCACTCTGTACGCAAGGATTTGGTTAACAGCAAGAGTCAAACAGATTCTTTGAGACAGGAGAGTATTCACCTTGTAGAAAGATTGAGGAGCAGAGATGAAGGCAGTGGCTTTGGGTTAATCAAGCTTGACCAGGAGCTATGGTCTCGGCTTGATGGACTACAAGCTCAGGCATTGTCAATGCTAGATGAATATAGTCTGCTTTGTGCTAAGCTACTTCAAACCAGAAAATATAACATGTACCATAGTGATCTACTTGAAACTCGTGAAGGAGAAGTGACAAAAGGTGAGATAGGTATGGAACAAAAAATCAGTGCTGTGGTTGAACATGAGATGAATGTACAAAGACTAAAAAGCCAAGCTGATGCTTTCAGGCAAAGTATCCATATGGTAAAGGGAGTTTTGAAAGAGAAAACGCTTATTACTTGCAACAAAGTCCTCAGACAAGACATGGACAAGACAGAAGCTTGTCAGTCAGAGCATTGGTCTCCAGAGGTAACCAGGAATAATCAATTACTATTTCCAGTCTAATTTTACGAGGCAATATCAAAAGTGGCACAGATGAATATTCTGCTTGTATTGTTCCTATATTTCTTTACATTTAGTTTCTATTTCTTTCGTTAAATATTTGGTTGAGGGTCACAGTAGGTTTGATTGCAGCATTAGGCTTAGACTTGAAACTGTGATGGACTTGTCAATTGAATGGTTAACATGTCTTCATTTCTAACTCAGATTGGAATTCGTCTACAGAAACATGAATGGAAGATTTTAACTCAATTTGAATGTCATCAAGAGCAACATGAATGGAACATTTAGACTTTAAAATAAAAAGGACATAAAGTTGCTTTTTTGGTTTTTGTGATTACTCAAATGTTTCCTATTATTTGTGTTATGAATTAATAATATGTGATTAACTAGTGGGTGTAGGCAGTGTACAACATGCCAATATGCCATTTTTTATGCCCTGTAATCTCACTACGTTTTACTGGTATTATAGGCCAGGGAGCACTTCATTGAACTGCAAGATGAGCTTAAAGCTGAAATTTTAATTTCCAGGCTTCTACGGGAGAAACTGTGTTCAAGAGAGGTTGAAGTGGAACAGCTACAAGAAGAGATTGCAACATTGATAAGGAGTCAGGAGCTTTCAAAGACTGAAATTGCAAGGCTGCAGAATCTTCTTGGTAGTGCAAGCCACAAGGTCACAGATTTGGAGTTGCAGGTGTGCTTTTTCGTTGAGCAGTTTGAATTCATTCGCTATGGATTGGTCAAAGCAGTATTTATTTTCATCTCATAGTTTCCTATGAATGTGATACCATCTACCTAGCTCAAACTGAACCTAAACTCCTAAATTTTTTTGACTTGTACAAACAGCTGAGAGGAAAAGAGGAAAGGATCATTGGTTTAGAAGCTGACTTGGAACGATCTTCAAAAGAAGTAGCAGCCCTAAGGGAGGATTTGGACAATGTTTCAAAAGAGAGGGACATTATGAGGGAAGAATCAGAGCAACTTGGTTGGGAAATCATGAGATTGAATACGGAAGTTGAAGCATTCAAAAAGAAAGTAGAAAAACTTGACGAGGATGTGATGATTAAAGATGGTCAAATATCAATATTAAGGGAAAGCCTTGATGACTTCGATTTTTTAGAAAAGCCTTGATGGGAGGGATTGTGAATTATATCCAGAGAGCAATTTATTGTTTAATCAAAATCAAATTCTCCAGACTTCTTTGGATAAATATATCCATGTTCAGTCTAATGAAATTGTTACAACAAAGGTGATCCAGTCATGCACTCCAGCATATCACAGTGGATGTTTATTCCTTGTCCTCTTTTACAGCGATGGCATCTATCTCTTGAATCTCCAGTGAAGGAGTGAGTTTGTGATTAGAGTGATGACAAGAAGATTCAGTTGTGGCTGAATAGTGAGGTCAAGGTGTTACATGTGGCATTTTTCTTGTGAAGGCCATTCATGTATCCTGTATTCTATTTTAAATGTTTAATTGATTGAGTGCCAAGGGAATTTGTATTTCTTTTTCAAGTGTAAAGGGAATATTGCATAGTGCAAAGGGAATATTTTGAAAGACCTGGAACAACAATCATTGTAATTCAGTCAAGAGAAAGCCTTTGGCAACTGTCCTCCTCCTTCAAATTGGGTGCAGGAGCCTGGCGATCCAATGATTTAACTGATATTTTCCTATGCACTTTAATAAATTATACCCTCCTTCACTTGTGCATTTTTTTGTTTTGGCTCAGTCTCAGTTTTCTCCAAATAGGATATCACTATACTGGATCATTTCAACAATCATTATGCATTAATATCAGGGTTTACTTAAGGCTACACACCATGGAGAACTTTAGCATAAAAGTCTGGTTTCTCCAAGCAATTGCAGAGTGTTTTGATACGAAACAACTTGCTTATCATGGCTCCAGGAGACCCTTCTAGAAGAATTCAAGGAAGCGATCAGGGACTTGATGGCTGCTACCTGACGTCAAGTCTCCGAAGACTGATTGGATCCATTTTGGTTGTTAGTGAGTAATTTGATGATGGCTACTTTCTTGATTCTTGGTGTAGGATGTGCAATAATCTTTAGCATCCTTATAAGGGCTGGTGCTGGGCGAATTGTACTCGGAGATTCAAAGGTTTATAGAAGATGATGGGGTTCCCTTGGTATTAGTCCATTGGATAACACTTTCAGCAGCTGAGGACCTTCAGAACACATGAATTCAGAGTAGAGTCAAGGCTTCGAGATAGAGAGGTGCATGACTCTAGAATTAAAAATCAGAACTTTTAAGGGTTGCTGTGGTACTAGTTTTTTATCATAAATGTTTTAAAATCATGTTATATTGACTGTTAATAAACAGCTACAAACAAGCCATTTTGTACTTTGATTTTCTATTCCCACAGATGTCACAAGGTACACAAGTACACAGTAAAAACATAATATCTTGGATTGTAAACTTTCACAATTGGACATATTGTCAAAAGTTGTAATCTATCTGGAATCTGTGTTCTGGTTTTATTTACCTCAATGGTTTTGATTATGCTGTAGGATCATATTGTCAAAGTTCTTTTAGATGTAATTGCCTGAGGTTTTTTGAGGGATTAAACTACTTTCGTGGGAAATAAACTGTTACAGCACTAACTAACAGGGATTATGTGGGGTGGGGGGAGCTCTTCCTTGTGGGGGGGGGGGCGGCGGGGGGCTATTGTATTCCATCCTTTTAGGGTGGGCAGCTAATAAGTGAACAAACTCAAACTTTTATGGTCAAAATTCTTCCCCAAATCCAGTGGAAATTTTGCTAGAAGTAATAGTAGTTCCAGATTATTGATGGTAACTTTGACCATGAAACTTTACATCTAGGAGTTTTAGCCCATTTAAAGAAGACTAAAATTATTGAAATTTAAAAAGAAAAGAAGTGGATCAAGGTGAAACTTTATGGTGATGGAACAAAATGAACTCAGTAGAAAGGTTGAGTATATCCACTTATCTAACTTAATCTGTTTTTAAGGACAAAATGCATGCTGTTAGATCTAAAAGGAAACTTTGAACTTTGACAAAATAGACTGGCAAAAATACTTCATGGAAAAATAATGGAAAAAATACTTAGGTGGACACTTCACTATTATGCACACTCACATTGGACGCTTCATTTTTGTATTCACTTTTTTTACATGTAACTATTCACCTTAGCCTCTTGCTGGTTAGTGTGAGTAATAATTTCTCATGGCTCATGGCCTCAAAAACAACGGGCTTACAAAGAGAAAAACATGTCACAATTAGGAGTTGAACCTGGGTGGGAAGTATACTCACTCCTCACCAATAGATCCCCAACCCCTTTGGGATTAAAAATTGAAAGATATGTGCATGGGTCACAAGGTAATTTTATATAATTTGTTTAAGTGCAACCACATGTTAGACCACTACCTCAAAGTCACCCCATGGCTCTAGGAAAAGCCTTAGCAAACTTTACCTATTGGTGAAAATATCCTCATTCATCACCAATGGTTCCAACCTTTTTGGGCTTAAAATTTGAAGGACTTGCGATTGGGCTGTGCTCTATTTATGCATGGGTCGCAAGGTCACTTAATATAATTTCTTTGGGTGCAGCCGCATGTTATACCGCCACATCAAGTTGACACCATGGCTTAAGGAAAATCTCTCACAAGAATTGAACGTTGCCCACTAGTGAAAAACTGCTCAACGAAGGGATCCAACTCCTTTGGGCTTAAAAAATGAAGGACATGTGGGTGGGCTCTGTTACCCACCACTAGTAGGTGACCCCATAGGAGAAATTTTCTCCTAGATTTGTCTTTCGTGAGCAGCCAACATCCCCTTGCCAGCCACCTGATAGCTTTGATGTGCTACTTTTCTCCGCCACCTAAGCCAACCATTGTGTACCCTCGCTCATCTATCATGATCATATGTTTGAAGGTGGGCCATCCAATCCTAAAGGTATGATTTTTCATTGTGTAGTTGGGTGTTTATGCTTGTTTTTCTTGGGCACACTTGGGCATGGATTGATGGGTGACTTGGAAGAAGGAAGGGTTTTGATTGTACTCTTGTTCCTTTACCTTAATTGGGGGGTTAATCCTGAATCCTAGTCTTGTGGGATCTCCTTTATTGGCTATTTAGAACTACATGGGAAATCTTGATTTTGGTTGCGTGGTCTTGCTTTCTGATACCATATATTTCACTCACCTCTGCTGATTACAAGCCCTTTTCACATTTTCCCTATTTGGATCCACATTTGTCCATTGGGTCCACAAGGTGTTAGCATCCCCTTCCCCTTGCCCATACCTTGGTTCGGGCCTGGAATGATGCCCCAGAGGTTGATGTAGCTAAAAAAGGAATAAAAGCATAATATGGCCACATACAACAAGAAATTTTGAAAATTTCAAAACTGAAATCCTATTGCAGTAACTAGAATTTATTTTTCTAATTGTTAATTATTTTAAAAATTTATCTGCGATGACAAATATCAAATAAATCACATTGCAACCCTTACAAATAAAATAATGTGGAAATTATAGCATTGGAAACTAAGAAAATTCTAGTGCACAATAAAAATGACACCGTTGTTTTTGGACAAATGTCCCCGGAAAAACCCAACTTGGGAAAACTGGTGTAGCAGTGAAGGTTTTTATTATCATGCAGCAGTGAAAATCTAAGTACAATCTATGAATGCCCAACTGGCAATCCAAACAAGAAAATCTAGGCAAAATTATAATAAGGGAATTACCCTTCTTCCACAAGCAATTTCGACACAACTTCCTTCAGAAAACTCAGCCTCCTGGTCCCTTTGTGTCAGCGTCTGCGCAGACCCTATGATGTCAAGCCTCCAACCTTCCTCTGATGAAGTCGTTCAGCCTATGCTGAGGAAATCGCCTCTTCGGCGCTCTGGACCCTCGACTCGGCCTCTGGAACTGAGAACGAATTTATCTCCAGCAAATCGAACTGCGTTTTTGGAGCAATTGCATTGCCTCACTGGGAATAACTCAGCCCTCTTGTTGCTGCCTTTCCGGATCTGGAAAACTTCCTCTGGATCACTATCTCTGCGCCTCACTGAAGCTTGAAATCTCCCACCACTAATTGTTGCAACTTTGGAAAATCAAATTCTCTAAGTGATTCTAGTGCACTCTCCATCACCACATCAATCCCTTCTTATGTCTTTCTGTTGGGACTCCAATGTCCAAAATTAAATCTTAATCAATGACTCATATCATTTCTGGATCAATCCATTTGAGTTCCTAAAAAATTCACACCTTATATCAATTAATATTGATTAATTAACCATATTCCCTAAGTTTAGACTTAGGAAATATTTAAAAAACGGCTAATAATCTAATTGAGACACTTCTAGGTGGAATTTCCAGAAATGATTTCTGGGTTTTGGAGGTCTCATGTATTCTAGCCTCTCCACCAAATTTCGTGTCTAGAACACATCCGATGCTACTACAAAAACTAACAAAAATGTACCACAAAATGTAAAAGATGGTCGGGACATTAAAATTTAGCACGCGGGAAAAAACCAATCATGAGCTCTACCCCCTATGATTATGGCCATCACTCTGGTTTCTAAGGCCCCTCTAAGTGCCCTCCTGCATCATTAAGGAACCCATGACTATCCCTACCCCTGGTGGGTGATGAAATGCCCCATTTTAAGGGGGTAATTACTGCTATATCTTACACATCATGCTCTCATCCCCTTGATCCCCAAGCAACAAAATGAAGAAAAATCAATAAATGGAGAAAAACAAATGGGTGGAAAAAAAAGGGCCAGGGTAACTCATGTACCATGATTTCTCCCTCCTACATTCATATACCAAAGGTATGGGCTCTCCTCATCATAGGTACCTTTGTACCATGGCATGTGGCTTGGAGCCTTCCTTTTGTCCCCACTCCATTCCATCATTATTTCACATGACAACTGCCATTTGAAGGGTGTACCTTGGACCTATCATTCCTTTAGAGGTTGAAACCACCTAATAGGGTCCTTCATTAACCTCTCCTACGCAGGAAGGTAACACTGATATATGTTTAAAGCCCCAAATTTCGAAGGGAAACCCACTATGATTATCAAGCTTATTTACTCAATTGTACTAATGAATCATTGTATTGGAAGGTGAGGAGATGCATTGGATCTTATATAGGTTTGCAAGTGGGTTTTTGTCTTGGACTTGGCCTCCCTATACGAGATCCAAACCCTCCAAAGGATCACAATGGCATTTGTAGGGTGAGCATTGAGAGCCATGGGCTTCCATCCATGCAGAGCATTGATTGCCTCACCATGGGATTCTTCAGTGCCACCATTTACTCGCTTGTGCCCCAATTATTCAGAGATGATGATGCACTTGGACCACATTGCCCCAGTCGGCTACACATTGCACCCGACACTTGGCAGTTGTTTCAAGGCCCAAAGAAGGTTATGTCTTTCCTAGGGAGACATGGGAGGGCATGTTTCATCTTCTAGCCCTCAGTGATGGAGCGTTGACTTGATGTTGAACCACTTGGAGACCCATGAGACCCATTTGGAGCCCACAAAGCCCAAATAGGGGTTTGGAGATGTTTTGCAGCACGAGGGTACCACCCTCTTCATCATGATTTTGAGGCCCTCTCTCACGTTTTTAGCACATGAGTCCTCATTGTTGCCCCTCTAGGCCTCCACACATGCACGACATCAACCTTGCATGGGCTTAGGAGGGAAATTCGATTTACTTTTAAAGCTATCATGGTTGGCTTGTAACCATGGGTGGGTTACTTAGCATATTAGGCATGTAAAGGGGGCTTTGTCTTTTAAAATTTGAACTCATAACTCTTGTATAAATAGGAGAGACCTAGTCTCATCCTAATCATCACACTTGGGATTTTCGATACCTCATTAGAGATTTTCGAACCTGCAATTTGTGGATGGTTTTTGGAGATTTTTGGATGAATTTTGATGTTTGGATAATTTCGCTATCTTTCTTGGAGCTTCTAATTGGCATTGTTATGGATGGATATGTTCTTCACTATCTTGTAAGTTCTTTATTGATGAATTTCTGATTTTGTTAATGTCTAATGCATGGAATATTGTCTCAAGGTTATTAATGTGCCCTAATTGTTGAAATATTGTCTAAAAATTGTAACTATTGAGAAATTTTGCATGTATTACTCATAGATAGTGAATGAATGAATGTTCCTAGGGGATAATTGCATTTGCATCCTTGAAACTTCATTAACAAGTGTCAATGAAGTGTAAATATCTAAAGGTGTAGCAAAGCTACTTCCATTAGGGGTAGCGAAGTTGCTTCCATTAGGTCTCCTTAAAAGAGCGAGTTGCCAATATTGAGATTATCCTTGACTCCATAGCCTCCCAATGGTTAGGCATTGATCTTAAATCCTTGGTGATCACTCAAAACTCAAATATTATCTCTCTTTTCACCTTTGTTTTTTGTCCCTTTAAGGATAAGGAGGCTCCCCTAGGGCTTGGTGCGAAATCTTTTGGAGGAGGATGTTTTGAATTTCGTTTGGATAGTATTCTTCCTTAGTGTCTCCTCTAGGGATCCTCAAGTTTTGGAGGAATTCCCACGGTGGAATCTCCATAAATTTGATGCCCTAGCCATCACATCAAGAGGGAACTCTAGAAGCTAATCCTTCAACTTGGGGATTCCTTGAAGGCATTTTCTTTAGTACTTGAAGTAAATCACTCATTGCCTTTTCTCTTGTCTACCTTGACCTTGGATGTGCTCATATCTCGTTATATACTTCAACCCTAGGTCTCGTGTAGGCTCTTTTCCAAGGGGTTTTTCGTGGAAAGTCTTAATAGCTTCTCCCAAAGCTTGCACTTTCGTTGAACTTCTCCATTGAATGAGATACCTTGCCTCACTTGAAACCCACCATAGATACACATCTATCATAAGTGAGCATTACTGGGACTCCTCCCATTGGTGAAAATCCGAGAAGAGTAGGGCACTTAGGCTATGGTGATAGTGGGCCTCTGTCCCAAGTGTTGATGTGCCCTCTAGCCTTTGCCTCTTTAGAAGGCCTGCTAGTTTGTGCAACAACAGGCTCGATCCACTTATGTGTGCACAGTTCACAAGATCATTTCATATAATCTCTTTGGGTGCAACTACGTGTTTGACTACTACCTCAAGGTGACCCCATGGCTCCATGAACAACACTCATGAGAATTGAACCATGTTCGCTAGTAAAAACTTCTCAGTGCTGACCAATGGATCCAACTCCTTTGGTCTTAATTCAAAGGACCTGGAAGTGGGCTTTGATCCACATGTGTGTGTGTAGGTCACAAGGTCATTTAATATAATCTCTTTGATGCAACCACATAATATACCACTACATCAAGGTGACCCCATGGATCCAAGAAAAGTCCTCATGAGAATTGAACTCCAACCACATCCATTTGTGTGGGTCACAAGGTCATTTAATATAATCTCTTTGATGCAACCACATAATATACCACTACATCAAGGTGACCCCATGGATCCAAGAAAAGTCCTCATGAGAATTGAACTCCATCCACATCCATTACGAGGCCCAAGGAAAATAAAACTCCAACTATCTCTAGGCACATTCTAGATCCTTTCTTTTGCTTCATGTTTGTTATTACAATAGATTAGGAGTAGAGGCTAGATCAATTTCATCGTTTCCATTGTACATTATGTTTGTTTGTTAATAGAATATGGTTTTCTTTCTCTTCTTGTCTCCTCATTTCAACCTTTGAAACCATGAGAGGATTGAAACTATAGTAACTATAGTGGTTTCAATACTTATCCCTCAAGTGGCACTTGTATAGGATCCTTGGACACCTACCTTCCTTATGGACCCAAGGTCAAAACCACTAGTTTGTCTAACCATAAAGAAATCTTCCCCTCTCTCCTACTCCTAGCAGTGACCATCATAACCTATGTTGTAATCAATTGTCCAGTATATATATTTTGAAGAGTTTCTTTACAACCACCCATGTTGGACACAGCCACTATTTGTATGATTTCCAACACTGTACAAATCATCAAGTACACTAAGCTTTTGATAAAACTTTGATAGAACCCTTTCTTTTTTGTTTTCTCATCCTTAGTCTAGTGTATGGACTCACTGACTTTGATATTATCACACCAAGTTCTATGGATGTCCTTGAAAACCCACTATGGAGTCGAGAGGAGGACAAGAAAATGCACACAAGCATCCCTAACCTTTTGCATTTAATCAAATTAGATAAAAAAACGAAACATAAAAGCTCCTCATGGGTTGCAAATTTGGGGCTAAGAAAATAAGAAGAGTAAAACCCTAGTGATTTATATCTGGAATCAAACCCTAAGTAATTGAGTTCTCCTAATTATTGTGATAATCTAAGGAAAACAAATCTAAAATTAGGCATAAGCACACCCTAGTACTACTTCAAGCACACACAAGAGAAAGGGGAAGAATGATCAACCAAACACGAACACTGAAAAGACTTATTCTTAACCAAGAGAGAAGGACAGAGAGCAAGTGCATTTCTGGAAAATGGAGTCTGAATGCAACAGATAGGCTTAGAATGTTTCTTGATGTCAATGTTTCTTTGGTTGATTGTTGGAGCTTAGAAAGTGTCTCTTGCATGTGATCATTATATGGTTGCGTGCTAGTTTCACTAGCCTAGATCATTGAAGAAGGGATGCACTTTTGTATTTACGATACATTGGTTATTACCTATAACGCAGTTCTATAAATTTCAGGAGTTTCGTTTGTAAATTCTGTGTACATGGAAATAACTTATATCTCATCGTGTGGATCTTCAAAGCCAAGTAAAGAAAACAACCAAACCCTCACACCTCAGATTGTTTTGGGAGTCCCCATAACCCAAGACACAAGACCTAAATTTGTCCCTTCACCTCAAATGTGATCAGTTCAGTGACCCACTTAGTCGACATCCATTCAGCCTCCTGCACCTACCATTGAGTTGACTTCTCAGCTGTTCCTTTCTTTGCACGAGGAAGCCTCTATATTGTATATGCTTTCTTTGTTGTCTACATTTTGCAAAGAAACAAAACATAAACCTACAGCACATGTATGTGTCTTTGCCCTTGCCTGTAACAAACACATGGTCTCACTCAAGAGAAACAAGATGTGAAAGATGAGCCATAACAATCTTAAATCTTACAAAATTGGGACATCACCTACGAACAACCAAGAAACTAGCCCATCCAACAAAGAAAAAGAACAACATAATTCCCTTGTGGAAGAGCCTCTCTAGCCAGTCAGTCCTTGCATCCTGATGAAACCCTTGGACATAACACAGCCCTTGCAACCTAACAAACCAGTACATTTATCTTCTATTCTTTTTGGTGACTATGACAATGGCTCATTGTATGATGAAGATTACATCACAGGCATCTGGTAGATGGACTTGACCAATGTAAACCTAAAACCATTCTCACATTTTCTTATTTCCATATGTAATACACTTGTAAAATTTCCTTAGATAATAATTTTTTTTCCATCCTTAAGAGCTTGCAAAGAGCAACTCCACTGTTCCCATTCTAAGCTTGGGTTTGGTGTGAACCTCTTACTATGGTAGCTTTTCATATAGTCATTGTCCCCATATATGGACCTTCCATAGGGTGAAGACCATACCGAGCTTTACCTTTATTGAGCCTAGACATGGTTGCTGAAAGGTTCTTTGGGCTTCCTCTGGAAAAGGAAGTAGATGACAAGGATAAATCCATTTTATGTAAGCCACAAGAAATTGCTTCAATACCTTATGAAAATGTTACCACAGAAGCACTGAATGTCACAAGACTGCTAATGTCTCAATCAGTCCAGAAGTTGACAGATTCCTACTTGCAGCAGCCTGGTTCACGTGCACTTTCTGCATCCATGAAAAAAATTATTTTATCTACTGGGGATTCTGCCACTGAAGAGTTTTTCTTTAGATGTAAAAGTGCCTGAACAGTTGCAGAGAGTTTGGTTCAAACATTAAATGGAAATTCTTAATCTCATCTAACCAAGGCAAATAATCTTGACATCAAGAAGCTTTTTAATAGGGAAGATAATGCTGAACACGAAGACAGATTCAGAGTTGCCACAGAGGAAGAAGTATGCTCATTGAAATTGTTTGAGGATTCTTCTCCAGGAATTCAGGGCCTTAGCTGTATCATAGGAACATTAATGAGAGTATTATGAAAATTTGGACTCTATTTCTAAACCTGGAGAGTTAGAAAACTACTATTTAGTTTAAAACAAAAGCAAGAGGATGAAGGCTATGTGAAGGTTATAGATGCTGACAAAGACTTGGAAAGGAAAGCAAGGGCAGCGGATCAAGCTCAGTTACTACTGGGGGAGACGTAGTTAAGAAATCCATGTGGTGGTCCAACAGAAGGCCATTCCTAAGAACACAGATTAACTTAGAGCTGTTGCAGTAAAAACTTAAAAGTTCAGAAGCTTTATGATGAAAAATGGGATTTACCTCTGGAGGTTGCTTCTGAAATATGAAGCAGAATGGTAAAAATATTTGACTCTTAAGTTGATAAAGGAAGAAATGGAATGTCGTGTGAAAATGGTAGAGAAATAGAAGACTGTGTTGCAGTCATCTTTGGAAAAAGAGTTAGATAGAAGGTCAAGTGAATGGGAAAACAATATAGAAAAGAATACTAACTTTGTAGAGACACTAAGAAGCAGAGAGCAACATAGTGGCTTTGTTTGGTTAATCAAGCTTGACCAAGAGCTATGGGCTCGACTTGATCGATTACAGGCTCAGGCATTGTCAAGTGCTAGATTAGTATAGCATGCTTCATGCTAAGCTACTTGAAACCATAAAATATAACATGTATCATAGCGATGTGCTCAAAGTTCATGAAGGTGAAGGAACAAAAGGTGAGCTAAGTATGGAATCAAAAGTAGTAGTGCAGTGGTTGAACATGAGATGAATGTGCAAAGAATAAAAACCAAGGCCGATGCTCTCAAGAAAAGAGTCCACATGGTAAAGGGAATTTTGAAATAGAAAACGCTTATTTCTTGCAATAATTTTCTCAGACAAGACATAGAAAAGACAGAAACCTGGCAGTCAGAACATTGGTCTTCAGAGGTTACTGTGGTTGTCTCGAATTTATCCTTTTCTTGAACAATCAATCAGTATTTCCGGTATAGAAAAACTTGATCAGGATGCGATGAAACTAGAGTTCTTCATGACTTTTTCATTCTTTATGGAAATGAATCCATCTTTAGTCTAATTGCTATTCCTTGTCCTTTTCTTCTATGGCCATTAGATTTTTCTCAGGAATCTCCAGTGAAAGGAATGAGTTTGTGGTTAGAATAAACATTTCAGATGTGGCTGGTCACATCCATCTTGGCTCTTAAGGAACATTCAAAGAAGGATTGTTGAGTAAGTTGATGATAGCAGCTTTCTTGATCTTTGGTGTACACTGTAGGGTGTACAAATATCTTTAGCCATCTTGTAAGGGCTGGTGCATGACAAAGTGTACTCAAGAAATGCAAAGGCTTATGGAAGATGAAGGGGGCTCCCTTGGCATTGGATAGCCTTCAGCACACTTGAGAGAGAGAGGTGCATGATTCTCGTCCTTCTAAGGGTTTCTGTGATAGTACATTCATTCATAGTTATGTTGTTAGGTGATATACTATCCATCTTTTCCTTGAAATGGAGGTCAATCTAACAGATTGTTTATTTCATGGTCAAATATATAGTTAAGAATATGTGTCTCCTTCTAAGGGGTTACAAGTTCAAATCCAAAGGGGTAGAGTATGTACACTTCTATAGACTTTAACAATTAAATTGCTTTGTGGAGGTGGGTCCCTTGTCCCAGAAACATTGGGTTTCATATACCAAGTTCAAATCCAAAGGGGGTTAGAGTATATACACTTCCATAGACTTTAATAGTTAAAGTGTTCTGCGGTGGCGGGTCCCTTGTCCCAGAAACATGAAGTTTCATACACCAATTTGGTGTTTGACTTGGCTGTGAACTTAAAATTAACCAACAGTTTAACTATTCATTGTTTTGGTATTTTTCTGGACATACTTTCCAATCAAATTTCCCCAAAATCTTGTAGAGATTTGTTGAAATTTTAAGTTTGAGTTGTGTAATCTGCACAATCAAAGTGCTCCAATAGCTTTTCATGGCATTAAATTCATTTATGCGCTAAAATTTGCATTTTAAACAATGAAAAATCACAATCTCCCAAAAATTATATCACTAAATTTGGGTGAAAAAACCCAAAACATCACTGTAGCAAATTACATTATTGTACCTGCTGAAGGCAGTATATTGTAATCAGTTTGGGTCAAAATGCTTTGATTTTTAATTAATTTGCAATTTTTTAGAAACTATTTCCAAAGTTTATTAAAGTTTTTGTAAAAATAAATATTAAAATTATTTTTTGGAAATTAAAAATTAATTTTTGAACTTTGAATTTCTAATTTTTGATTGGTGGATGACTAATTTTATGTGGTTTAAAATCAAATTTTCATAATTAAAAATTGTTTTAAAAAATTAAAAATAAGAAAAAACCTCTAATTGCTAAGTGTCCTCATAAATTAATTTTCAAAAAAAAAAATCCAAATTTATGGAATTTTCTATAATTAATATTTTTTTTCCCAAAAGAAATTAGTTCTCATTATGTTTCGAGTTTTTACTAACCATGGAAACTCGCTGATTTAAAAAACAAAAGCAACAGCACAGCTGCATGTGATTTTTCCCTTGTTGTTTTTCTTCTTTTTCCCTTGCTGGTTTTTATTATTGAATGGACTTGGTTCAATCATTTTTTTCAATAAACCTTACCTATATTATATATTTTCACAATTCAATTTTAAATCATGATACAATATGAGTGGACTTGGTTCAATCATTTTTTTCAATAAACCTTACCTATATTATATATTTTCACAATTCAATTTTAAATCATGATACAATATAAAAAATAAAATCTAATTCAACGCTACAATAAATAAGATTTTCTCTTTTGTCTTCACAAGTTTAATCGTTATTTAAAAATAAAAAATTTTAGAAATCTTTTAACTAAATTTTTTATTTTAATGTATTAGACATTGTAGTTTTTTATATTAATTTGATTTTTTCAACATAGAAATTCTACCATATACTATTTATTTATCTTATGAGTTGCAACGTCAGGTGGGGCAGGTAAAAACATCTTTGAGGGTGAACCAGACACCAGAATTCTACATGTCTGCATTTCTCTTAGATGGAATCTGTGCACAATATGTGTTCCTAAGAATGAACTGGAACTGGACCCCTGAGGAGAAGTTCTCGGTTTACTTCCATTGTAGAGTGTTATCAGAATTAAGCTTCAAAGGCATGTATGAAAAATTGGATGAACAATTCTTTATAGTGAACTTTCAGATGATATTTGAGATCAATCTTCCTTTCATAACCAATCAGACGAAGGAGTCACTCTGAGATATCACGGACTGGTTTGCAGCTCTCAAGGGTACATACATCATATGTTTTGGTTGTCAGATATCCCCTCATCTTATGCCGTGATATGTGACCAACAAGGTGGTCATGCAAGAAGTAGCAAATCAGTTGGACAAGGGATTGTCAAGAATTCTTCACGGGAGGAAGAAAGTTCCTTGGCCCATCTTTCCATTGAGGATCGTATTATATGAGTTAAATAGCCACAAGGCGATAGCAGCAAAGGTACAGGAGTTGGACAGCCTACACTTTGCCACTAAATACTTTCATGGATATGATCC
Source organism: Pinus tabuliformis (assembly GCA_031772625.1). NCBI lineage: Eukaryota > Viridiplantae > Streptophyta > Pinopsida > Pinales > Pinaceae > Pinus > Pinus tabuliformis. The sequence goes on from CM062810.1 coordinate 272,286,605, forward strand.
CAGGCGAGTGGTTAGGAAACACTGTGAAAGGATTGGTCACAATACGAGGTACTCATCAATGTCCACAACAAAAGATGAGAAGATAAAGAATTAGTACAACACAAACATGAAGGCACATCCAGGGATGGAGACCAGTTCACCCCATGATCCACCAACTCAATACTTGCAGGTACAGGAGGAGGAAGAGATAACCCCTCAAGTAAGGAAAGTATCTCCTAAGAAAAGGATCAGGTATGACTCGACAGGCGAGAGCAACAAGAAATGGAAAGTTGATCCTTTAAACATAGGATCTATTCAAGTAGAGCAGGAGAGGAAAGAAGCAGAAGAATAAGAGGAGAAGAGGGAGTAGGATGATTTGCTCCAAAAGCAACAAGAAGAAGAAGAAAGGAAGGAGAAGGATAGAAGAAGAACAACAGAGGCAGTCCTAGGAGGAGGAAGCAACGCAGAGACTGGAAGAAGAGCAATTGACTCAGGAGATTGAAGAAGAAACGTTGGAGGAAGAAGATACCATTCAACCCATGGATGATGAACCAGGCACTCCAGAAGAACTTCCCCTTACTACTGATCATATTCCATTTGGGGAGATGGGGATAACACCTCCGCCGACCGACAAAGTCATGGATGTATGCAGTGTAACGTTTGATCAACTTAAGAAGAAGATCATGCAGCAGAGGCATATATACTTCCCCAAGGATCCTCAAAATCCAGTCTCAGATGCTATAGATAAGGTGATAACCTCCAACACCAAAAGGAATTTGAGAGCTATTATGGCGGCAAATGTTGCATTCGCTACTGCAACACAAGATAATTTTGAGTACTTATTGAATGAGAATGTCATGCTGAGAAGAGAACTTGTTGCGGTGAAGCAACACACAGAACATCTTGCGAAGGAGAATCAACGATTGTCATCACAAAGCTTCAGCACCACCGAATGGAAGTCATCCATGTAGGAATAATTGGGGCCAATGGAGGACACCATGGCATGATTATATGATGAGATGATTCTTCTACAGAAAGTGGTGTCTCCTCTTGTTGGCATACAAAAGAAGGCATAGGAAGTGGTGAAACTCTTGAAGGTAGCAAATAGAGCAGTCGATCATCTTCAGGAGTGGGTTGTCAAGTATCCAGATGCTCTGCAACATTTAGAGAAGAAAGACATGATTTCCGCAGATATGGATAGATTTCAGTTGAGACTCCACCACCAAAACTACATGCATCTTGGCGAATAATCAATTAGTACCATTGTTGCATATAATCGACTGCATAATGGTTTTGAGTCTCTTACACAGAAGCATGGGATGCCTTCGATAGGTACACTTGAAGCAATCAAAAGTAGGGATATCATCTTCCTGTAGATCAGGAAAAACATCGAGCAGATCAAGCAGGCAATGGAATAGGAAGGCTTGGAGGTAACCAAAGATATTATTCTGCAATACGCCATTACACCAGTCAAAGCTCATATGAAACTTTCATGGCTATGGAATAATGTACAATAAAAATCCAAGAACATATTGACGGAGGCATTGGAAGTAAATATCGCTACATTAGAGACTTCCTTGTTTGGGTGAAAGACATCTCTACGAAGTTCAGAGCATGGCACACTTACATTACAAATGACTTATCAATTTGATGAGTCTTTGTCCCGTTATCATTTTGTCTTATATATGTGAAAATTTATAAATATAAATCTTACTGCAGTGATTAATATTATTTCTTCTACTTATTATCTCATAAATAAGTTATTCAAAATGTTCTTACAACAAATATCGAAATATATTCTACTGCAACCTTCACAATTAAAATATTGCAGAAAGTAAATGCAAGAAAAAATACTAGCACAAATACAATCACAATGACACAGTTATTTTTGGGCAATCGTCCCTAGAAAAACCCAATGTGGAAAAACCGATGCAGTAGATGAGGGTTTCTTTATTATTCTTCAACAAAATCTCATGTACAAATTACAACCAACAAAACAGGAGTGAGAAAATTTACAGACGCTTCCTGACAAATTTTTGATCCAGGTGAAATACCCCTCTTTGCTCTAAATCCTTTTGCGTCCCTCTGAGTCAATTTTCCCACACTTGTTGATTTGGAGTAGTATCAGATGTGCTCTGGCCACGAAATTTGGTGGAGAGGTTGGGGCACATGAGATCTCCAATACCCAGAAAGGGTTTGGGCAGATTCTAAACAATTCAGGAGATATTAAAATAATTAATATTTTTAATAGAGTCCCTAAGTCTAAACTTAGGGAAATTAAAATATTAATGTGTATTAATATGAAACTGTGTTAGAATGGTCCAAAAGACACGGATCAAGCTAGATCTAATCTTAACCATTGATTAGGGACTTAATCGTGGCTGTTGATATGTCAACAGGAAAAGTATAAGAGGAGGCTTGAGGGTCACTTGAAGAAGACACTATAGTGATTAGTCGTTCTATTCTCTAGAGCGGGGTTTGCTAAGAGAGATAGAATTAGTGATTGGGAGTTGCAGCTGAGGGGCATTGAGTACAGAGAGACAAAGAGGCAGAGATAGTGCCGGAAGAGCAACAAGTAGCTAGAGAGAGTGACGCAGTAGCCGCTAGGGCTCACACAGGGCCATGCAGAGGCAGCCGGAAGCTGCACACAGCCTCAGAGAGGCCAGCGTTGCTGATGTAGAGGGCCAAAAGGCTGATGCAGACCCATTCAGGGTGACGCAGGGCCAGGTCTGGGCAGAGAGGGGCTGACGCAGTCCAGAAAGGGCAGACTCTAGGGTTGTTGGGGCAGATTGGAGCTGAGGAGCTGCCAGAAGGATTATCCGAGGTTTCAGCCAGAAGATTTGTCTCAAACTGAGAGGTATTACTGCCAAGGAAATTCTTTGTTGGGTAGGCTAGTTTCGGCACCCAGATTGTACTCTAATATTGCTTAATAAGAAAACCCTTAGATAGCTGCACTGATTTTCCCACATTGGGTTTTTTTGCGGACATTGGTCCAAAAATAATGGTGTCATGTGGTGTGATTGTTTTTGTTTCTTTCAATTGTTGATCTGTAATATGTTGAGCATGCACTAGTGTTTATTTTCAATATTTACATTGTAAATAACTTGTTAAGTAACAAAATAAGTAGTTAGGAATAAATCAGATAAAGTGCATGGAGGGTTTCTAACTAAGTAGACTTAGAAACTTCAACAACATTGGCCCAGCGTCTAGCTACCCACGCAGTCCCTGTGTCAACCTGCCTTTGCGTTGCCTCTTTCTGTGTCAACTTATTCATGCTTTGTGTCTTGTTGTCTTGCACTCTCGAAGGATGTTGATGCCCTCTCTCCCTTTCTCACCTGCAACTCTCCCTCTGATTTTATTTTCTCTTGCCGAACTTCGATCAGTGAGAAAATCGATCTTACTCGGGTAACTGAATATCTGCCTCTAATGTATTCTCCAAGGGTCCATCAAGTCTCTTCTTATAATCCTCTTGTTGATCAATCAATGGCCCAGATTATATTCTAATCAATGGGTAGGATAATATTGACTTGATCTTTGCCTTCTTCTAGAAGTTTCACCCACGGTTTAGATTAATACCCATTAATTATTTTAATTTTCTAAGTTTAGACTTAGGGTCCCATTAAAGGTAATTAATTATTTTAGTAAAACTGTTTCTGGGTGGAATTTCTCAAAATGATCTCTGGGTATCGGAGAATGCATGTGTCTAAGCCTTTCTACAAAATTTGAGACTTCGATCACATCCAATGCTACGAGAAATCAACACTCCCTCTTAGCGAGGAATGTGCTCTAGTAATGCACCTGTTGAAGCATCACCCTGTTCTGTAACATCTTCCTCTGCGCTCGCTGATGTCTGGCATCCTGTCCACCAACAACTGTGCAAATGTTGCATCTGTATTGCCGCTGACCTGACCACTTGTCAACATTGCATCCATACTGCGACTCCCTCTATCACTGTAGATGAGCAGTGACATGTTTCTGCTACTGAAACGAATTCTCTACCATACCCATCTGCTCTCTGAACTAAATGAACTTAGCTCTTCCTAGAGCCTTTGTGAGTATGTCTACTACCTAATCTCTTGTGGGGACATACTGCAGTTGTACTGCCCCACGTTGAACACAATCTATGATAAAGCGACATTTGATATTAATGTGTTTTGACCGATCATGAAGTATTGGATTCTCGCAGAGTTTGATACAACTTTGATTATCATAGTACACCCTGGTCGCTTCCATCCTTTTTCTCAACAAGCTCACAAGCCGTTTTCTAAGCCATATAGCTTCGCACGTAGTTGTGCTCGCTGCCATATATTATACTTTTGCTGAGCTCGAAGCTACCGAATTTTGCTTCATGCGGCACTAAGATATCATCCCTGATCCGACACTGAAGTAGTACCTCGAGATACTTTTTAGGTCTACTGAACTACCTGCCCAATCTACATCCGTGAATCCATTCAATCTTACATCCTCCCCTCAGGAGTATTTCAACCAATATCCGATCGTTCCATGCACATATCTAAGAATGTGTCTAGGGTCTGCCCAATGCACCCTTTTTGGTTCTATCATGAACTTATTAAGAGTGTTGACAACAAAGCAAATGTCTAGCCTAGTGTTGACCAGATACATAAGCGACCCAATGTTGTCTATACAAGGTGGGGTCCACTTCCTTGTCTCTTGATGCATCTATTTTCTTCCAGTGGGTGATCATGGGAGTAGTCATGGGTTGAAAATCCTACATTCTGAATCTCTTCAGAATCTTTGTAGCATATCTTCCTTGCCCAAGGAAGATCTCACCATTCTTCTGCCAAACTTCCAATCCCAGAAAATAATGCATCAACCCCATATCCTTCATGTCGAATACAACTTTAAGATTCTTTTTACAATCTTGTATGAGCCTGGATGATCCTGCTAAAAACAAATCATCCACATATAATACCAGAATAAGTGGCTCATTCTCTACCACCAAATAGTAAAAATTGGGATCAACATCAATTTTGACAAATCCCAATTGTTGCAAGTAACTATCAATCCGACCATACAATGCTCTGGGTGCCTGCTTGAGCCCATACATGGCTTTCTTTAATCCACAAACATGAGTTCTCTTCTCATGAGTTTTGAAGCCTTCGGGTTGTTCTATTTACACCTCCTCTTCTATCACCCCATTCAAGAATGTTGTCTTGATATCCATCTAGTGAATCTCCCATCCCATTTGAGTTGCTAGGGATATAATAGATCTGATATAGGTGTAACAGACAACTGGGGCAAAGGTCTCTTCATAGTCTATTCCTTATTTCTAAGCGTACCCCTTTGCCACGAACCTAGCCTTGTACTTCTCTATACTGCCATCTGCAACATACTTTATCTTGTAGATCCATCTTGATCCTACAACTGATCTCTCTTCTAGTCTAGGTACAACTTTCTAGACATCATTTGTCATGATAAAGTTGTACTCTTCTACCATGGCATCCACCCATACTTGGTGTTGAACGACTTCTTGAAAGCTAGAGGGTTCTTCAACCTAAGCTACCAATGCCTGGTATCTATCAAATTATCTACGCTACATTTTCTCGGTTCTAGGAGCTCCAACAAACTCCTTTGCGTCCCTCAGTGTATGGCATACTTCTCTGTTGGTTCTACCACTAGTTGTGGGAGGCTCAACCAACTCCTCCTCCTAATCCTGTTGTTCCATTTGTTGAGAACTATCTGGATTTCCTCCTTCTGAGGAGATACTAATACTGGTCATTGTACTCGATCTAGGTGTCTGTCCTCTTGCCTTTCCTCCTTACTGCCCCTGATGCTCCTGGACTAGTGGAACATCTCCTGAGTGATCTTTTGTTGGCATCTCACGAGATTTCCTGAGAGCTCTATCCTCCATGAACTTTGCATCCCGTCTCACTACAATCTTCCTACTGCTAGGAATGTACATTATGTATGATTTTGAGGTCTTGTTGTATCCTACGTGATACCCCTTTTCTGTAGTTTGATCAATACCACTGCGCTTCTTGTCTGGAATGTGACAGTATGCCACGCTTCCGAATATCCCGAGATGACTGACTTTCAGCTTCTTCACTGTGAAGACCCCTTCGGGTGTTTTCTTCCCCAATGCTCTATGAGGAGTTCTATTCTGGATATACACCGTTTTGTTGCAAGCTTCTCCCCATAAATACTTAGGTAGATCCTGATCATACAACATAGCTTTGATTGCCCCAACAATAGTTCTATTTTTCCATTTTTCTACTTCATTATGTTCCAGATTATATGAAGTTGTCCACTCTCTTTTGAAGCCCTCCTTTGTGCAGAATTTTTTGAATTCTTTCTCTGTATATTCTCCACCATTATTTGAATGCAATACCTTTATCTTTTTCCCTTTCATATTTTAAACGAGAGCCTTAAACTCTCTAAACCGATCAAAGACCTCATCTTTGGTCTTTAAGAAATAGATCCAGGTTTTTCTAGAGTGATCATCAATAAAAATGCCGAAGTATTCGCCACCACTAAGAGCTCTTGTGGACATTGGACCGCAGATATCTGAGTGTATCAATCATAATACACATTCTTCTCTATTGTTACTTCTAGAAAAAGTTGCTTTAGCGTACTTCCCTAGTACACATCCTCGGCATAAGTCATCATGCTCACTACTAAGGGCTGCTACTCCTATAACAGTCTCTCTGAGCATCCTCAGTGCTCCATGGTGTAAGTGTCTCATTCGCCTGTGTGATAATTCATTTCGTTCCTTCTCACCATTATAGTTGTTGCCTATCAGTGCCATTGGTGACTCAAGCTGCAACCTATACAATTTGTTTCTTCGAATCCCAATTTTCCTTTTCTTCTTCCAGCTTGGATGCTTGACGTATACTTTCTTTCCCATGAAGTATACATCATATCCCTTGTCCTGTAACTGGGACACTGAAATCAAGTTCTATCCTTATCCTGGCACATGCAGAACATTGGTGGCTTTGATGTTGTTCCCTGCTTCCGTCTGAAATTCTATGGTGCCTCTCCCTACTGGAGTACATTTCGTTATGTTTCCAATAGTAATTTGGAAGTCCATTTGTTCTTCTTGAAAGGTCGAGAAATATGAGCTGAAGCCCTGCTATCAATGTACCAAACATCTGCTGATGCCGAATTTGCTAGGCATGTGAATTCTTCTTCTAATCTGGTAGACAACTTTGAGACACTTTGAGTATCCATCTTGTGCCAATTTTTGGCGCTATCTCGCCCCAACAATTGTTGCAGGAAAAACTACATCCCACTTGAGACAACCCCTCTTGCTAAATCTTCTGTTGCACTATTCCTTCTGTCACTGAAAAATTTCAATCAAGAAGATTTACCCCTCTGTCTACTCACTCATAGAGAGTTTTACCATGAAATTTAAACCTATTGGCTTGAACTGCACAAACCCCTTGGAAATTCGAATTACTGCCTTAGCAGGAATTTCGAATTCCTTTCTTCCTTTAACACTGGGTCTTCTGAATTCTTTCTTCTGCTTCACCTCAACTTTGATGCCATGTGAAAATTTCTAAATAAAAATCTTACTACAATGATTAATATTATTTCTTCTACTTATTATCTCATAAATAATTTATTCACAATGTTCTTACAGCAAGTATCGAAACATATTTTACTGCAACTTTCACAATTAAAATATTGTAGAAAGTAAATGCAAGGGAAAATACTGGCACAAATACAATCACAATGACAGTTATTTTTGGACAATCGTCCCCAAAAAAACCCAATGTGGGAAAACCAGTGCAGTAGATGAGGGTTTCTTTATTATTCTTCTCTTGACAAATTTCCGATCCATGTGAAATACCCCTCTTTCCTCTAAATCCTTCTGCATCCCTCTACGTCAATTTTACCACACTAACCCAACGTCTAGCTTCCCATGCAGTCCATGTGTCAACCTGCCTCTGTGTTGCCTCCTTCTGCGTCAACTTGTTTCCGTTGTGCGTCTTGTTGTCTTGCACTCTCAAAGGATGTCCTCTCTCCTTTTCTCACTTGCAACTCTCCCTCTGATTCGATTTTCTCTTGCCGAACTTCGACCAGTGAGAAAAGAATGGAAGATCTCGTACATCAGCCCTTGCGGAGCACTCGTCCAAGACCAAACATCATGTGTGTTTGGAAGACGCCAAGGTAATTGCAAGAGAAGACAACTATCATAAAAGAAAAATCAGAGAGGCCATTGAAATTATGAAATTTCCTCAGAACCTCAATAGGGACAATGGGAGTGAAATCAGTGGAAATTGGCTTCCTCTGATCAAACAAATAAACCCCTCCGGACCCTTGGAAGCATAGGATCAGAAGATAATAGGGGGTCTTGCATTTCGAGAATTTAATTAATTAATTTAAACAAATAAATTTAATTAATTTAATTTAATTTAATTTAATTAATTCTAAAATAAAATAAATTAAAATATGAAATTAAACATAACTTCTTAAATGATTAATAATAACCAAAAATAACTTTGATTATGATAGTAAAATTAAGAATTAGATCTAATTACTCTCTAATAAAAATATTAATCAAAAATAAAAATTTAGAATTTTATGAAATTAAAGTAATATGAATTAATTGATTTTAATTAAATTCAATGAGGTTATTTAATCAAAATTAATTAATTAGAATAAATTAATTTAATTTAATCATTTAATTATAGAAAAAAAAATTATAAAAATTTTAACAAAATAAAAATTAGAGCTTTAGTATTATAAATTATTTTCTTTATCAATTTTAATTGGTTTTTAATTAAATTCAATGAGGATTGATTAATTAATTAAAAAATATAAAATAAAATTAAAATTAAAAAAAATAAAATAAATAAAAATTTGTATTATATTAACTAGTCAATTTATTAATCAAATTAAATTAACATTTAATATATAAATAAATAAAAATATAAATAATTAGAAATTAATAAATCAATTAATTAGATTAATTAATTAATTAATTGATTATTGATTAATTAAAGGAAGGCGAAAATAATTTATTAATTAATTTAAATTAAGTAATTAATTTAATAAAAATAAAAAGAATTAATTAGTTAATAAATGAAGTACAAAATTAATAAAATAAAATAAAATAATCTTTTTTTTGTTCATGATTAAAATAATTAACCTAAACTAATAATGAATAATTAAATGATTAATTAAAGTTTTTATAAAACTTTTATAAATAAAATTATTATAAAAAGAAAATAATAAATAAAAATAAAATAATAATTAATAAAAATAAAGAATCATGTGTCGGCCTTTATAAAATTAGGGTTCTTGTTTATTATATCCTGGTCGCAAGGTTCTCTTCTCTCAATAATCTTTCACTCATATTCTATCTGTTTTGTCCTGATGATGGACCCCCTTTGAGGTTTGAAACGTTGGCAGAATGAACTAGAAACTGTGGATAATCCAGATCTTGGCACTACGAGAAAATTGATCTTACTCGGGTAACTGAGTATCTGCTTCTGGTGTATTCTCCAAGTGCCCATCAAGTCTCTTCTTATAATCTTCTTGTTGATCAATCAACAACCCAGATTATATTCTAATCAATGGCTAGGATCATATTGACTTGATCTCCGCCTTTTTCTAAAAGTTTCACCCACAATTTAGATTAATACCCACTAATTATTTTAATTTTCTAAGTTTAGACTTAGGGTCCCGTTAAAAATAATTAATTATTTTAATAAAATTGTTTCTGGGTATTGGAGAATGCATGTGTCTAAACCTCCCTGCAAAATTTAAGACTTAGAGCACATCCGATGCTATCAGAAATCAACAATATAGTAATCGTCTCATTTGTAATTTGTTTTATGTAATAAATTATATGGAATGAATTCCAAGGGACACATGTAGAATGTGGATAGCCACATGTTGGAATGCAATGAGTCATGTATAGAATATGAACAGTGATAGAAGTCAAGTCTCTTCTTATAATCTTCTTGTTGATCAACCAACGGCCCAGATTAGATTTTAATCAATGGCTAGGATCATATTGGCTTGATCTTCGTCTTCTTCTAGAAGTTTCATCCACAGTTTAGATTAATACTCACTAATTATTTTAATTTCGTAAGTTTAGACTTAGGGTCCTGTTAAAAATAATTAATTATTTTAATAAAACTGTTTCTGGGTGGAAATTCCCAAAACGATTTCTGGCTATTGGAGAATGCATGTGTCTAAGCCTCCCTGCAAAATTTGAGAGTTAGAGCACATCTGATGCTATCAGAAATCAACAATATAATAATCGTCTCATTTGTAATTTGTTTTATGTAATAAATTATATGTAATGAATTCCAAGGGACACATGTGGAATGTGGATAGCCACACGTTGGAATGTAATGAGTCATGTATAGAATATGAACAATCATAGAAGTCAAGTCTCTTCTTAAAATCTTCTTGTTGATCAATCAACGACCCAGATTAGATTCTAATCAATGGCTAGGATCATAGTGGTTTGATCTCCACCTTCTTTTAGAAGTTTCATCCACAGTTTAGATTAATACCCACTAATTATTTTAATTTCTTAAGTTTAGAATTAGGGTCCCGTTAAAAATAATTAATTATTTTAATAAAACTGTTTCTGGGTGGAATTTCCCAAAAGGATTTCTGGGTATTGGAGAATGCATGTGTCTAAGCCTCCCTGCAAAATTTGAGACTTAGAGCACATCCCATGCTATTAGAATTCAACAATATAGTAATCGTCTCATTTGTAATTTGTCTTATGTAATAAATGATATGTAATGAATTCCAAGGGACACATGTGGAATGTGGATAGCCACACAATGGAATGTAATGAGTCATGTATATAATATGAATAGTCATAGAAGTCAAGTCTCTTCTTATAATCTTCATGTTGATCAATCAATGGCTCAGATTAGATTCTAATAAATGGATAGGATCATATTGACTTGATCTCCACCTTCTTCTAGAAATTTCACCCACGGTTTAGATTAATACCCACTAATTATTTTAATTTCATAAGTTTAGACTTAGGGTCCTGTTAAAAATAATTAATTATTTTAATAAAACTGTTTATGGGTGGAATTTCTCAAAACGATTTATGGGTATTGAAAAATGCATGTGTCTAAGCCTCCCTACAAAATTAGAGACTTAGAGCACATTCGATGCTATCAGAAATCAAAAATATAGTAATTGTCTCATTTGTAATTTGTCTTATGTAATAAATGATATGTAGTGAATTCCAAGGGACACATGTGGAATGTGGATAGCCACACGTTGGAATGTAATGAGTCATGTATAGAATATGAACAGTCATAGAAGTCAAAGAGTCATGAGGAATTTTAAAGGTCATTGTTACTTGTTATAAATATTTCCTCATAACTCAAGCAAGGGGCTTTTTTAGAGGTCTTGAATTCTAGAGATATTGCCTTGGCTTCTCTTGTAATACATAGGAGATAGATCATTCTTTAGAGAAGAAATTTGTGGCTTCATGTTCCACTGTTGGATACAGTTTTTCATCTATATAATAGTGTACTTGGGATCTTGCACTTTTAATCAGAATCTCAATGAGCCAACACTTCTTCATACATGTATCGTAAATATAGTTGGGCTATTATGGTTATGTTTATGGTATATGTTTTTTTAATTACATACTAAGTTAATGAATTAATTTGTTGCTTAGCTATCGGTATTATTGAATGAGTGTTGTTATGTTTTAGTGATTGTTGTTTATTATGTGGACTAATCTACAGGTATTCAACAAGCCTTTCTCTACCTTATCGGGTCCCCCTTTAGGATAGTACTATTACTTTTCTAACCGGTGGCTCGTTTCCCTCACCAGCCGTGGAAGTCTCCCTCGTATACCTTACATTGGGTGTCTCAAAAAGCTCACATTCTTGTTGCCCCAAACAGATGTTGTGTTCTCTTGTGTCTTATCGTAACCAAGGCATATCTTTAAAACCTTTTCAATAGTGGTCGGACCATATGACCGAATGGGAAGTCCTACACCAAACAATGTGAGGTCCAATTAGGACTCACATCGGGGAGATCCCCTGACAATGTTGGCAGCATCCAGCACCGTCAACATTTTTGGAGCTAGAAGGAGGGCAGATGACAAGCTGAGCCTGTGAAATCTATTTGAATCTCCTATCTTCAATGGCTTCATCTCATATCATAATCCCGAGGTGTTTTTTCGAAGCTTTATATATTTCAATCCCCACAGACATTTTACATAACTTGTCACATCTTAAATTTGATGGCAAGGGTACAACAACCATCCTTGATTACATAATTGAATTCGTTCAATTTTGTTTTTCAAGTGGCATTTATTCTAAAGAAATCCTCATGTAGTTGTTTATCCTTACATTGGATGGTCTTGCTAAGCAATGGTGCTATTCTCTACCCATTGCTTCAATTTCATCTTTCAAGCAATTAGTTAATGAACTTCGTCGCATTTTTGACAAATATGAATATCAAGATGTTTTCAATGAAATCGATTAACTTAGAATGGGACTGAATGAATCTCTTGAACATTTTCATTGATCAATTCCTTCATCTTTGTTATGAATTTCTAGATGAGGATGTGGACTCGAAATCATTGGATGAGAAGTTTTCTTTGCTAGTCTGGGTGTCAAGGAAATATTTTGAATATGATTCATTATGTCCTCTGGATATGAAAGAATTTCAACATCCTGGGGAAGAACCTGACCTGTTGTTTATTCCATGTCCTCATCCTTTTAACGTTATGTGTTATGAACCTCAATCGATCATTCAATCGGAATATCAATCTATTGATGAAGAATTGATTTTTATCTCACATCTTTCCCCCGATGGTGATTCATCTGATCTTTTCAATCAACCATATTCTAATTTTTATATTCCACCAGTCGATCCTTCACCCATTGATCAAACTGAACCCTTGGATAATCACGACCCTGATGACTTCCTTTTCTCTGAATTATACAGTCATGATTATTAAAGTAATATGGATGGATCTTTGTTCTTACATGAAGATTTGGATTTGCAGCAATTTCAAATGGAGTCTAATCCGATTATTGAAGATTTTCTTTTAGATATACATCCTTTTGACAAAGAAGATGACATGCTTATCATAGAAGATTTTTGCAATAACCTTGAAAATTTGTCTTCTTTTGAATCTCACGATTTAAATAATGAATCTTGTTTTGATAAGAAACTAACCATGCTTTTTTCAGAATTTAGAGTTAAGTCAGGTGGGTAGGACACTTCATCCTACATTGATGGTTATGTCAGGTTCCTGTCACCATGGAGGTATTTGTAATTTCGGCCATCTTATGTTTCTTTTGCATAATTTTATCACTAACGTCATCATATGGGATGTTGACTCTCTCATGATGCTTATTTTCTTCATATAAAATTATTCCGCCCCCAGGGGAAGAAATTTAATTTAACTATTAAGCTTCCATTGCTACATCCCATCTCAAGCAAATATCTAATCTGTAACGTAGAAACGGAGAAGGATCTTAAGGAATCTTTTTCATCATCCATCAAAGAATTTCACACGCACGACAACATGGATTATGGTCAACTAGTTAACATTTCTTATGACATGGATTTGTCTTTGTTCTATCTTTCCTGTCTATTTTTCTCTAAAGGTTGTTTCCATGATCCCATTGTGAACTCATTAGATGATTCTTTTTCGTCCATACCAATGTCTTGTGGCTCGTATTTGCATGTGCTTTGTCAAGTTTTGTATGGTCACAAGCCTAATAGTTAATTTTTGTTATGGAGTTTTTCATTTTAAAGAGTAGTTGAGTGTAATACACCATTGTGGTTGCACTTCTTGTTTCCATTTGTTAGTGAAGATGTTTGCACACTTTATCTGGTTCACTGCACTGCTGTTTGTTTTGGTTCTACATGATCACATCCTTTGGTCCAAAGGTCAGGAGAAACTTTTACGGCGGCATTAAAAATTCCACTTTACATGACCTAACCCCACACTGTTTAGGTTAGGATAGGATAGGTTTCATGTAGTTATATGTTCTACATTCTTATTGTGTGTTTTCATCTTTCATCTTTCTATTTTATTCTCTTGGTTTTCTTTGTCTTTGAATAAATCCAATTTTGAGCTTTGAGATGGCATGGCTAATATTTTGTGAATAGCAAGTTGTAATAACACGCAACCCTTGGCTTATCTGTCACCTTCTTCCTTGATTTGGTTTATCACTTTTGAATCGATGATTTTTTGAAGTTGTAAGCAAACCATGACACCTGCATCTATTTAGGATTCTCAGTGCTGCACTCGATCCTATTTATGAATAATGTGTTCTTGCTTATCTATTCGTGTAGAGTAAGATAAAGGGAAAATTTTTAGCGAACAGAGCATCCGAGGTGTAAAAATTGTTTCTAAAGGAACAACCTCCTCTACTCTCAATAAGTTGGGATCCCTCTTATGCCCGTAAAAATTAATAAGTTCCTATGCACTATCATATATATATATATATATATATATATATATAGATAGATAGATATATAACGCGTGAAAGAAGAGAAATTATTCCTGCACAGGGAGGTGAAGTAAGCGACTTCGTCCTCACACTCTGATTGTTTCTACTTTGCCATACTATATTGCCCTTACATCAACAAGATAACGATACAACTTGTTATATGTTGCGTTACGTCGAGTAAGGGAACATGGAAGACTATGTCTTTAACGGGTAAGAATGTAGAGCTAAGTTAACCCACTAACTGAATCAATACTTCTTAGAGAAATTAGACTCTACGCTTAAATGAAACCATTTTAGAGAAGTTGGGGTTCTCCTAGTGTGTCACCAAGTGTTGTCGTTGTGACAACAACCCTCCAATTTTTTTTCCTATGTCAATTTTGGAGCCTACATCAATTGTCATTTCAAGCTCCTTTGTGTCATCATGTTGTTTGATTTTCTATTATTTTATTTTCTCCTAGTGTCACATCCTCCTAAGTCAATGTTTCCTAAGCATCATCACTTAACTATCAAAAGCGCTTGAGTTAGTTAGTCCATGGTTGGGTGAACTCATCACATATCTTGATTTAGAAACTTGCTCTCTCCATGCAGACTCTTGAAAAACATTCAAAAGAAGATAAAAAGAAAACAAAAGTGAGAAAATCACTCAGAAAAGCAAAAGAATACTCCAAGTTGGTGAAGACATGTGCCCAACTTGAGTGCACTCCTTCGGGCTGAAGAAGTGCACCCTCCTTGAGCACACTCCTTCATGCTAAGCAAGTGTGCCCTGCTTGAGTGCACTCCTTCATGTCGAATACATGTGCGCTTCCTGGGTGCATGCATGAGAAAATTCTTGCATGTGGGTGCACTTCTATAATATAGGAGCCCACTAAACTTTCCTTAACTAATCCTTTCACTTGTGGACAAGTGGCGCTCATGCATGAATCAATTTTGCATGTTAACTTATTTAAATAAACTCAGTTAATTATTCATTTACATAATCATTCCATTTGAGTTGGGCGCACAACTGGGAATCAAGAGACTCTTCATCAACTAGCGCTACAAGTAAGTTTTGCATGTCGAATATTTTCATTTCCTTTCATGATTTCACTGTCATTCTTGATTTTCTTGTTGTTGTTCCTTCATTTTTTAGTTTCTTCGTTGCTGTTTATGCTCAATCTTTATGCTGCAAGTGTTAATCTATTGTCGTATGCAGAAGCCCTTCACATTCTTCAACCCTTTCATATTCCACCATGAATGCAACATCAGCTATATAACCTTGTAGATCTTTCTTTCCCTCAATCTTATCATCAAATCCTATTGTTAAAACTTGCTCCTAAAATTCCAACATGTAGATCACACTTCATGAACTTGAAGCTCGATCAATCTCGAAAACTGCGCCCGAAATGATCAAGTTTTCCTCTTGAGTGAATTTCTTCACCACGAAGAACTGTGCCCTCCCTTGAGCACATCATGAAGACACGAAGCATCTTCCTTCTCCCCTTCAAAGTGCAATAATGCGCCCTCCTTACCTTTGAGTGCATGAGTGCATTGTGAAGGCCTAAAGGTTGGCCAACCCATTCCTTCATATCTTCGGAGTGCGACAGTCTGCCCTTGATGATTTTCTCCACTTGCTTGAGTGCATGAGTGCACTGCAAAGCCCTGAATGACCCATTACACCCCTTTGTGATTTGATAATGTGGCCTCCTAGTTTGCATGCCCATTTTCTCATGCATGCAAGTTATTTTGTGTTATCATTCATAGATTTTCATATCCAGTTATATGTAATGGATCTTTGTATGTGATTTACAAGTATTTCTACATAAGTAGGTTTCTTTAAGCTAATATTGTCATTATGAGTGTGCTGCCACAAACAGGTGTTTGTGCTACAAGTATTGTCACCCTATCATCATCTGTTGGAGCCATGTCGCCTTGGAAATTGGCCTCCAAGGAATTCTTAGAAGTAAGCACTGATGAACTTGTCGAAGTTACAAAGCCAAACATTCCCATATATGCAAACACCTAGTTCTTTATTGATAAGACTACAAAGGTCACATGGAGCAAGATATACAACACATTCATGCAGGAAAAGTTTGTTGAGGACTTAGAATATGTGCATGCATACATCAACATCAAGAAGTCCAAGATGCATAGGATTGCATGCAGATTCTTAGTCATGCCATGTGCAAAGGTTATTGAATGGATCATTACACATATGGATGACTCTCACCTTGTGATTTGCAGTGAGAGTGGCGGTCAACTCGCCACCTATTATGGTGAAGACATGCAGACATATTATAAGATGCTCAATCCCACTGAATATGCAAATGACAACTTCTACATGAGATGGGTACACCTCAACACAAGTGACATTATCAAATCATGGTGTCAAGAGCCTACCAAGTTTCACCATCGCCCATCCGCAGTCTATTAGAAAAAGATTCTCAAAAATATATATCAGTATTTGATAGGAATGTATTGTCAGTTGTATGGGTGCAAGAACATTGGGGTGCTCAAGAAGAATTGGATATATGCGTTAAATATGGTGGTGACATGCGACCGAGATTTCAATTGGGAAGATATATTATCTTATGATTTGCAGCGTCAGGTGGGGCAAGAAGAAGCATCTTTGAGGGCAAACTAGGCACCATATTTCTACACGACTGCATTTCTATTAGATGGAATCTGTGCACAATGTGCATTCTTAGGAATGAACTGGAATTGGACCTATAAGGAGAAGTTCCCAGTTTACTTCCACTGCAAAGTGTTATCAGAATTAAGCTTCATAGGTGTGCATGACAAATTGGTTGAACACTTCTTCTGTAGTGATCTTTTAGATTATATTCGAGAGCGATCCTCCATGCATGACCGGTCAAGAGAAAGAGTCACTTCGAGATATCACAGACTAGTTTGCAGCTCTCAAGGGTATATACATTAGATGCTTTGGTTGTCATATATCCCCTCATCTTATGTCATAGTATGTGGCCAACAAGGTGGTCATGCAAGAAGTAGCAAAACAGATGGACAAGGGATTGTCAGGAATTCTTCACAGGAGGAAGAAAGCCCCTTGACCCATATTTCCTTGACAACAACATAGATACGAGAGTTGGACCACCTGCACTTCGCCACTAAAGACTTTCATGGATATTATCCCAGGCGAGTGGCCAGGTAACACTGTGAAAATATTAGTCATAATACGAGGTACCCGTTAATGTCCATAATAGAAGATGAGAAGATATAGAACTGGTACAAAACGAACATGAAGGAACATCCGGGGATGGAGACCAGTTCACCCCACGATCCACCAGCTCAAGGCTTGCAGGTACAGGAGGAGGAAGAGATAGGTCCTCAAGTGAGGAAAATAGCTCCTAAGAAAAGGATCATGTATAGGCTTAATGGGTGAGAGCAGCAAAAAATGGAAAGTTGATCCTTTAAACACAAGAGCTATTCAAGCAGAGCAAGAGAGGAAAGAAGCAGAAGAAGAAGAGGAGAAGAGGAAGCACAATGAGTTTCTCTAGAAGCAATAAGAAGAAGAAGAAGAGAGGAGAAGGATAGAAGAAGAACAATAGAGGCAGTCCTAGGAGGAGGAAGCAGCGTAGAGACTGGAAGAAGAGTAGTTGACTCAAGAGATTGAAGAAGAAGCATTAGAGGAAGAAGATACCATCCAACCCATGGATTATGAACCATATGCTCCAGAAGAACCTCCCCTTACAAGTGGTCATTTTCCATTCAGGGAGATGGGGATAACACCTTCATCCGCCGACAGGTTCATGGATGTATACCGTGTAACGTCTGATCAACTTAAGAAGAGGATCGTGTAGTAGAGGCATAGATACTTCCCCAAGGATCCTCAAAATTCAGTCTCAGTTGCTACAGAGAAGGTGATAACCTCCAACACCAGAAGGAATCCCATAGCTATTATGGTAGCAAATGTTGCATTCACTACTGCGGCACAGGGTAATTCTGAGTACTTGTTGAATGAAAATGTCAGGCTGAGAAGATAAATTGTTGTGGTGAAACAACATGTGAACATCTTGCGACGAAGAATCAATGGTTGTCATCACAAAGCTTCAGCATCGCCCAATGGAAGTCAGCCATGCAGAAAGAATTGGAGCCAATGGAGGACACCATGGCACGATTATACGATGAGATGATTCTTCTACAACAAGTGGTGTCTCCTTGTTGGCATACAGAAGAAGGCACAAGAAGTGGTGAAACTCCTGAAGGTAGCAAATAGAGCAGTCGATGATCTTCAAGAGTGGGCTATCAAGTATCCAAATGCTCCGCAACATTCAGAGAAGAAAGACAGGATTGTCGCAGAGATGGATAGAGTCTAGTTGAGACTCCACCACCAAAACTACATACATCTTGGGGAACAGTTGATTAGTACCACTGTTGCATATAATCAATTGCATAATGGTTTTGAGTCTCTTACACATAAGCATGGACTTCCTTCAATAGGTACACTTGAAGTAATCAAAAGTAGGGAGATCATCTTCCTGGAGATCAAGAAATGCATCAAGCTGATCAAGCAGGAAATGAAACAAGAAGGCTTGGAGGTAACCAAAGATATTATTATGCAATACGCCATTACACCAGTCAAATATCATATGAAACTTTCATGGCTATGGAATAATGTACAGTCAACCTCCAAGAACATATTGACGGAGGCACTAGAGGTAAAGATGTGCTACATTGGAGACTTGTCAGTTTAGGTCAAAGACATCTCAATGGAGTTCAGAGCATGGCACACTTACATTACAAATGAGCTCCATGTAGAAGCAAATGACTTATCAATT
Source organism: Pinus tabuliformis (assembly GCA_031772625.1). NCBI lineage: Eukaryota > Viridiplantae > Streptophyta > Pinopsida > Pinales > Pinaceae > Pinus > Pinus tabuliformis. Next base: position 272,305,791 of record CM062810.1, read on the forward strand.
TGATGAGTCTTTGTCCCATTATCATTTTGTCTTATATAGTCGTCATCTCATTTGTAATTTGTCTTATGTAATAAATGATATGTAATGAAGTCCAAGGGACACATGTGGAATGTGAATAGCCACACATTGGAATGTAATGAGTCATGTATAGAATATGAATAGTCATAGAAGTCAAAGAGTCATGAGGAAGCTCAAAGTTCATTGTTACTTGTTATAAATAGTTCCTCATAACTCAAGGAAAAAACTTTTTTGGAGGGCTTGGATTCTAGAGGTCTTGTCTTGGCCTCTCTTTAAATACATAGGAGATAGATCATTCTTTGGAGAAGCAAGTTGTGGCTTCGTGTTCCACTATTGGATACAGTGTTTCATCTATGTAACAGTGTACTTGGGATCTTTCACTTTTAATCAAAAGCTCAATGAGCTGACACTTCTTCATACATGTATCATAGATATAGTTGGACTATTTTGGTTATGTTTATGGTATATGTTGTTTTAATTACATACTAAGATAATGAACTAATTTGTTGCGTAGTTATGGCTAGTTTTGAATGTCTTCTTATGCTTTAGCGATTGTTGTATATTATGTGGACTAATCTACAGGTATTCAACAAGCCTTTCTATACCTTCTTGGGCCCCTCTTTAGGATACTACTATTACTTTTCTAACTGGTGGCTCACTTCCCTCACGAGCCGTGGAAGTCTCCCTCGTATACCTTACATTGGGTGTCTCACAAAGCTCGCATTCTTGCTACCCAAAATAGGTGTTGTGTTATTTTGTGTCTGATCGTAACCAAGGCATATCTTTAAAAAATTTCCAACGGTGGTCGGACTGTATGACCGGATGAAACTCCTACACCAAACAATGTGAGGTCTTATTGGGACTTCACATCGGGGAGATCCCCTTACAATGTTGGCGGCATTCAGCGCTGTCAACATATTCCGAAAAGAGATTTAGCTTTCTTAAAATATAATGATGACATTGATCACATCTACCACTATTTTACTACAACCCTTTCCACTACCTTTAACAAGTTCTCTACTGAGGTGTCTTATAAAAATAATAGTAGAACTTTCAACCCTTCGTATGATAATGATTGTAAAATTTCTAGTAAAGCGATTAAAGATGCTCCTAATGAAACCATAAAGCTTGAAAAAATAAATATGTATAAAGCTCTTATTAAAAGGAATAAAAGATCATATATAAATAGGAGGAAAAAGCATCTTCTTCACCTTTATAAAGTTGAGCCTAGAAAGTTTTGAAGGAAAATTCTTCTTCATAAATTGAAAGAAAGTAATTTGATCCCCTTAAAGAACTAGGATATCTACCTTAAGAATATTTATGATTCCCTTGACACCATGGGCACCATCTTGAACACTCCTATAGAGGAGGATATCTTTTCCTTACAAGATGTAGAGTTTGGGATTAAGAAAATCACTAATGGGAAAGATAGGGATATTAAAGGCTACCAAGCTAAATTTTTCAAAATGGGAAGGTTTGTCCTCATACCTCATATATACAAACTCCTCAATTTAGCAGTGAAACAAGGCTACCACGCTGAAATTTTCAAAATGGAAGGTTTGTCATCATCCCTCATATACACAAACTCCTCAATTTGGTAGTTAAACGAGGCTTCCCTAATCCTCAGACGCAAAGCCTTATTGTGTCTACATTTAAAAGTGGGGATAAAAGCTTTCCCTTTAACTACAAGACCATTATGATTAGTCACATTTTAGCCAAACTATATGGGCTCATTTTGGAAAAGAAGATTAGCCTTTGGCTTGAAAGCCAAAGTAAAAGAGCTAAAGGGCAAGCTGAGTTTAGGATACATCACTCAACTATAGACCATCTTGTTACTCTTAGGATCATTGCAAAGGAACATCACAGTAATAAAATTGATCTATTTTGTTGTTTTGGTGACTTTAAAAAATATTTCGATAGAGTTCCTCGAGATAAGCTATGGAAGAGGATATAGGAGATAATGGTTCCTCTAAAGTTAAGAGTTGTTGTGAATAAGCTATATGAGAATGTTATTTCCCATCTTAGGACCACCCAGTGTTGGTCCAAAACAATTAAATGCAATATCAGAGTTAAGAAAGGGTCTCCCCTATTCCTTACCCCTTTTGGCATTTATATTAATAAGCTAGAAGAGTGTTTGGAAGCTACAAGATGTGATGGCCCCAGGCTCACTGGTATGGTCATTACTCTTCTCCTTTATGTTGACGATATTGTTCTTCTAGCCAAGAGCCTTAAGGATCTCAACAAGCATCTTAGGAACCTCTCATATTACTACTCCAAAATAGGTATTGTTGACACCTAATCTTTGGGATTAGGAAAAATCCATGTAAATATTGTAAATAACAAAATAAAGGAAATTGGAATATGAAGACGTTGGGAGATGAATCCTAATAATCTCCCTCCTTATATATATCCATGTTTTCTCTTAATGCAAAAGCAAAATTAGTTAGTAGAGTCTCCTTAGACTGACCATAATATTAGTATTTTTAATGCAAAAGCAAAATTAGTTAGTGGAGTCTCCTCAGACTGACCATAATATTAATATTAGTATTTTTAATGCAAAAGCAAAATTAGTTAGTGGAGTCTCTAATATTAGTATTTTTTGTTTGTTTGTTATAACCCCTGTCATTGTCCTTCATTTTTTCCCTCCATTATTCTTTGTCCCTCCGCCCGAATTTGAAACGTTGGCTGCGTTGAAATAATTGTGCATTGATTGCATTGCAATGACTGTGAGACCGTATGTCATGTGCTCGAAGGTCTGCATGCAAATGGTATGCTATAATGACTGTGCATTGTTTGTCTTGAAAATTTGCTGGGCCGCTGCTCAGACGACTGAAATATGATGTGAATGGATTTACAATATGTCCCTTGGATTCATGGCATGCTCTAATGCGTTGGTACTGTGGCTGTTTGGATTGTTTGGTAGGATAAAATAAACTTGTTGGGTATGATAAAATAAGCTTCTTGTCTATTATGGCATGCTGCAGTTTTATATGCTCATTGACTCGTTTGAAAACCGATATATGCAAATCTCTGTTGAAGTCTTTTTAATGGTTCATGTGCGTTGGTACTGAATAGTGTGATGTGCCAGTATTGAATGCTCATACATTATACAATTCGTGTTCCATTGTTTCTTGGAGAGTGCGTTGAGTCTCTTATGAAAGCCGAGAAGCATGCAAAACATTTATTTCATATATTTTAATGGCCGTAATTCATACATGTGTTAAATAGTTTTTTTTTAAAGGCCATATATGAGCGTTCATTCATTTTTAAAAGCCATGAAAAGGGTTGGTTAAAATGAGTGGTGATGGGTATGTTGAAAAGGAATATATGGTATGATTGATATGCATGAAGTGACATATAAAGTGCATATGGTATATGTGTTGAGTTTGTGAGTTTGTTTTTAAAGGTTTGGTGTTAATGTGTGAGCTTAAATTTTTATGAAGGTTATGGTATATATATTTTATGGAGTGATATGAGTATGTATGGAGTAATATATATATATATATATATATAGGTGAGTGGTGACATATTAGGAGTGGTGATATTTTATATGTATAGAATATAGGTTTATATTTATATTTATATTTTGTTAAATTGGCAATTAAGGCCAAACTCTATGTGGGTTAGTTTATTTCTGGTAGTTGATATTTTTATTGGATCTCTCTCGAGAGGTGCAGGATTGATCCAAAGATCATCCGATCCCGATAAGTATTTATGGAGATATGAATTTATTTTGTTTATGTAATTATAGTCAAGCCGACCAGCTCTTATGTAGGCTCTAGAAGCCCAACCAACGTGTCTATTCATCATCCTCATTTTGGTATAAATAGATGAGGATTTGATATCATTTGCACACACGTATTCTTGAGGTGATCTCCTCTCCACGTCTGGGTTTTTGGAGGAGAGAACCAAAAGAATACGCTGGCCTAAAAGGAGCCCCAGCTGCAAGATGATGCCCTAGCTACAGTACGATGCACTAATCTGTTAATGAGAAATTATATGCACAACAATGGAAACAGTTAAGTGATGGCCTAGATGCAGTTATACGCTGTCATAAAAGGGAAACGCAGTCAAGGCATGGAGCCACAGTTAGAGGAGATCTGGCCGCAGTAATGGAGCATCCCTAAATGCGGTCAAGGGTGACATTGATACGCTATCCAAGAAGCCTTCATACGCTGCCTGTAGCAGCCTAAAGGCAGTCCTGTTCACGCAGACAATGGGATAGACCTAGACCGCAGTTAAAGCATATGGAACCACACGATCTATACGATGTTCAATATATACGTTGTTCATTGAGACCTAGCCGCAGGACCTAGCTATGATCTTAATGATAAACACGCAGTCAAAAGGGTTGATCTATAGCCTAATACGCAGGTCATGAAGCTGTAGTCATAACCGCAGTCCAACATGGAAGTGGAGCCGCTGTAATACAACGCTGTTTATGAAAACGTTGTTCACATATACGCTGATGCTATTCACATATACGCTGGTCCATACACTGTTTATGAAAACGCTGTTCACATATACGCTGATGCTATTCACATATACGCTGGTCCATACCTTGTTTATGAAAATGTTGTTCACATATACGCTGGTCCATACGGTGTTTATGAAAACATCTGTTCATATAATATGCTGGTCATTAATGATACTCATACGCAGATCATGGAGATTCTACGCAGGTCATGAAGACTCATACGCAGTCAATGATGACACTAATACACAGATCATGGAAACACTATGCTATTCATGATGAGGTTTATTTATACACTTTTCATGGTTATTATACGATGCCCTAATCTATGCATTGGGTCACTGTTGTCCACATAGTAGTTGCAACATTATTAGAAGCCATTGTTCACATGGTAGCCGCAGCTGTCATAAAAGGTATCATAAAAGGTAGCTGCTGTGATGTCAAGCATGAAGAAGAGCTGCAGTAAGGAAGACATCTAACCACAGAGAGCCCAGGCATATGAAGCCGAGGTAGCCACAATTAAGAGCAGATATGCACTACAAGAAAAATGACGCCAATCTCAGGTGAGTACAGGTTCTTGGTGTCAAGGTGCTGAAGCATATATGATAAGGGTTCTGGAGGAAACCCTTGCAACCTTCACTTCGGACCTACCTGCACATGTATATAAATGAATATGGGTACCCTCTCAACTGCATGCTATCTCTAATTAGAGAAGGCTAATGATGATCTCAGTATGTCTATGAGTAGCATCTCGACATACTTGTAGGTGATGTCATCAACCGGATGAAGCTGAAGGATCTTAAGGTGCAACATGATGGGCATAATAGTAAAGGGCAGCACATGCAACATAATAAGGACAGCATGATGTATGGGTAACATAATGATGGGAGCATGAGCAGCATGATGGTGCTACACAGTAAGGTGCAGCAAATGGACGAGATGCAGCATGATGATAGGTGAAGGAGTCACCTTGAGAATCAGTTGAAGCAGAATGTCTTCAACTGATCTCATCATTATACGAAATGATCTATGCTAGATCTAGATAAGTCAAAGTGTTGACTTCTATTGTAAATGTACTCTCTCTCTCTCTTTCTCTGCTGAACTTTGAAGATAAAAGAAGATTTGATCAAAGGGTTTCCCCACACATTGTGGGGTTTGTCCCTGGCTCGCGCCACATCTTGTGTCCTCTTGTCTTGGCTTGTCTTCTGCATATTATATTTATGTTCTATCTGCAATTTATCGTAATGCTGATGTGATTGCTAACTGTGAAAATTTAAATAAATTGCTCTAGCATAGAACATACCTAATCTTAACATGGTATCAAAGCTGAGGTGAAGACAATGCCCAAGCAAGAGTGAAAAAGCAATCACCAAAGGTAGTTGGGACAAGACAGAAGGATCGATGGTTTCCTCATAATTCACCTCGGGTGAAGTCAAAGCAGAGAATGTCATCAGAATGGCACAACGGAAGATTCTGATGGTCCATCTTAAGATCACTTCATTGGGAAGTTCAGATCTAAGGGTGGAAGGAAAAGTGGATGCCTTATTGAAATAAGTTCGGCCGTTATGCAAAGGAGTGTCCGAATGGCAGGTCATCAAGGAAATGGTTGACTCTTCCACGAAAGCAAGGAACCCCGAAATCTCTTTTATGTACCTGATCGAACCTGATGTCCATCTCGGAAATGGAAGTCAAGGGTTGCAAGGTGGCACTTATCGATGGAAAGGTACGTGTTTGAAAATAGATCTTTTAAAGATGTTTTTGAGTTCAGGGTTGTATCAAGTTGCAGGAAGTCCACTGGGGACCATGTCCATTGACTCAGCTCTAGAGGTCTGTGAGTCAAATGGTGACTAGGATGCCTGAATTCAAAAGGAAGCATGAAGGTACATGTCTGAAATGTACCAAAGGAAAATATTATAAGGGTACCATTCCCCTCATGCAGCAGGTTCACAGGTTTGGAACAACCTGAGGAGTTTGAGAATCATGATCAAGGAATCTCATGTATACAGGTGGAAGAAAGCCCTCTATGGCTTGAAGAAAAACACCTCAGGCATAATATGAGAGGATTGATAGCTGTCTAATGCAGCTTGGATTCACTAGGAGTGAAACCGATCCAAACCATTACTCGAAGGTTGTGGATGATAAACCTCTCGTACCGGCACCTATGTCTGACAGGTGCAGACCATCTCATTTATAGGAGACAGAGGGAGTTGGATTCTGAATGTGGGAAGATAAGGTGCAAGCTTGTGACTGCCTCGAGGAACTTAACTTTCAGAAGTTAGATGGTAATGATGTCGGACCAGATTTGGGAAATGCCTTTGAGTTTCATAAACTCATTCGCGTTGATGTTCTTAGAGAACCTCCGTCCGGACATCTGTGTTGCAGTTAGCATGGTGAGCTCATATTTGGTTGAGCCTCACTAGATTGGTGCCAAGAATCTTCTAAGATATCTTCAGGGCACAATCTCTCATGAATTGAGATACACTGCCGGAAATATGAAACCACATGATTATTCGAATGATGAGTGGGTAGGAAGTATGGAGGATCACTAGAGCACTTCTCAGTGCTGTTTGGAATCTGCCTTGATATCCTGGATGAGCAGGAAGCAGAAGTCGGTGACTCTGAGCACCACCAAGGCAGAATACATTGCTGATAGTATGGCCTTCTGTGAGGCAGTCTGGTTGCTGAAGCTCTTCAGTGAGCCATTTGTACACATGATGAATACCACTGTGAATCTTTGTGACAACCAGAGATGGGATTCGATTATTGAGGAATCTCGTATTTGACAATTGCTCCAGCAGATAGACAATAATTACTGCCTTATTTGGGATATGGTAAGTCGATGATCAAGGAGGCTACATCACACTGAGATGATGTACAGGACAAAGCCTTGAGGAAAGATCAAATTTGTGATTTTCCCGAATGACTTGGAGTCGTCAAGAGACCTTTGTAAAAGGGTCCTGCATGCTGCATACATTGAGCTCTAGGAGCTTTGGGGGGCTTGCAGTTCTATTGGAGCAACATACGACCACAGGGTGACTCACCCTCCCCTGGTGGTGCGCACTGAAACAAGATGATTCGCTCTCTTGTGGGACAAGATGATTCGCTCTCTTGTGGGACAAGATGATTCGCTCTCTTGTGGGACAAGATGATTAGTTCTCCTGTGACGCCTGGATTGATGTGTTCTCCATGGCGATTGTAGCAGGATTGATGTGTTCTCCTGTGAGGCCTGGATTGATGTGTTCTCTATGGCAGCCTGGATTGATGTGTTCTCCATGGCGATTGTAGCAGGATTGATGTGTTCTCCTGTGAGGACAGGATTGATTAAGTTCTCCTGTCAAGGCATCCTACCCATGCAGTCTGGGACTCATGGGAAGTACCTCTCATCTGATCAATGAGCAGGGAAATGAAGTTAGGGACCTTAGTAGTACCGATGGACGCATTGTTGTATCTACCGTACTCCCTACGCTAGGATGTCCTCCATTGATCTGGGATCAATGATATTGGTCTGGGACCAGTGGTACATACTCCGAGACTGACTTCGTGTCAGTGCAGTACTGGTCTGGGACCAGTGAGAGTCGTACATACTATGACGCTGACTTCGGGTTGGTTGAGACTGGTCTAGGACCAGTGGTACGCACTCTGAGACTAACTTCGAGTTAGTGGAGAATGATATGACTCATTCTCGATCAATTCTTCTTCTTCATAGTTCAGCAGAGTTGAGCAGAGCAGAGCTAGCAGAGCCAGTAGCGTTGAGCAAAGCAGAGCTAGCAGAGCCAACAACGATGAGCAGAGCTGAGCAGAGCAGAACTAGCAGAGCCAGCAGCGCTGAGCAGAGCAGAGCTGAGCTGAGCAGAGCTAGCAGAGCCAACAGCACTGAGCAAAGTAGAGCTAGGAGAGCCAGCAGAGCTGAGTAGAATAGAGCAGAGCCAGCAGAGCTGAGCAGAGTTGGGCAGAACAATGCAGGGCACTGATGGCAGAGATAGTACAGTCGTACATATGGATCAGCGGATGGAGTTCTCCCTAGTTGAGAGGGAGTGTTAAATTGGAAACTAGGGCCAAACTCTATGTGGGTTAGTTTATTTCTGGCAGCTGATATTTTTATTGGATCCCCTCGTCGAGAGGTGCAGGATTGATCCAATGATCATCCGATTCCGATAAGTATTTATGGAGATATGAATTTATTTTGTTTATGTAATTATAGTCAAGTCGACCAGCTCTTATGTAGGCTCTAGAAGCCCAACCGACGTGTCTATTCATCATCCTCATTTTGGTATAAATAGATGAGGATTTGATGTCATTTGCACACACGTATTCTTGAGGTGATCTCCTCTCCACGTCTAGGTTTTTGGAGAAGGAGAGAACCAAAAGAATACACTGGCCTAAAAGGAGCCCCAGCTGCAAGATGATGCCCTAGCTACAGTACGATGCACTAATCCGTTAATGGAGAAATTATACGCACAACAATGGAAACAGTTAAGTGATGGCCTAGATGCAGTTATACGTTGTCATAAAAGGGAAACGCAGTCAAGGCATGGAGCCACAGTTAGAGGAGATCTGGCCGCAGTAATGGAGCATCCCTAAATGTGGTCAAGGGTGACATTGATACGCTATCCAAGAAGCCTTCATACGCTGCCTGTAGCAGCCTAAAGGCAGTCCTGTTCACGCAGACAATGGGATAGACCTAGACCGCAGTTAAAGCATATGGAACCACACGATCAATACGCTGTTCAATATATACGTTGTTCATTGAGACCTAGCCGCAGGACCTAGCTATGATCTTAATGATAAACACACAGTCAAAAGGGTTGATTTATAGCCTAATACGCAGGTCATGAAGCTGTAGTCATAACCGCAGTCCAACATGGAAGTGGAGCCGCTGTAATACAACGCTGTTTATGAAAACTTTGTTCACATATACGCTGATGCTGTTCACATATACGCTGGTCCATACACTATTTATGAAAACGTTGTTCACATATACGCTGATGCTGTTCACATATACGCTGGTCCATACGTTGTTTATGAAAACATTGTTCACATATACGCTGATGTTGTTCACATATACGCTGGTCCATACGCTGTTTATGAAAACATCTGTTCATATAATATGCTGGTCATTAATGATACTCATACGCAGATCATGGAGATTCTACGCAGGTCATGAAGACTCATACGCAGTCAATGATGACACTAATACACAGATCATGGAAACACTATGCTATTCATGATGACGTTCATTTATACGCTGTTCATGGTTATTATACGATGCCCTAATCTATGCATTGGGTCACCGCTGTCCACATAGTAGCTGCAACGTTATTAGAAGCCGTTGTTCACATGGTAGCCGCAGCTGTCATAAAAGGTATCATAAAGGGTAGCTGCTGTGATGTCAAGCATGAAGAAGAGCCGCAGTAAGGAAGACATCTAGCCACAGAGAGCCCAGGTATATGAAGCCGAGGTAGCCGCAGTTAAGAGCAGATATGCACTACAGGAAAAATGACGCCAATCTCAGGTGAGTACAGGTTCTTGGTGTCAAGGTGCTGAAGCATATATGATAAGGGTTCTGGAGGAAACCCTTGCAACCTTCACTTCGGACCTACCTGCACATGTATATAAATGAATATGGGTACCCTCTCAACTGCATGCTATCTCTAATTAGAGAAGGCTAATGATGATCTCAGTATGTCTATGAGTAGCATCTCGACATACTTGTAGGTGATGTCATCAACCGGATGAAGCTGAAGGATCTTAAGGTGCAGCATGATGGGCATAATAGTAAAGGGCAGCACATGCAACATAATAAGGACAGCATGATGTATGGGCAGCATAATGATGGGAGCATGAGCAACATGATGATCATGGGCAGCATGATGGTGCTACACAGTAAGGTGCAGCAAATGGATGAGATGCAGCATGATGATAGGTGAAGGAGTCACCTTGAGAATCAGTTGAAGCAGAATGTCTTCAACTGATCTCATCATTATACGAAATGATCTATGCTAGATCTAGATAAGTCAAAGTGTTGACTTCTGTTGTAAATGTACTCTCTCTCTCTCTTTCTCTGCTGAACTTTGAAGATAAAAGAAGATTTGATCAAAGGGTTTCCCCACACATTGTGGGGTTTGTCCCTGGCTCGCGCCACATCTTGTGTCCTCTTGTCTTGGCTTGTCTTCTGCATATTATATTTATGTTCTATCTGCAGTTTATTGTAATGCTGATGTGATTGCTAACTGTGAAAATTTAAATAAATTGCTCTAGCATAGAACATACCTAATCTTAACATATTTTTATAAATCAAATTTTTATTTAATTAAAAGATATAAAATAAGATTATAATTATTTTAGAAACTAAAAGAAAACGATTTTTGTAATAATGCATTCACTCATCTCTATAGTTGGAGTAATTTTCTCTGGCAAAGAGAATTATCATGTTAAATGGTCGAGGAAAATAAAATACACCTTGATTTTCAATGAGTTGTGGAAAGGGGTTTGTGAAGGAGAAGGAGACAATGCACTTGAATATCACTTCATACAAGGAGCGTTCCATTTGGGAAAACAAAAACAACAAGGCCTATGCCTTGATTGTAGCATCATTCAATGAAGAGGTGATTCATCATATTTTTCCATTTCAAATTCTTTCGATGTTTTAAAGAAGTTGAAGGAATTATATGACTCACACTTTAAAGTTGAAGTTGTTCGTTTAATGATCAATTTGTTCAATTTTGAGTTGAAAAATGATGACCCTTTTGCTTTAGCATCCTAAATAAGATCCATTATGCATGACGTCAAAGCCACTGGTGTTGAAATATATGTTCCTCTCATAGCCTATGTCAAGGCACTATATCCCACTTATTCACATTATCTTGAATCATTGCAAGCAATTGGAAAACTTAAGGAGATTTCCTTTGAATCCCTTGAGAAGAAGTTTACTAAAAGAGAGAAGGATTTTGGGAAGAAGACAACTCCTCAGTCTTCTGAAGAAGTTGTGTTCCTTTCAAAAAAGGAGAAGAATCATGCATAGGATTCTTCTAGAGGAAGAGGTAGCAGAAGAGGACATGGAAAGAAAAGATTTTGAGGAAGGGGGGCAGATATTTCCAAGGAGAAAGTTATGATCTTCATTGTATACGATGCAATATAAATGGACATGATGCTTCCAAATGTAGTTTGCCTTGGGATAGAATCAAGCAGGAAAGAAATGAAGAAAAAGGTAAAATACCTGGTAAAGGGACAGGAAACGCACCCAAGTCTGCTCATTATGTTGTGGCGCATTGCAAAATTGGAGAAACTAAAGACTTATTTAATGCTTCACTTGCTTCATGGAAATATGTGTGGTTTCTTGATTCACGAGCAACTTTCCACGTGACTTTCAAAAGAGATTTCTTTGGAGAATTCACTAACAATGTTGATGGAGTAGTCTACTTTGCAGAAAAGTCAAAACTCAAGCCATCAGAACTTGGTACCATTAGGCTCAAATTGTTTGGTCTTCCAGAGTTTCTTCTACATGATGTTCTATACCTCTCAAATTTGAGGATAAATTTGTTTTCTTTGGTCAACATCTACTATCAAGGACACTCCATTCATATATTTGATGGCAATATTGAGGTCAGAAAATCATCAAATCACTCACTTGTCATGACTGAGATAGAAGAAGAAAGACTTCTAAAGCTGCAAGGAATCCTTGCTCATGCACATAATTTTTCATACAATTCTCATTATCATGAAGGTACACTTCCATCAAGCCTTTTATGGCATGCTATATTTGGACACGTAAACTATGACAACCTTCATTTGTTAAAGAAAAATGTTGTTAATAGACTTTTCCTACAATTCCTAGGAAACTTAAGCAATGTGATGCTTGTATCATAGGAAAACATAGCAAACAACCATTTCATGATTCTCATTCCAGAGCATATACAAAGATTGAACTCATTCATTCTGATTTGTGTGGCTCAATGCATATTCCTTCTGCGAATGGTAATAAATATATGATGATAATTATTGTTGACTACACCAGAATGTGTTGGGTTTATTTATTGAAGAACAAATCTGAAGCTTTTGAAACATTTAAGAACTTTCATGCATGGATTGAAAATGATGCACAATCTCATATTGGCTCTATCCGTATTGATAACGGAAAAGAATATACTTCAAATGAATTTGAAAACTATCTTCGCCAACATGGGATCAAACATCAAACAACTCTACCTTATAATCCCCAACAAAACGGAGTAGCTAAAGAATGAACATGACAATCTTAAATATGGTGCGTTCAATGATGTTTTTCAAGAATGTTAAACTTAAGGTTTTGGTTGATGTAGTTATATGTGTTGTGTATATAAATAATAAGTGTCCATCTCATGTTATAAAAAACAAGACTCCCTATGAAATGTGGTATGGTCACATTCCTTCGGTGATGCATCTCAAGGTTTTTGGTTCCACCTGTTATTCCTTGATACTTAAGGAATAGAGAAACAAAATCAGTGCAAGGAGTCACAAATGTATCTTCTTGGGGTACTTAGATATCTCCAAAGAATATTGTGTTTATGATGAAGTTAATAAGAATTTTATAATATCTAGAGATGTTATATTTCTTGAATATTCCAACTCTGGCAATGTTGTTGAGTGGCATCTTGATGGCCTAGATAAATTCAGACATGCAAATTATTTTCAAGAGTTTGATAATGAGATTCCACATCTTGAAGGGGGGGTACCTATACTGGATCAAGCTATATAATCTCCTTCTGAAACACTCTCTTTCATGCATGAAGCTCCAACCACTAATCAAGATGACACTCTGAGTGATGTGATTGAGATAATTGGGAGGTTAAATATTGATTCAGCCCTATCTCAGTGAACCGAGCATCTTGGGCCATCTCAGAAAAGTCCTCCATAATGGATCATAAAGACACACAAGTGTTTGTTATAATGAGGTTGGAAAGATAGGGACAAGAAGCTCTGTTAGACAGAATGGACGTGATGTAGAGAATCATGCTTCACCTGTTGATATGGATGTTTCTTATAATTGTGTACTAAATTTATCTACATATTTTGAACCAAATTCCTTCAAATAATCCACTTCTCATGATGAATGGAAAGAAGCGATGCAGAAACAATATGATGCTTTGATAAATAGTGGAACCTGCAAGCTGGTTGATCCTCCATTGGGAACCAAACCAATAGGCTAGAACTAGGACTTCAAGAACAAGTGTAAATCAGATGGCTCACTTGACAAGCATCATTTCGTGCTTGTGGAAAAAGTATTTGCACAGAAGGAAGGAGTCGATTATGAGGAGACTTTTGCCCCCACAACAAAATGGGATACCATCCAGACACTCTTTGCCTTGGCAGCCCAGAACGGTTGGAAAGTCCATCAAATGGATGTAAAAATTGTTTTCTTGAATGGAGATATGAAAGATAATGTTTTTATGTCCTAGCCAAAAGGATTTGTTGTGAAGGGCCAGGAACACAAAGTATGCAAGCTTTTCAAATCCTTGTATGGCATAAAACAAGCACCGTGAGCCTGATACGAGAAATTGACTGAGCATCTTCTAAAACTCAATTTCAAACATTATGATCTTGATGATGCAACTTTGTTTGTCAAGAAAGTTGGAAAATATTTTTATATCTTGTGGTGTATGTCGATGATCTTTTGATGACATGGAACACCAATAATTACATTGCATCCATAAAGAAAGAATTGAGTAAAGGTTAATGACATATTTGGGCTATGTTCACTACTATCTTGGTATTGAAGTAACCCAACATCTGAAGTTTATATTCCTCTCTCAAAAGAAGTACATTAGAGATTTGTTGAACAAGTTTGGCATAACTGAGTGCAATCCTTTGACTTTTCCGATGGAATAGAATTTAAAGCTCACATCTACTGAAGGAAAAGAATTTGAGGATGGAACGAAGTATAGGAAACTTGTATGAAGTCTCAACTACTTGACTACTACTAGACTAGACATTTCATTTGTTGTTGGAATCCTCTTCAGGTTTATGCAAAATACTTGTGAGGGTCATTGATCTGCTGCAAAAAGAGTTCCAAAGTACTTGAAGGGAACTCAAGACTTTGGACTCAAGTATACACAGGTGGATGACTTCAGCTTGATTGGATACTCTGATTCAGATTTTGATGGAGATAAAGAAACTGGAATATCTACTTCAGATTATGTTATGATTCTTAGATCATGAGCTATATCCTGGAGGTCACACAAATAATCAATTCCAACATATTCCATAACTGAGGTAGAATATGTGGAAGTAACTGAAGCAATGGAGGAAATTGTGTGGCTCAAGAAAATTCTGGAAGATTTGTAGGAGAAACAAGTGCATTCAACTCTTCTTTTGATTGAAAACACTTCTGTAATAAAGCTAACCAAGAACCCAAAGTTCGATGATTGAACCTAGCACATCAATACAAAGTATCATCTGATTCAACATCGTGTTGAGGCCAAGACAATCCACCTATGACATTCTCCACAAATGAGTATATTGCAGACATCTTCACTAAAGCACTTGGAAGATAAAAGTTTGAAAGATTCAAAATGATGCTTGGACTCACCAACATCCTTTTAGATTAAAGGGGGGGATATTGAACCTAATCTTTGGGATTAGGAAAAATCCTTGTAAATATTTGATCCGAAATGGATACTAAATCAAGAAGAAAAGGTATTACATACTCATGTGCAGGAATGCCTATATTATTTAGCACAACAGATCGAAAAGATTGCGAATAATATAGACAAATGAACAGTTATAAAACATAATAAACACAATGACATAGTCAAAATAATGAAGGAATTCACCAGACCCCCTGACTATGTCTCCTGGTCCAAGCTTTCAGTGTCGACATCTATATTATGTCTTTAAGAGCAGAATATTAAAAGTGTGAGCTCAAACAGAGTCTCAACACAACAGTGACAAGAACAACAGGGATTTACTCGAAATCCTCAAGTCTATAAGAGTACACAACCGCTTCCTCTTACTCTCTGTCTTCTGCTTTCTCTTGCTCTCTCTCTGTCTCTATGTTCTACCATTGGATGGCTTTTAAGCCTATCGACGCTATCTGTTCGCCTCCATTTCGAGTTCTCTGGCTCTCGGCTATTGTCCCTTCATCTCCCTGTTGAGTGTTAAACAATCATTGTAAAACGCTTAAGGCATTGGGGCACAAGGCAACTAACAGGCGAAAAGACTGGCAGGCATGGGTGGAACCAACTGTTTGGCCTTCCCCCCTCACAAATCCTCAAAACAACATATTTTTAGTTCCCAAAGGAAATACAAAGAAAACATAGAAACTCCGACAAAAACGCCAAAGCCAGACTTCAAATGATATAAAGTCCGCCCTATAATCCTCTCGGGTTCGCCTTTTATTACTTTCGCAAGCCCTTTGTATTCCATACCATTCATCTGCCTTCGATCTGACGGTTCGCATCCAACCATCTCGTGCCTTCTTCACCGTCCGATCCGTGATCACTAATCCAATGGCTGATGGTCATTTCGGGTGGCCTACTTGCACGGAGATTACCCGCCCGAAAAAGTGGTTTTCTCTCTCTTGCGGCGTGCTACGTGTCGGAGAGTGTATGGAATCAGGCGGAGCCTCTCCAATACTACTTATGGCCTGAATCCAGCCTGAAATACTGTTTACCATGGAACTAAAATTATATAAAGCTGCATTTATAAACCCTTTCGGGTCTGCGCATATCATATAGTCTTCGACCTACGCTAAGTCCTCCCTTTGGAAAATATGTGATGCGATATGTAATCTCTGCCGTTGATCTGCATGCTCAATCAACGACCCACATTGTGTCACTGATTGCAATAACATTTCCCTTAGGGCTGCCTCTGATACACTCTGTTGGCCTCTCTGTCAATGCGATATCGCCAATTTGATTTGAGTCGTTGATCTGGCCGATCCGACGGCTCCTGTGCAACAATACTTCACTCAGTTTTCCACCATTCCTTAGTGCTTTTCTCCTGCGATAGTGTTTTCTGATAGTTAATATATATATGAAGACTTAGACTTAGAGGCTTGATACAAGATCCATTTTGGATCATGCCTTCCCACTGAAAAGCTTTTGGACCACCAAAAGTTGGTTTTTAGCATTCAAGCAAGTGAGGATACTTCTCCTTCACCTGTCTAACTTCTATCCATCGTGCTTTGCTTGGATTTGAACCTTTGAGTCCCACTCTCAGGTACTCAACATCCCCTTGATGCGTAGTTCTTACCTTCCTGTCTAAAACTGTGTCCTCCTGTAACTCATTGAGATACTCAGGCAACAAATCCCCAATAGAAGGCAATTGACTTTGCTCTTCAGGATCTTCAATCAATGAAGGTTCATACAATCTCAAGTTTTCTGCATTAACGACTGAATAGATCTGCATATAAGCTGGAAAATCAAGGCGAAAAGCATTTTCACCAATTTTATCAAGTATCTTGAAAGGTCCATACCTTATTGGTTTTAGCTTCTTACCTTCACCCTGCATTCTATCTTTGCTGATGTATAGCTAGACTTGATCACCAACTTGAAAACTATGCTCAACTCGATGCTTGTCATGTCTTGCCTTGTACTTGGCTTGACTTCTTTCCAGCTATTCTTGTAATGCCTGGTGAGTTTCCTAGATTTGTTCAATGAACTTGGTTTCTTTGTCCACATCACTATGTCCATCAAGTGCTATGTCTTTACCAAAGACAAAATCCAAGGGAGACTTTGGTATAAAACCAAAACAAGTCTCAAAAGGACATCTCTGAGTAGAAGAGTGCTTGAAACGGTTGTACGCATGTTGCACATAACACAAATGCTCATCCCAAAGCTTGGGGCGCTTGCTGCAATAGCCTCTGAGCAACTGGATCACTGTCCTGTTGACCACTTTTGTCTGACCATAT
The DNA here is from genome assembly GCA_031772625.1 of Pinus tabuliformis. Taxonomy (NCBI): domain Eukaryota; kingdom Viridiplantae; phylum Streptophyta; class Pinopsida; order Pinales; family Pinaceae; genus Pinus; species Pinus tabuliformis. The sequence continues at coordinate 272,323,169 of CM062810.1, forward strand.
GTTTGTGGATGAAATGTTGTGCTCTTCTTCAACCTGGTGTCCATCAACTCCCTTAAACTTGACCAAAACTTCCCAAAAAATCGAGAATCTCAATCAGATACAATAGAAGTGGGTAACCCAAAATGAACACATACATTATGAAAGAACAACTTTGCTGTTTGTTTAATTGTAACCTGCTTGTTACATGGTATCAAAATACACATTTTACTAAACCTATCCACAACAACATACAAATAATCATGACCTTTCCTAGATTTTGGCAATCCCCCAACAAAATCCATGGAAACACTTTCCCAAGGACGAGAAGGAATTGGAAGTGGAGGGTACAAGCCTAATTTCATATTATTGGGCTTGCTTGTAGCACACATAGTACACCCTTTGATATATATAGAAACTGTCTCATGCATTCTTGGCCAATAACAGAACCTTTGCAATTGTGCAACCTTTTTACTTACACCAAAATGACCTGATATGAGAGAAGTATGTGCTTCTCGAATTATGTTAACTCTTTCAGTTTGTGGAATGCATAACTTTCCCAAATGATATAAGAGTTGGTCTTTTACATAATAATCCAATCTTCTACTTGCTTGCCATGACTTAAAGTTGCATATACATCTTTAAAATATACATCTTGAGCATATTGTTCAGTGTCACTTTCATGCATTACTGAGTTATGCTTAAGTATAGTAGATGCATTTATGATTGGTCTTGATAACATGTCTGCAACCTTATTGTGTATGCCCTTCTCATATATGATGACAAGATGAAATTACTGTAGAAAACCCTTCCACCTATAATGTCTTGATTGCTGCAATTTAGTTTGTGAGTGCAAATATTGAAGTGGTTGATGATATGTACATATTATTGTTTCTTTACCCATTAGGTAGTGTTTCCACTTTTTCACACTTTGTACTAATGCATACAATTCTTTATCATATGTGGGATAATTAACTACTGCAGAAGTAAATGTCTCAGAATGATAGCATATGGGTTTTTTGTGTTGCATCAACACTGCTCCCATGGCATAGTCACTAGCATTTGTCTCAATCTCAAATGGATGTTGAAGATTTGGCAGTGTTAGTACTGGTGTTGTACTGATTTTTTCTTTTAAGGTGTCGAAGGCTTTCTGTTGTTTGCCTCCCCACTTAAACACCTGTTTCAATCCTATTAAAGCATGTAATGGAGCTGCAATCAATGAGAAGTTAGCAATAAACTTTCTCCAGTATTGTGCTACCCCTAGGAAACTCCTAACCTCTATAGAAGATTTGGGTTTATGCCAGTTCACAATGACTTCAACCTTAGAGGGATCTATCTTCAATTCACCACCCCTTACAATATAACCCAAATAATTTAAAGATGTTCTGCCAAATTCACATTTTGACAGTTTTACATAGAGATTTTCTCTTTTTAAAACATCTAAAGTTTGCTTCACATGATTTACATGGTCTTCCCATGTCTTACTAAAAACAAGAATGTCATCTAAATAAACAATTACAAAATCATCAATAAATGGTCTGAGTACATCATTCATGACTCTCATAAATGTAGCAGTGTTAAAATTGGCAACTAGAGCCAAACTCCATGTGGGTCATATTATTTATGGCAGCTAATATTTTTATTGAATCCCTCTCATTGAAAGGTGTAGGATTGATCTAAAGATCATCCGATTTCGATAAGTATTTATGAAGTTATGAATTTATTTATGTTATGGACAAATTGTTAAGTTGGTCAGCAACTTATGTAGGCTCAGAAGCCTAACAGTCATGTCTATTCAACCTCTACGTTTTAGTATAAATAGAAGAGGACTTCAAGTCATTTCTACACACACTTGGATCTCTTCCTCTCTCTACTTGTCTTTTGGTTTTAGTAGGAGGAGAGATCCTAAGGAAAAGCCAGAAAAGTCGGAACTGCCAGAAAAGCCGGAAACGCTGGAACTGTCGGAAAAGCCGGAATAGCCAAAAAAGCCAGAATTGTCGAAAAAGCTGGAACTGATGGAAAAGCCGGAAATGCCAGAAAAGCCAAAAATACCAGAAAAGCCTGAAAATCCGGAAATGCCGGAACTGTCGAAACTGCCGGAAAAGCCGGAACTGTTGGAAACGCCGGAACTACCCGGAACTGCCGAAACAACCGGAGCATCTGTCTCCGAAGGAAGGCAGCATGATGTATGAGATCATGGGCAACATAATAAGTAGCTTGATGATATGAGCATGGGCAGCATAATGATGCATGATGATATGAGTATGGGCAGCATGATGTATGAGATCATGGGCAACATAATAAGCAGCATGATGATATGAGCATGGGCAACATATTGATGCATGATGATATGAGCATGGGCAGCATAATGATGCATGATGATATGAACGTGGACAACATAATCATGAATGAGATCATGAGCATGGGCAGCTTGATGATGAATAAGACCATGGAAGATGCAGCATGAAGATGAGAGCAACTCAGTCATCAAGGTTCAACACATGTGATAGTACAACAAGGTGGTGTCACATGGTAATGTGTAGCAAATAAACGAGATGCATCACTATGATAGGTGAACGAGTCACCTTAGAGAATTAGTTGAAGCAATATGTCTTAAACTGATCTCATGCTGATATCAAAAGTCAAAGTGATTGACTTCTATTGTAAATGTACTATCTCTCTCACTTTCTTTGTTGAACTTTGAAGAACATAAAAGAAGAATTAATCAAGGGTTTCCCCACATTGTGGGGTTTATCCCTAGCTAGCGCCACATCTTGTGTCCTCTTTTCTTGGCTTGTCTTTTGCGATTTATATTTATGTCCTATCTGCAGTTTACTTTATGCTGATGTGGAAAATAAATTGAAATAAATTGCTCTAGCGTAGAACATACCTAAAATTAACATGGGATCAGAGCTGAGGTGAAGACAATGCCCAAGCAAGAGTGAAAGAGCAATCACCAAAGAAAATAGGGACAAGACAAAAGGATCAATGAGTTCCACATCTCTCTTCTAAGTTCGCTAAGGGTGAAGTGGAAGCATAGAATATTATCAAAATGGCACAGCGGAAGATCACTTTATTGGGAAGTTCAGAACTAGGGTGGAAGGAAAGGCAGATGCCTTGGTTGCAATAAGTTTGGCCATCATGCAAAGGAGTGTCCGAATAGCAAAGACACATCTCTTGATGAAGATAACAATCATTCCAGGGACATCTTCAATGATTAGAGGAATGATAAGTAATGTAGGTCACCAAGGAAATGGTTGACTCTTCAAAGAAAGCAAGGAACCCCAAAATCTCTTTTATGTACCTGATCGCAAGAAGAACCTGGTGTCCATCTCGAAAATGGAGGTTTAAGGTTTCAGGGTGGCCCTCATCGATGGAAAGGTACGTGTTTGAAAATATATTTTTCAAAGATGTTTTAGAGTTTAGGGTTGTATCAAGTCCACTGGGGACCATGTCCAATGACTCGACACCGAAGGTCTGTGAGTCAGATACTGACCGGGATGCCTGAATTCAAAAAGAGCATGAAGGTACATGTCTGAGATGTACCGAAGGAAAATCTTACAAGGGGACCATTCCCCTCATGTAGCAGGTCCACAGGTTTGGAACAAACCATGGAGTTTGAGATTCATGAACATGAATCTCATGTATACAGGTGGAAGAAAGCCCTCTATGGCTTGAAGCAAAACACCCCGGGCGTAGTATGAGAGGATTGATAGCTATTTGATGAAGCTGAGATTTACTAGGAGTGAAACCGATCCAAACCATTACCCGAAGGTTATGGATGATAGACCTCTCATACTGGCACCTCATAAGGATGACCTATTTCTGACAGGTGCAGACCCTCCTATTTGCAGAAGTAAGAGGGAGTTGGATTTCGAATGTGGAATGATAAACTACAATCCTGTGACTACCTCGAGGATATTAACTTTCAGAAGTTATATGGTAGTGATGTCAGACCAGATTTGGGAAATTCCTCTGAGTTTCATAAACTCAATCATGTTGATATTCTTGGTGAACTCCGGACATATGTTTTGCAGTTAGCATGGTGAGCTCATATTTGGTTGAGCCTCACTGGATTGGTGCCAAGAATCATTTGAGATATCTTCGGGGCACAATCTCTCATGGATTGAGACACACTACCAGAAATATGAAAACTGCATGATTATTCGAATGTTGACTGGGCAGGCAGTGTGGAGGATCACTAGAGCACTTCTCAGTGCTAGTTCTCTTTGGATTCTGCTTTGATATCATGGATGAGGAGGAAGAAAAAATCAGTTATTATAAGTACCGCTGAGACTGGATACATAACTACGAGTATGACCTCGTATGAAGTTTCCTGGTTGTGGAAACTCTTTAGTGAGTACACATGATGAATACCACTGTGATTCTTTGTGACAACTAGAGGTGGGATTCGATTATTGAGGAATCTCGTATTCAATGATTGCTCCAACAGATAGACATCAAATATTTCCTTATCTGGGATATGGTAAGTCGATGAGCAAGGAGGCTCCATCGCACTGAGATGATGTACAGGTCGCTACACTTTGTCAGAGCCCCGGGGAAAGATCAAATTTGTGATTTTCCCAAACGACTTGGAGTCGTCGAGAGACCCTTGTAAAAGGGTCCTGCATGTTTCATACATTGAGCTCTGAGAGCTCTGGTGGCTTGCGGTTCTTACTAGAGCAACATATGACCATAGGGTGACTCACCCTCCCCTGGTAGTGCGCACTAGGACAGGATGATTCACTCTCCTGTGGATAGGATGATTTGCTCTCGTATGGACAAGATGATTCACTCCCTTGTGGGACAAGATGAATCGCTCTCTTGTGGGATAGGATGATTCACTCTCCTGTGGACAGGACGATTCGATCTCCTATGAACAAGATGATTCGCTCTCTTGTGGGACAAGATGATTCGCTCTCTTGTTGTGTAGGATGATTCGCTCTCCTGTGTAGCAGAATAATTAATTCTCCTATGAGGTCTGGATGATGTGTTCTCTATGACGATTGTGTAGCAGGATAATTAATTCTCCTGTGAGGTATGGATGATGTGTTCTCCATGACGATTGTGTAGCAGGATGATTAATTCTCCTGTGAGGTCTGGGTGATGTGTTCTCCATGATGATTGTGTAGCAGGATGATTAGTTCTCCTGTGAGGTCTAGATGATGTGTTCTCCACGACGATTGTGTAGCAGGATGATTAGTTCTCCTGTGAGGCCTGGATGATGTGTTCTCCATGGCAATTGTGTAGCAGGATGATTAGTTCTCCTGTGAGGACATGATTGATTAAGTTCTCCTATCAAGGCATCCTACCCATGCAGTCTGGGACTCATGGGAAGTACCTCTCATCTGATCAATGAGCAGGGAAATGAGGATAGGGACGCATCTCTGTATCTACCGTACTCCCTATGCTAGGATTACCTTCATTGATTTGGGATCAATGATACTGGTCTGGGACCAGTGGTACATACTCTAAGACTAACTTCGAGTCAGTAGAGCTAAGAGTACTGGTCTGGGACTAGTGGTAGGAATTGTACCTACTATGACACTGACTTCGGGAGCATATCAGAGCAGAGCCAGCAGAGCTGAGCTGAGCAGAGCAGAGCCAACAGAGTTGAGCTGAGCAGAGCAGAGCCAGCAGAGCAGAGTAGAGCCAGCAGAGCAGAGCAGAGCCAGCAGAGCTGAGCAGAGCAGTGCAGGGCACTGATGGCAGAGATAGTACAGTTGGACATATGGATCAGCGGATGGAGTTCTCCCTAGTTGAGAGGGAGTGTTAAAATTGGCAACTAGGGCCAAACTCCATGTGGGTCATATTATTTATGGCAGCTGATATTTTTATTGGATCCCTCTCATTGAGAGGTGTAGGATTGATCTAAAGATCATCCGATTCCGATAAGTATTTATGAAGTTATGAATTTATTTATGTTATGGACAAATTGTTAAGTTGGCCAGCAACTTATGTAGGCTCAGAAGCCCAACAGTCATGTCTATTCAACCTCTACGTTTTAGTATAAATAGAAGAGGAATTCAAGTCATTTCTACACACACTTGGATCTCTTCCTCTCTCTACTTGTCTTTGGGTTTTAGTAGGAGGAGACATCTTAAGGAAAAGTCGGAAAAGCCAGAAAAGTTGGAAAATCCAGAACTGCTGGAAAAGTCGGAATGGCTGAAAAATCCGGAACTGCCGGAAAAGCCAAAAATGCCGGAAACACTGGAAAATCCAAAAAAGCCAGAAAAGCCAGAAAAGTTGGAAAAGTCGGAAATGCTGGAACTGTCGGAATTGCCAGAAAAGCCAGATCTACTGGAAAAGCCCGAACTACCGAGAACTACTGAAATAGCCGAAGCATCTGTCTCCAAATGAAGGCAACATGATGTATGAGATCATGGGCAGCATAATAAGCAGCATGATGATATGAGTATGGGTAGCATAATGATGCATGATGATATGAGTATGGGAAACATGATGTATGAGATCATGGGTAGCATAATAAGCAACATGATGATATGAGCATGGGAAGCATAATGATGCATGATGATATGAGCATGGGCAGCATAATGATGCATGATGATATGAGCATGGACAACATAATGATGAATGATATCATGAGCATGGGAAGCTTGATGATGAATAAGACCATGGAAGATGCAGCATGATGAGTAGCATGAAGATGAGAGCAGCTCAGTCATCAAGGTTCAACACATGTGACAATACAGCAAGGTGTCACACAGTAATGTGCAGCAAATAGACGAGAGGCAACACTATGATAGGTGAACGAGTCACTTTAGAGAATTAGTTGAAGCAATATGTCTTCAACTGATCTCATGCCGATATCAAAAGTCAAAGTGATTGACTTCTATTGTAAATGTACTATCTCTCTCACTTTCTCTACTGAACTTTAAAGAACATAAAAGAAGAATTGATTTAGGGTTTCCCCACATTGTGGGGTTTGTCCCTGGCTAGCGCCACATCTTGTGTCCTCTTGTCTTGGCTTGTCTTCCGCGATTTATATTTATGTCCTATCTGCAGTTTACTTTATGCTGATGTGGAAAAGAAATTGAAATAAATTGCTCTAGCATAGAACGTACCTAAAATTAACAAGCAGGAGCATTAGTTAAGCCAAAAGGCATAACCAACCATTCATACAGTCCTTGCTTTGTCGTGAAAGCAGTCTTCCATGCATCCTGTTCTGCAACTCTGACCTGGTGATAACCACTTCGGAATCTAACTTAGAAAAGTAAACTGCTTCTTTTAATTGATCTAATAAATCATCAATACGAGGAAGAGGATAACAATTCTTGATCATTATTTTATTTAGTGATCTATAATCAATGCGCATTCTCCACGAACCATCTTTCTTTCTCACCAGCACAATTGGAGATCCACATGGTGATGTGCTTGGTCGTATAAACCCTTTATCGAGCAACTCCTGTACCTGCTTCTTTATCTCTGCATTCTCTAAAGTTGACGACCTGTACATTCCAATGTTAGGTAATGGAACATCTTGCTGCAAATAAATATCATGTACTATTTCTCACTTGGGTGGCAGACCTTCAGGTTCTTGAAATAGAACATCATACTCTGAAACAACTCTAATTAAATCAACTTTCTGTTTAGAATCACAGCCTTCAAATGCATTGGATTTTTTAGGATCCTTTGCCTTTACTACAATTTATGAGAGAATAGTTACCTTTAAGTTTATGAGCTCTTACAATATATTCTATTCCATCTTTAGTGAGTTGATACTTATTCTCAGCTCTATAGAAAATAGCTTTCCTATCATACCAGTATGGACTTCCCAAAACAATACCACATATATCCGATGGAACTATATCTAACTCAACCTCATTTACAAATGTTGATCCAATAGCAAACCTAAGTTTACATTGTCTCGTTACTTGTAGCTTTGTTTTATTACACACCCAACCTAATGGATATGGCTTCTCATGAGGTTTTGTTTGTAGTACCAACTTTCTTACAATTGTTTCAGAAATCAAATTTACTTGTGACCCACGATCAAATAAAGTATCAATCTTATTGTGCTTAGAAATCACTCTAATACAAGAAAACTCATTTCTTTCCCTCTCGTTATTTTCATTATCAACAGGTTGTGCAGAATTACTTGTGGGTGCTTCAGAATCTTTACCTTTAATACATGTGGCTGTAACTATTGTTCCATCGCCTGAATCTAATCCCAAGTCCTACTAAATAGTAGTAGCATTCTTTTTCTTCTTACCACCGAACTTCTTAGGTTTCCGTTCTGGATGCAAAGACCAGTAGTGTGCCTCATCGTGTCCTTCTTTCTTGCAATGAGTGCATGAAGGTTTATCCTTCTTTACAATGTTTGCTTTCCTCTCCTTCCATTTCAGTTTCTTCTTTTCCTTGCTCTTGCTTACAAAATATTTATATGATCCCCCAACCTCTGGGTTTACATTCTTACCTCTAGCTTCTAGATGTGTAGCTTGAACTGATACATCATCTAAGCTAGTGGGATTAAACATGAGAATAGTATGCTTTAAATAGCTATGAAGACCACCTATATACTTCAATAAAGTCTCAGGTGAGTCCAATGATATACCTAGAGTTAAAGCTCTCTTTCTGAATTCCTGAGTATAACTTTGTACACTTTGACCCTTCAATTGCCGAAGATTTTTCCAACTCGCCATTACCTGCTGCATGTAAGCTAAAGGATAGAATTGTTTTTTGATAGCAGAAACAAATTCATTCTATGTAGAAATGATTTTACCAAGTTTTTGCAGATCAGCTTGTGTCTTGCCTTCCCACCATACCAGTGCAGTTCCTCCAAGTCGAAGGCTAGCCAGCTGAATCTTCTTCCTTTCTGAATCAACGTTCTGTACCCTACAATATACATCAATTTGTCTTATCTAATTATCTAGCTTTTCTGCATTGAGTTCACCATCATAAATTGGCAAATCAAACTTCACATCTAATTTGATTAAGGAAGTTTTCTTCTTCTTCTTATAAGAGCTAGAAGATGATGATGACGAGGATGATGATGGAGGAGATGGTGGAGGAGATGGCGGAGGAGTCATTACTCCTTTTCCTTTGTCTTTTGGAGGGGCAACTAGAAAAGGTTCCTCTGCTCCTTTGTCTGGTTTAGGTGTTGAAGTGCTTCCACATCGACCCTTCTTAAATTCCAGATACATTTCTTCCACCATGGTTTGGAGTGTCTTAAAACTCTCTATAAACTGAGATTATGATCCCAATGGAGCTTCTTCTGCCATTCTCCTCTAAGAATAGACTCTTCCAATCTCTGGATTAGCCTCAACAAGTTCTCCTTCTCCTAGTTTGAGCTTTAATCTAGTTAGCATTCAAAATCCAGCACAAGCTTGTCTAACCTTAATAAAACCAAAACCAAATGCTTTGATACCACTTGATCTGAAATGGATACTAAATCAAGAAGAAAAGGTATTACAAACTCATGTGTAGGAATGCCTATATTATTTAGTGCAACGGATTGAAAAGATTGTGAATAATATAGACAAATGAATAGTTATAAAACATAATAAACACACATGACACATTCAAAATAATGAAGGAGTTCACCAGACCCCCTAGCGATGTCTCCTGGTCCAAGATTTCAGTGTCAACCTCTATATTATGTCTTTAAGAGCAGAATATTACAGTGTGAGCTCAAACAGAGTCTCAACACAACAATGACAAGAACAATAGGGATTTAATCGAAATCCTCAAGTCTACAAGAGTACACAACTGCTTCCTCTTGATCTCTATCTTATGCTTTCTCTTGCTCTCTCTCTGTCTCTCTGTTTTGCCATTGGATGGCTTTTAAGCCTATCGGTGTTGTCTGTTTGCCTCCATTTCAGGCTCTCTGGCTCCCGGCCACTTTCCCTTCATCTCCCTGCTGAGTTTTAAACAATCATTGTAAAACACTTAAGGCATTGGGACACAAGGCAACTAACAGGCAGAAAGACTGGTGGGCACGGGTGGAACCAGCTGTTTGGCCTTCCCCCGGCACAAATCCTCAAAACAATGTATTTTTAGTTCCCAAAGGAAATACACAGAAAACATAGAAAATCTGACAAAAACACCAAAGTCGGACTTCAAATGATATAAAGTCCGCTCTATAATCCTCTCAGGTCTACCTTTTATTGATGTTGCAAACCCTTTGTATTCCACACCGTTGATCTGCCTTCGATCTGACGGTTCTCATCCAACCCGATCATCCAACCAACTCGTGCCTTCTTCACCATCCGATCTGTGATTGCTAATCCAATGACTAACGGCCATTTTGGGTGGCCTACTTGCACAGAGATTACCCACCCAAAAAAGCGATTTTCTCTCTCCTGCGGCGTGCTACGTGTCGGCCAGTGTATGGAATCGGGCAGAGCCTCTCCAATACTGCTTACCGCCTGAAGCCCACCTGAAATACCATTTACCACAGAACTCAAATTATATAAAGCCACATTTATAAACCCTTTCGGGTCCGCGCATATTGCATAGTCTTTGGCCTGTGGTAAGTCCTCCCTTTGGCAAATCTGCAATGCAATATGTAATCTTTGCCATTGATCTGCGTGCTCAATCAACTGTCCACGTTGTGTCATCGATCGCAGTCGCATTTCCCTTAGGGCCACCTCCGATATACTCTGTTGGGCTCTCCGCCGACGTGATATTGCCAATTTGATCTGAGTCGTTGATCTGGCCAATCCGACGGCTCCTGTGCAGCAATACTTCACTCTCCGTTTCACTCCGTTTCACTCTGTTTTCTGCCATTCCTTAGTGTTTTTCTCCGGCGATAGTGTTTTTCGATAGTTAATATATATATGAAGACTTAGACTTAGAGGCTTGATATAAGATCCATTGTGGATCAATATTATAAATAGAAAAATAAAGGAAATTGAAAGATTAAGAGACAGGGGAGATGAATCCTAATAGTTTCTCTCTCCTTGTATATATCCATGTTTTCTCTTAATTCAAAAACAAAATTAGTTCTTGGAGTTACTCTTCTGGCCTGACATGTATGACTATTAATACTAACAAGACTAAAGTCGTGATAAGTAAATTCAAAAAGACAAACTATGATAATTTCATTTATGATAATAGCTACTTGGACAAATTTTATTCTGACAAATATATAGGAATTGACATTCATCATTAGCTCAACTGGAATAATAGCATTGAGAAAAAGATAATTAGAGGCTAGAAATATTATTATGGCCTTGAAAACAATTATAGGTCAATATATATTTGGGTATGGAGTAAAAAAATTTTATCTTTGAGACTCTCATCACCCCTGTTATTTTTTATGGATGCAAGGTTTGCGATTGCAGTATATCTAGAGAATCATAGAGAACGAATGAGCTAATCCAAAAGAAATTTATAACCTACAATCTCAAGATTAAAGGAAATACTCACTACCATTTCCCCTATTAAAAGCATGGCTATGATTAGGTATCTCATGTATAAGTAGATGTACAATATGGAAGCCAAGAGGTTCCTCAAAATTTCTTCTAACTCTAGCTAAAACCCCCACCTCCGACTCAAGCAAGGTTGGTATAAGGATGACCAGTCTTGGCTAGACCATTGGGAGTAAAAGAGGAGATCATATTGGAGAATAAGGATAATATTAAAAATATTATTACTTCCAAATTTAAGGATAAGTTGTGGGATGATAAGGAGTTAGAGGGAAAAAGGAAGCTAAGGTATTATAAGGAGGTGATCAACCCCAATCTTGATAACCATAATTATATTTCTGTCTTGACTAGTGCTAAGAAGAAAATGAACATTGCCAAGATAAGAACTAATTCTCATGAGCTTCAAAGTGAAATTGGGCATTGGTCAATTCCCAAAACACCTTGGGACGAAAGATTTTGTCACCTTTGCAATACTAAGAGGGTTGAAGATGAAAATCACTTTCTCTTGGATTTCCCAACTCTTACTCACATCTGTTCTAATTTTCAAAATCTTTGCCACACTACCAACCTTCTTGACTTGTTAAGTCAGCAAAACTATGGTGATCTAGGAATGCTTCTCTCCCTTCTTTTCAATCATAGAAATAAAATATTAAAGAATCTCAACTAATCTCTTACTTTCTTAAGGTTCGATAGACCATATTGGTCTTAGTGGACATTAATCATCATCAAAATCATATAACAATTTTCAATTTTTTTAGTATGTTGAACTTTAAAGCCCAATTCTATTTTCAAAGTTTTAAATTTTGATTTTTTTTCAAACTTTAAAGTCGTTGAACTAGAACACAAATAGTTACCAGGTGACTTAGTCCCTACCATCCACCTAATAATTATCGATAATTAAATTAAAATTCTAGAAACCATATTTCAAGATATATATATATATATATATATATATATATATATATATATATATTATCTTTCTCCTTCTCTCTACATAGATATTTACATTGAATTTTTTTCTTACTAATATGTTTTTAACATTTTACATATAACTACATATTAAGCATTGAACAAATTACAAATCCCCCTCTTACCAAGAATTAGAAAACAATTATCAATTAAATAATAATCTCTCTCTTGTGTGTGTGTGTGTGTGTGTATATATATATATATATTAATTTCAATTACTTTATCTCTTTATCTCTATACAAAGTAGATATAAAATTGTGTTACTTAATATGGACATTAAAATATTTTATGAAGAAATTACATGTCTCCCTCATACTAAAAAGAAGAAAACAATTATACGCAAAATTATAAATGTTTTACTTTCAATTAATTCATCTATCTCCTTATATAAAGTTGGTGCATAATTAAGGTGGAAGTTGAAATATTTTATTTTGAATAATATTGAAATATTTTATTATTGTTATTATTGTTATTTAATTTTTTAACGTAAGTATTATTTTATTATTTTTAAATGTAACATTATAAGACAAAATCTCTCTCCTATTAGAATGTAGAGTGTCTCTCTAAAAAACACAAAAAACAAAAAAACATATATAAAATAGATATTCGACTACAAAAATTATTTTATTCAATATTTGATATTATAGATTGTTACTCGTGGATTTGTCCTCATCTATCCTTTTAAAAAGAACTCTCGTTGTTGAATAAAATGCAAGGAAACTCTATTTATCTATACCAATATTGAAATAATTTAATTTATAAACAAATCTAATAAAAATTTTAAATCTACCTAATACCAAAATTGATATAATTTATGAAATTTAAAAAAGCATTGTCATGTAGTATAAATTATATCGAAGACCACAACTAATACCAATCTTTGAAATTCAAAAGCACCATAGTTAAAGATGAAGAACACTCTACTCCAATGTGCATCCATTCGTGTTTGCAGTCTTATTTTAAACAAGAGCCACTTGGCGGCAAGTCTCTCAACATGTGGCTTAAGAGATTTGTATTTCAAAACTAATTCTAAATTCTAAAATCATCAATTCTCCATGGAAATTTTTTATTTATCATGTTAAATGTAATTTTGAGAAAACAATTGCTTCCAATTGCTTGAAACTATACTATATCATCAAAAAGTATATGATACATATGTTACTCATATATTCAAAATTATACAATTCTATGTTGCACTAAAACAAAGCAACAATTTGCACAATTATTTTTCCATATTAACAAAAATTGACAAGAACTCATTAAAAATATGTTACAAAATTAGATTAGCAGCTAACTAAATAGATATTTAAATATCTTACTACATAAAGCAACAACCCCAAAAAATGATTTTCTAGCACAATCACTGAATCCTAGAATTTCCTATGAGTTTTTTTTAATAGAATAAAAATAGATGTCCAAATAATAGAGACCATGCTAAGAACTCATAAAATTAAACACAATAGCATTTGCCAAAGCATGATGATTCTTACAGTAGCTCTAGACTCCCAAGAAACAAGATTCTAATGACTGTAGCAGAAGCATTTTCAGTGATGCCAGTGATGATGACGATATCATAAGTAGTAATATTTACAACATTTGACCACCCCATAACATGTTAGACGAAAAATGGCACTTGGGATTTTCCAAGATAGGATCTTAACAATCTATGTTTTAAAATGGCTCTAACACTTTGATTGTTATTTTTTGCATGGATATAGAGGCAAGGGTAAGGTATCTTTAGAATCTTGTTTTCTTATATACTTAATGTGTTGGGATAGACAGAGCTTTGTAATTTTTTGGAGAACATATAGGTCATTTTTAATTGATGTCAAGGGAATGCAAGGGAATGGAGAATCAATGGAGTCATAGAATGCACTAGTCAAAGCACTTATGTTTACATCTTGGGTCTTGCCTACTAAAATATCAAACAGTTGTTACATAGGAAATTTAACAATATTTTAGCACGAGCACACATTATTTAGTTATCCAAGGCATTTTTATTCGTTTAGCTAATGCCTTAGAAGAAGCTAAAAGAAGGAAGGCTTTGTTGAATTAGAATCAAACTCCATGACATACAAAATTCGATGACTAGTTGTTAAAAGGAGACAAAATGTTTTGATTGATCAAATGTATTGTAGTATGTTAGTATCAATATGTCTTACTACAACTAGTTTTTTCTAAGAAAGTAAAAGACAATTAGCATTTGTATGGCTAGAAAAGTTTGATGTTAATCTGCTCAAAATTAGCAGGTTTGAGCTATTTGAACTTAATTGATAGGACCGATGATGTTGAGCTAGATGTAGTTGATGTTAAAATTCCAATGTCCAAGGCTATTGCAAACAACCATGAAAAGCAATAGAATAGATACATAAACATCAATTTTCGTGAAATTAATAGACATGTATGTTACAACTAGCTTGTTTCAACCTATTTCCATTTTAAACTTTTAGACACATTGATTCTTTCTTTTTTTTCAGCAAATGGCACCAAATTAACACTCTTGCTTCTACTTACATATAATGAATTTATCCATAAACTACAACATATTCATGGATAAAATGAACTTAGATCGTTTTCATTTTTAATTTTAAAATAGTATGGTTTTGTCATAAGATTATAGAAAAATCAAATATTTACCGCAAACTGCAACATAGAGAGAAAGTAGTTCTTTTCACATAGGTTCCTAAATTTATTGTATCACAAAAGTTCAAACTCCATATCTATTAAAATAAAATGAAGATGCCATTGACAAAAACAATTATCTATGACCAAAAACAAGTAGTCAAGTTATAGTAACATTTTATTAAACCTCTACAAAAAACAACAACTCTTTTGACTATTGCATATTTTTGCTGAAGTTTTTGTAGATAGAAGCATATTTGCTACAAAAATGTGTAAAAACAATACCGTGAAGTAAATATGGATATTATTGATACTTGGAGAGATAGAGTTTCTTTGCAATTGACACAATATGTCCATGTGTCATTATAATTAAATTTGTGACAATGAGAAACAAAAGAAATATTAGCACAAGAAAATAAATGTTAGTGCATGTAGAAATTAATAAAATTTTCTACTGTTGATGGATTCGAACTGAAAACAAGAGATTACAAATTTCCTCCACAATTATGGGGAATGTAAATCGCAATTTAGAAACACATGCAATGGCATGCAACCATCGAAACCACAAGAACACAATGATTTACAAGGGAACCCAACTGGGAAAAGCCCCTCCGCTACTTTTCATTAATCAGATGAGAATAAGAAACTATTACAATGTCTTGCTTCAACTATGAAGCACACCCTACACCGTAAACATGTTCTCCTGCTGACTATCCTACTCTAGCCAACACTTATCCAATTCAAGGCTCTAGATTCCTCCTATTTTCTTGCGCAATCTTGGAGAAATTCAGCTCCTAAAGAATAGGGGAATTCCCTAATTCCTTGCGTAATTCCCAAGGAATAGATCACCTACTTAATTGGAAAGCATGTACACTCAACTAGTATATAATTGATGATTACAATGTGCCTTTTCCTTCACTTCAGCTAGGAAATTTGAATTACATGCATGTATGGGCTATTTTTAGCTTATTGACTAGTTTAACAGAGAGACCAGTGAGTTAAAAATAGTTCTACTACTCAACTGACCTTCAACTGACTCAATTAGTGACTTGAGCTCAGTTAATTGAGTTCAACTGAAAATAATTGAACTATATTGCTAAATTTGAGCAATCACCACATGCACAACTCTACTCCAAGCCTATAACTCAAATTTACTGACTTAACTAGTAGACAAGGCCATGTCACTCTAGTTAACTGCAATCCAAGTCATCCTACTGATGTGGAAAATCGAATTACTCAATTTGATTAAGGCACAAGTCAAATTGAGCCTTTCTTGCTACAATTTCTAACACTCCCTCTTAGCAAGAAAGGGATTTTTCACCACCCATATCCTGCACCTGTGGAATTCGAATTTGCCTCTTAACAATGCCTTTGTCAAGATATCTGCATCATGCTCCTCAATTGGAATGTATTGTAGCATCATAATTCTCCTTTGCACACAATCCCACAAGTGATGGTACTTGATATCAATGTGCTTGGACCTGTCATGAAATATTGGATTCTTAGAGAGTTTGATACAACTCTGATTATCACAATAAATCATTGTTGGATCCATCTCCTGACTAAAAAGACCCACAAGTATTTTCCTCATCTATATGGTCTCACATGTTGCTTGACTTGCAACCATGTATTCAACCTCTACTAATTTGAGTGCCATAGACCTCTATTTCCTACTATACTAGGGAATAGTTGCAGACCTAACATTGAAGATAGCACCTGAAGTAATTTTCTTGTCTGATGGACTCCCTACCCAATCTGCATCAGTGAAGCCTTGAATCTTCACTCCCTTTATCCTCCTATACCATAACCCATACTCAATTGTGCCTTTGAGGTATCTTAACACATGCTTTGTTTCCTTCCAATACAACTTGGTAGGCTTCACCATGGCTTGACTCAACTGATTAAATACATAGCATATGTTGGGCCTTTTTTTCACCATATACATAAGGATCCCACCAGTTTTATATAGATGGTAGCATCTACTGCCTTTCCTGAAGAACCATGCTCCTTCCTTCAGCTTGTAGCTAGAGGTTTGTCCATAGGCTTGCAGTTCTACATGTGAAATATCTTAAGTATTTCAAAGGAATACTTCCCCTAACTTACAAGAATCTCACCATCACCCTGCCATACTTCCAACCCAAGGAAGTAGTGCATCAAGCCCATGTATTTCATCTTGAATTCTTTTACAAGGTCCCCGTGGAAAGAGTGGATTAACTACTCATCCCATGTAAGTATCAAGTCATCAACATACAATACCAAGATAAGAAACTTGTCATCTACCACAATGTGATAGAGATCGACATCTGCTTCACTTTTGGTGAAGCCAAATCCAATGAGATATGTGTCTATTTGAGTGTACCATGCTCGGGGTGCCTGCTTGAGACCTATAGGGCTCTCCCGAGTTTACACACATGTGTCTCCTTGTCATATGTCTCAAATCCCTCTAGTTTCTCTATGTAAATTTCTTCCTCAACAACAGCATTAAGGAAGGCGATCTTCACATCCATCTGGTGGATCTTCCACCCCATCTGTGTGGCTAATGCTAGAATGTTTCTGATCAAGGAATATCTAGCCACTGGGGAAAATGTTTCCTCATAGTCCACTCCCTCTACCTGAGAGAAGTCTTTGGCCACAAATTTGGCCTTGTACTTCTCGATGCTCCCATTAGTTGCATGCTTCAATTTGTAGATCCACCTGGAACTAAACACTAACTTTTTCTCTGGTCTTGGCACCACCTCCCATACACTATTATTCATGATGGATTCATACTCCTCCAACATGGCATCATCCACATTGGTTGAGAAATTGCTTCCTCAAATGAAGAAGGGTTTGACTCAATTCCTTCTGTCATGAGAGCCATATAACCAATGTATATGTTTGGTGACCTCCTCTACCTGTGCAAATATGTAGGAGATCCCAAATGCTCTCGTGCATCCTGCATCAGTCTGTTATCTTCTCTTGTTCTCTTCCTTCCCTCTCTAGAAGATTATGGTTGAGTGCATGCCTCCACTAGGCCTCCTATCTGCTCCTCCTCATGTAGCCGCTCCACAATATCTTGAAGCTTTGCATTAGGCTCCTCCTTTGGAGCTATAATCTCCTCCTCTTGTGGGATACTCAACTCTTACTCTAGAGAGCATCTTATAGCCTTTTCCTCATAAAATTTTACATATCTCCTCACTATTGTCACCTTGAGTGAGATAAAATACACCCTATAATTATGTAGAGTCTCTGTGTATCCTACAAAGACCCCCTTCTCAGTTATAGGCTCCAATTTCTTCCTGTTGTCCTTGGAGACATAACAATACATATTAGCTTCAAATATTCAAAAATGAGATACATCTAGATTCCTCCCAAAGAAATCTTATTCGAGTGTGATCATGCCAAGTATTATGTGAGGGACCTTGTTCTGCAAATAAACTGTGATGTTGCATGTTTCTACCCATATATGTAATGACATCCCTTTGATCATGAAACACGACTCTTGTTGCTCCCACTATGCTTTTGTTCTTCCTTTCAGCCACCCCATTTTGTTGTGGGTTATGGGGTGCTACCAATTATCTTCTAATACCCTCCTTGGCACAAAAGTCCTTGAAGGTGTTAGAAACAAATTCTCCTCCATTGTCACTTCTCGGGGCTTTCAATTTATGACCAATATCCTTTTTAACTAATGCTTTGAATTCAACAAATTTGGAAAAATCTTCATCCTTTTTCCTCATGAATAAAATCTAGCATTTTCTAGAAAAAACATTAACAAAAATTACATAATACCTATGTTTTGTTGTAGAGGCTGTAGAAAATGGTCCACATACATCAAAGTGGACTCGCTCCAAGATTGCTCTTGCTTTTTTATCTCGGCCTTGGAAGGTGTATTTGACATATTTCCCCAATGTACATCCCTTGCAAACATCATGTTGGTCAAGGGTGCATTTTGGGAGACTGGTGGTAGTTTGCTACATGGTTATTAAGGCCCCATGGTGTAAGCGTACCATGCGCCTATGCAAGAGTTATCCAACATCTCAACTTTTCACTTTTTCTGCCTTGCTACTTTGTGCAATTCAAGCTTCCACCTCAATTTTGTAGAGATATTTCACTCTAACTCCAATCTGTTTCACTTGCCCGATAGCTACATGTCTCAGAAAGGTTTTCCCCTAACTGAAAACAACATCATAGCCTTTATCCTCCAATACAACTACAAAGATCAAATTCTTCTTCATCCCAGGTACATACTGTTACACAACACTTTGTCACTGTCCATGTACCCCCCGTTCCTTGATCCTGGAGGACCTCTATAATGAACCCTTCATGCTTTTCCATCATGAAGAAACTCTCATTATGTCCCTCTTCATGAGCAAAACAATTCCCTTTTGCATCATTTCCCAAAAATCTTCTGTTTATCCCAGTTTACAAGACCAACGCTGCTGACCTGTGTCCTCCTCGCGCCGATATGCAAGGTTTACAACTGTCCCTAGCACCAATCGGATCGACTGAGCCCTTTCTCAGTTGCACTGATCCTCTTTTGGAAAGTTTTTTAAATATGGAGCTGAAGCTTCGAGCTCTAGAAGCTTCGTAACAGAAGTCTGGTAAATGGTTAGGCCAGATGGAGTCGAGGAGGTTAGATTGGGCTTCTTTCCCCTAAAACCTCCCTCAAAAATCCAAAAAATTGATAAAAATAGGAGAAAGCAGTATGAAAATGAAGCTTAAGGTCTTGGCTCTTACCTGCAACTGACGACTTGACGAATGACCTCCCGGATCTCCCGCAATCTGCTTCAGAAAAATTACGAAAAAAGTGGGTTAAAAACTCTTCACACAAAGGTAAAATGGTAAATGGTAAAAAATAATTACTTTTCCCTCCTTTTATTCATTTCTTCATGAACTATTAGGGTTTTAAAGTATTTTTGACCTATTTTGTCTCAGGAATTGGATGATGCCTTTACCTTTTTGCAGCGACAGGTCACATATTTTCGATGATGGTACTGAGTCACATTTAAGCTCTCTTCTCGACTTGTAAAACTTAAATGAAAAGATTGTCGAGTATTTTTCCCTTTTGACTCGTAAAAGAGAATAAAATGGGGGGTCTACTTTCAAGCTCTTTTCTGACCCTTTAAACACAAAAATATTATCGAGCTCTTGTCGTTTTGAACTCGTTAACGGATGCGAAACGTCGTGCACCCAGTATACGTTTACCCATTTTTCAGGCTGGGATGCACTATTTACAAAAAAGGTACTCCTTGACTGAAATGGTCAAGCGATTCTCTCGAGTATCGTTTTCTACCTTTTCGGGCTCGAGAGACACAAATGTACGAAAAGGGACCATGTGGAGTTTTATTTTCCGTGTCTTTTTCAAACTCTCTAAACATGAAAAAGATACCGAGTTACACCTTTGTCAGACTCGTTAAAACATTAAACGACATTGGATTCGTCACCATGACGAACATGAGCTTCTCCTTCCTAGGGATCATTAAACTTACTAGGTCGAATTCATCCGAAGGATGAACTTATAGTGCAAGCATATGCTATCCCCTTCAAGCTTGTGATCAAAATAAATTGGGGTACCTTCCAGAAATGGTGGGGGAAATTTGGAAATTCCATTAGTCATGTCAGCAACTCACTCTTGAACATGACACTTTTTGTTTCGTGTCGGGTTGGGATATCCTCCTTTTCATCGTTGACATTCCTGGGTGGGGCCATTCATTTTTGCCTTCCATTTGATCTCTGCCACGTCATCATGACTACTGATCCTATGGGTCCAAAATCTACCAAACTCTAGAATTGTGTCGCCGATATGTTCAAGAGTTAGTCCCTCTGCAGTTACACTTACTCTTGATTCTTTGTATCATCCAAAATCATTTGCATCCCTTTGTCTCATGTCGATGATGTGGGATACATCATGGCCCTCCTTCGACACGGTCACTTCATGTTGACTTCAACTCATTATCCAAGAAGTTGGTCGAGAGACTCCCTTCTAGTACCTTGGAGCTTGCATGCCCTAACGGCAAGTTCTTCACACTCGACGATAAGTTCACATTACTGGCTTTCGATTGGGTGATTTCATGGGTGTTCGACTTCAGTTCCTTTATTCACATTCCATGAATTGTGCTGATAGTACCTTGAGAACCATTGTCATTATTGGTGGTTTCTCTCGCGCTTGTTAACAATTTACATCATTGACTGGTAATCAAGCGATTTTCTAGCATGTTCGATGTCAACACATCTATTCGCATGTTAGAATTTGTACTTTGATTGGGTCGTGTTGGAGCACAAGACCCTGGGCTCAGATTACAAAAGTCCAGGTTGCAAGGCGATGTGACATGATCATGTTGATATACATGTCTCTTTCAGATGGATGGTTGTGACCATACCATGAGTTGTCATATGTGATCCTTCTCATTATTGGATGGCTGCGACCATACCTTGGTTTCATTATGATCCTTTCTGCTGGATGGTTGCGCCCATACCTTGGATCCATTTACATGCTCATTCTCTCGATGGTTGTGTCCATACCACAATTCATGTGTCGTTTGACAGAGTTTTCAGTAATGTATATGTATTTGTACTTGCTTGCAGGTTTTTTGACAACAGACTTTGATTCCCCACACTGAGTTATAAAGCATCTCACCCCTCACTCTAGTTCTGCCTTCACGCTTTAGGGGCCATATGTTACACATAATTTTTTCATTGTCCCTATACTCCTCGTTACTTGATTATGGAGGACCTCTACAGTGAACCCTTCATGATTTCCCATCATGAAGAAACTCCCATTGTGTCCCTCTTCATGAGCAGAACAATTCCCTTTTGCATCATTTCCCAAAAATCTTCTGTTTATCCCAATTTACAAGACCGAAACTACTAACCTGTGTCCTCTTTGCACGGATATGCAGGGATTACAACTGTCCCTAGCACTAATCAGATCGACTGAGCCCTTTCTCAGTCGCGTTGATCCTCTTTTGGAAAGTTTTTTAAATATGGAGCCGAAGCTTCCAGCTCTAGAAGCTTCGTAACGAAAGTCTAGTAAATGGTTAGGCCGGATGGAACCAAGAAGGTCAGATTGGGCTCCTTTCCCCTATTAGGATGGAACCGCCTCAAGAGATAAGGCCTTCTCCCATGAGAATTAGAACCATCTCCCATCCATTCAAGCTATATAAACCTCCACTTTTCCCAAGCACAAGCTAGTGTTAGTGTGTGTGTGCTAGTGCTAATTAAGTTTTGCTTGGAGTAATCAACAAGTTATCCATACTTTGTAGCTCTCTAGTTTGTGTTTAAGGGATAATTGTGAGTTGGTTTGGTGTGAAGCCTAAAGGGAAGAGCCTTGAGATTATCATTGTTGGGGCCATCCATGGAATGTTAGCAGAAGTGTGTGGGAACCCGGATTTGTCAGAGGAGAACAACAACGTCAAGACGCTGGTTGTAATCTCTTCTTGATTTAATAAAGATGCAACTATCGATTGATTTCCTACATAAGATGTCATTTCACATGTTTATGGATTAATGTTTCTTGACTTGTTAAGTAGGTTGAATACAATTTGTATATTATCACAGTTGTTGTCTGTTGTTGTCTACTTGTTTCAGGTGTTCGCAAGAAGAAACAAAGATAGCTGGAGCAAGGAAACAAGGTCGTCATCAAACAGATAGTGTACTAAGAGGTAGGCCCTCTTAATTGGTTATAACCTAAGGAAATATTCCATAGAATGTCTTGTTTGTGGCTAGACCTGCTCTTGGGCTAGAGGAATTGTTTGTGTCCGCACTTAGAATTTTACCTACACCACAAATTGGCGACTCCGCTAGGGAACCAATCCTTATTTTTGCTTGTTTTTAATTCCATGGTTTTGTGTGAACTTTTCTAGTATCATTGTTTCCCTTTAGTTTTGTCTGCTCTGCCTTGTTTACTGCTCTGGGTTTGAAATTTACAGTAGCAAGTCTAGTCTTAGCCTTTGAAATTTGTTTATTTTTTCCTTGTATCCTCGGCCAGCGCGCTTATTTCGGTGACACTCACGCCAAAGGCGCGATATACTTAGGAACAATTTCGCCGACCCCCTTTTGGCCCTTGTTGTTAGTTAGAAAACCAGGCCAATGCTTGTAGGTGAATATTAGGGTTTACCCCAGATCTCGACCAGTGTGTCTTTCTCTCTTGATTTTTGCCTTGTAACTTGTTTAAACTGTTTTCTCCTTGACTGGAAAGCTGCATTTTGGCTAGGTTTATTTTCTTATTGACTTGCCTTCTTTTTACTTGATTTCTTGAGTCTATGGATGGTTTCTAGCCCTAGGGAATCTAGGTTATCATCCATTCAATTGATTGTGATCTCACTGAATCAAGTTGTTGGTGAATTTACTCCTTGCATTTCTCTTATAGTCCTCTTACTGCTTTGGTATCCATCACACAAGTTTGAAAATTTTTGTTTGCTTGTTTAAACATCTCATTTTCGGCATAGGTCACATTGCTTCTCTGGTTTTTGGTAGAATCATTGCTTCATTAGTTTGAAAGATATTTTATTTTGTGCCTTTTCATTTTCTTGGGGATTGATTGTCTTGAAAAAATTTTCATTGAAATATTTGATGAAAGTTTCATTTTGTCATTTCATGAAAATCATATAATTCTAGTTTGTTGCATCAAGATGTTATGTTAGTTAGCATCGTTGAAGACTAGGGTTTCATTTTCATTTGAAAAGAAAAAAGAATTCTTTGTACTTTTGAAAGGACTGTTTGGAGTGCACTTGTTAGGAAACTAGGAATTGGAAAGAGTTTTTTCATTAGTTTATTTTCAAAAAGTAAAGTAGTGAAAATATCATTTTGCTTTCAGTTGCTTGGTTGTTTGCATTTAATAGTGTTTTCTACACTCTCTAGTGGAGATGATTCATCGAATTGAAAGGGTTTTGTCTCATTTAGCTGCATATAAGACTTTTCGAGTCACATCGCTAAGGCCAGAAAACCGAGACATAATTCAAGATAAACTTTAAAATGAACTCAATTAACCTAAGGCACATTTGAAACCTAACGATCACATCTAGAAGGTCTAGGCTAGAGACATGTTCTGGCATCTTTAAACCTAGCAGTTGTTGTTAGCTTCGGCACTAGACAGCGCTAGTGCGGACTTGTGCTCCTCGAACCGTCGAGTATATAAAGGGAGACCCCACTAGGATACAATCCTTTATCCATAGGAAGCCGAGTCTACCACATTGTAAACGTGATACACCAAACACATCATTCGGGGAGATTGCCTACCCATACTTCTCGGTTCGCCGGGAGGTATTCTGCAATCCACGGTTACCTGGTAATCCTTTTTACCTAGACCATCCAGAGTAGTCATTTGATCTTTTTGACTCATTAAACTTAAAAGATCATCCGAGCGTTTGTCCTTTCAAGCTCGTTTCCAATCGAAAGTGATAAGGTCGCCTTTTCTTTTTTCTCAACTCTTAAAACATGAAAGATCACCAATTTATTGATGCGTCTTTAAAAATTGTTGCCCACAATCTTATAACGTCCTGATAGTCTCTTCAAGACCAAATTGTGAGTATTCCTTAAAGTACATTTTAAAGCCTTGAAATTTACTCTCTTTTCTTGATACTTCAGACAAAGGCATCGTGGTTGAACCATTTGGTTTGCCTAGTTTCCTCTTCCTCTCCTCCGTCTGAATTATTGTTAGAGGAGCCATTTCTTGAATTACCGCAGTCACTTGAGGACTAAGGTGTTGAACTCAGAATTTTTATGAGTATTCAACCTTTGTCATCTCGTCCTCCACCTCCTTCGGATACTGGGTCACTGTCGGATATTGGCCCAGAATCCCCAAACAATCCTGTCCAGACTCCTAAAGTTCGTCGACTACTGAAAGTCAGCTTGGACTAGTTGTATATCCTCTGAATCCTTTGTTTGACCCTATTGAGATATCACCGTAGCATCCATACAGTCCGTACGATCAGCCAGGTATTCCTTTTGAATTATCCCCTCGAACATCTTCGGTCGTTCGTCATCGCTTGTTTCCACCCATGGAGCTCGAAGGTGACGCTCCAGTCTCCTCTTAGGACCACTTAGAGGTTTCCACTCCACACATTGTCAAAGAGGAAGAACATCAGTTTCCTCATGAAGGTTTCCCTTACACGGGAAGAATTCCTATCAGTATTTAGAGAGATTTACCCCCTAATTATGTGACTTTAGCACAATTGGTCTCAGGCACACCTACTGCCTCATCAATTTATCATAACCCTGTTTGGGCGTCTGGCGCTATGTCTACCACAGGTTCGTTCATTCAGAACCTGACCTCCCAATAGACAATGATTTCTGTAGTTACCTCAGTCCCAGTGCAACCCACCGTTCCGAACCCTCTTGTCTTGTCCGTCCAAGTCACCCATCTAGTTCAACCAACTGTCTCAATTCATGTTGTTGTTAGTTCTTTGACCCTTCCAGTAAGTGGACAAGATGTACCACAGCCTGGGGGGCACAATCTAAATGTTTCTATGGTGTCAAGCACAACCAATGTGAGTATCTCACAAACTCACACAGTTGGGATGAACCAACCTTCTTCTGGAGCTCTTCAAAACCATGCTGGTCCTGCTGGATCAAGCAATGTCTAGTACTAATAGGTCCAAAATCCCGTTGGTCCGTCTGCATCAGACAATTTCCAATATCAGTAGACTTATGAGACTCAGGTTCAGTACTAAACTCCTTATGTTCCACATGGTTCGAAAGGAATGGTCAATCCGCCCTACGTCCTGCAGTCTGGATAGTATGTTTAGCCTGGTCCGTCCTCCTTTCCTGGTGGCTATGGCTAGATACAGTTCGGAAATTTTTAAGGTCTCAATCTGGGAATGATTCAAGTACCCTTGCAGCAGTAAGGAAAGCCTCTGCAGCAACAAGGGCAACCTTTGTTGCAGCAAGGGCCATCCGTTCAGCGGGAGGGGAAGATGATGCCGCAATAAGGAAAACTGCAACAACCACAGAGGCAAACCTCACAACAGTTACAGAAAACCATGCATCCGCAAATGCATTAAGCTCAACAAACTTTCCAGCCTATGTCTTCGCAAGGCCAACCTCTGCAGCCACAGGGATAGCCTTTGCAGCCGTAAGGTCAGCCCTTGCAGCATCTGAGCCAACCCGGGAAGCAGCAACCCTCATATGCATATCAAAAGGGTCAACCCTTGTAAGGACAAGGTCAGGGTCAAGTCCTACAGCAGCAGGCCCAAAATCCTAATATCCAAGGGAAACAGGTTTAGAATCCTTTTGTCCAAGGGTAGCAGGTCCAAAATCCTCTTGTTCAGGGGTAGCAAGTTCAAAACCTGTATGTCCGGGGACAACAAATGCAGTATCCATATGTCCAAGGTCAACAGGCTCAACAACCTTTTAACCCGTATGTTGCTTATCAGCAACCTATGGCTAGACAGTTTCAAGGCTTTCAAGGTCAAAATCCTCCCTACGGGCAAGGTAACCTACAGTGGGGGAAAAATCAAATGCCGTATGGACAGAACCCTCCACTATGGGGCCAAAATCCTTACCAGCAGGGATGGGCTCCTCTAGTTGGACCTGCTTATCGACCTTCAATGCCTTTCAATACTCAATTGTCATCCTTAGCTACGCTAGAGTTTCTAGCTGTGTCTCAGCTTACGAATGATCCAATTCTTCATTCGCCATACTGGCCTCCTGTTCCGTCCAATATCCTGAGTGATTGTCCGAAGTTCGATGGAAAAGTAAAAGAAGATCCCCAAGCCCATGCGATGACATATCACCTCTTGTGCTCTTCAAATTCTTACGTTGGTGATTCTATTCGTCTCCGTCTTTTCCAACGAACTCTTATAGGCGCTGCAACGAAGTGGTACATCGAGCTTCCTCGAAGTAATTATCATGGCTTCAACTCTTTATCCATGGCTTTCCTCACGCATTTTTAGTTTCCGGTTTACTATGAAACTGGCACCTATTTGCTTACATCGCTCAAGAAAAATACCGCGACACACATCTCTGATCACATCCATGAATGGAGACGTAGGCGTCACCTGATCTAGTTCGAGATTGTTGATTAGTTACTGACCGAATGGTTTACCAAGTCATTCATCACTCCAATTGCTCGCGATATAGCTATGGGTGGGTGCGTTACAGAGGAGAAATCCATTGCTCGTGCCCAGTACCTAGATCTCGTTTACTCCCAGTCTGGCACTTTGTATGAGTTGTTACTCGATGCTCCGAAGCCATCATCTGATCCAATGACATCAAAGTCACAAGCTACACCTCCTGTCGATGGAGTCATTGGTTCAATGTCTCAAACCCTTGTAAAATATTCTTCCAAACAGAAGTCGGTCTCAAACATTGCTTCCAATAGTCCCTCCCAAAATTCACCTAGCCCTGGTAAAACCTCAGAGGTCCACGCTATTAGGTCTACTGCAACGGAAAAATCCTCGAAAGGTAAGAAGAAAGGTAAAGGCAAAGGAAAAGCTGATGCCCCAAAACGGGGTCCTCCCAAGTTGTCTGCTGGTGATGCTTCACAACGAAAGCCTAAGTATATGTGCCTCATTTGTGAGGAGGATCACTATACTAAGGATGGTCCCCGATGATCTGAAGTTAGTCGCTTGCTCAAAGGGACCCCAACTGTCTTGAAAGAACTGTTTTCATTTCAAAAGACTCAAATGGTAGACTAGCCTCAATCGTCTGCTTCCTCAGGTTCACAAGTGTTCATGATGAGTACACCAATTAATGTGGCTACTAGATCAAAAGATTATCAAACTCCTGCTCTGACAACCGGGAAAGAGAAAGAGGCCAACCCTTCTTCTTCTACCTTGTCAAGTTCTGGTCCTCTCCATATCAAGTGACCTAACCCTAATTCCACTATTTGTCCACCTTCTCAATGTGTGCTAAGGAATTCCTCGTATAATCCCAACGCTTGAGTCACTAAACATTATAATATTTTTGAGGATTTGGCTTAGGCGCCATCAGCTATGTCTTCTCTCGAGGTACTTCAAAGCTGTCTGTCCCAGTGAAAGTCATTACTGTTAGCTATTGGGGGTATTGATCCTACTGATTCTAATTTGATATGTTTTGATCTAGAGAACCACGTTCCATGTTTGCCTCATCAGATTGCCTTCCTCATTCAGGTAATCATTAATGAGAAAACCATTCATAGGACTGTCATCGATGAAGGTGCCTCTACCTACATCATGTCAGTCGCTTTTTGGAAGGAAATTGGTTCTCCTACTCTGAACCAATCCCCTAACACTTTGGAAGCTTTCGACAAGCATGATTTGCGACCATTCGGTGTCTTACCCAACCTTGCCATTACTTTGGAAGGCAAGACAGTACATGTCGAGGTAGAGATCGTTAATGCTAATCTAAATTATAATATGATACTCGGACGAAGTTGGACCTATGCCATGCATGATGTAGCATCCTCCTTGTTTTGCGTTATTCGTTTTACCCATCAAGGGAATATAGTCACAGTCGACCAACTATCCTTATTTGCCTCTTCCTCTTCAGATGGAAATGTTCCGTATGTCAAGCACATCGGTGCTCCTTATGAGAGTGCGGGGGAAAGACTTTTTAAAGATTCTGCTTTGATGGGAATTTTTCTGCTCCCACCTCCTCATGTTGCCTTTGTCAACATGATCTCGGTCAAATCTAATCCTTGGGTCATACCTTCACCAGATCTTGTTGATACCTGGGATGATGTTATGCCAATTAGTCCCGACAAAATCAATTATGTAGAAATTTTTTCAGCCTCAAGTTTTGTATCCTTTGATTTCCCTGTTTCGAGGACATCTCTTGATACGTATTCTCAATCCTCATGGCTTGGTGCTTTGGAATCTCCTGATCCCTTAGTCGAGACTTTTTTTGTTGACGAGAGTATCATGGAAGTAATGTCTCTAGAGGAACCACCATGGAATGATACTCATCATCATTCCTCGTTCCTGCCTAGCCCGACGGTCATGTCTACTTGTCTCGAAGAGTTCTCTTCTCATTTCCCTTCCCTACTACTTCAGGCACCGATCATGACTCATGAAGTATGGACGGAAGGAAATTTGGGTAACATTACCCAAATGATGCCAATTGATATTTTTGTCAAGCTTGGTGTTGTTGAAAATGTCCATATCAATGTAACTTGTTCTCCAGATGAGATCAAGCTCTATACTCATATGTTCCAAGAGTTCCGTGATGTGTTTGCATGGTCATATGAGGAAATTCATCACATTGATCCTAGCATTGTCATGCACGAAATACTGACTTATCCTCATGCGAAGCCCATTCACCAACGACTCTGCCTAGTGCACCCTAGGAAAGCGAAAGCTATCAAGGGTGAAGTTGAAAAGCTTCTCGAAGCTGGATTTATTTATCCGATCCCTCTCACAGATTGGCTGTCAAATATTGTACCGGTGGAGAAGAAACAAGGCACGATCCGCGTTTGCGTCGATTACCGTGATCTCAATCATGCCTATCCAAAGGATAACTATCCCACTCCCTTCATTGATAATATCATTGATGAATGTGCTGGGAGATTTTTTTTTCCTTTATGGATAGTTTTTCTGGTTACAACTAGATTAACATTGCGCCGACAGATCAAGAAAAGACGGCTTTTATCTATCCATGGGGTACTTTCACATACAAAAATATCCCTTTTTGCCTAAGAAATAGTGGGGCTACATTTCATAGGGTGATGTCCTATGCATTTCATGACATTCGAAACATCGTTCAGCCTTACTTGGATGACCTTTCTGCTCATTCTTGTAAATGCCATGGTCACTTTGATCGTCTTTGGCAGATTTTTCTTCGCTTTAGACATTACAACATTCGGTTGAATCTTCATAAATGTGTTTTCTGCGTCAAACCCCCAGATGACTCCTCAGCTTTATTGTCTCTAAGGAAGGCATTCGCCTTGATCCACTTAAAGTCGAGGCCATTGTTAATTCAACCCCTCCATCTTTGTTGCACCAACTACAGTTCCTGCAGGGAAAAGAAAATTTCCTCTGTTGTTTCGTACCCAATTATGTTGAGCTAGCTTTAGGGTTTACCCGGTTGCTTAAGCAAGGAATACCCTTTTTTTGGGATGAGATTGCCCAAAAATATTTCGCTGTCCTCATAAATGCTCCTTTGCTGCATCCCTCGGATTATTATCGTGATTACTTCCTTTATCTAGTTGTAGCCTCTAGTACCATCGCTATGGTGTTGGTACAAGACGATGACAAAGGAAATGAACATGTTATTTACTACCTTAGTCGTAATCTCCTCGACTCCGAAATGTGTTATGATCATGTCAAGAAGTTGGCTTTGGCTATCGTACAGGTTGTTCAGCGCTTTTGGCACTACATCCTCTTACGCACTACCACTGTGATTTTTGAATGCAACCCCATGACCTACATCCTAACTCGTCAGTTGCTGGGGGAAAGTATTTTAAATGGATTGTCATCCTTCAAGAATTTGATTTGGTGTTTACTACTACAAAATCTAAGAAATCACTGGTTTTTTCCAAGTTGATTTGCTCCCTTCCTTCTACGTCTCTCCCCACTGGTGCCGATGAGCAGCTCCCAGACGAGACTCTTTTCCTGATTAGCACCCTTGACCCGTGGTACAGTGATATCATAGTGTATCTCTAGACGTCCATGTTTCGGTCTGCGTTGACTAAGGATGATCGCCAATGCATTCGGCATCACTCCCAACCCTATCGTATTATTGGAGATACTTTATATCGTGTCGGTGTTGATTCTGTTCTTCGCCTATGTCTTACTCTCGAGGAGGCTGAGAGAGTGCTCAATGACTGCCATTCTGGGGCATGTGGCTGTCATATGTTTGGATATGATACTGCTCAAAAAACTCTTCGTGCTGGTTATTTTTTGGTCATCCATCTTTAAGGATTGCATCCTTGTCATTCATAAGTGTCATGAATGCCAAATTTACCAGTGAAATATGCACACCCCACCCACTCACACGGCTCAATTTCTATTCAATCACATTATTTCAAGGTTCGACATCCCTCAATCCATCGTCACTGACCATGGCTCCCATTTCCAAGATTACATGATGGTTGAGCAGACCTCTACATTGGGTTTGTGCCATGATGGCTCAACCACGTACTATCCTCAAGCCAATGGCAAAGTTGAAGTTATGAACAAGGTCTTGGATATAATGCTTCAGCATACCATCGAGATGCACAAGTCAAATTGGCATCTCATGCTCTTTTCAGCTCTGTGGGCTTACCGAACCTCGACCAAGGATGAAACTGGTTTTACACCATTCCAGCTAGTCTACAGTCTAGAAGCAATGTTACTGATTGAGTGCGAAATCCCTTCACTCAAGATAGATGTCGAACTTCTCCCCGAAACCTCACCTCAAGAATAACACCTCTTGTATTTAGAATGGCTGGATGAGACTCGTCATCTTGCTGCTTTGGTCATAGAAGCACAAAAGAAGTGAGTCAATTCCCATTTTGATCAGTCAGTCTCCCCTCGCGCGTTTTCTGAAGGAGATTTGGTTTTACTATACTATCAAGCTAATGATAAGATGGGAGTAGGCATGTTTGAACCTATGTGGCATGGGCCCTACATTTTTAAACGCGTGTTACAAAAAGGGGCCTATGAGCTAATTGATTACTTAGGCAATCCTTTAGATAAGCCCCGAAATGGGCTCTATCTTAAAAAGTACAATGTTTAGGTTATCTTGCATGGTCACTTATATACATTAGTATATCATTCATTTTTGTGCAGTGTGGTCTAGTGTGTTGGTTTTCAAGCATTTTTCATGCTCACTATGTTTTTTCCTGCTTTGCAGATGTCTGTGACTCCTTACACTGGTTTCGATGATGGTGCTTGTCGTAGTACCTAGAATTTATCCTCCGTGGCATGGGCCATTTATGACCCTCATGGTGAGTTGATTCATCTCCAAGGTATTTGTTTAGGTCGAACAACCAATAACATTGTTGAGTGCAGTGCAGTTGTCGAATTATTGTCGAAAGCCGTCGCTCTTAACATTCGGGAATTGGTTGTCAACCTAGATTCACAGCTTGTTGTCCTTCAACTCAAAGGGCAATATTCTGTCATATTGAGAATGTATCTACGTATTCATCTACTGGAGAGAAATTTTGATTATATTACATATCATCATATTCCTAGACATATGAATACATTGACAGATGCATTAGCTAATCATGTGTTAGATAGACATTTGTGAAACATGTGAAAAGCAAGAACAAATCATTTGTACCATAGTAAGCAAGTAAATATAACAACTATATATATATATATATATATATATATATATATATATATATATATATATATATATATATATATATACATATATATCTGTCTATAATGTTTTATACATCCAAAGCCCCAAAAAATAATATGTGTGTCCAAAATACATCGGTGGCTCGCAGGCCTAAAAAATTGGAATGCTATGCTAGACCTATGCACTAAACAGCATGATGCTCATGATAACATGCAACTTCTCGGACTACATGAATCAACAGTCTGGAGATCCGATTTGACACCCCCACCATATGCCTCTGGTACTGGCATGGGACATCACCAATCCGAGCGTACTCCGGGATCCCATGGGTCAAACCCTCGAGATTCCGCGCTATCTTCTCCTCATTGTCGCTCCCCTCCTGATAAGGAGCAACATCAAACTGTTGAGGGACGGGCCTAGCGATCGAGGACATCCCAGTAGGGTGTTCTAGTCCAACATCTGCATTCATAAAATCGAAGTGTCATGAACACATATATTTCAAAAAACAGTAAAAACATCAAAAACTAAAAAAAATTGTTTGTTTTTACTG
The DNA here is from genome assembly GCA_031772625.1 of Pinus tabuliformis. Taxonomy (NCBI): domain Eukaryota; kingdom Viridiplantae; phylum Streptophyta; class Pinopsida; order Pinales; family Pinaceae; genus Pinus; species Pinus tabuliformis. The sequence goes on from CM062810.1 coordinate 272,355,863, forward strand.
CCATCATCAAAATCCTCTCCTTCTGGGAGTGGCATATCCAGATCTCCACGGAATTTGGTACCACTATAAGGCCAATCCTCCACTACGATCAGCTATCGTCATAGCCATGAGAAGAAGGCGGGCTTGTAGGACATCTGTTGGCCCCCCATAACCCTAGGCATCAACTCGCTCCAACGGACCATCTATGGGTCTCGTGGCATCGGCGGATCCACCTCAGTTAGCTGGTATTGGAACAGTGGAACCCACTCCAAGAAGAAGGTCACTAGCACAGACCCAAAGCAAAATTTCCCGCCTTAGCTTTTGATAGCTGGCGCTTCATGTTGACTTTCATAGATTCTGCCCAGTTAAAAATAGTGGGCATTGTGCACTTGATAGCATACAGGAACTTTGATTTGTTAGTCTCATGTGGTGCTTGGGACCCAGCCACTCTGTTGATGGTCAACAGTAACACTCTCAATACAAGATCCCAAACAGTCGCGATCTCGATCTTTCCACTCTTGGATTTGAGGGCTTCTGGGCAATGTTCAGAAAGCAACATGGAAACACTTGCCCCAATTGGCCTCGACCCGTATAGGTTGACTAGTTCCCCTCTCTGAGATAGTCCTGTGATGAAATAAATATCTGAAGTCTCCAACTCCAGCTCCTGGTCACCAATGATAAAAATTTCTCATTTTATGTTGCAGAGACTAACTAGTTACCGTAGCAGCTCAGGTTGAGCCCGCATCCTTGGTGTGAGAAAGAACTTGAGGAGCCCACAGTTCCTCAAAGCCTCCAAGCAATTTGGATCAACGATGGCTTGGGTATCAATATCCTCATGCTCTATTTCTTTCCCATCCACCATTTTCAACGCTTTTCTTCCTGTAACAACCATTCAATCAAGTCAAGGATCAGTTTTTGACAGAGAAATTTGGATTTAAACGGTGAATTAAAGAGAAAACATGAATTTTTCTCCATTAGATGGTGCCAGCATGCCTGTTTTAAAAACAGTGACGCTAATAGTGCGGTTGGTAGTTTTAGCAACTCCCGATCGGCGTGATTATGTGCTCGAAAATCGCGCTGACCGAGGGCGAATTCTTTGTTGTTGCTAAAACCTCCCTCAGAAATCCAAAAAATTGATAAAAATAAGAAAGATCAGTATGAAAATGAAGCTTAAGGTCTTGGCTCTTACTTGCAACTGACAACTTGCCAAATGACCTCCTGGATCTCTCGTAATCTGCTCCGGAAAAATTAGGGAAAAAGTGGGTTAAAAACTCTTCACACAAAGGTAAAATGGTAAATGGTACAAAACAATTACTTTTCCCTCCTTTTATTCATTTTTTCATGAACTATTAGGGTTTTTAGGTATTTTTGACCTATTTTGTCTAAGGAATTAGATGATTCCTTTACCTTTTGTGCAGCGACAGGTCACATATTTTCGATGATGGTATTGAGTCACGTTTCAACTCTTTTCTTGACTCATAAAACTTAAATGAAAAGATTGCCGAATATTTTTCCCTTTTGACTTGTAAAAGAGAATAAAATGGGGGGTTTGCTTTCAAACTCTTTTCCGACCCTTTAACGCGAAAAGGTTTTCGAGCTCTTGTTGTTTTGAACTTGTTAACGGATGCGAAACGTCGTGCACCCAATATACGTTTACCCCTTTCAGGCTGGGATGAACTATTTACGAAAAGGTACTCCTTGACTGAAATGGTCAAGCGGTTCTCTCGAGTATCGTTTTCTACCTTTTCGGGCTCGAGAGACACAAATGTATGAAAAGGGACCATGTGAAGTTTTATTTTCCGTGTCTTTTTCAAACTCTCTAAACATGAAAAAGATACCGAGTTACGCCTTTGTCGAACTCGTTAAAACATTAAACGACATTGGATTCGTCGCCATGATGAACATGAGCTTCTCCTTCCTAGGCTCATTAAACTTACTAGGTCGAATTCATCCAAAGGATGAACTTACAGTGCATGCATATGCTATCCCCTTCAAGCTTACGATCAAAATAAATTGGGGCACTTGCCAGAAATGGTGGGGGAAAATTTGGAAATTCCATTAGTCATGTCAGCAGCTCACTCTTGAACATGACACTTTCTGTTTCGTGTCAAGTTGGGATATCCTCCTTTTAATCGTTGACCTTCCTGGGTGGGGACATTCATTTTTTCCTTCCATTTGATCTCTGCCACGTCATCATGACTACCGATCCTATGGGTCCAAAAGCTGCCAAACTCTGGAATCGTGTCGTCGATATGTTCAAGAGTTAGTCCTTTGCAGTTACACTTACTCTTGATTCTCTGTATCATCCAAAATAATTTTCATCCCTCTGTCTCGTGTCGATGATGTGGGATACATCATGACCCTCCTTCAACATAGTCACTTCCTGTCGACTTCAACTCATTATCCAGGAAGTTGGTTTGGAGACTCCCTTCCAGTACCTTGGAGCTTGCATGCCCTAATGGCAAGTTCTTCACACTCGACGATAAGTTCACATTACTGGCTTTTGATTGGGTGATTTCACGGATGTTTGACTTCAGTTCCTTTATTCACATTCCACGAATTGTGTTGCTAGTACTTTGATGTTAATTTTAGGTATGTTCTATGCTTAGAGAAATTTATTTCAATTTTCACAGTTAGCTCAATATCTTTTCCAGATTAGAAATCACATCAACATTAAAGTAAACTACAGATAGAACATAAACATAAATCGCAGAAGGCAAGCCAAGACAAGAGGACACAAGATGTGGCGCTATCCAGGGACAAACTCCAATGTGGGGAAACCCTTGATCAATTCTTCTTATATGTTCTTCAATAGTTCAACAAAGAGAGAGAGATAATACATTTACAACAGAAGTCAACACTTTGACTTATCTAGATAAGAGCATATATCATCTCTAAGAAGATGATACATGAGATCAGTTGAAGACATGCTGCTTCAACTGATTCTCCAAGGTGACTCCTTCACCTATCGTTGTGCTACATTTCTTCATCATGTTGCACCTCACCGTGCTGCACCATGCTGCACCCATCATCACTATGCTACATCTCATCATGCTTCATTTATCATGACTGTACCCATCACTGTACTGCATTATGTGCCATTGTTGCACCATGTTTCCATACTGACCTATGTGCTAGCTGCATCTTGCTTGCTTGTTGTCCCTAGCATGCTTGTTGTCCTTTGCATGCTTGTTGTTGCATGCTAGCTGTAGCATTGCATGCTTGGTGTATTTGCTGCTAAGTACCATACAAATGTCCCAATGTTAGTTGTCCCTTGCATGCTACTCTCCTTCGGAGACAGATGCTCTGTCTGTTCCGGTAGTTTTGGCAGTTCCGATAGTTCCGACTATTCCCGGCAGTTCCAACAGTTTCAACCTTTCCCGACAATTCTGACAGTTCCCGACAGTTTCAGCTTCTACCCTCTGCATCAGCTTTCCCGGCTGTTCTCGCTGTTCCCGGCAGTTCCCGCTTGTGCCCTCTGCGTGAGCTTTCCTGGCTGTTCTGGCAGTTCTGACTGTTCCCGGCAGTTCCGAAAATTCTAGCTATTCCTGGAAGTTTCGGTAATTCCAACTTCTTCCCTTTGCGTTAGCTTTCCCAATTGTTCCGGCAGTTCCAGTTGTTCTCGGCAGTTTCGGTTGTTCTCGGCAGTTTTGGCTATTCCCGACAATTCTAACAGTTTCGCCCAGCAGTTTCGGCAATTTCGGCTTCTGCCCTTTGTGTCAGCTTTCCTGGTTGTTCTGCTAGTTTCAGCTATTCCCGAAAGTTCTGGCTATTCCCGACAGTTTTGATAGTTCCGGAAATTCCGGCTATTCTCGGCAGTTCTGGATTCTACCCTCTACGTCAGTGTTCCTAGTTGTTCCAACAGTTCCAACTGTTCCTGACAATTCCAACTATTCCTGGTAGTTTCAACAGTTCCGACAATTCCAGCTATTCCTGGAAGTTCCAGCAATTCCGGCTTCTGCCCTCTGCGTCAGCTTTCTTGGCCGTTCCAGCAGTTCCGGCTATTCCCAGTAGTTCCAGTAGTTCCGTCAATTCCGACTATTCCCAGTAGCTCCGGAAATTCCAGCTATTCCCGGTAGTTTTGGCAATTCCGGCTATTCCCGGCAGTTCCAGCAATTCTGGCTATTCCCGGCAGTTCCGGCAGTTCCGGTAGTTCCGGCTTTTGCCCTCTGGATTAGGGCAGCTTTATCCCTCAGGATCTCTCCTCCTACTAAAACCCAATGACGATTAAAGGGGAAGAGATCCCAAGTGTGTTGAAATGACTTGAAGGCCACCTCTACTTATACTAAAACGTTGAGCACAAGTAGGGTTTATTTGGTTGCTCGCCGACCTTGACGAATTGTCCCATAACGCAAGTAAATTCATATCTCCATGAATACTTATCAGAATAAGATGATCTTTAGATCAATCCTACACCTCTCGATGAGAGGGATCCAATAAAAATATCGGCTTCCATTAATAAGATGACCCACATGGAGTTTGGCCCTAGTTGCCACTTTTAACACTCCCTCTCAACTAGGGAGAACTCCATCCACTGATCCATATGTCCGACTGTACTATCTCTGCCATCAGTGCCCTGCACTACTCTGCTATGCTTTGCTCTGCTCTGCTAAACCATGAAGAAAAAGAATTGATCGATAATGTATCATACCATTCTCTACTTACCTGAAGTCAGTTTCATCTGAAGAGAGTGTATCACATCACCCTTACTAACCTGAAGTCAGTTTTATTGATCCTAGATCAATATCACAAGAGGGTGTTTGAAACCACTCATATTGTTCCCAGATCAGTTTCATTGATCCCAGATCAATGGAGGTCAACCTAGCATAGGGGGTATGGTAGATACAACGATGCATCCATCGATAGTACTACTATTGTCCCTAACCCGATTTCCCTGCTCATTGATCAGATGAGAGGTACTTCCCATGAGTCCCAGACTGCATGGGTAGGATGCCTCGATAGGAGAACTAATCATCCTGTCCACAGGAGAACGAATCATCCTGCCCTAGAGTCGCCATGGGAGAACTAATCATCCCGGCCTACAGGAGAACTAATCATCATGTTTCACAATTGCCATGGGATAACTAATCATCCTAGCCCACAAGAGAACTAATCATCCTATTCCATAGTTGCCACAGGAGAACTAATCATCCCGGCCCATAGGAGAACTAATCATCTTGTTCCACAGTTTCCACGGGAGAACTAATCATCCCAACCCACATGTGAACTAATCAACCTGTTTCATAATTTCCGCGGGAGAACTAATCATCCCGACCCACAGGATAACTAATCATCCTGTTCGACAGTTGCCACAGGGTATCACAGGTGAAGGTTGAACCTATCATCTTGTACATAGTGCACCACCAGGGGAGGGTGAGTCACCCTGTGGTCGTATGTTGCTCCAATGAGTACCCCAAGCCCCCAAGAGCTCCCAAAGCTCAATGCATGTAACATGCAGGACCCTTATAAGAAGGTCTCTCAACGACTCCAAGTCGTTCAAGAAAGTCACAAATTTGACCTTTCCTCGGGGATTTAACAAAATGTCTACGACCTGTACATCAGTTTCAATGCGATGGAGCCTCCTCGCTCATCGACATACCATATCCCAGATAAGGCAATATTTAATGTCTATCTGCTAAAGCAATCATCGAATACGAGATTCCTCAATAATCGAATCCCCGCTCTGGTTGTCATAGAGAATCACGGTGGTATTCATCATGTGTACAAATAGCTCACTTAAGAGCTTCTGCAACCATGTAGCTTCACATGAGATCATACTCATAGCTATGTATTCGGTCTCGACGATGCTTATAGAAACCGAATTTTGCTTCCTAGTCATCCATGATATCGAAGCAAAATCCAAAGAGAATCAGCATTGAGAAGTGCTCTAGTATATTTCTGGCAGTGTATCTCAATCCATGAGAGATTGTGCCCCGAAGATATCTCAGAAGATTCTTGGCACTAATCTAGTGAGGCTCAACCAAATATGAGATCACCATGCTAACTGCAAAGCATATGTCTGGATGGAAGTTCACCAAGAACATCAACACGAATGAGTTTATGAAACTCAGAGGCATTTCCCAATTCTGGTTCGACATCACTACCATATAACTTCTGAAAGTTAAGATCCTTGTGGTAGTCACAGGTTTGCAGTTTATCATTCCACATCCGGAATCCAACTCCCTCTTACTTCTGCAAATGAGAGGGTCTGCACTTGTCAGAAATAGGTTGTCCTCATAAGGTGCTGGTATGAGAGGTCTATCATCCACAACCTTCAAACAATGGTTTGGATCTGCTTCACTCTTAGTGAATCTCAGCTTCATCTGACAGCTATCTATCCTCTCATACTACGCCCAAGGAGTTTTGTTTCAAGCCATAAAGGGCTTTCTTCCACCTGCATACGTGAGATTCCCGATCATGAATCTCAAACTCCTCGGGTTGTTCCAAACCTATGGACCTGCTACATGATGGGAATGGTCCCCTTGTAAGATTTTCCTTCGGTACATCTCAGACATGTACCTTCATGCTCTTCTTGAATTCAGGCATCCTTGTTACCATCTGACTCACATCAGGTAAGGCCCCAAAGGTAGACCTCCGGTGTTATAGATGCGATATGTCAATTGACATGATCCCCAATGGACCATCCTGCAACTTGATACAAATTTCCAACCCTGAACCCATGAGAAAAAGCATCTTTGAAAATTCTATTTTTTAACACGTACCTTTCCATCGATGAATGCCACCCTGAAACCTTTGACTTCCATTTCCGATATGGACACCAGGTTCTTCTTGAGATCAGGTACATAAGAGAGATTTTGTAAATGAATCGAGTTACCCTCATTCAATTGAGGGGTAACATTCCTTATACCCTTTTCGGGATAGGTGGCATCGACTCCAAGTATAATCCCACGTTTTTTTCCATCTCTACCAAATTAGAGAGTGCACCCTTCTATCCGATGAAGTGCCTTGAAGCACTACAATCAGTAAGCCAGATTCCCAAATAATTTGAAGGAGAGGGCCAATACAATATAACGCTTCTTTATCTTATAAAAAAAAAACATTTGATTCTTCATACCTGGGTTTCCTTGCTTTCTTTGAAGAGTCAGCCATTTCCTTGATGACCTGCATTACCTGTCATTCCTTTGATCATTGAAAATGTCCCTAGAATGATTGTTATCTTCATTAAGAGATTTGTCTCTGCCATTCAGACACTTCTTCGCATAATGTCCGAACTTATTACAACCAAGGCATCTGCCTTTCCTTCCACCCTTATATCCGGACTTCCAATTGAAGTGAACTTTAGGTAGGCCATTAGAAACTTCTGCTGTGACATTTTGATAATATTCTCTACTTCAACTTCACCCTTGGTGAATTTAAGAGGGCTGAGGAATCCACTGATCCTTTTTTCCTTTCCCAACTGTCTTCGGTAATTGCTCTTTCACTCTTGCTTGGGCATTGTCTTCACCTCAGCTCTGATACCATGTTAATTTTAGGTATGTTCTATGCTTAGAGCAATTTATTTCAATTTTCACAGTTAGCTCAATATCTTTTCCAGATTAGCAATCACATCAGCATTAAAGTAAACTGCAGATGGAACATAAACATAAATCGTAGAATACAAGCCAAGACAAGAGGACACAAGATGTGGCCCTAGCCAGGGACAAACCCCAATATGGGGAAACCCTTGATCAATTCTTCTTATATGTTCTTAAATAGTTCAATAGAGAGAGAGAGATAGTATGTTTACAATAGAAGTCAACACTTTGACTTATTTAGATAAGAGCATAGATCATCTTTAAGAAGTTGATACATGAGATCAGTTGAAGACATGCTGCTTCAACTAATTCTCCAAGGTGACTCCTTCACCTATCGTTGTGCTACATTTCGTCATCATGTTGCACCTCACCGTGCTACACCATGTTGCAACCATCATCACTATGTTGCATCTCAACATGCTTCATTAATCATGACTGTACCCATCAATGTACTGCATTATGTACCATTGTTGCACCATGTTGCCATACTGACCTATGTGCTGGCTACATCTTGCTTGCTTCTTGTCCCTAGCATGCTTGTTTTCCTTTGCATGCTTGTTGTTGCATGCTAGTTGTCCCTTGCATGCTAGCTGTAACATTGCATTCTTGGTATATTTGCTGCTAAGTACCATACAACTGTCCCAATGTTAGTTAGTTATCCCTTGCATGCTACTCTCCTTCAGAGATAGATGCTCTGGCTGTTCCGGCAGTTTCGGAAGTTCCGGCTATTCCCGACAGTTCTGACAGTTCTGGCTTTTCTCGGTAGTTCCAACAATTCCTAGAAATTCCAACTTCTACCCTCTGCATCAGCTTTCCTAGCAATTCCAACAGTTCTAGCTGTTCCCAACAGTTCCCGCTTCTGCCCTCTGCGTCAGCTTTCCCGGTTGTTTCGGTTGTACCCGGAAGTTCCGGCTATTCCCGACAGTTCCAACAGTTCTGGCAATTCTAGCTATTCTCGGTAGTTCCAGGTAGTTTTGGCTTCTGCCCTCTGCGTCAACTTTCCCGACTATTCCCAATAGTTCCGAAACTTTTGGCTATTCCCAGCAGTTCCAGCAATTCTCAGTTGTTCTGGCTTCTGCCCTCTACATCAGCTTTCCCAGTTGTTCTAGCAATTTTGGTTGTTCTTGGCAGTTCCGGCTATTCCCACCAGTTCCGACAATTCCGGCAATTCTAGCTATTCCCGGCAGTTCCGGCAGTTTCGGGTTCTTCCCTTTCTGTTAGCTTTCCTGACTGTTTCAGTAGTTTCGGCTGTTCCCTGCAGTTCCGGCTATTCCCGGCAATTCTGACAGTTCCGAAAATTCTGACTATTCCTGGCAGTTCCTAGTAGTTTCGGCTTCTGCCCTCTGCGTCAACTTTCCCAATTGTTCTGGCAGTTCCGGCTATTCTCGGCACTTTCGGCAGTTTTGTCAATTCCTGATATTCCCAACAATTCTAGCTATTCTCGACAGCTCTGGCTATTCCTGGAAGTTCCAGCAATTTCGGCTATTCCCGACAGTTCCGACAGTTCTGACAATTTCAACTATTCCTGGCAGTTCTGACTTCTACCCTCTAGATTAGGGAAACATTATCCCTTAGGATCTCTCCTCCTACTAAAACCCAAAGACAAGTAGAGAGGAAGAGATCCCAAGTGTGTTGAAATGACTTGAAGGCCACCTCTATTTATACTAAAACGTTGAGCACAAGTAGGGTTTATTTGGTTGCTGGACGACCTTGACGAATTGTCCCATAACACAAATAAATTCATATCTCCATGAATACTTATCGAAATCAGATGATCTTTAGATCAATCCTACACCTCTCGATGAGAGGGATCCAAGAAAAATATTAGCTTCCATTAATAAGATGATCCACATGGATTTTGGCCCTAGTTTCCAATTTTAACACTTGATAACCATTGTCATTATTGGTGGTTTCTCTCACGCTTATTAACAGTTTTCATCATTAACTGGTAATCAAGTGATTTTCTAGCATGTTTGATGTCAACATATCTCTTCGCATGTTAGAATCTGTACTTTAATCGGGTTGTGTTGGAGCGCAAGACCCTGTGCTTAGATTACAAAAGTCCAGGTTGCAAGGTGATGTGACATGATCATGTTGATATACATGTCTCTTTCAGATGGATGATTGCAACCATATCATGAGTTGTCATATGTGGTCCTTCTCATTCTTGGATGGCTGCAACCATACCTTGGTTTCATTATGATCCTTTCTGCTGGATGGTTGCGCCCATACCTTGGATCCATTTACATGCTCATTCTCTGGATGGCTGCGTCCATACCACAATTCATGTGTCGTTTGACAGAGTTTTCAGTAATGTATATGTATTTGTACTTTCTTGCAGGTTTTCCAACAACAGACTCTGGTTCCACGCACTGAGTTATAAAGAATTTCACCTCACTCTAGTTCGGCCTTCACACTTTAGGGGGCATCTGTTACACAACATTTTTTCACTGTCCCTGTACTCCCCATTACTTGATATTGGAGGACCTCTACAGTGAACCCTTCATGCTTTCCCATCATGAAGAAACTTCCATTGTGTCCCTCTTCATGAGCAGAACAATTCCCTTTTGCATCATTTCCCAAAAATCTTCTGTTTATCCCAGTTTACAAGACCGGCGCAACTGAGCCGTGTCCTGCTCGCACGGATATGCAGGGTTTACAACTGTTCCTAGCACCAATCAAATCGACTGAGCCCTTTCTCAGTCGTGTCGATCTTCTTTTGGAAAGTTTTTTTAAATATGGAACTGAAGCTTCCAACTCTAGAATCTTCGTAACGGAAGTCTGGTAAATGGTTAGGTTGGATGGAGCCAAGGAGGTCAGATTGGGATCCTTTCCCCTATTAGGATGGAACTACCTCAAGAGATAAGGCCTTCTCCCATGAGAAGAGGAACCATCTCCCATCCATTCAAGCTATATAAACCTGCACTTTTCCCAAGCACAAGCTAGTGTTAGTGCGTGTGTGCTAGTGCTAATTAAGTTTTACTTGGAGTAATCAACAAGTTATCCATACTTTGTAGCTCTCTAGTTTGTGTTTAAGGGACAATTGTGAGTTGTTTTGGTGTGAAGCCTAAATGGAAGAGTGTTATGAAACTAGCTCAAGAAAAGATAGAAAAGATAGATCAACGCCTTAGAATTCAGCCTCTTCGAGGGGGCAACCTCCTTTACATTACATAAATGAACAATTCTTGGATGATTCAAATGAAAAAACCTCCTTTCTATATATAGGAGTCTAAGGAGTCACAATATAATCCAGCCGACCTAACAATAATAATATAAAGCCACAAAAATAACAATAGAGGGATTCTATGGGGCACAGAAATAACAATATGGGGGTAATAGGGGCACAACAATATAAATAAGGGGTATAACTACAATAGTAATGGGGTAATCACTAGTATTATAGGGACCCAACATGCCCCTCTCCTTCAAAAAAGTGTTGTCCTCAACGCTTGAGTAGTTCTGGATACTTCTGCATAAAATTCTCATCCTCCCATGTGGAATCTTCAGCGGATAAGTTCTTCCACTTGATAAGATACTCTGAAATTGATCGATTTCGTAGCTGTCGAGTTCTTGTTTCTGTGACTGCTTCCGGTTCCAATATAATTTTTCCTTCCTCGTCAAGTTCTGGCAATATTGTTTGAATTGGGAGCTTGTCGCCTATAACCTTCTTTAAACATGAAACATGGAAAACTGGGTGCAATCGAGAAGCTGCAGGAAGCTCCAATTTGTATGCCATAGTACCAATCTTTTGCAACACCTTGTACGGACCATAATACTTTGGTGATAATTTATTATCCTTCTTAGCTTGCTTTAGGGACATTTGCTTATATGGTTGTAGCCGTAGGAATACCCAATCACCTACATCAAAACTTCTTTCACTGCGATGTTGATCTGCCTGTTGTTTCATTCTATTTTGTGCCAACACGAGGTTATCCTTTAAGAGTTGGAGGACTTGTTGTTGATGTTCGATGTGATGTTCCACTGCCTGAACCTTAGAATTTTCTCTTAAATATGATGTGATGGATGGTGGTTGATACCCATAAAGTGCCATAAATGGGGTCATTTTTGTTGCTGTATGGAAGGAAGTGTTATACCACCATTCAGCCAGAGGCAACCATTTGACCCATTGTGTCTGTTTATCAGATACAAAGCAACGAAGATATCCTTCCAAACATTTGTTTACTATCTCAGTTTGCCCATCAGATTGAGGATGATAAGATGAGCTATGAGCTAACTGAGTACCAAGACAAGAAAATAATTCTGTCCAAAAATTTCCAGTGAAAATGGGATCTCTGTCACTTACAATAATCTTTGGGTTTCCATGTAGCTTTTGAACTGTTTCCATAAATGCAGTAGAAACTGTACTGGCTTTAAATGGATGTGATAATGCACAAAAGTGTGCATACTTGGTAAGTCTGTCAACTACCACCATGATGACACTCTTTCCCTCAGACTTGGGTAAACCTGTGATAAAATCCATTGAAACCTCCTCCCAACGTTGGCTTGGAATGGATAAAGGTTGTAATAGACCCGGTGTCTTAATTGTTTCAACTTTATTTTGTTGGCAAACCAAACATTCCGCCACAAACTTTTGAATATCTGATTTAAGGCCATCCCAAAAAAATTCCTTCTTAACCCTGTGGTAAGTTTTTAAAAATCCTGAGTGCCCTCCTAAGGGAGAAGTGTGCAATTCCATAAGAATCTTTTGTTTTAGCTGGGAATTCTTACAGAGGTATAAGCGATCTTTGTACCATAACGAATCATTTTTCCAGCTAAATGTATCAGAAGTACTGGAATCTTGTTGTAGCTTTCGAATAAGTGCCCACACTTCTTCGTCATTCTTCCATTCCTCCCTTGCTTCGTTTATCCAATCTGGTTGGATAATAGAAATGGCACACAACAATGCTTCCACATCTTCATCCTTTCTTGAGAGTGCATCTGCCACCACATTTTGCTTCCCTTTTTTGTAGATGAAAGTCATAACCCAACATCTTTGTGACCCACTTTTGTTGCTCTTCAGAGGATAATCTTTGTTCTAAAAAGTATTTAAGGCTATCATGATCCGTTTTTACCTTGAAGTGTCTTCCATTAGGTAGGGTCGCCATTTCTTAAGTGCATGGAGTATTGCCAACATTTCCTTCTCATAAATAGCTTTGCTTAAAAACTTTCCCTTGATTGGACGACTTTCAAAAGCAATGGGTCTTTCATCTTGCATTAGAACAACACCAATTCCATTTCCTGAAGCATCACATTCCACAATAAAGGTTTTTGTGAAGTCCGGTGTAGCTAAGACCGGTGCTTGGCACATTGCCTCTTTAAGATGTTCAAAGGCCTTTGTTGCTTCCGGAGTCCATGAAAATGAATCTTTCTTCAATAATGTTGTTAGAGGTGCTGCTATTCTCCCATAATTCTTAACAAACTTGCGATAATACCCTGTCAACCCAAGAAATCCTCGCAGATGCTTTATGGATGTGGGGATTTTCCATTCCTTAATGGCTTTAATTTTGCTAGGGTCTACCTTAACTCCTTCATGAGATACAATATGACCCAAATATTCCACCTCCTGGACTCCAAAGAAACATTTGGATCTTTTTGCATATAATTGTTTCTCCTCCAATAGTTGTAGCACCCTGTCAACATGTTCAACATGATCCTTCCAAGACTTGCTGTAGATTAGTATATCATCAAAAAATACTAACACAAATTTTCTAAGGAATGGTTTGAAAATTGAATTCATCAAACCTTGAAATGTTGAAGGTGCATTGGTAAGGCCAAAAGGCATGACCAAAAATTCATAATGACCCTCATGAGTTCTAAATGCCGTTTTCGGAATGTCTTCAATCTTCATTCTGATTTGATGATATCCCGAACGAAGATCCAACTTGGTGAAGTAAATTGATCCATGCAATTCATCCAGTAATTCATCAATGACAGGAATGGGGAACTTATCTTTAATAGTGAGCTTGTTGAGCTCCCTATAATCTGGACACATGCGCCATGATCCATCCTTCTTGTGCACCAATACTACTGGAGCTGAGAAAGAACTTTGACTCGGTTGAATTATACCAGCCTCTAGCATTTCTGCAACCATACGTTCAATTTCACTTTTTTGGACATAGGGATATCTGTACGGCCTGATGTTTGGAGGAACACTTCCTGGAATCAGATGAATAGCATGATCATGATCACGCATAGGTGGGAGACCTTTGGGAGTCTCAAATACCTTGGAATGATTGTCCAGGACTTTTTGGAGATCTGGAGAAATAGATGATTCCAATGTGGAAACATCTAGCGAACATAATTGTGCAATTACACCTCTTTGCTCCTTTTTTAGAAGCTTTGTCATGCCATTAGAGCTGATTATCTTTCCTGGTTTCCCTGCAATACCCCTTAATTCAACTTCCTTTCCTTCCGTAGAAAATTTGATGAAAAGTTCTTGAAAATTAAAAGCTATTGTACCCAAGGATTGTAGCCATTGGACTCCTAGTACAACATCAGCACCTCCCATTGGAATGGAAAGCATTGGGCTAGTCAATACATATTCTCCCATGGATAGCTTGATATTATGGCACTTTCCAGAGCAATTTATTGTTCCTCCATTTGCAATCATCACTTGACACTCTGGTGCTGGATATAGGAAGCAATTCAATTCTTTTGCTACCCTACAATGAATAAAATTGTGGGTGCTTCCTGAATCAATCAACACTATTACCTTTTTCTTCTTGATTTGTCCTTCTATCTTGATGGTTTGAGGAGTGGTAATTCCCGCCAATGCATTACAAGATATGGTCGGATTTATTTTTTCTTCATCTAGGCTTTGTTCCTGGAGTATATCCTCTTCTTTTGACCTTTCTTGCTCCTTTTCTTCTTCCTCTTCACAATCTATGTAGAATAATTTCTTCTCAGCACACTTATGACCTTTTGTGTATTTGCTATCACAACTGTAACAAAGCCCTTTTGCTCTTTTTTCTTCCAATTGTTGTGGTGTCAACCTTGTAGGTTGTGGAAGACTAGGGGCAACAACACTTCCGTCTTTATAGTTGTGAGTGGTATGCTTCCTAGTTGCCATAATTTTGCTTTCCATTTTTCTTGCTAACCTGAATGCCTTCTCTAATGAATCAGGTTCCCAAAGGCGAACATCATGTTGGATATTATCCTTTAAAGACCCTATGAACACATCAATCCTATGCTCCTCTGGAATATCTTTTACCCTTATGTTCAATTTTTGGAACTCCTCAATGTGCTCCATTATTGAACCCTTTTGTTTGAGACTTATCAATTGGCTAAAAAAAGTGTTGCTTTTTGTATCCTCATAATGTGCTATCAATTCTTCCGTAAAAATTGCCCAAGTGATAAATTGTTTACGAGAACAAAGCCATTGATACCATACAAACTGATTTGGTTCCAAATATACAGTTGCCATACGTACCTTTTGTGTGTTTTGCACATTATTGAGATCGAAGAATTGCTCCATCTGTAATATCCATGTGGCGGGATCCTTGCCATCAAACTTCCTCATATCGATTTTTGGAATATGGTGATTCTTCGATCCAACATTAGAGTCTATGGAATCATGATTAACATTTCTTTTGTTCTCATCATGAGTTTCCTTTACTACCTTTTCACCATTAGTAAGTATTTCTTGTAGAAAATTTGTCAAATCTGTCTTCAAATCTGCCATGCCTGTCTTCAAATTTGTATTCAAATCTATCTTCAAATTGTCCATCTTAGCTTCCATGCCATTCATCTTAGCTTCCACACCATTTATCTTAGCTTCTGTTAACTTTTGTGAGCGTGACATTTGTTGCACTTGTTCTTGTAATTTTGATATATCATGTAGCATTTCTTCCTCTTCTTCATGAGTCATGCTAGAGCTTTCAGGTTCCTTACTAGGTGTTTGCATTTTCTTTCCTCGGGGCATCAGTTACCGATAATAATGCTCTACTATGCCCTTTGAATTCCTTCAAAATAAATTTTCAAACCAAGCTTAAGCAAAAATTTAAAAAAATCTACACACCTTTTTTCACTTTGTAGGAGCTCGATATTGCCTCTGATGTATCTCTGTACTTTCCAATCATCTAGTTCTGAATTTGTGACCTGTAGTAGCTCTCTGTGTCCTCTTTCCAATGCCACCAGTCTGATCCAAATTGGATTCTCCAAGAAAGAGTTATGCACAATCTCCCAAGATGACCTGATTATAGACTTTTCAGAAGAGCAAACTTGTATGAAGTGCCACATGTACAATTTTCGATATTTGGTTCTAAAAAAGATATACAAGAAACTACAGTCCGTCCTCTTTCTGTAACTTCTTACGAAATTTCAATCTGATTCCCAGAGAGAAATGACGATTTTCCCCAGGTCACCTGTTTTGAATGTAATTCAGGAGTCTGCAAAAAGACCAACTTCCTCAGATCATATCTCCGCAAATATCGCACAAAAAGCTCTGAAATTCGGACCCAAGGTTCAACGCGATTTCTTCTCAAATGGGTTTTTTTTGCGACTTCTGAAACGTCACAGAAAAAAGTTATAGCGAAAATGCCACGATGACCTGTTTGGAGCAGCGAAACCCTAGAATCCAAAGCTCTGATACCAAATGTTATGAAACCAGCTCAAGAAAAGATAGAAAAGATAGATCAACGCCTTAGAATTCAGCCTCTTCGAGGGGGAAACCTCCTTTACATTACATAAATGAACAATTCTTGGATGATTCAAATGACAAAACCTCCTTTCTATATATAGGAGTCTAAGGAGTCACAATATAATCCAGCCGACCTAACAATAATAATATAAAGCCACAAAAATAACAATAGAGGGATTCTATGGGGCACAGAAATAACAATATGGGGGTAATAGCGGCACAACAATATAAATAAGGGGTATAACTACAATAGTAATGGGGTAATCACTAGTATTATAGGGACTCACCAAAGAGCCTTGAGATTATCATTGTTGGGGCCATCCATGGAATGTTAGCAGGAGTGTGTGGGAACCCAGATTTGTCAGAGGAGAACAGAATTGTCAAGACACCGGTTGTAATATCTTCTTGATTTAATAAAGATGCAACTATCGATTGATTTCCTACATAATATTTCATTTCACCTGTTTATGGCTTATTGTTTCTTGACTTGTTAAGTATGTTGAATACAATTTGTATATTATCATGGTTGTTGTCTGTTGTTGTCTACCTGTTTCAGGTGTTCACAAGAAGAAATGAAAGATAGATGGAGCAAGGAAACATGGTTGTCATCAAACGGATAGCGAACTAAGAGGTAGGCCCTGTTAATTGGTTCTAACCTAAGGAAATCTTCCATAGAATTTCTTGTTTGTGGTTAGACCCACTCTCAGGCTAGAGGAATTGTTTGTGTTCGCTCTTAGAATTTTACCTACACCACACATACATGACATCTTTCAGATGAATATGGGAGCTTGGCTCCCTCTTAAAGGTTACAATTTCAATTCCTTTGGTATTGTACCTCCCATCATCCCTAAATTATATGTGCATTTGGAGATCCCTCTCCTCTAGGCTACTGAAGAATTATTTACATCTTGTCATATGGAACGAGGCACCTTAATCTAGATACCACACACTCCCCATTATAGTGTTGGTCATGCATGAAATTAGGGTGAAGTCTAATTCAAATTGTGAGGTAAATGCTTCACCTCCTACTCCACCTGAAGGCTTCTTGTTATAATTCTTATGTGGACACTTTTCTTCATAGTGCCAATTTTATAGGCCATTTTGTCACATCTAGTCAATAGGCCTACAAATTGGACCCATCAACATCCATGAACACCTTGTCATCATCCCTACACAAATACCTAAGCACGACTCTTTTAAATCCCTGAGTTTCTGACCTTTACTGCTTTATTTCAATGCTTTTAAGGCCCAACGCACCTTGGCCCCTTAGGAATCTACTTTGAGTGCTAGGTTGCTCATCTCTGCACCTGCTTTGATCATAACAGGTTTTCCCTTGTTGGGGGTGTGCTTATTAAGAAAATTCGAGAAAAATAAAAAGAATCCTAAAGCTTCCGAGAGTTGTTACAACCATTTACCTTGGATAAGAACTTTGAATCCTATCTTCCCTGCCTTGGAGATTTCACCTTCTTATCCCCTTAGCTCATCCTCCCATCAAGAGTGGATCTCAAGCCTAGATTGGTAAATGGATAAGAATTCCTAAACTACCATCCTCTCCTATATATTTAATTCCATCCACAAGCTAGAGGTTGAATTTTGGAGATTAATCATACCCTTATGTTGTTGCTTTGATCATAAGAGAGACATAATTCCTATGCATTAGAGTGGATTTTAGGTGTACATTGTGGCAACGAAGGACAAGTCAACTTGGGAGGTTCTCTACAAGATCAACTTCCACTTTTGGTTGTAAATTATCTCCCTTCCATTTTAATATAAAGAGTATATCGTTTTCCTACATGTGTTATGTTATGTTTATGTACATTTTTTTCAATGCTATGTTGATCCATTGAATACAATGATTGGATAATTCTATATAGATGTCGTAGATCTTTGGCTTGTGTTGATTGTTTGTGCAAGTTCTAATTATAGCATTTGGAGATATAGTACAAGCCAAGAGGAGAGAAGAGCTTGCAATAGATCACAAGTCATCTTTCCATTCTCCAATTCTTCTAAGGAAAACTTTATATTTTTTGAATTTTGTTGTTATATACCAGGCCACTTGGTCTAGGGAAGATACTTTTGTCTGCAGTCTAAGATTTCATATAACAAATTGGTGACTCCACTGGGGAATTAATATTGGGGAACGATTCATTCCCTGGTTTCCTTCACCTTTTCCCTTATTACACATCTTCATAAGACCTCCAATGTCTCACTCAGCTTGAATTGACCCTAGGAAGACCCTTCATTGAGTTGAATTTTACATTTTGTGTCAGAAAATCCTTTTTCCCTGATCAGCGCACCCCAAGGTCCACTGATAAAGAGTTGTAGACCACCTTGGCCTTATCTATACCTATGTTGTAGAGCACTGGTAGCCTCTTTGCACCTGTGTTGACCCATGTTTCATGCAAAATTTTCCTTTTGATGCTTTTCTCTCTGTTTGACTTGATTCCAGTCGGTCCTCCTTGTGTCCCTAAGTGTGTCTAGCCCTCTCAAAAGCCTTCATATGCTTTGCTTTTGGTTTTGAGTGCCTTTTATAAGGATTTGTTTGGGTTTTACTTTCTTTTTGTCATTAGGTCATTTGCAAACCGATTGCTTGAAAGAATTGGCGTTCTAGTCATTGTTCTAAAAAGTGTTTTTTATCAGTGATTAGGAAAATATCTTAATTTTCATTTGGAAATTAAGTGGAATTGAAAATAAAAATCTTATGCATCATGCATTGCATATAGGGTTTTGTGAGTGAATATTGTAGTTAGAAACAGTTGCATTAGGGGAATTTCTTGACAAATATTGTTTGTTGCATCTTGTATGTTGCATATTTTTTGTTCTCTTCACACTTATATATAGATTTTGATTGAAATGAAAAGTTTCATTTTATCATGCTAGTTTCCATTTTAGGATATTCAGGTGGAATTCGTGGTGAGCATTGAAAACCGAAACTTAAATCAAGATAAACTTTAAAATTGATTGAATCGACCTAAGGAGCATTGGTAAAATTAACGTAAACATCTAGAGATCTAGGCTAGAGACGTGTTCCGATGTCTTTAAACATAGGAGCTCTCTTTTTTTTCCAGCGTTGCATTCTGGGGGTGATATCTCGTTCCACATACGTAAATGTATCAGACTATTCTCCATGAACCTCTAGGTATATTGGACTGTGCTCCACGCATGAAAAGTATATGGGAATGCTCTCATTGTACAATTATGCATTAGAAAACACTAACACGGATTGTACTTCCACGTACCATCGAGTATATTTTGAAAGTCCACCATAGGTTGTTAACCTCGCCATAGGTAACCGAGTCATCCGCCTTGTACATTGTGATACACCGAACACAAAATTCGAGGAGATTACCTGCCTATATGTAAATCCTTGGTTATCCAAGGTTATATATTGCAGTTTACAATTGCTTGGTAAACCTTTATGCATAGTTTACCTTCTTTGATTTATTTTTTGTGTTAATTTTTAAAATTTATTAATCCACCGTGGAAGAACAAGACCCTTTACTCGTCATTCGCATAGAATGCAAAGTAAGCCTCCTATTCCACCAGAGGAAACTCATGGTCATAAGCATAAGCATAAGAAAATGCAAACTACCGAATCTAGTACTTGAGGATTTATTAATTTTGGTCCTCCATCTTAGGTAGATCCACCATAATCATCTTTTCCTGTGAGTATGTAGCTCGAGATTACCTCTCCATTAGCTGGTGACTCTGACACAGTCTATATCAAAGCACCTGTAATATTTTGAACTGAGGTTATTGAACCTAACTTTCCTGAGTCAGAGAAAAATCAACTTGGGGTTATACAACCTAAGGTACTTCAGCCATCTTCACCTATCACTTCAGGACCTTCTCATTCTCTTCCACTGTCTCAGACACAACCCCAAACTATATATCTTGGACCTGATGGTGAACCCCTTGCACCTGGTCTTGTGAGTATGGAAGAGATTCCATAATAAGAGCTTCAACCCTCCTCTCCCAATCAAGTAAGGAATCATCTTACCAGGCCCGTCCTTTTCTATCTCCTCATACTCCATTTCAGCCTCCTTTGTTTGGTTCTTTTCCTTTCAACTCACCTCTGAGTTTCTCTTGGAAATCATCTTTGGGATTAACCATGTTTGAGTCTACTTTTGTTTCCCAGCATGTATCTTCTACCATGGCTAATATAACCCAAGTTGCAACCTCATCCATGTTTATAACCACACCATAGGCACATTTATATGGTGGCTCGTCCATCCCACTTGGTTACCAATCCTTGTCTGGTACAGCAACCAGTCCATGGACCTCTCCCATGAGATATACATATGGAACTCCGTTTGGCACTCTGTTAATGAGCGCTACACAATCTTCTCCTCTTCCTCCATCTACACCTACAGTTCAGTAGCAGAATGGCCCTTATGTTAGTGGACATGGTTATTTACAACAACCTAATCCATCTCCTATTAGGAAACCTCCACTTGGGGGGTAATTGCTTCTGTATTACTCTCCTCTTTCGTCAGGGGGGCAACCTGTTGTAGGTTAATTCCATCTCCTCAAATTAGTGCTCAGCCTCAAATGAATCCAGGCTCCTTATTAAGGAATGTATGTTAGTGTTTGAAGACCAAATTTTCCTATTCAACCTGGTTCACTTGTGGCTTCCTCTTTAGTTTCTCAACATGTTCCATCTACCCCTTAGATTTTTGTTCAACAATCCATGTCTCAACATGTCCAAACTCAAATGAATGTGAGATAACCTTCACAGCTATACCTTTAACTCAACCCATTCCGCCGGTATTTGATGCATATCAACCTATGTATACCCAGTAGCTTACAATCACAATAATTTACGTTGGCCATTCCTCAATCTTAGATGGGTCAGAATGTGTATGGTATGGCACAGGCACCACCATGACCAAATCCACATTATGTTGGGATGATACAAAATCTCATGGAGCAACCATATCCATTGTATCAAGGTATCCCTCAACTTCCTTACGGTCAGCAAGTCCAAACTCAATCGTTCCAACCTTTGCAAGGTCATCCTAGAACTAGACAAGAGGGTTATGTGTATACTCGCTATCAAAAGCCTCCCTATCCTGGGACACAGATACCTGTTTCTCAGGCTATTCCTTCTTATCCAGGATATCCTCCACCAAACCTTAACGGATAGTTTCCATTCAGGGCAACTCTTAAATTTTCAGATTTGACCAGGTCCCATTGCTCATTCTCCTTGGTGGCCAATTATTCTACCAAGTTTCCTTCTTATATTCCTAAATTCAATGGAAATCCTGGAGAATACCCATCCACGCATATAATGACATATAATTTTTGGTTTTCTTCGAACTCCCTCAATGAGGATTATAGTCATTTCCATCTTTTCTAGCATACACTCACTATTATGGTAACTAAATTGTACATAGAGTTACCTTGAGCTTCATTTGATAACTTTAGCACCTTAGCTACTACATTCCTAACACATTTCCAGTTACCCATCATATATGAAACTGGAACAGAACTCTTAACCAATTTCAAACAGAGTAAGTCCACTCACATTTCTAATCATATTCATGAGTGGAGACGTCGTCATCGTTTCGCTAAGACTTTCATTCCTGATCAATTGTTAGTTGAATGGTTCATAAAGTCTTTGTTGCCATCTATTATAGAAGACGTAGCCAAAGGTAGAGTCGTAACTGAAGAACATGTAATCGCTCATGCCCAGTAATTGGATCTCATTTATACCCAATCTGGCATGTTGTATGATAAGATACTTGATGCCTCGTAACCTATGGATATTGTTTCTCAAACTCCTGGAAAAGAATCGAATGTTGGTGATGGTGTGAATGGTTCTACTAGCCAGTAGTCAACGGGTAAACCATTTGGTTCAACTCTTGTTTCCGTTGCTCAAAACCCTCCTTCCACTCTTGTGGCTTCTACTTCTAAGATCAATGTTGTTCAATCATCTAAAGGAAAATATCCACATCCAGGAAGTAAGAAGAAAGGCAAAGGCAAGAAGAAGAAAGACAATGCCCCGCATGATAAACAAAAAAAATCAGACTCCTAAAGAGAAGAGGAAACCTTGTGATCCAAGTGGATATTGGTGGCCACCCACTTATTCCACTTGGACCCCCACTGTTGTTTCTTTTCAGTTTCCTTAATTGTAGCACAACTTACTATTTTTGGCAATCTTTTGGGTCCTAAACTTCTGGAGCTATTTTGAAGGAATAAAAGACATTTTTAGGGAAAACGGAGAGACTGAGAAAGTCCCAAATTGATTTGCAAAATTGTTTTTTGCCTCCTCTTCGAGATCTTCAAAATGAGGTATTATGATAGTCAAACAGAGATCGTATGCCAATGTTACGATCCTGGGAAGTTGATGTACCAATTTACCCAAACGAGGCCCACAATTTTGGCACTTCATCTCCTAGGGTTAGATTTTTGTATGTTTAGGGTTTTCCATTGTTTCTCAATAATAAATAGGCCTTTGAGCCTCATTATAACACAGTTTAGAGGCATGTATCCACCATATCTATTCTCAGAGATAAGTTACCATCGCCCGAGCTAGTTTATTTCCATTTCTGTATGTAAGCATATTTCAGTTCTTTGATATTAATGAAATGAAGTTTTATTTCTACTACATCTCTGTGTTTATGTGTATATCTGTATTTTGTTGCATTCTTCCATAATTCTGGATCAGTGGTATCAGAGTGGTCTGCTATTTCTCTATTTTTCTTTGCATGTCCCCAACGAGGTCAGGGTATAAGGAGTTAGGGCTTGAATGGGTTGAACCTTTGCAAGACCAACCTCACAAACCCCAACGGCCTCCCATGGCAGAAGAAAATAAAGATGAGGGGGAAAAATATCATTTTAAAATATTTCTTGAGGAATCCCTCGAGTGACAAAGGAACACGATGATGGATAACTTTTCCCAGATCCTTAGACAGCTACCCATAAATGACACATCTTCATCCAACATCCACTCTGGAGGCACCACTCGTTTTAAGGTACAAGTTAACTTTGACATTGCCATATTTGAAGGTCAAATAGATGTAGATGTCATAGACAGATGGTTAAATATGTTGGAAGGATATTTTTCAATTGATGAGTTTTCCAATAGGGAGAATATTTCTTTTGCACTCCTCAAAGCCACCCCACATGTCATGGACTTGTGGAAAACCTACTTTGAACAAAAGTACGATAGGGAATCCTCACTTTTTCAGTCGTACCCACTTAGAATTCTTTCTGAGACGCCATCAAGGAACAATATTACCTTTCAGGCACTATGAAGATAAATACATAAAGTGGACCATGCTACGGCAAGGAAGGGACCAAGATGTGTCGGAGTTCTCAAATGTTTTCCATACCCTTCGCATAAAGTTAGGTATCAAGGATTTTGAGCAGAATTTGGTACTCAAGTACTGTGACTGCCTAGACAAGTACATCCAGGATGAGATGGAGTTCATGGACATCTCGTCACTTGGTGCCGCCTATTGATATGCTCGCAAGATTGAGAAGAAATTTAAACAGAAGAAGCGAGACTTTGGATCTGCGAATATGAATCAATGGAAAGGCACCCCAAACTATAGAAAAAAGGACAAAGCCAAGGCAGGGTGACCCAGGACAACTTGTTGAAGTTGCAAGAAAAGAACAACACCACGAATACAAATAAGGACACATGGAAATGGTGTGAGTTCCATAAGAACCCCACTCACAACACAAGTGAGTGTTGAGCCAAGCAGCCACTAGTGGTCGAGCTGAAGGCTTCTAAATTAGATGCATGTTCTGATTCTGAGTCCTAAACTAACAATGGGAATGACAAAGGGAAGTGGATTATTGATGTAGAGCGTAGTGCCACCATTTCCACCACCAAGATCTAGAAGGATGAGCTCAAAGATCCAAAGGAGGGGGAGCAACTCTTCCACTCATAGATGTGGGTGAAGGGTTCTCTGCTGCAGTTCATTGTTGACAACGGGAGCCAAAAGAACCTCTTTTTAGCAGAGGTCGTGAAGTTTTTGGGCCTACCGATCACACCACACCCACAGTCATAAACCATCAGGTGGGTTCACCAAGCGCAAGATCTTCACATCATCCAACAGTGTCGCCTTCCCTACAATATCAAGCCCTTCACAGATGAGGTATTGTGTGATGTTTCTCCTCTTGAAGTTTGTGATTTATTATTAGGCCAACCATACTTTTGGAAGAAGCATGTTGTGTACGAGTCTAGGCCTCACAATATTATTATTACTTTGGGAAATAAGTTGTACAGGATACTAGAGGTAGCACCGCCTAACACCATTTATTTGATCACTGCAAAGCAATGCGGAAATCTCATTTCCCATACCGGGAATTTTTTTCCTTATGATTCTCCCTCAGGGAAAGAAGAATATTGTGGCCATGGCCTCTAGACAGATCTCCTCCACATGAGAATAGTAGATGGGCAAGGTTGTGGAGGAGTACAGGGACATCTTCACCTCACTCACAGGAGTACTTCTACACTGTCAGGTGAATAACTTCATCTGTCTGACCCTACGTGCATCACTACCCAATGGACTGATCTATCGATGCTCTGTTATGGAGAATGAT
Organism: Pinus tabuliformis; assembly: GCA_031772625.1. Lineage (NCBI taxonomy): Eukaryota > Viridiplantae > Streptophyta > Pinopsida > Pinales > Pinaceae > Pinus > Pinus tabuliformis. The sequence continues at coordinate 272,380,571 of CM062810.1, forward strand.
GAAATCAAGAGATAGATTCAGGAGTTGTTGCAAAAAGGGCATATCAGACCAAGTTCATCGCCCTATGGGAGCCCGATCATGTTGGTACAAAAGGACGGGACCTGGAGACTTTGTGTTGACTATCGGGCACTAAACAAGATCATTGTCCAGAATAGTTATCCAATCCCACAGATTGATGACCTTTTAGGCCAACTCAAGGGGGCCAAATATTTCAGCAAGATTGACTTAAATTCTGGTAATCACCAAGTACCGATCATACCTTCCAATGTGTGGAAGACTACCATCAAATCCAAGGAGGGCCTTTTCGAATGACTGGTCATGCCTTTCGGTTTAATGAATGCCCTTGCAACCTTCATGAGGCTAATAGACGACATCTTACGACCCTTCACTAACTCATTCATGGTGGTGTATCTGGATGACATTTTTATCTTCAGCCAAATTTGGGAAGATCACCTACATCATATTCGACAGGTCCTCTAAACCCTGCGACAACACAAGTTGTGTGCCAATTTGGAGAAATGCAATTTTTGTATGACCCAGGTTCAATATTTGGGGTACATCATTGATGAGAGGGGTGTGCATGTGGACCAAAATAAGATACAAGTCATTCGGGATTAGCTAGCCCCAAGCACTCTAACAGAGCTCCATAGCTTTCTGGGTCTTGCGAACTTCTACTGCAGCTTCATGTTGGGGTTTTCTAATATCACTTAACCTTTGAGTCAAGTCACCAAGGGAGGAGTGAAAGAAAATTTCTTTCGGTCTGAATGATCTAGGTGGATGTTGGTGGCTACCCACCTATCCCACTTGGACCCCCACAACTGTCTCTTTCAGTTTTTCATTTTTCGTAATTGTAGCACAATTTACTATTTTTAGCAGTTTTTTGGGTCCTGAACTTCCAGAGTCGTTTTGAGGCCCTAAATTACGTTTTTTTGGAAATCTAGGAGAAAAATAGGTACATGGGCCAATGTTTCTCTTCCCAAAGTTGTAGTGCTTGGATAGATCTTTCTAATGAGTTGTTGTACGTGTCAAATGGAGATCGGGTGCCAAAGTTACGACCCCGGGAAGTTGATGTACCAACTTACCCAAAACGGGGCCCACAATTTGGTGTTTCATCTTCTAGGGTTAGGTTTTTGGATGTTAAGGGTTTTCCATTGTTTCTCAACAATAAATAGGCCTTCGAGCTTCATTTTAACACAGTTCAAAGGCATTTAGCCGCCACATCTCTTCTTAGAGATAAGCTACCATTACCTTAGCTGGTTTACTTTTATTGTTGTTTGTAAGCATATTTCAGTATTTTACATTAATGAAATGAAGTGTTATTTCCACTGCATCTATGTGTTTATCGTTATCTCTATAATTTGTTGCGTTCCTATTTAAATCCGGATCAGTGGTATCAGAGCGATCTGCTTTTTTCTTTATTTTTCTTTGCATGTCCCCAACGAGGTCGGGATATAAGGATTTAGGGCTCAATCTGGTTGAACCTTTGCAATATCAGCCTCGCAAATCCCGACGGCCTCCCATGGCAGATGAAAAGAAATATGAGGGGGCAGGAGATCCTATCAAAACCTTGCTCAAAGAAGCCCTCAAGCAACAAAGGAACGCGATGATAGACAACTTTGCCCAGATCCTTCAGCGGCTACCCAGAGGTGACGCATCGGCTTCTAACAACTACTCTAGAAACGTCGCGCCCTTTAAGGTACAAGTTAATTTTGAAATCCCCATCTTCAAGGGTCAAATAGATGCAGATGTCGTAGATAAATGGTTAAATCTAATAAAAGGGTATTTTTCTGTTCATGATTTTTTGAGTCGAGAAAAGATTATTTTCGCTCTTCTCAAAGCAGCCCCCCACGTCAAGGACTAGTGGGAAACCTACTGTGAGCAGAAGAATGAAAGTATGGGCTCACAATTTTCAGCCGCACCCACTTGGGATTCAATGCCATCAAGGAGCAGTACTACCCTGTCAAAAGCTATGAGGACAAATACATAAAGTGGACCACGCTTTGGCAGGGAAGGGACCAAGATGTGCTAGAGTTCACAAACATTTTTCATACCCTTCGCACACACTTGGGTATCAAGGATTCTGAGCTACATTTGGTACTCAAATACCACGTCTACTTACACATATACATCTAAGAAGAGATGGATTTCCTAAACATCTCCTCGCTCAGCACAGCGTACCGATACGCTGTCAAAATTGAGCAAAAGTTCAAACAGAAGAAGAGAGACTTTGGATCTATGAATCTGAAGACCAAAGGAAAAAGCCAAGGCGGGGTGACCCAAGACAACCCGATGAAACCACAAGAAAAGAAAAACACCACGAAGTTGAAGAAGAACACAGGAAAGTGGTGTGAGCTCCACAAGAGTCCCACCCATAACACAAGTGAGTGTCGAACCAAGTAGTCGCTGGTGGCCGAGTTGAAGGCTTCAGAATCAAATTCATGTTTCAACCCTGAGTCAGAACCTGACAAGGGGAATGGCAAAGGAAAGTAGATTATTGATGCAGAGCCATGCATCACTGTTGCCACTGCCAAGATCTAGAAGAATGAGCCCGAAGATCTAGAGGAAGGGGAGCGTATTTTCCACTCACAAATGTGGGTGAAGGGTTCGCCGTTGCAATTCATTGTCGACAGTGGCAACCAAAAGAACCTCATTTCAGCAGAGGTTGTGAAGCAATTGGGCCTACCAACTACACCACACCCGCAGCCGTACAATATCGGGTGGCTTCACCAAGGACGAGATCTCTGAGTTCGCCAGCAGTTCCACCTTCCCTATAGCACCAAGCCCTTCACAGACGAGGTATTGTGTGATGTTGCACCTCTGGATGTTTGTGATGTATTATTTGGACAACCATACTTGTGGAGGGGACATGTTGTGTATGAGTCAAGGCCTCGTGTTGTTATCATTACTTTGGGTAATTCATTATACAGGATACTGGAGGTAGCCCCACCTACTGCCACCTCTTTGATCTCTGCTAAGAAATGCATCAAGATCATCTCCTAGACTAGGAAATTCATTTTCTGTCTGGTTCGCTCCCAAAGTAAGGGGAATATCGTAGCCACAACCATGACCCCCGTGAAGGGTTCCTCCACACAGCAATAGCAACAAAGGGATACGGTCATGACAAAACATAGGAACAACTTCTCCTCACCCATAGGGGTACCACACAAGTTTCAGGTGGGCGACAAAGTTTGGTTACATTTGCAGAAAGAACGCCTTACAAGATCCCATCAGAAGCTCAGACCACGTCGACATGGTCCTTACACCATTACCAAGGCTGTAGGAAATAATGCTTTGGAGAACATCATTCCTCCATTCCTTCACCTGCACCAGGTGTTCAATCTGTGCCGCCCTCGACCATGCTTCCCACCATTATTGGACACATCCGAGATTGCAGAACAACTCATCAGGGACCAAGTTTAGCAAATGGAGGAACTCAACGCAATGGGGACCATTGCTTCCTAAGGGGGGAGGAATGATCCAGGTGGATGTTGGTGGCAACCCACCTATCCCACTTGGACCCCCACAACTGTCTCTTTCAGTTTTTCATTTTCCATAATTGTAGCACAATTTACTATTTTTAGCAGTTTTTTTCGGGTCTTGAACTTCCAGAGCTGTTTTAAGGCCCTAAACGAAGTTCTTTTGGGAAATATGGGAGCAACATGTGTCCATGGACCAATGTTTCTCTTCCCAAAGTTGTAGTGCTCGGATAGATCTTTCTAACGAGCTATTGTATGCGTCAAACGGAGATCGAGTGCCAAAGTTATGACCCCAGGAAGTTGATGTACCAACTTACCCAAAACGGGGCCCACAATTTGGTGTTTCATCTTCTAGGGTTAGGTTTTGGATGTTAAGGGTTTTCCATTGTTTCTCAACAATAAATAGGTCTTCGAGCCTCATTATAACACAGTTCAGAGGCATGTAGCTGCCACATCTCTTCTCAGAGATAAGCTACCATCGCCCTAGCTGGTTTATTTCCATTGTTGTTTGTAAGCATATTTCAGTATTTTACATTAATGAAATGAATTATTATTTTCACTGCATCTTGTAGGTTTTAACCCTGTACATAAATTCCCTGCATATGAATTCTAAAACACAGAAAATAAACAATGCGAGAGCATAACACATAAAACACATATACACAGAGATTTTCCCCTGGATCCCAAAACTGGGACTACCAACTTGATTTTTCATTATGTTCCTTTCAATGTTATAAAGCATATTTATACATGCTGAAGCATCCAATACCATGGACCGAAAACCATCGTGTCCAAAAAAAACATGTGCGAAAATCATGCACAAAACCATAGGTGGGTCCGCCCAACCTAACATAGGGTCCAAAACCAAAATTTTCTGGGGCGCTGCCCCGGACCTCATAAAGTGGGGTTAAAGGTACACTTCAAACCCCCTGTGCCCTCCCCTTGCTACACAATCAGTGCAACGAAGGGGGTGCTCCACCCCCCCTCTAACCCCCCGGTTAACTACGTGGGCTAGTCATGGAAATAATATAACACAACCCAACATTCTCCCACTTGTTGTTTTCTTTCCACAGGGGGCCACAAGAGACCTTAGTAATTTTTCCAGCCCTGAAATGCCCATTGTTTCTCTACACCAAGAGAACTTCTTAGAGCTCACAGATTTTTTCAATGCATCTACAGTATTCTTCAAAGTGTCCACCTTTACGAGCAACACCTTTTTGTCTTCTATCATATCCCTCACAAAGTGATACTGAACATCAATGTGCTTTGTCTTTGAATGATATGCAGGGTTCTTTGCCAAGAAAATTGCACTTTGGCTATCACAGTCTATCCTTATAGCTTGCTGTACTAACCCCATACTTGAACACAATCTTTGCAACCAAACTGCTTCCTTGCTTGCATGAGTGGCTGCCATGTATTCTGCCTCTGTAGTTGATGGTGCCACTACAGATTGTTTCTTACTCATCCAACTGACTGCACCTCCAAATAGGTTAAAGACATACCCGCTTGTAGATCTTCTCTAATCCAGATCTCCAGCCCAGTCTGCATCGACAAAGCCATGAATATCCAACACTCTGTCCAATCCTGGTCTTCCTTGGTAGCACAAACCATAATCACTAGTGCCACGCAAATACTTGAAAACCCGATTCACTGTTGTCCAGTGCTCCTTCCCTGGTTTTGACATAAACCTGCTCAATACTCCCACTGCATGTGCAATGTCTGGTCTAGTACAGACCATTGCATACATCAAGCTACCAACTGCACTTGCATATGGAACACAGGACATGTCCTCTTCCTCTTCTTTTGTCTTGGACATTGTTCAGCAGATAACCTCACACCTACAAGAATAGGAACCTTCACCGGTTTACTATCCTGCATATTAAACCTCTGCAGTATTTTCCCAACATACTTCCTCTAGTTTAACTAGAGCTTCCTCTTTGTACGATCTCTTTTAATTTCCATGCCCAAAATATAGTTTGCAGCACCAAGATCTTTCATGTCGAATTTGGAAGACAATTGGGTCTTCAAATCCTGGATAATTTCTTTGTCATTTCCAACCAGCAACATATCATCCACATACAAGACCAGATAAATAACATGGTCATTAATTAATTTAAAATACACACAGTAATCTGCTTTGCTTCTGGTGAAGCCAAGTCCCTGTATAAATGTATCAAATTTCTAATACCACATCCTTGGTGACTGTTTTAACCCATACAAAGACTTCTTTAACTTGCATACCAGTTCTTTCTTACCCTTCACCGCAAAGCCTTCAATTTGCTTCATGTAGATCTCCTCTTCCAGATCCCCGTGAAGAAATGTTGTCTTCACATCCATCTGTTCTACCTCAAAATCAAAAGCAGCAGTAACAGATAAAAGTAATCAAATAGAAGTTACCTTGGCAATAGGAGAAAAAATATCACCAAAATCAATTCCCGGCACCCGGAAATAACCTTTTGCTACCAACCGAGCTTTGTATTTCTCCACTTTTCCTTCTGCATTTGTCTTCTTTTTGAACACCCATTTTCTGCCAATGGGTTTCCTTCCAACCGGCAACTCCACCAGATCCCAAGCCTCATTTTTGTGCAAAGATGCCATTTCATCAACCATGGCCTCTTTCCAGAGTTTTCCATCATCTGAATCCACTTCTTCCTTCACTGTTATGGGATCATCATAAGTAATAGACAAAGAAAAAATTGAATAGAAAGCAAATGGACTATACCTTTCTGGCTGCCTTCTTTCTCGAACTGATCTTCTCACAGCCAGAGTTTGTGGCTCTTCATCTTCTGATTCCTCCTATGCTATAGAGTCTGATTCTTCCTCCTTTAGCTCAAACTCTATCTTCTCAGGTTCCTTTGTTTGGACTTCATGTTTAATAGCATCTTTCACCTCTCTGAACACCACATCTCGGTTGTACACAACCTTCCGTGTTACTGGGTTCCAAAGCTTATAACCCTTTAAACCATCTTTATACCCAATAAAGATGCACTTTTCAAATTTACTATCCAACTTGGTTCTTTTCTCCTTTGGAACATGTACATATGCATCACATCCAAATACCCTTAGATGTGAAAGAGAGGGTTTCTTACCAGTCCATACCTCTTGTGGAGTCTTATCCTCCAACACTGATGAAGGTGACCTGTTGACCAGGTAACATGCAGTATCCTGCCATGATATACCAACTCCATTTTACTAAGGTGCATATAGAGTAGTCTTCTGCCGTGATATACCACACTTCTTACAGAATTCTTTAAATTCCTTGTTGTGAAACTCTCCACCATTATCTGTCCTCAGCACCTTTATCTTCTTCTCTGTCTGGTTTTCCACCAAAGCCTTGAATTCTTTAAACCTATCAAAGACTTCAGATTTCTTCTTGAGGAAATATATCCATGTATTCCTTGAGAAGTCATCTATAAATGATACATAGTACATAGACTTACACAGTGATGGAACCTTCACAGGTCCAAACACATCACTATGCACAAGCTCTAATATCTGTTTCGCCCTCTTACCACCAGAGGGGAAACTCACCCGATTCTACTTCCCATATACACAATTTTCACAGAAATCAAAATCCAGAGAGCTATTACTCATACCTTCTACCATACCTTTACCATGAAGTATTCGAAGGCCCTTCTCTCCAATATGTCCAAGCCTTTGATGCCACAGCATGATCTTCTCTCTAGAGACCACTAGATTTTCTGCTTCACTTTCAGGAACCATAGAACTATTGCACCCATCAATAATAGTGCTACCTTGCAGCTTGTACAAAGTTCCAATCCGAACTCCTCGCATCAATACCAGTGCTCCCCGAACCATTTCGCAGATATCCTTCTCGAACACTTTTTTTACACCTGCATCATCTAGCTTGCTTACAGAAATTAGATTTCTGGCTAATGCAGGAATATGTAGAACACCTGGAAGCATTTTAACCCTTCCACCTTGCACCTTCAACTTTAATTTTCCACGACCAATGATTCTAGCCTTCCTGTCATCCCCAAGAAGACATCACCACCATCATATTTCTCATACTCGCAGAACCACTCTCTATGGGGAGTGAAGTGAAAGGATGCACCTGAGTCAATCAACCATGCCTCATGATCTACAAGTGTACTTGAAGAAGCCAAGTACACATCCCCACCTTCATCTGAGGTGGTTTTCGCCTCTGCAGAAGGAGCCTCATCAGATCCCTTTCCTTTGCCAAGAGCTTTAGATTTACAGTCCCTTTTAAAGTGGCCTTCCTTTCTGCATTTCCAGCGCACCACCTTTACAGGTTTTCCTGGAGATTTAGATCTCCCACTCGATGACTTATTTTTGTCTTTGTTCTGGGACCATCCTCGTATAGACAAGGCATCACCATTCTGGCTCTCCATATTTTTTTGTCTCATCTCCTCCATCAGCAAGGCTGAGACTATTTCATCAAACTACAAGGGAGTTGCATTGCTACCTATTGCAATAACCAGACTATCCCACGAATCTGGTAGAGAACATAACAAACTGATGCACTTATCTTCATCTGAAATTTTAATATCAATAGATGCTAACTGACTTACCATAGTATTAAATGCGTTCAGATGCTCTGTCACCGAGTCTCCATCTTTCATCCTCAGGTTATACAGCTTTTTCTGCAGGAACAATTTATTCACCAGAGACTTAGATTGGTACAAAGTCCCTAACTTGTCCCACAAAGCTTTCACCGTAGCTTCCCCTGATACATTCAGCAATACTGAATTTGAGACACACAATCATATTGTGCTCTTTGCCTTCCGATCCAACTTCTTCCATTCTTCATCAGACACTCCCGTTGGTTTAGTACCCGGATCTACCACAATCCACTGATCTTTATCCACCAACAGATCCTCCATCTTGAGTTTCCATAACTCAAAACTCTAACCATTAAATTTCTCGATCTCTATCTTTCCACTGCTCGCCATCTTCTTTCACCACCAGAATCGATCCCGCAGATCTCCCACTGAATAGGGTCTACCACAGGCCTGAGCGAAACCCCTCAGCAACAAAGGCATCCCCTTGAAGCCAAACCTGGCTCTGATACCAAATGTAGGTTTTAACCCCGTATAGAAATTACCTACATATGAATTCTAAAACATAGAAAATAAACAATGTGAGAGCATAACACATAAAACACATATACACAGAGATTTTCCCCTAGATCCCAAAACCGGGACTACCAACTTGATTTTTCATTATGTTCCTTTCAATGTTATAATACATATTTATACATGCCGAAGCATCCAATACCATGGACCAAAAACCATCGCGTCCAAAAAAAACATGTGCAAAAATCATGCACAAAACCATAGGTGGGTCTGCCCAACCTAACATAGGGTCCAAAACCAAAATTTTCCGGGGCACTACCCTGGAACACATAAAGTGGGGTTATTGGTACACCTCAAACCACCTGTGACCCCCCCTCGCTACACAATCGGCGCAACAAAGGGGGTGCTCCGCCCCCCCTCTAACCCCCCAGTTAACTACGTGGGCTAGTCATGGAAAGAATATAACACAACCCAACACATCTCTGTGTTTATGGTTATCTCTGTAATTTGTTGTGTTCCTGTTTTAATCCGGATCAGTGAATCCCAACAGAAGGTGTTTGTTGAGTTGAATCATTGCCTCTACTCTACACCATTCCTCACATTACCAGATCTGCAACAACCATTTAAGATCGAGACAGATGCTTTTGACTATGCTATTGGTGCAGTGCTTACTCAGCAAGGGCATCTCGTAGCATATCATAGTGAGACACTTTTAGACACAGTCTGAAATTATCCCACCAATGACAAAGAGATGCATTCCATTGTGCAGGCATGCTGAAAAAGGAAGTATTACATTCTAGGAAAGGAAATGGTCATCCACACATACCACCGACCCCTATAGTTCATATAGACATAGGGGAAGTTGTGGAATGATCGCCATAAGAAATGGTCCACATACCTTAAATTGTTCCATTTGAACATTAAGTATGAGAAGGAAAGAACCAACAATTTTGTAGACTGCCTCAGTCGACCGTTGGGCATGGAATTGACCACTTTGCTTGACTCTTGTGGGCACAAGACTGCAGGGTGGCCGCATATTTACAAGAACAATACAGAATTTGGAAACACATACCACATGCTCCTAGAAGGCAAGTTCCAAATTTTCACCTCCAGTATGCACTATTATGCCACCTAGGAAACCTTTGTGTTCCTTCAGGTGAGTATGACAAGATGATTTAGGAGGCACACGACAGTTGAGTCGCTGGACACTTTGGAGTAGAGAAAATAGTGGCAGTGTTGCAGAAGTATTTTTATTGGCTGAACCTTCGACGGGATGTTGGGAAGTACATCAGATCCTACACTGCCTACACCATTTCCAAACCAACCATCAAGAATCAATGCCTGTCCACTCCTCTGCCTTTTCCTAGTTGACCTTAGGAGTCCATCTCCATGGATTACATGTCAAGACTTTTTTCTACTAAGCATGGCAACGACTATGTTTTCGTGGTCGTCGATAGATTCTCTAATATGGTCATTATGGCGTCCTATAATAAGAGTATCACAGTAGAAGCCACTACTAATCTCCTCTTTGAATGAATATGAGTACACTTTGGGATCCCACAGTCCATTATCTCATATCGGCATAGTAGGTTCCTAAGTACATTTTGGTCAAGTCTCTGGTCAATCCTGGATACCAATCTTGCTAAGTCCATGACTTTCCACCACCAAACTGATGGCCAAAAAGAGGACGTCGATAGGATGATCATACACATGTTGTGTATGTACAACTCAAAGCATCCATGCACATGGGATGATAGCATCCCCTATGTCCAGCACAACTACAAGAAAGCTCTCCATAGCTCAACTCGCCACAACCGCTTTCAGGTGGGGTTAGGATTCCAACCGCCATCTCCCATTGATGTGGCCATACCATTTGCAGCTACTTAGGTAGATTCATCTCATGTCCAGTTCGAAGCTGATAGGGCTAATAGATTCATTGAGCGCATTCAACACATCCACCAGTAGGTCCATGACATATTGGACAAAGCCAATGCTAAGTACAAGTAGTGTCATGATCAACATCGGGTTCCACACAAGTTCCAGGTGGGCGAAAAATTTTGGTTACATTTGCAGAAGGAGTGCCTCGTTAGGCCCCACCACAAGATTCACCCACTCTAATATGGGCCTTACACCATCACTAAGGTTGTAGGGGACAATGCTTTTGAGCTCATCATTCCACCATTCCTTGGCATGCACCTAGTGTTCAATGTGGATCACCTTCGACCATACTTTCCACCATTACTGAACACATCAGACATTGCAGAACAACTCACACCAACAGAGTTAAACCCAGATTACATGGAACAGGCCACAACTGATCGAATCATGGACACGCATATCAAGAACACTCGTCAGTAGAAGATCCAACTATATCGGGTTTTCAAATTTGGCCAACTCCTGCACCAAGGCAAGTGGCTCACTAGGGACCAAGTTCAGCAGAAGTTTCCCCATCTCATGGAGGCACTCAACACAATGGGGACCATTGATTTCTAAGGGGGAAGGAATGATCCAGGTATATATTGGTGGCCACTCGCCTATTCCACTTGGACCCTAACTATTGTTACTTTTTAGTTTGCTTAATTGTAGCACAACTTAATATTTTTTGCAGTTTTTTGGGTCCTAAACTTCTGAAGCCATTTTGAGGGACTTAAATACGTTTTTAGGGAAAATGGAGAGATTAGAAAAGTCCCAAACTATTCAACTTTATTTGTTTCCAGCCTCCTCTTTGATTCTTTTCCCTGGGGAAAAATCACAATTTTCTATTATACTATTTATAAATAAAATTACATGTTGTAGATGCCTGAGTGGCATATGCAAAAGTTGGGCCCATGGCCATCGAATAAGTTCTGTACAAGAAACCCTGAAAGGGTGGACTATAATCAGTGCTATAAAAATATATACATCATAGGTTTATGTCATATATACATCATAGGCCTATATCAAAAACTTTGTCAAAAAAATTGCTACAAAATTAGGGCATGTTGGCTCTCTTATATTGTTGATCTATGTACGGATGATGATGATACTGGAAATTCTCATCCCTCTATTTTTCCTTTATGATCCAGATTCCCCTAGGCTGGACCATCGCCTCCTTGGATAATTTATTAGCAACCTGGTTGTGCTCCCTGTAAATATGATGGCAATAAATAAATTCAAATTGTGATTTTAAAACCAATGCCTCATCCAAAATATTTCTAAGTGAATGCATATGACAAGTGCATGCATTATTGAACCAGTTTATGATGATTTTTGAATCCCTAAAGATTTGTATCTGTTTGCAGTCATGTGCAAGTGCAAAGTGGAGAAGGTTACGGAGAGTGATTAATTCAGCGAAATTATTTGTGCTTGTGCCCAGTCCCATTTGTGTGAGTTTCAAATTTGTGCAACAAAATTCCCCCACCACAACCCTGTTCCTGAGGGCGCCATCAAAGTAGGCCCATGATATACCACGATTTATGACCTCGACAGTCACTGTACGTATAGGGGCTATGTTATCATCCTCTGGAATGTCATGATATGCAGATATAATTCGGGCGATAGCCAAAGGCCAGTTGATAGCCTTGTCACGAAAGATAACCCCATTTCGGTTCAGCCATATAGACCAACAAATGATTAATGGAATACAATGTTGCTTTTTATTCATGGTCCCCAATCGCCAATGATTCCAGGCATCCACTACGTGAGTCCCAACCCATCGGGCAGTGATAGCAAGTGCAGTGAGGACCTGATTCCATAACTCAATAACCGAGCCACAGTGAAGGAAAAGGTGGTCGTTTGATTCTTCCACCTGCTTGCATAAAACACATCTGGAAGGACCATGGTATGACCTGTGCATGAGATTGACTCTAGTAGGTGTTTTGTTCTTCAAGATGTTCCACATGAGTAATCTGGTTCGAGGTGGGGCTTTGAGTTTCCAAATATGTTGCCACCAATTAGTGAGTACAGGAGGTGTATGTGCAGCTTGTATAACAGGGTAACCGTATTTTGGTGTATATATACCATGCCCAACATGCGCCCAAATGTGTTCATTTGTCCCTTCTTTGATGTTGACGTGGGATTCTAACAGATCCTTTAAATAATCATCCCATGCCTGATGCCAATGAGCAGGGATGCTTAAATCCCCAACCGATCTCCATGCTTGAGTGAAAATGGTGGAGTTCTACATGTCTGCTATGTCTGCAATCCTGTGAATTTCATTTTGTTTAAGATGCAAGATGAGATCATGGGGGAGTCGATATAGGTTCCCACATCCAGTCCATGGATCAATGCCTAACCTTACTGATTGACCATCATTGATGCGCTAGATTAGACCATTTCTAACAATGGGTAGAGCATGGAGGACAACTCTCCAAATTGATGATATGCCCAATTTATTCCAAGTAGGAAGTCGGATCCAGTCCATGATTGGTAATGGCTAGATGTATTTGTAATGCACTACCTCCTTCCATAGACTGTTAGATGTGAGGATGAGCCAACCCATTTTTGCAGCAAGAGCATGGGAAAAAGTTGATAGATCTTTAAGTCCCCAGCCCCCCCACTTCTTTGGTAGTGCAATTTGGGTCCATCCCACCCATGCAAAGGGTTTCCCTTCCTTATGTTCGCTCCAAAGGAATCTACAGCATAATTTTTGGATTCAAGCTAGGATGCCTTTAGGAATCCATGCTAATGACATCCAGTACACCGGTGTTGCCTCCAGAACCGATTTGATGAGGACCAGTCTCCTTGCCCTTGATAGGAATCTATGGTTCCAATTGAGCAGCCTCCTTTCAATCTTGGCTACCAACCATGTCCAATCAACAATCTTGTACCCGTGGGGTTTGATCCGAAATCCTAGGTATTTAAGTCCAGACTCCAATTGTAGGTGCTGATAGGGAAACTTTTGAGAGGCTGACTGCATTTCCTGAATTGAGCAAGCAGAGAAAGTGATAATGGATTTAATCCTGTTAGGCTCCCTATAGTTTTTGAAAAAAGTAACAAGATCTCATGGAATGCAGTGGAGTCTTGGATGCCTCCATTTAAAACTATAATCACATCATCTTCAAATATGAGGTGGGTGATGATGCATTGTTCAGTGATCTTTAGCCCCATAATTCTCCCCTCCCTTCTGGCCTGGTGCATGAGTCTATTGAGGCCCTCCATGACAAGTAGAAAGAGGAGAAGGGACAGAGGGCATCCTTGCCTCAGCCCATGTTCTGCATGAAAGAAGTAGGAGGCAGAGCCATTTATAAGAACATTGAAAGATTCAGATGTAATGCAACACATGGTCCAGGTGATGAAGGATACCGGGAAGCCCAAATTCTGATGTATAACCAGCTAACCATGTCGAATGCCTTAAGTAAAACAATTTTGAGGAAGGTTCCTTTAAGCTTCTTCAACTTGATAGAGTGGAGGGCCTCTTGAGCAGTGCCCACAGCCTCATGGATTTGTCGATTATGAAGGAAGGAAAACTGCTCAAGGAGAATATGATTAGATAGTATGGGTTTAAGACGGTTGGCAATAATCTTAGCAATGATTTTGTAGAGACAGTTGCAGAGAGAGATGGGCCTGAAGTCATCAAAGGAACTGGGCGAGTCCACCTTGGGGATAAGGGCGATGAAGGTGGAGTTGATGGCCTCATACAAATGACCAGTGAGTCTACATTCCTCCACCAGATTGAGCAGATCCTGTCCAATGATGTCAAAAAAGGAAATATAGAATTCAATTGTCCACCCATCTGGCCCAGGGCTCTTATCTTTCTTGAACCATTTCATAATGCCCTCTAATTCGCTCATGGAAACAGGTTTGAAAAGCTCCTCAGAGTCTTCATGATCCACATATCGAGGGAATAACCTTGCTATGTGAATAATTTCAGCCAAGGATGCTCTTGGGGGGGCCTTGAATAGCTTCCGGAAGTGTGAGTTCCCAAGGTGGGAAAGCTGATGAAATGAATTGGCAAGCTAACCATATTTAGTAGGCATACTCCAAATAGTGTTGTTGGCCCTCTTGCCTTTGGAAAAATTGTGGAAAAATCTTGTATTATCATCACTAGCTTTTAGCCAAATGGCTCTACTCCTGAGGTGCCAAGTTTCCTCACAGTCTTTTAGAATCTTGGCTCTGTGTGACTCTAATCCAGTGAGGTGAGTTTTTGCCTCATCCGATAAGAAACCTCTGCCATGCTCATCTAGTAGGTCCGCCATCTGAAGTTCAATGGATGTGAGGGCTGCTTCATCCCTGTCTCTTTTTTCCTTGGCCCATTTTATAGTGAGGCTCTTGATCTCAAGAAGATTCTGACAGAAGCCCTCAGCTATGGTTCTCCCCCTAGAAGGTGGGTGGGAAAGCCAATAATTAGTGATTAACTTGATGTAGTCTAGATTCATTAACCAAGAGGAATTGAATTTGAAAGGAGCCCTAGGTTTAGGGAAGGGCCCTGAGAGCTCAAGGTAGATAGGAGAGTGGTCTGAGATTCCACCCATACCAACCCATTGTCGATAATTAGGAAGAGCCTGAATCAAATGTTCTTTAATGAGAAATTGATCCAATCGCCTAGCTAATGCAGCATCCCCAGTCCTTCTGTTGTGCCAAGTAGGCATCAGTTTGTGCATAGGAACATTGATAAGATGGTGTTGCTCCATAAGTTGAGACATGGTGTCCGAAAGTGGATCAATCTATGCATTACTGCCCCAGGATTCCCCAAATCCAATAGAGAAATTCAAGTCCCCTCCTATGATGAGATTGTTGTAATTGACAAGGGATAAGTTAAGTAGATGAGTCCAGAATTCAGCTCGGTTGAGGCAGGGGGCGTAGATATTCAAAATTCTGATCTCCAGACCTAATTCAGAGGAGAAGATGTCCATACCAATGAATCCAGCTCCCCCCCAAGTGGAGAGAGTCTTAATGGTGTGAGGATTAATCCCCAAAGCAATACCACCAGATCTTCCAATAGCATCATGAGCATGGAAGATCCAACCAGGTTTCAGTGATTGAAGAACAGGGACAATCTGGTCTGCATTAGCCAGAGTCTCTTGCAGATAAAGGATGTCGAAGGTCTCAGATTCCAACAATATTTGAAGGGCAGATTTTTTGGGTATGGCTTACCAGGCCCCTACAGTTGAAAGATAACCATTTCATGTCAAAAACTGATGTAGGGTGTTTGATGCTCTAAGAACCCTGTCGAGTGTGGATTTCCTTCCCATAGCTACGTCAACCCCAACCTGTATGATTGCCTTGGAGATGAAAGAATGTCTGCCTCTGGTGGACTTGGTGGATTTGGGAGGGGAAATCAACCTGATCCCAGGTAGTTCAGGTGGGAGGGATGTACAAGACTGGAGATTGTAAGAGTGTGAGAGCCCCGAAGAGGTAGGAACCTCTCGGAGGGGATCGGAGGGTAGATCAGGTATGGAAGGCAGAGTGGTGGCGATGGTCTGAGGGTTTCGGTCCAATAGGAAATATAACGGGGACGATGAGATGCCGAGCATGGATGCAAATGCAACATGATGATGCAAAACAGAAACAGAAGAAATAATAGGAGATGCAGAGCAGAGGGGAGAAGTAGTACCCAATGATCGAGCAACCACAACTGTAGCCCTGGATCTCATCATGGGTGGTGAAGGAGGCCTAGGAGCAATTAGAACAGGGATCTGAGCATCATCGCAACCTGTGAGACTCGGCCCCTAAGATCGAGAGATCGGCTCTTCTATAGTTGATGGAACTCCCATAGCCGCTGCATCTGGTTCTTTGGTTAGAGATCTAGCAAGTTTAACCAAAGGACAGTCTTTGAATAAATTCCCCACCTTATGGCACCTTCGGCAACGGAAGGGCACGCCTTCATAATCCAGGAGTTGTATTCTAGTAAATCTTCGCCAATGCAAAGTGATCTGAGCCTCCAATCCTTCCCTAATATCCAAATAAACCAAAATTAGAGCCATAGACTTGTTGCCCGAGGATTCATAGGACTTGTCAAAATCCAAATATGTGCCAAGTGCATTCCCGATGTGCGAAAATACATCTTCAGACCAAAAATGCAGGGGTAGGCCTGAAATCCTGACCCAAATTGGTCTAGCTCCCACCTGTTCACGCTCAGGGTCAAAAAGCGGGCTCCATCGCTTGAGCAGGACTGGTGCCATCTCTATATGCCAGTATCGCAACAAGACCCAAGTTGTATGTTCTTCTCTAGCAAAACTCAGCGTGAACCATCCTTAGGCCAAGGTGGTTATAGATGGGAGTTCTGTCAGGATATGTCCCCAAATCTCCATGATCCATTGGCGTAGACGACCGACTGTGTAGGCACGCCCTCAAACCCTTCCAACCAGCACTAGGTTAGCAGTATCCACCACCTCCGCCATGTGCACATCCACCCCAAAGCTGAGCTCCAATTTCTTATGTGTTTCCTTTACACACTTTTGTTTTTTTCTTGTCTGCGGAGCAGTAGGATGAGCCTGTAGAGGGTCTTGTGAACCCATATTATGCCTCTGAGATAAAGGGGTGTCGGTTTGAGTGTTAACAACAAGGGATTCAAAGCACCAATATGAGGATGAGGAGAGGCCAGGAGTAACCAAGGAGTGAGATGGAAGGTGTGGCGCAACCGATTGTGGGGGAGTAACGAACCCGGAGGATGGTCCTGCCACATGAGGGTTTGTGGAGGGGGTACTTAGATGAGGAAAGTCTGCAGGGACGGAATCAAAAGTAGGATACAGGGGAATGCAGGATACAAGATAGGTTAGGGTTGTTGGCGAGAGGGAGAGCAGTCGAGACCCGGTGAACCTAACGAAAAATCGGCGGACGGAATAGAAAGCGAAGAGGGTCCAGGTTTGTAATGGCTGCAAGAGAGATCTTGCAGAGATGGAGTGACCATGCCCAGTGTTCCATTATCCATCCTCACTGGTGAAGACCTCGGGCTAGTCCACATGGACCCTTCGGGGTGCGGATCCTCCGAATAGTCAACCACATCGACATCCATCGTTGGCACTCTGTAGAAAACCAACAGCGACAACACGAGAAGGTCACTGATCCAGCCTCCTCTTTGATATCTTCAAAGCGAGGTATTATTATAGCCAAACGGAGATCATATGCCAAAGTTACGACCCCAGGAATTTGATGTACCAATTTACCCAAATGAGGCCCACAGTTTTGGCACTTCATATCCTAGAGTTAGGTTTTTGGATGTTTAGGGTTCTCCATTGTTTCTCAATAATAAATAGGCCTTTGAGCCTCATTGTAACATAGTTCAGAGGCATGTAGCCACCACATCTCTTCTTAGAGATAAGCTACCATCGCCCAAGCTAGTTTATTTCCATTTATGTATGTAAGCGTATTTCAATTCTTTGATATTAATGAAATGAAGTTTTATTTCTACTGCATCTCTGTGTTTATGTGTAAATATGTATTGTGTTGCATTCCTAAATAAGTTTGGATCACCTCATTACCCATTTCTAATTTGTAATGAGGAGCAATTCACTCGTGTATGTCCGAACTGGCCAGAGGTGAATCAATTCCTTAAATCCTCCACTACACCCGCTAAGTTGACAGACCCATTCCTAAATCAGGAGACCAATTTGGTTGTCTGAGACCCTACTTACTCTAATTTGGTTTTAATTCTTTCATCTACTAAGCCAAAAAATGATATTTTGGTGGCTACCTGAAGTAAGGACTATGGTAATGTGAATCCTTTGAACGATCAAGCTACTAATCAACCTACCAATTTGACCGCATCTCCATCGGACTCTACTCCGAATGTCTACCTATTGAATAAATGATTAATCCTCCCAAGGGTATTATTCATAAATTGACATTCAACCCTCGCACAAGAGCTGCCCAAAATTATAACATAGTTGAGGACCTGGCTGAGGTCACATCAATTATGTCTACTCTTGTGTTGCAAATTTGCCCCATCCAAAAGAAGGTTTTTCTCTCGATGGTTGGATGTATTGATCCTTCGGATTCCAACCTGGTATTTTTTAACCATGAGAACCATAAACCTCGAATTCACACTCAGCTAGATTTCATGATCTAGGTTGTTGTTCGTGGTAAAATTATTCATCATTCCATTGTGGACAAAGGTGCCTGAACTTGTAGTATGTCCATGTCTTGTTGGAAGGTTATTGGTTCTCCCAAATTGAGCCAGACACCAAACACTTTGAAATTTTTTTATGGAAGAACTTATAAACCATGTGGGATTTTGAATTATCTATGGGTTGAATAGGTGGAAAGACTATATTAGTAGAATTCGAAGTTATTGACGAACCTTTAGATTATAATATTTTATTGGGCCACACGTGGGTCTATACCATGGTTGCAGTTGTTTCCACATACTTTGGCATTATCGCTTTTCCTCATAAAGGAGGTATCGTAGCCATTGATCAACTCACTTTCTTTGCCACTGATTTTTCAGTTACTGGAAGTGTCCCTCTCGTGGGTGAAATCCCTCACCTGTATCAACATGTTGGAGTTGGACTGCTTAAGGATTCCTCTCTCATGTGAACTTTTCTGCTTCCTCCTCCCCCACTGCCTGAAAAATATACTTCAGCCACCTATAATAATATGACTTCTTCTTGTAATGCTCCAATTGATCCATGGGTGGTATCAGATCAATCTAATATTGATAGTTTTGGTGATTGTATGTCGCTCAACCCCGTTGAGCAAGATTACAAAGCCATCCATTCAGCTTGCGCAGCCTATTCTGATCCTTCCTCTTCGATCAATTGGGTTGATCATTCTTTATATTATGGTACGTCATATGATCCTTTCTCTCGTATGTTTTCCACTAATGAAAGCATCATGGAGATCATGATGCTAGATGATGCACCATGGGACGATCATCATCATCGTTCCTCCTTGCCAGATTCCTTCGAGGACGATCTTAATGAACTTTATCGACCCAATATCATTGAGTTATCTATGAATTCCACATCCATTTACGATGTTGATTCTGAGAAGAACTTGTCAAACATTGAAGAGACCATCCCTCTCGACATTTCAATTAAACCCGACATTGTTGAAAATCTACATATCAGTGCATCTTGTTCTCCCGATGAGGTCAAGACTTATAAAGCCCTATTCCAGGAATTCAAAGATATTTTTTGCCTGATCTTATGAAGAAATTTCTAGTATCGATCCAAACATCATTGTGCATGAGATTAAAACATATCTTGATGCTAAACCAGTGTGCAAATTCCTTCTCCCTGTTCATCCCAGGAAAGTCGCTCCTATCAAAGCTGAAGTTGAAAAACTTCTACGAGCTAGTTTCAACTTTCTTGTACCTTTAACTGACTGGGTGTCTAATATTTTTCCGGTTATGAAAAAATAGGGAATAATCTATGTGTGCGTCGATTATCAAGACATAAGTCGTGATTTTCTGAATGACAACTATCCCACCCCGTTCATCAAACAAATCGTTAATAATTGTGCCAATTGCGAGATATTTTCATTTATGGACAATTTCTTTGGCTATAATCAAATCAACATTCTCCCAGTTAACCAACATATGACTGCATTCATTTGTCCCTAGGGCACATTTGCATACAAAAAACTCCCTTTTGGAATAAAGAATGTTGGGGCT